>JAZAYU010000077.1:0-727796 GCA_038501625.1 Corbicula japonica
TTGTCCTGATCCTCTACATGAAAGAAAGACATGACTAGATGTGTATATATCAATAGATGAAAATGGAACTTTGAGAGCCACCGAACACGACAAATATGAAAAAAATGCAGGCTTGGTTTGATTGAGCCTGTTCATGGGTAGTAACGGAAATGCATATTACTTACTGCCCACGCCGCCCTGAGCCGGTTGAGCAAAACTCAATATTTATACAATAGACAGTACAATTTAGATCCATCCCAAACGGTGGCATGCATATGACGGTGAACAAGGAACCTTCAATTTGGTATTTCAGATTAATACCACTCCATGTTCAGCGGCGTATTGTCCCAAGAAAAAAGAATGGGTTTGCCCTAAAAGAGCTCATTAACCTAGTTTTCAAAGCCATGAAAAAAAGATGAAATGCAATGCCAACTTCGATAACAGTAATCGCCCTCCGCATGAAAGACGCGATATACATTTTAAAAACGGGATTTAGTGTTGAAAAAAGTCTTACTTTTCCGTATTCCAAGATGAGCAGTACTTTCTGGAAGACGAGAGATCCTGTAAAATAACAACAGTTGTTTGACAGTTTGTTTAAAAAAAGAAGACTGCTAATACACTGTTTCATCACATTTAAAATTTACTGTAAAATTATGATTAAGACAGAGGAAATGTTGTTTCTTATTTTGTGCTGATGTATTTTTTAAATATATGAATTGCCAGGTGAATGCCTGCGTATAGATCATTTCGGTTTTCAAATTTGTCGAAAATTCAAATAGCTTTGATGTTGATTTTAAATCTTAACGGTCTAAAGTAAGAAGTCAAATAAAGACAGGACAGATGAGTTCATACTCCCAAAAGATGTCCTTTGTTTTACAAAAATTAACAAGAACTGCGAATTTTTATGCTAAAATGGTGCAAAATAAACTTAAGTTGCATTATAAATAAAACAACAATCACATGTTATCGTCAGAACCTCGCCTTTCTTACAACTGCCCAATATCACCAGTTATCACAACACAGTACCCTGTTAATATTAATATTACACCCATGATAAATATCCGACAAATCAAAGCATTGATCCTGGTTGATTGAAGGAAAACATTGTAGTGAGTTCGAAAGTGTGTATAATATTATTGTCACTAATTCGGAACACCCGTTTTTGTTTCAAGGTTCCCAGATGTCACAAATTGTATAGAGAACCAGTAACTAAGGATTGAGAAATATGTAGAAAAGCATCCAAAATGACATTTACATGTATTTAAAAATTTCGTTTTACTTCGGACCTAACTAACAAATGTTTCGAACTTCATAATCTTTTTTTTTATTTCGAAATCTACCTGAAATGCTTGAAAATCAAATTCTATGGGCTGGGTCTAAAACATCAGGCGCTGCCGGAAGCAGTTGTACCGATATAGACTTGAGAGCTGATCTTGATGCTGGTTGTCATTTGGCCTGAAATCCGATACATTGTACACGTTGACGTTAATCTACTTGGTAAATATTGTTTTACTACACAGTGTTTGTTACATGTTTGATATACATGTAATAATATTTATTTTGTAAAGTCAAATGTTCTTTTAACAGTTTCTATAAAATAAGTGTTCGTTCTTAAATTAACTACTTGCATCTATTGCATAAAATTGTATGAGAAAAATAAGTAAGTAATACTATTATAGCAGCGGTTGTTTTTCAGGTTTTCTATAAACGCAAAACCAAGAAACGTTATCAGACGGGGATTTTATAATTATCTTAATTTGATACATGTATGCAAGTGCCTTAAGAACAAGCAATCTTGATGATAACATACATATTTAATAAATCTTCAATGTGGCATTCTTATATCTATCGTCACCAAATAAACAACACAAACAATAATGTTTTCCACTAGGAGATATATTAAAACAATAACCAGGTCCTAGTGTTAAGCATTGTCAGGTACTCGAAAGATGGAACATCAAGGTTATAGTTACCTTATTACTTGTTCTTACCTATTAACAAGTTTACTTGGAATTGAATTAGACAAGTTTTTGTATAACACGATGCTAAAGGCGTCGACACCTTTACCTGAAAATAATAGGTGCATGTATCAGAAAATGGCACATTCAGGTGAAAACAATGTGACACAAATAATAGCTTCAAAACTTGACACTTGGCATTCTGATGTACATTTTTGTAAACATGTTAGCTTTCTGATGTTTTTTTTTTATTTTCAAAATTGACATACGAAACTTTGAAAAATAAATTTTATATCACTTTCAGGAATAGTTTTCTACGATAAAAGAAAGCGAAAACAGAATCTTACTTTCAAGAGGTTGGAAGCCAGATGTGGGTGGGGGTGAGGTGGGCGGGGTGGGGGGGGGGGGGGGTGGGGTAAGAGTCATGTTCATCCGAATATTTTTGAAAACATTAGCACAGTTTAAGCGAATCAACTTTTATAATAAGGTGATTTTGTTTCTTTCCTTTGTTTTTCCTTCGTACTATTTTTACATTTTTTTAAGTACGAAGCAATATCCGTGATTAATTAGAATTTTATACATTATTATTTACGTTCAAACGGATACTCAAAGTATCGACTGGCATTGAGTCTTATCAATTACAGTAATACACAATAATTATACTTTGTCTACAATGTAATTAACTCTAATGGCCGTTGTTAGCCCATATACAGGCTGTTTTTTTTATTTAAAAAAACTGGCCTTGGAACGCTTTATGATCAAGATGCAGTCTCGAAGGTGTTTTGTTTCCCCAATCTTCAGAATTTAGAAGACCCGTGGGAAATGTGATTCCTGTCGCTTTTTCGTCATTCGACTCAACTTTAGAGAACTGTAATACTGAAATAAAGAAATGGTTATACATTTGTAATATAGTTAATATAACGTGCAAGGTTAATACGTATAAAACGAACAAGGTATATAGTAAGGAATATACATAACATTTTGCTGCTCATAATTTTTCATCAACGATATATTATAAGTAAAACTAGAGAAATATGTGTGTTCGAAGTTACTCTAGATGATATTTTCCTTATTGTTATTTGGGAGCGAACCCATAAGCTGACAGCGCCTAGCTATGTAATTCCAAGTACACTACTGATTGAGCTAGCCGGGACAACCCCTTTAAATTCATCACTGCATGACACAGGCAACCTATTATTTACTGATAACAGTACTGACTATATGTACGGGAAGACTACCAACGTGATAACAGTACTGACTTTATGTACGGGGAGACTATCTACGGTTTCCACACCGCACACACAGCGCTACTGTGAATTTCAAATGATACTGCCCATACTGGGAGCGAACCCATATGGCTACAGCACCTAGCCATGCAATTGCAATTACGACACAGGTTTAGCTAGTCGGAGTTAATTTTATATGAAATAGCTGTTTCATCGCGTTATCTGTTACCTATATTTGGTTTTTCGACATTTAAAGATGTTTGATTTGCCTTCAGAAGTGACTCCGAGGCCTGCTTTACAAAGTTGTCGACAACTGTCAGGAATCCCTCAGCACCTTTTCCTTCCTATAAACAAGAACGTACATGTAACTGGTATGAGCTGAAGCACATAATCAACAAGAAATATCTTTAAAAAAGATAAACGGCGTTGATGGAAAAGATTTTTATATATAAGAAAGAAAGAAATAAAGACCGTGCAAAAATTTCGTCTGGTGATAATACGTCGATTAAAGAAGACTGTCTAACATTAACTGTACATTCAGTTTCAATAAAATACCTCTTGTAGAGTTAGCACTAATGATGAATAAATGTCATTAAAATACAATAAATGAAAATAATAACAACTTGTTACAAGAGCGAAATCTACCAACTTTTACGTAAATTAACTTTAAAAGAAAGTGTCCCTCCCGAGTATTGAACCCGGGGCCTCCGCTTGAGAGGCGAGTGTGATAACCACTACACCAAGGCGTTTTGATTATCTGGACTTGAAATTAACAATCAGTATCAAAGGAACTAGAAAGGAACCAGTAAGAACCAGAAATATCTGCACTTCTCTGTCGTTTTACACTGTGTATTGTACTCGAGTGTTTACCTGACACCTATGAATATTCCATATAAAATCGTATTTAAGCCATCAATTGACTTAATTGGTTATTTATACCGTAAATATCTTTTTCTCCAATACAATTAACGCTTTTCAAAACGAAAATGCCCGAACATAAAGCGCCAGGTACATACTTACACACAATATAAAAATCGTTACGGTAATCATTAACAAGACCCACTAATAACCAATCAAAATAATCTATTTGATTTTCCCGCTGCATAATAAATTTTATCTACAATATTTCATTGGTCGAAAAACTAGGTCAAAAGTGAGCTTAGACAGCTAACGCCGAAAAATCAGAATAGTAATAATATGTCAAACAGAAATTGAAAACAAATCTCTTTAAACTTAAATCACGTGATCATGTATATTGCGAAATGCATGCAAGGCTTTTTGTTTGTATGTGACTGGTTTTAGTAATTGTGCATTTTGAATTACTCGTGTATATAAACAAAATCACACGCCTTCCTTGATAGCTTGGTCGTCCGTGCATTCTGGTACACACATGTTAAGATGTAAACATGTTGTTTTTTTCATAATAATTTTCCTTTTAGTATTTACGAATAAAGTCAAAGTAAACAGGAAGAAGGAAGTGGAAAGATAATTTTCAATGAGTGAAACAGATTGTAATATCGTTTTGCCTTTTGTATGATGGACCATATAGGCGGTAAAAAAACTAGGAAGCTAATTGTTCCTTCACTGAAAAAAAGTTTTATAACTAGGACAAACCATATAAATGTTTTTAATGACTATGAACATACTATTGTTGGTAAAATTAAAACCAGCATTTAAAGATTTTGTTTAAGATGCAGTTTAAATTATATTCTGCAATCTTTGCAACGGGTTGTACTTTAGCGTTCGCTCTAAAATGGTTTCAATATTATCCAAGGATATCTTTGCACTAAAATAAATAGAAATGGACAAGTCACCAAAACCAACCGTTCACAAGTCAGAAAATAGTGTAGACTCTGTTTTCTACGGGCGCTTAACGTGCTGTAATACAAAAATGGCTGCTTCTGCAGTTAAATCAGAGTTTGAGAGAAAGTTTGTCTAAATAGGAAAACACGCAATTATTTTAATTTATCAAAAACATTGATAGCTTATTCGACGGTGGTCGTTGAACCGTAGATATAATAGTGATATAACCAAGAATGCGGCGTTTTTACATTGTTATTTTATCACGACAAGAGCGACGACGAGTTCCAGATTGAATAGAGTACCTTTTCCACTCTGCTTTGCCACTGGTTTCCGTTCTTCTCATTGTCTACTAGGAAACTGGCGGTGTCAAGGAAGTTCTGAAATAAATGAAAAGGGAACTTTGAAAGCCACTGAACACGACATATGTGAAAACATTGCAGGCTCGGTTTGATAGAGCCTTTTCATGAAAGTTCAAAATATAACCTTTAACTTCATAAAAACGGTTTCATCCCATAGGTTAACAGTGTTGATCAGAGCAGTTTGCAAGACGTACAGTGTAGAACTGCTCAGCCTTTGCATCCGCACATTCTGATCTAGATCTACACTGGTCGCTTCTAAGAAATAACGTGTTACCTTTTAAAAGAGAACAGTGTGGAACATAATCAGATGGCTTTGATGTTTTGAGTGATTTTGATTTAGATTCTTCGTCCATGGGAAAAGAACAGATTCCATGGAGTAACGGGTTAAAGTCAGTGTATCTTTCAATATTCGACCTGTCGGAACGTTAGGGTCAAAAGGCACTTTACACTAAAAAAGGTATTTGGCATTTGAAGATAAATATAATGAGTGTTCGAAACTTTGCAGTATGCGGGTTCGTTTCATTCGTGTTGCGTATGTTAACACTATCACGCGAGATCGAAGGTTGGGCGTGATGTGGTTTACACACGCAACGAGAAATGAAACTGCATACTGTCATTATGTTTCTTTTATTATATACTATCCTCGCTCAAAACTAATTTAAATACACAAAAAAAACAAGAATCTATAACACATTAAAATTGAAAATGTCTGCCGATCTTAATTAGGTTTTAGTATTTGTTCTCACTCAATATATTTCATTTATTAATCATGATTATTCTTTATGTGTTACACTGCTCCAAAGTCATAATTAATGGTAAGTTATTTTAAAAAAAAGCCGCATTCTATTGTTATTAAACGTGTAATAAATATTGAGGAAGTTTCAACAATGATTTTTTTATAATTTAGAAAAAAAAACTGAAATAGGCATATCAGGAATGGACACATCGTAAAGACACAGCCTTCAAACACAGCAAATTTAGAAGTGAACAACCAATTTAAGCCGATTTAAGCGTTATGAGAATGTCCATATACACACAGAAAGCCTTGCCTTTGTAGTATTTTCTGAAATAGTTGTATTTTTGGAGAGTACCACGACGTTTTCAAGAAGATCTTGCACTGATAGCAGATCCCCTATGTAAAGTTCATCATTAGATCTGTTAGTTGTAACGTCCTTAAGTTTCTCTAAGGCTTCTGATGGTTCAATGGTCCCATTGTTTAACTGAAATACACAACGGATGTGCATGTTACACTGATTACTATAAGGTAAAGTCAAGGGTTCATTATAAGTACCGTGTACCAGTGTAAGATGAAGATGGAATAATCTGCCGAGTTTCCGCCAACACAGTCCTCCCTCATTGACAGATTTTTCCATCTTCACCTCACACTCATGCAAAATAGTTATAATCTTAAACGGACGTCTCATGTACGAGTCCTTTTGCATACCTATTTTCGCATTTTATGTTCATAACATGTGTATATTATTTCGATATTTAAACGTTCTAACAATGTACGATTCACTGTAAAAATAAATAGTCGTGTGCCTGTCAATTATGTGTCAATCGATTGATATCTGTAATTCGGTAATACGTATAATTGAAAACAACAACAACAACAACAACAACAACAACAACAATACATACATTCTTTTGAATGTCGTCAATAACAACGAGTGAACAGTTATAATAGGCTGGTTTAAACACACCATTCACACCGCATTCTCTTGTTATTAAACCTGCAATAAATTGTGGAAGTTGCATTTCTCATATACGACAGCTAGAATTAACAAATCGTTTCATTTAAAACATTTATTCTGTGTTTTTCCCCTAGACCTTTAAAATTTTTGAGATTTTTGAAAAAAAGTAAATTGTTACAGGTGTCATAATGCACAGGTCATTATTTTATAATAGTGTAAAAGAAACACACACACACACACACACACACACACACACACACACACACACACACACACACACACACACACACACACACACACACACACACACAAGTTACGAAAGGACGGATGGTAAGACTGCAGTAATTCATGTGGCCCGGTAAACAGTCAATTATTTCTAAGGTTTGTGCGGTTCTATAACCAAAGTAACTCAGTGATTGGTTAAAATTCCAAATCTGATAAAAATACTAAACAGCTATGTGAAAATGCACAATGTGTGGAAGAAGTTGAAATAAAACATCTGCAAATATTTTTGAGTTTATGAAAATTTTAATCTAAACTTATCTAATCTAATATTAGCGCGTAAATTGAGGGTGGTGGTATTCCAGTGCAGGTTGCGAAAAAGTAAACTGGTTACGCTATATTTTTGTAGTGTTTTATGATGTCTCTAGACCAGTTTTAATCATGAAAGTCAGATTTTAAGGCCTTGACCCAATAACTTATTCAGAATAGGAGTTGGAAACTATACTGAGAATCTATGAGAAATGAATTACTACAGTCGAACCTAATGGAAGTCCGGAACAAGTATTAGCAAAAGGAATCATTTATAGAGGCAATATGCTAATAACCTAAAACCTAAATGGTTTTCGTGAAAACCTTGTTAATCAAAGACAGTTTTACCTTTATATCCAGCGGGACAGGCGACAGTGAGGACAGTGCCACCTTCAGTATATATCCAAGTTGTGTTGCGGCTGTCGACGTCCTCTTTGCAGAATGCTTTGGGTACTAGGGCAATGTAAAATGAATATCTTATTTAAACTTACTTTTTTACATTGATTAATTACCCTTTCCTTTTTAGATATGATATTTGTCGCATGGGCGAACAGTGCAGATCAGATCAGCCGGCACATTCGTGCCTTCTGATCAGGATTATCGTGTAAGCTATTGTTACGTTTACCGATACATGAAAACAAGTTAATATATTTAAGACTTTGTCATTAACAAAAGAAGATTAGGTTGGTATCTAATAGAAATAATCTGATAGAGATTATCTATCAAATCGCAAAGTATTCAATAACTTCCGCCAACACTAACATTGACTGTCAATGACATATGTACCCTAGCGGATAATGTGGTTGGTGCGGGTATAAAGCATGATAGGGTTTCTGAAGCAGAAATATTAGCTGATAGGTTGACTGATGTAGATAGGTGTTTGTAAGTGGATAGGTTGACTGATGCATCTTAAAGGATATGTATATGAATGGGTTACTGACGCAAATAAGTGTCGGATAGAGTGAGTGATTAGGGGTGAAGGATAGTGCAAGTGATGAGGATATCTGTAATGTAGGATATATGTGTGATAGGGCGACTGATGCGGACATATGTATGATAGGTTGACTGATGCGGAGTGTAGGGTAGGGAACTCATGTGGATATGTATAGGAAATGGTGATTTACAGGATATGTGTAGGATTGCTTAATGATGCGTTATGCGTAGAGCATATTTACTGGTACAGTCAACTCTGTCTTAGCAGCCACTTGTGAATAGCAACCACTTGTCTTAAACAGCCAGTTTGAATATCTCCCAAACTGACATTTTGTTCTAATGTTTACCTGTTTTCAACAGCCACCTGTGTTAAGCAGCCACTTTTGGTCACTCCCTTGGGTGGCCGCTTATACAGATTTTACTGTATATAGATATGTCAATCTAAATTCAAGTGGTATGAATGGGCGATATTTCTATTTGAATCGATTCATTTCAGATAACGGCAACAATCTTTTTTGGTCTGTAATGGAATGAAACGTAAAGGAAAGGAATCCTCGCCGTCAATACCCGACAACATGCAACAAATAGAGGACTCATATTACATGTAACAAAACAAAAACACCCCCCCCTAAAAAAAAAACAGCAACAAATAAAAACACCTACGCTGTATAATGCATCCTTTGTAAGACGCTGTATGATTACATTTCATCGATGCCTCATAGTCAGACTCTGCACCATCATAAACCATGCTTAGACAAGCTGAATCGACCGTTTGGCCCTCATTTAAACCAGCACTGGGCCAATTTGTGGGATATTTGATTTCTTTGTCCAAAGATAATACACCTCCATCGGGCCAATACCAGCGAATCATGCTTGCAGAATAGTTTGTTGACAGGATGATTTCCAATCTGTTTGTTTGGTTGGCTTTGCGGGTATAGTAACCTAGAAAAGGAAACAAGCCATGCGTTGCAATATTTTAGAGCTAAAGCACATTATAAATTATACATATTAAACTTAAAATAATTGAGAACCCTTCCGCACGTTCGGTTTGACGAATTTTAGGTGAATTTCATTTCATGGTATTGATGTTTCTTTTGCCACAACCAACGAAATATAAACAAATGTATAGACATTTGTGGAAATAATTATGCATTGAACACATTTAGATCAATGGAATCTAGAACATACAATAAGTTTCATAGTAAAATTTCATAGCTTCCTCTTTATGATTTAAACGCGTCGCCTTTATAGGTTATGATTAAATTTTACAGCGAGATGTTTTTTGTAAAATGTTAATATAAAACATAAAGTATTAGCATTGAAATCATATCTTACGTATTTACTTGGTTAGTTAAGGTGATATTTGATATTTGTTCCACACTTCAATCTACATCATATGACTCAAACATGGATATTTACATAATGTTGGGTTTAATAGTAGTATAAAAATATCGCGACCGGCTATGTAACTTCGTTGCATGTAATACCGAGCCGGGCCGGGTCGATGTACCTTTCCGAGAGAAAATATTTTTTAAGTGTAATTTAATGAGATACTTTATCGAAATAACGCGCGAAACGGCGACGTTTTATGTCATAGTATCACCAAAGATATTTTCGTCATTCAGCGGAAAGTTCCCAAATTAATAATTTTATCTTAATAAATATAATATATAGAAAACTCGCACTTGATTTTCGAAATAATACCAGACAAACCAAGTAAAGAAAAGATCAAACCTAGGTTCCAGAGTCTGTCCACCATGTGATCGCGCATGCTACTTGTCAAATGTAAAGGCGCAGAATTGGGTTCTGTGCAGATGCCATCCCAGCCAGCGTTGTCGGCAAGATTTCGTTTTATTTTGTAGCAGCTGTTTCCGTTAAAGAAATTAATATAGCTTTTCTCCATAGGACAAGGAACTGTAAAATGCAAATTTGAATTAAATGGATTACGTACAATTCGGCGTAGAAATCAGCGAAAAACAAATACTATATTCATTAGATAGGCCGACAAAGTCATCCACCAAGATGTTGAGGATTGATATTTTTAAGAAAATTCAATTCTCTGATATTAATGGCAAAATAATGAACTTCGAGCGTTTAATCTAAACATTTGCTTCGAAATACTTGTCGAACGACTTGTAAAACATAAAGGAGAATTTCTAGAACAAATTAGTTCAAATTGCAGGATGAATACACTCAAGACACAGAACATTTAGAGTAAACGTTCGAAGTTTCTCCTTAATAATATAAATAAAAACTATAGTAACCTGTTGATGACATTATATTATTAAACATTTTACATTATAACAATATCAATAAAGACGTCGAAAATAACCTATGATACTATGTTTATCACCCTCAGCTAGGAGCTTAAACTGAACAGCAACACTGGTTGTCTATAAACAGGTTATATTTATTATTACCTATATTCGTGCAACTGTCTGTAGAACTATCAAATGTCTCGTCATTTCGACAAGAGCAGACCGGTTTTGACTTAGACATGTCACATACAGATAGCCATGTCGAACATTGCTCACTGCTGGAACATGTTTCTCCAAACCGTTTTTCTAAACAAAAAGAAAGGAAATGTAAAGTACACACCCATGACTTCCATTCACACAAAGCCTTAAAGTACCTAACAGGTTTTTGGCAACATTGAAATATATAAACAATATGCTCAAGGTGTACAAGAATGTGGCGGTTATTTTCTTTCCTTTTTGTTGATGGAAGTGCAATAACAACTGTGGAAGCCCTTTAAGGAGGTTCCAATTAGTGCAGATGGCTAACATTAAAATAATGAATTTCGGACAGACTGTTATGAGGTATAGACAGATTTGTGGCTGTATTTACGTTTGTACCAACTGAAGAGACGTCTTTCGCGTCAGAAATCTGTACATTATACTTAATATGTAAAAATCATTACCAAGTAAATGCACGCAAATCGTCAAAATCTTGCGTCGATTTGTCAATTAAATGGAACGTTTTACGGAATTCAATGAAAGCTCCCTTCATTTCTACTTCCGGTTACACTTGCAACAGTTTTTGTTTTAAAAACGTGTTTTAAAAACTTGACATTAACATTCATGGCCAGCCGTAAAAATAGTTTCGTGCGATTGTATTTATATTTGCATTCTGAGCAATAATTTACTGTAAAACCATTTTTTGAAGCACACAACGTAAATTTAATGAATTTATTTAAGCGCAACCAAAGTCACTTAATAAAACCACCAGTCTTTTATTTATGAATTTATGAATACATTCTTATTGCAGAGTTTAATAAAACATCACTTACTCTTCTCGCAGGTTTTGTTGTTATATACGTCCAAATAACCACAGGAACATTTCCGAGAATTGCAGCCATCTAGTATACATATTTCCGACCCAGAACAAACTCCCGAAATATTGCATGGTTTTCCGTAAGTTGTCTCTGATATAATTAAAAAGTATAATTACGATTGTAAACACAAGGTTTTTTGACACCCCTATTAGAGGATGGGATGGATTTGTACTTTACTAATCTACTCTCTTGAAAGCTTAGTACAACCCGATTTAAACACCCAGCGGCAAAATATTTTGCAACTGACCATAGGTTTCTCCATCATTAAAACAGAAATGGAACCAGATTGCTTACTTTAGAATGATGCGACATAAAACAATTGGACATTTCTTTGACAACGCGTTTTAGAAATCCATGTCTTACTTTCTCACTTGTATCTGTATATTGCACGGTTAGAACGCACATAGCGTTGACAGTTATCTACTAAGACATTTTTTTGTTTTATTCTAATAATAAAAATGGCATAAATAATATTATAATTACACCTTTTCTTTCAGTTTGTCTATATTGTCTGTATGTGAGATGTAGCCCTATAAGTAAAGTAATTCATGAGATCGAGCGTAAATGCAGTTTAATATAAGACAGATAAACTGGTATGCAATAAATATTTTACACCTTGTGCTGTCTGTCCTGCAGTCTGACCAACGGATACCATGAACAGCGCCAAGCAAACTGCTACCAGCATTCTTCCTGGAGGTTCTATATCAATATAAAGCAAGCGAGATTTACGTCAAAATCCACGATACCAATATTTATAGACATGCAAAAAAACTTAACATCTTAAAAGAAGAAATATCTTAAAATTTACTAAATTTGTATTAGCAAACAATTTATTTCTTACCTGGTTTTATTTCTCTTCACGATACAGTTTAATTTGTTCACTTCCTGATTACGACCGATCTACTTGTGTTCACCTTGTTGTATAACTAAAGCTTCCTCCTTGACGACGGTTTGTATCTTTAAAATAAAATAAATATTTTATCTGTCAATCTTTTAAAAAGTAAACAGCCTGCAAATTTGCATAATTGAAAGATGTCCTTGAGTCATGGTATTATGAATGAATATATATTTATTTAGGTTAACAAAAAACTGCATTGCAATGTGCACAATTTTTTAAATGGACTTATAAAAGACAATCGGCTGTTTTCGAGTATATATAAACATGTTGAGGGGATACAAGCATTTGCATTTACCTCTATTTTACTAAAATACTTTTCAAAGAAAATCTGACATAGTAAGTCAGTCGTTGGAGCAATCTAGAACCAGGTTTAAACTTGAGACATAATTGTTTTTACTTTTTGGGCAGTAATGGAAATGCATATTACTGCCCACGCCGCCTAGCCCCGGGTTAAGCACAACTCAATATTTACACCAATAAACAGTACAATTTGATCCATCCCAAACGATGGTATGCATATGGCGGTGAACATGGAACCTTCAATTTGATATTAAGATAAAAATGGGGTTGCCCTAAACGAGAAAACTAAACAAAATAGAATTTTGACAGTGGATCTGAGAATATAAATCCTGCATATCACAGACAATGCCAAAGGCAAAATTTAAAAAGCAGGAAGTATATCCTTGTGGTGATTGAACAATATCCAAATCTATATTGGCTGGGATATTGAAACCACCCATCTATAAATTGGCCGAAATATTTCAATTAAAGCAATTTTAGAAGTACTATTAACATAGTACATAAGTGTCGTGCTCCACGACCTTCAAAGGGCGTTACTGATAACAGCACTGATTGAATGTACGGGGAGACTTTTAACAGCCGCCACTCGGCACAAACAACGCTACTGTGATATTGAAATAGATGTAAAGGGAACTTTGAAAGCCATCGAACACGACAAATTCAAAAATATTGCAGGTTCGGTTTGATTGAGCCTGTTCATGGGCAGTAATGGAAATGCATATACTGCCCACGCCGCCTAGCCCGGGGTTGATTTTAGAAGTACTATTAACATAGTACATATGTGTCGTGCACAACAACCTTCAAAGGACGAAACTGAAACTATCATCAGATTAGAATTCGAGTTCACACTCAATCAATAAATATCATAAGTATTTAATTGTTGAAATAAATATCTGCTAATTAATCAATGTAATTCACGTCTTTTGTCTTACTACGGAATAACGAAAACATATTTTGCAGATGTCTTTTGTCATAACTGATTTATTTACTGGTTGATTGGATTTTCTGATAATCCTTTTAAATGCCAAGACGTGAAAGGTTGTACGACTTCTTTGACACACAAATTGCCTTGAATCAACACTCGAGCATTGATATGCCAAGTAAGTAACGGAACTATCACGAAAAGTGGACGGACAGACATTTCGGTCCATAATCTATTGGGAGGGAAATCAGCAATATCACTAGGACAGGAACATTATACTTTCTTTTTATTTTTTTTCAAGCAGATTTAATTACCCTTTAACACATGCGACCATCAAGCAACTTAAGAGGGCAGCAATGTGATAACTGTGGAAGGATCGATAACTACACAGAGCACATTGCTATAAAATATTTCTCGGTTGCCTTTCCTTTTCTTATAGCTGAATTTATAATTATTACCATGAATTTCCTTCTTTACTCATATATCTTCTCCACGTAATACTGATAGCAAGTACTATGAACATGGATGTTAGATATTAAAATATTTATTTAAGAAAACCTTTTTACATAAGGGGACCGGATAACTTCAAGCACTTATAAATTCGGACAATAGCCAGACTATCAGCAAATACATCTGAGCTAGACTGGCTTGTATTTGACTTTGTAGGAATTTCATAAGATAGTCGAAGAAATCGTGAAAGAGCTAAACATAAAGCAAAATACACTGTCTACATGGGTGAAGAATGCAAATGCAGTAAGAACTGGTTTCCTTTATTTTCTGCTGTAAACATAATTGAAAACATGAAGATGAGACGAACTTTAAGGCTGGAGATTTTAATACTGAGTTTGGAAACCAGTCTCAAATCTCAAGCATCTGATTGGCTGAAATGGCGACTGGTCGCCATTTCAGCCAATCAGATGCTTGAGATTTGAGACTGGTTTCCATGCTCAGTTTTAAAACCTTGGACACAGATCTCTTTATTAAAGTGACTTAAAGATACTCGAGAATAAGGGACAATAATGACGGGTTTGAGTCTCTTGCAAAAGGTAAACAAAACTTGAGACATCGAATTTTCAAGCGATTCCAGTATTTAAGACACTGCTATGCAATAAGTTTTCATTCGAAGGCTAGAAAAGACTACGGGTGACTTGCTTCCGTTCCTATCCCATTTTAGTAAATTTAATACTCTTAGGTATAGATTTTATACCGTGCATTATTTTAAGTTTTGAGAATTGTTGGCTGTGCCTTTTTATCTCTCTCCTTTCTCATCTGCATTTTGGTTGTGTCGGTGGTTCTAAATCAAAAAGTGATAAAATGGTCATAATAAAATGAATGTAATCAGAATGACGGTTTAACCACGTATGATATCATAAACTAAAATACTACTGTGTTTTGTTCTTCAAATTATAATGCAGAGGGATACCATCAGTGACCTGTTTCATTGCTAGAGAGCATTCACTTCGCCAAACACAGTTTTTGTGCATATCGAGCTATAATTGTACATTAAAAAAGTTATGCATAATCTGTTTATTTACTACCGGTATTTATCATCTTATAATCTTCCAAAAGGTATGGGTAAGACGAAAGTGGTCATCGTCTAATCCAAAGGAAAGGCAATACTTATATTTTTTATCTTTTCTTCTTCTATAATTTAAATATACTTTAAAACAATTGTTGACTTGTAAGGTGAGTAGGAACTTATTCACAAAAATTGAAACCTTCGTTTTATGAATAGCCACACTCAGAAAACACAGCTTACATATCATACCCACACAGCAAAAAGGCAGAGAGGAAAAGAGTGCATGTGTTAATAAAATAATCAATTGCAAATAATACCGACAAAAACAATTAACGAAAACGAGAACCTTATGGGTAACCGCCTCGACATTGTCGGTGGCGAAACAATTTACTACTGGGGGTTTTAACTATGTTTTAGCGTGCACCAACCTCACACTTGCCCCAAGAAGGTTCTAACATGAACAATCAAGTAAAGCTTGTCTTGGTAAAAGTTTATAGAATAATTGAAAGAAAAAGGGTAACCCACTGGGTACACCAACATCTTTCTTGCCCTAGCAGGTTTTCATATAACAAAAAAGCACAAGAAGTACACGTAGTGTTGTCTTCTTGAATTAATTAGGTTAAGCCACCTACATATTTTGAATGCAAAGGTAATCAAACTTATGAAACATGAGAAGCTTATGACATTGTCAAGTAAATAAAAGGTGGACACTCATAACCTTGCTGAGAGCGGGAATCTGGAATTAAATAAGCTAGAGCACGATGATGTGAATAAAAAAACAACAGATCGAGCATCTGCCACCGTCGTGCAAAGAATCGGGTAAGCAAAGCGATCAACTGTAGACATATAAATCACCAAACATGTGTAGCGCTGTAGAATACATACAATGGAGCGCTTAAACTGTCTTATGTTAAGAAAAACTATTATGCTCGGTCAACTGTCATTCTGTTGAGTCCAAGAAACGATATGCCGTGTGATAATTCTAATATGACCTGTAACTGTTATGTTATGTTATGTTATGTTAATATTTTCTAGTGTCAAAAGAACGTGTTGTTGGGTGCTGTGTTTAGTTGAAGCACTGTATTACTGAGTGATTCTTTTGTTATGTTCAGTTGCAATGACATGCTGTTGGGTGGTAGAAGTATCATGTTCTGTTATGATAATATTCTGTCTAGTGGGTGATTCTTTATTTTTAGTCATGAAAATATATTGTTGAGTAGTTTCGACATTATGTTAAGTCAAATCAGTGTCGTACTGATTGATTCTTTCATTATGTTCAGTTGCAATGACATCCTTTTATTGGTAGAAGAATGTACAGTTATGATAGTGTTCTGTCTAGTGAGTAATTCTTTATGTTCAGTCATGAAAATATACTGCATTATATTCAGTTGCAATGGCATGTTGTTTGGTGGTAGAAGTATCATGTTCAGTTACGATAATGTTCTGTCTAGTGCGTAATTATTTATGTTATATCATGGAAATATACTGTTAAGTAGTTTTATCATTATGTTTTGTCCAAGCAAGGTATTACTAACTGATTTTTTCATTATGTTCAGTTGCAATGACATGTTGTTAACTTTGCGGTTAATTGACAATCTGTTCGGTGGTAATACAATTGTGTTGAGTTCATTCGGATATCTTCGGATCAAATCAAAATGGCGTCTGCATCGCGTCTGACACGCGCGCTAGAAGAAATGGGTCTTAATGTCCTTATAACTAACTTTAAAGACAAAAACACACTAGGCAACATTATCATAACTGAACATAATAATTGTGCAAAACAGCATGTGATTGCAACTGAACATAATGAAAGAATCATTCCGTGATACACTGCTTCGACTCAACATAATGATGAAACTACTCAACAGTATATTTTCCTGACTATAAACATAATGAATTACTCACTTGACAGAAGATTATCGTAACTGAACAGGATACTTCTACTACCGAACAGCATGTCATTCCAACTGAACATAATGGAATAATCACTCAGTAATACACTGCTTCGACTAAACATAATGACTGTTCTACTAAACAGTATAGTTTTATGGTTGAACATAATAAGTATAGCACAAGACAGAATATTATCAAAACTGATTATTATTGCTGTGCCACCCAACAGCATGACATAAGAACTTAGAATAATGAAAGAATCACCCAGTAATACACTGCTTTGACTAAACATAATGATGGCTCTACTCAACAGTATATTTTCATGGATGGACATAATGTAATACGCACAAGACAGAATATTATCATAACTGAACAGAATGACAGTTAACCGAGCATAATATTTTTTCTTTACATAAGACAGTTTAAGCGTTCCATAATATAATACCCTGTTAGTGGCTTTCGTTTTATATTTAATGATCGTTTTTATGAACAACGTTGAGAAATTAATATTGCTTTGCATGTTCTTTTATCTACAATAATTTTTAAATCAAATCTCCCATAAACTCGAATTTGAAAATACCGTGTTTGACTATTGATTTTAAATTGCTGCTGTACTTTTAAACTCAACCTGGGGACTGGCGTTTAAACTTGCATTTTCGTTCTCTCTCTTTCAAGTATTTTTTTCTTATCCAGCTCTTAGAACTTACAAAATGTAGAAGTTTCTTATATCCAAGCCTCATTGTTACCCAACAAAGATTTCGACAGATTAATCAAATCGATTTTACGTCACCTGAAAAAGGCATCATTGCAGTAAATAACTCTTGTTACAATATCAAGATCAAAAAAGCAAATACTTCAGAAATGCAAACAATTTTTCTTGACCTAATTTGATATCCTTTCATTGAAAATAGCTTCAAAAATTGTAAAATAAGCTATAATGTAAAACAGATGATAATCATTTAATATGTTAAATTCATTTCTTACTACGATTAAGTTTAACTCAACGATATGATTTACAAACGGAAGAAACAACGTAACAGCCATCTTAAGCTTCAAACAGAAAAGCTACCAGCAGAGCATTCTACACCGCTCTACATGCTTGGTTAACCTACTTGGCTAACCCGTTGGTTGCAGTACTTGCATCGTGTTCTTGTTGATAAAACCCCAAGTGCATACATTACCATAAGATCTTTTTATTATGCTAGCCTTAGATAAAAACATTTATATGCGAAACATGACATAAGAAAAGTAGCAATTTTAATTTATAGGTTATGAAATGATCACAGTACCTAAATAAACAGAGTATGCAGAAACCATCATGACGTTGTCAGTGCGGAATTAGTTTGTTTAACAGAACTTATTTGAAGCAAGGAATTGTGTTTGATGGAAAAAGACGATTGATTGCCGCTTTTCGTGAATAAAACATTGTAAAGATCTTTTCACACCGAGTATTAAATTTGCTTTTATTTTGCTTACATTTGGAATCCGCCGAAATCTTTGCCATATTTTAATGACTACGACATATGAGATTTGAAGTTCTTGAAAAATAACTACCGGAAGATTTTCAATGGAAAATGTGACAAATGATTCGAGAAGTAAGGTTTTTGGTATTTTACGTTCTTGTGATATTAAAAGTTTTAACGGTAGCATTGGGGATGGCGGGTTATACAGATATGTCATCTAGCGGTAATAGCTTTATTTACTGTGCTATTTGTTCTTATAAATTATTTCCATAAATGAAATACCCCGGTACACGATCTTTAGTATTGTTCTTTTCATGTATCAATTCAAGTACGTTTCGCATTTGAGTTTTCGGTAAGAGCCCTCGAGAAAATTTCTTACTAATATACACAATACGGGACAACGATGAAGCGCTGTTATTTCGATCAGCTATTCTTCATAAAAACACCCTCAATTATCAAGTATAATTTATAACGTTATCTCTTCAGATACTGATTTAGATACAGGTATAAATGTCATTTCAAATTGTCTATAAGCCAAGCACTCTACTGTTATGGAAAAGTAACTGAAGTGAACGCAAGTCAGAATTTCAGAGGAAATATAAAGCTGATTGGAATGCGATGTTGCGCATGGGGAATTTAATTCGGTTTGTACACGATACACAATAAACAGATAAGATGATAATTTCATTTTTAAAGGGGAGTTCATAATTATTTTTAAGCGTATGGCGAAAGCGCATTTCAATCTCAAACAGAAATTCTGTTTAAACGATCATGGTATTTTTGTTAATGATACTGTAAGAAGGAAATGTAAACTTGCGAAATTTTCACCAAAACACACAAGAACTAGTCTAAGATTAGGTGTTTAATATTAAGTAGGTAATATTTAAATAAAAATAGCTCAATTGTAAGAATAAAGACCTTTTACGCCTAAGGTCAGAGTTTCGAGTCCTGTTCAAGATTTTTTTTCACCAATCTGGCACTTTATTGATACTTATTTCAAATGATTTTTTGCACAATGTGCTTTTCTGTTTACTCAGCACTTTTACCTTTTCCCATCTTTTGGTTTTTAAGGCCAAAGATCTCGTTAGTCTGATATATGCTGAAAATATTCCAAAGTACTCAAATATCCGATTGACAATAAGACTCCATTTTCTTACTGTCAAATCCACCTTGACAGAAACCAGGCTATGTATTGTGTGTAATTATATACTATAATGCAACATTTGCTGCGATCCAATATAAATATATAATAAAAGGATTCTATTCTCTTCATGCACCAAATGCAAAATATATAAAGATTTTTCTATAATCTTTTTACAGACCTACTAAAAGATAAAAACACTGAACAAAGCTCTATTCAAATTGCTTTAGTTTTATTTTCATTGTCGCATTTCGAATTGTTGCTATTTCCTACAGTACTAATGCTAGCGTTGAAAAAAACAACAACATAAGAATGTTGTTTGCAGCTTAGTTTAAGGATCATTTTCTAAGTGTATGGCATCACCCTCCGATTACTTTAATTATAACAAACAAGCCTAAAGCAAAACAAATAAAAAATACAGCTCTTTATTTTTAGATAAATTAAACTAAATATGTGAGAAACCCAACAAACACAAAGTGAATTGGAAAGCCATGCATAATAAACATCAAAGCCATTAGCATTAAAACGAAACAATATTTCATGTTCTGTTTCAGGTTCTCAAGAAAACAAAAGCTCGTTAGCGCATGTGTATTTTCTTTAGTTACTATCGCCGTTGTCAAGTTACTACGAACATCGTCTGCGGGTAGGATTTATTTGTTTACTTAGTTCAGTTCTCATTCTCTCTCTTTCTCTCATTCTCTCTCTCTCTCTCTCTCTCTCTCTCTCTCTCTCTCTCTCTCTCTCTCTCTCTCTCTCTCTCTCTCTCTCTTCTTTGCTGTTTTGGGAGGCTGTGTCCTCTTAATGTCGCAATTCATGATATGTTTATTTTACTTTTTCTCGCAGACATTAACTTTTACGTTTTTTTGGTCACCAATGTTTAACCAAAACTTTGACGTGTTCATTTCCGAGCATGTTCTTTTTGATTATTTGGTCGAATTCGGTGGCTTTCAAAATGATTTTTTTCATCAATCCAATATAAGAGCGGCACTGTTAGTGCCGTGAACAGTCTTCTCGTACATTCAGACTGTTATCAACTCGGTGGCTTTCAAAATCATTTTTTCATCAATTCAATATAAGAGTGGCACTGTTAGTGCCGTGAACAGTCTTCTCCGACATTCAGACAGTTATCAATTACGCCATTTAAAGGCTGTTGAGCAGGATACATATATATCTGACAGTGTGTAAATATTAAATAACTGTTGCGCAAAACCCGTGGCTATGCAGCGTTGACAAAAATATAAAATTATTATTTTACTGCCCTTGAACAGACTCAGTCAAACCGAGTCTGCAATATTTTATTTTTTGTTGCTATAAAAGTTCCGTTTTCATCTATTTCACTTTTAACATTCAGTTTGTTATTATCTCTCTATTTTGGCACTTCTCGTATACTTTACCGATTTTTTAACTATGGCTTGTCTTTTGCATAATGTCGTTTAGAGCATTCGACATTAGCTGCATACAAAACTGATTAAATATAATAGCCATTTGAACTCAAAACTCGCACAAAGGTATACAACTTATTGCCAGGAATAGTTTTAAACGCTGCTGAAGTCATTTAAATATTTTTCGTATATTTCTGTCAGCCATTAATCAAAATAATGCAATATTTTAATGAAAAATAAATACAGATGTTTCTACTTAAAAAAAGAACCATATGGGTTTTACCTTATGTCTTTGTAAGAATATGACAGGGCTATTTGAATTCACACTTTGAATGAATGGTAAATCCCAACTCATAAAAACTTCCGGTTTAGCTGATACCGCATGTAATTTGACCGTATGTGACCCCGTCAGGGTCGGTGACAACATGTTTGGTGAGACCAATTCTTCCAAAGTTAAGTCTTAAATGAGTTTTGGTCTATATCTAATTGGATTTTTATGCAAACCTTCACATTGTCCGTTGGAAACCTCAGTTACGATTACGGATGCGAAAACAGAGTGAATGAGATTCAACCCAGGAATGAGGAACTGTGGCCATATAATGAGCTGATTCTATAGTTGATCAGAGTTTTGTGTCCCATGTCATGCTGGGAGGGTAATATTTCCGCCGTGATTATGTCGGGACTCTGAGAGTTGGTTCTTGAGTCTATTTCTGGTAACAGAGACGTTTCAAGCACGCCTTCACAGAATGCCAAGACTTAGCCGTTGGGAAATCTCATTTTCTAACTTCTCACATAGATGAAAGGAAACTTTGAAGGCCACCGAACACGACAAATATGAAAATATTGCAGGCTCTGTTTGATTGAGCCTGTTCATGGACACTAATGGAAATGCATATTACTGCCCACGCCGCCTAGCCTCGGGTTGAGCGCGACTCAATATTTACACCAATTAACAGTACAATGTAGATCCATCCCAAACGATGGTGTGCATATGACGAAGAAGAGTTCTGCATTGAGAAAAACTCCGAGGCAAAGCTAAGAAGCAACTGTCTGACCTGAAAGGATGTTATTTCTAAACCTCGAAAATAACAAGAATACTCGGCAGAAAATCCAGTTTGTAAAATTCTTAAAAACTTGGATTAGATTTAAAGGTGGTCGAAACACTCAAAAGAGACGGATCCTATCCGACAAAGCTGTAATGAAAGCACGGCTATTTAGGATGTTAAACCACATGGTATTAAATGGGGTTTGTTCACTTGCAATCATAAAATCTGGATTAAGATATGGAATTGCAAGTCACATCTCAATACCCTCGTTCATAAGCATACGGGGTGGGGTGTGGGGTTAAAATATGAATAAATAAGATAGGCTAAGCGTGTTTGCCATACTGATGATGTATTTTTTTTATTCTTAGGGTTACAAGTTAAATAGGCCTCCATAATGCACTGTTGTCGTTCAAGTTGTCTATAACGTCAATACATGTATTACCTTTATTTGTCCGACTTATCCCCATAATTGCAGTTTGATAGAAAAAAGAATTGCTCTTTCTGTACAAGCCGGATTCGAAAGTCATAGTAGAGGCCAAATACATTGGGTGTTTATAGTGACTACTTACAACGTTGTCTCATAAATAAACTATAACAATAATAAAAAATAACAAAATGCTTTAGAATACAGTTCAACCTGCCTTAGCAGCCACCTGCGAATAGCAACCACCTTTCTTAAACAGCCAGTTTGAATTTGTCCTAAACTGACATTTTGTTCTAATTTTTACCTGTCTTTAACAGCCACCTGCGTTTAGCAGCCACTTTTGGTCACTCCCTTGGGTGGCTGCTTTAGACAGGTTTGACTGTAGTTCAAAGTTTTAGTGTTATTCTTAGCATTTGCTTTCAACCACGCTATTGCAAAAGAAAGTGTTTTGAAAAAGAATTAGTAATAATCTTGGACTGTAGAGTATGAAGTTAATTTTGAAACGATTTGTTTTGAAACATAAACAATAAGGATGTGTGTATTATTACCACAAACCCAGAAAGCAACGTTAATTAACTGCTGATAATCTACGTATTTAAATAAGATATCATCTGTATTCAGTCATAGATATATAACATTGCACTTAGTCGAAGGTAAAAAGGCACTAGTCCAGTAATCGAGAAGCTGTAGAATCATTATAAAACTTCATCTTACTGGTATATAGGTAAATGAGATTCAAAGACTCTTTCATAACATTTAGCGATGAGTTGTTAATTTAACAATCGAATTGCCTTCAGTAATTTAAGTGTATGCAGCTAACTTGTACTTGTACGAGTTATAATTCATCCGCGATAACGCTGTATTCACTTATAATATTCCGTCATAAATTAACGCAAACACAGATTTCCCTTTCCACTTTACGGTTGTAAATAGTGTCAATATTCGTCTTCACGATGTCTGCATTTCAGGATGCACACTGTTAATAGTAACATTCACCTACTCGTATTATTCAATGACATCTTAAGATACATGCTACTCTGGTTTCTATGTACTCATTAGTTACTGCTCACATCAGTATACATGTTTATAATATTTACATTTTTATCTCTAAACACACAAACACACTTAAATCAGTGTGGTGATTTGTTGACATGTTTGCAATACATTCCATTTTTTAAGAAAGAAAATTACGAAGAATACACATGTAAATATTGCATATCATTTTGCAATTTGACATAAAAGTGATTTGAACAGTACTGTGTGCCCTGTCCAAAGTTTTTCATCATTTGTACAGCTTGTATGTTTTCGGACAACACATGTCATATAAATTATTAAAATAAATAATAATTAATAATATCCATTCAATGTGTTTGACATTTTGTATTTTAGTGTTTTTATTGATAGCAATACGTTAGACGAAAATTGACTTTGAAGAGTTATTTGTCATAGATATATGAAGATTGGTTCTAGTTTCAACAAGAAAAAAGTTTATTTGTATAAAGCATTCTACATTCTTATAAGATTCAAAATGTGATAAGTTGGTTAAATTTACATATACATATAACTGTATGAAAACAATATGGTATGAACTGTCAGTCAATAAACTATCATGTAGTATGAGAGGCTAACACGTTATTTGTTCACGATTGTACGTACGCGCATCGGCTGAAAAAGGGTTTGGAAAGGTTTGGGGTCAAGCTTGTCTGCGTCTTACACTTCAGTCTTTAAGAGATGCATGGACATACAGATAAAGATATTTTCATACTAATTGGCTGAAACCAACTATAAACAAATAACATTTTTTCTTACTTAAGGTACTGCGCCATTCGCCATTGACTTATTGATATAAAAATCTCTCGAGCGGCATAATGCAGTTCCACCAAACTTTGCACAAACAAATTTTATTAATATATGTTTAATTTACATACCCTAAGAAAAGTTAGAACAGTAAAGAAAAATAGTTAGACCCCACGAAGCAACACTAAACATCAATTTAAATGTCTTGATGAGTAATGAGTTTCTGACAACAATACCTAAGGTCCTTTGGTCTAAAATGTTTACAATGTAAGTTATTTGTAAAAGTGTGTTTGACCTTCAATTTTCTGGTCGCGAAAATGGATGACATAAAAATAAAAATGCCGATTTCTCTCTTCACAATTGAAAGTTCTTTTCAAGGACTTTAGATATTTTTGTCAATATCATTTCACGCATGTTGACAGTTGAATTGGTGTTTTGTGTTGCTTCCTTTTTGGGATAAATTGCACATAGAATTTTAGGGATTTGTTAGGTCTTACTTTTTTCTTTACTGTTCTGCAAAATAATCATACACTTAAAGCATTTATTTGTGCAAAGTTTGATAGAAGTGCATTGTGCTGTTTGAGAGATTTTCATATTTTTCTTTTTTGTCTATGGCGCAATACTTAAATTAAAAAACTTTCATCGATTGAAAATAATAATAATAATATATTGTTTACGAATTGTATAACATTTCAGTTTGTTTTTTGTTTTAGAAAATTCAGATTGGTTGGCAAGGAATGCTTATTTATTATCCCAGATCAAACTTATCAGATCACAGAATGAAACAAAGAAACAACTTTTATGTGTAATTTTATCGGAAAATGGCAATGAGAAAAAAGCGGAGTCTGTTAACAGTACATGGGCAAAGCGTTGCGACGAATATTTCTTTGTTTATGGTAAGATCCTGTTTGTTTTCTAGTATAATCCGACTTCCTCTAGTTCCTTTTATAGCACTTTATTTAGATACAGCCAAAAGCTTAGTTCAAATGTTCTTAATAAATTAAAGTAACATTTGTTCAAACGTAAAAATGAAAGGAATCTAAAAAGATAATTAATCATAAAAACAATTTTTATTTTTCTCGCATATGGTTTAAAATTGTAAACAATTTCATAGAAAAAATACCATTATCCTTCGGTAATTAGTGTTGACAAAGCAGATTCTGGGATCTTGCTATGTACATAACATAAATGTTGTTTGTTACTTCCCGTAGGAAATGCAAAAGAAATACGAAGAACAGAAACTAGTTTACACATACCCGTTCCAGAAGGTAGAAATCATTTAACAGCAAAGGTTCGCTTTGCGCTCCAGTATGTTTATCAGGCATTCAACGACAGTTTTGATTGGATTCTTAAGTGTGATGACGATACATATGTAATAGTAGAAAATCTGCGGCTACTTCTCTCTCACGCTGACCCCAAGAAGCCGGGATACCTTGGATTCCATATGAAGGTAAGAGTCGTCGTATTGTGGTAAGTTTATAACCCTTACTTTACAAGACTGATGCAGATTAAACAAATTACGATTTTCTCATCTTACTTTATATTTTTCCTACAATTGGTGTACCCTGATAAAACACTGTTGATTGCTACTTATCACCAGTTCCGCCCGTTTCGTCAGAAGAAAGTATCACCAACATGCGGACTACAGATGCGATCTTTTGAGAACCAAAGAACCATCGTTGCATTTACTGGCCGCCATTTATTTTACTGCGGATAGCTTTGAGATATCCATAAACACTTTTAATCTGGACAACTGATTGTTGTCAGCAAAGCTGGTACTATTTTGTTTTAAATTATCGAATGAACAGTATTATTACAACAATCACCAATATTTTTATTTCTTAGCGCTTCTTGATCGACGGTGCAGTATCAAGGGATGTTTTGATCGCAAAAAGATAAACACCGCACAAACATCAAATGCTAACCCCTTTTACATTTTACCTAATAACTAGTTATTGCACCAACTGCACACCACTAATAAAAAGACGTTTTAGCTCGTTTAGCATAGAATTATGACCCCTGTTTGAAACGCCCTAAGATAGATTGGTGATCGATACTTACAATCGATTTTAATGTAATGGCCTATCCCCAATAACTAAAATGTAGATTGCGATATCACAAAACTGTTATGTGCTTTTTCACAGCCTTTAACTTCTATTTCATAAACAATTGGCCGTTAGTAAGTGCACTGGCTATATGCTCACTGCATTTACATCTGATGTATTCCGGACGAAATGGATCTATAAGACAACGAAAAATTGATTTCAAGTGCAGATATTAAATTTAGCTTTCAAAATAGACGGACAGTTGAAATTACTATCAATCACTATGAAGCAGGGCGTAATGAGAGTATTGTTTGTTTTTGGTTGTTGTTTTTTTTACTTTAACCGGTAATATATTCTGTAAGCATATGATAAATTTTTGCCACTGTTATTTATAACTATATGATAGTGCGGCCGCTTGGTTCTTATTTTTATTTGTCTGTAATAAAAGACAAATATCTACCTGATATTAATACTATTAGTAGTACATTTGTGTTGGTGCACATTAACTCTCAGTATGAAACTGTGTTTTTCTTTCAGAGAATTATATGTACATTTTTTATGCTAACAGTACTTTCCACATGATCATGATGTCATGAATGAGTTATATTAAAACCAGGACTTTCATATTTCGGTCAAAATACTGAAACCATCTTTTGAATGTTTTAAGACAGACGAAACAAAAGAGCATGGGTATATGAGCGGTGGTGCAGGTTACGTTATAAGCGTCAGTGCGCTTCGGCAGTTGGTACACACAGGATTTAAGAATGGTGGTTGTCTAGACGATGGTGGACACGAAGATGTTGAACTTGGATTGTGCCTTGCTGTAAGTTCCTTCTATTTCATTCACATCCCAAATTGTCAGGATATAAGGCTAATTTCTTTCATACATTCGTACGAAAACAATATCGATTTGATTTGGCAACCCTTTATAAAGATCTAAGTATAAAAATGAAATATGCATATCAGGAATTGTCACATCCAGCAGACACACAGCCAAACAGTAGAGAGGAAAAGAGAGCATGGTATTACAATAATCAGTTTCAAAATAAACGCCACAATTAATTAACGAAAGTGAGAACCAGAGGGGTTACCGCCTTGGAACGGTCAGTGGCAAAACAAATTGCCACTGGGGGTTTAAACCAGGTTCTAGGGTGCACCAACCAGAAAACTGGAACAAACCTCACGAACGGATGCAGACTTTTGGGAAAGGATCAGCGTTTAATACTATGGTTATTTGTAAGGGATAAAATATGCGTATTAAAAATGGAAGACACATTCTTTTCAGAATTCAACTGTACCAGTTTTATCATCTTTAGATGGTGATGGTAAAGAAACATTTCATCCAGAGACACTTCGTCAATATTTATATCCTCCATTTCCACGATGGTTGCTGAAATATGCTTGGAATCAGTTACCTAAGTTTGTAAGTGACTTTTATATGTGTATGCAATCAACATACGTATTCACGCCCACCAATGTGAGATAAGAAGCGATAATTATTAAAGTGACATTTAGCAGGTAGAGGTCACAAACATGCTCTTTGAGTGGTGCAATGCACAAACTTTGAAACACTTTTACTCAAAACGGATTAATTTTCAAAAAACAACAAGACCATTTCATGACAGACACTGTTCAAAATAGTACGTTGTATATAATGAAAATAGCGCACAGCTCAAAACATAAGTGAATTTCAATGCAAGTGCTTTTGCATCCATTCACAATACTGAAAATAAAATAACCAAAAGTTACATGCGTATAAGCTGTTCAATATAATACAATAAAAATATTTGGTTGAGATAATACTGAAATGAAAAGCCAAATTTAAAAATCAAGAAACACTCTAATCACGTCTACTTCTGTGTTGAAGGTCAACATATTTTGCTAATAATATTTTAAAATCCATCATTGATTCAAATCGAGATGATAATTGGAGATCATAGTCAATAATCTTATGATTATTCAATGAATATTTTTCAGTCTACAGTTACGTTTTCTCATAAAATGGAGAAAACGAATAATTTATGGATATTAATATCGTCACTTCTTCGCGACTGCACGACTTTTCATTCACAAAATTGAATTCCTCATGCATATCTAATGAACAAAGCAGCGTTGCTCGTAGCGGTATTGTTCTTTGTTTTTTGGATGGTGTTTCTGACTTAAAAGCTTCAAAATGACATCAGAACGGTGCGCTCGAAATTCGTAAAATGTTGAGCTTGCATTCAATGCATAAAATGTCAGCCTTATCTCGCTGTCTTTTCGCTTGGCGTCTTTTCGTTATTTCGTCATTTCGCGTGGGGTCTTTTCGTTATTTCGCTTGGCGTCTTTTCGCTCGGCGTTATTTCGTTATTTCGCTTGGCGTTTTTCGTCTTTTCGCCTTCTGGTCGACATGCGCAAAGTGTAGAAACAGTGAAGCTGGACATATGGGTAAAACTATCTATTCACGGACGGAAGGAGGGACGGACAGACAGACGGACGGACGAAGACCATTCCTATACCCCTCTCCCGCTACGCGGCGGGGGATAAAAATGGAAGGGCAGAGGCGGTACCAATGATTTTTCCCAACCACCACCACTGAAAAGTTTTGATAGGTGCGAGTTTTGAGAAATAAAAGGATAAAAAAAGAAATACAGGTGGGGTGTGATGGATAGGTGCCTGATTTCCCACCCAATACCAACAACAAAAACATTTGTTGGTTTGAGTTGATAAACAAATAAAATAAACTAGAGCTCCGCGAGTCGGATGTGTCGCCTTACTAAATTTTTGTAAGTTGACATAAAAAATGTTTTTTGTTGTACAGTTATTAGCAATGTATTTGCACAAAATCCACATATAAAATAACTTTTAATTGTCGGATTGCAAGAAACATGCACAAAAGTTATGCCCTTTGCAAGAAAGGTACTAAAATTAATCAATGGGAATAATTTAAAAGAATGACAAGAAATGCTCTATAAAGTCAATCAAAGCGGAATAATTTAACGACATTAATGGGACAAAATATGAGCAATATTGTCGCAAAGCATACTTAACACTGCTTTTATGAAACATGCATACCAAGTTTGGAGTCATTTGAACATATTGTGACATTATCACGCTCCTAACAAGAAATGCTCTATAAAAATCAAAGAAAATTAATTCAAAAACGGAACAAGGTAGAATTACGGTTCTTGTGCAATGCACTTCGAGTAATTGCAAGAAACATGCATACCAAGTTTGGAGTCAATTGAACCTATGGTGACAAAGTTACGTTCCGCACAAGAAATGCTCTGTTAAATAAATCAAAGGGCAATAACTAAAACACGAAAGAAGGTAGAGTTACGGTTCTTGTGCATAGCACTTTGAGTCATTGCCAGAAACATGCATGCCGAGCGTAAAGACGCCAAGCGAAATAACGAAAAGACGCCAAGCAAAATAACGCCACGCGAAATAACGCCACGCGAAATAACGAAAACACGCCGAGCGAAAAGACGCCAAGCGAAATAACGAAAAGACGCCACGCGAAAAGACGAAATAACGAAAAAACGCCACGCGAAAATTCGAAATAACGAAAAACGCCAAGCGAAATAACGAAAAGACGCCACACGAAAGACGAAATAACGAAAGAATACCACGCGAAAAGACGAAATAATGAAAAAATGCCAAGCGAAATAACGAAAAGACGCAAAGCGAAATAACGCCACGCGAAATAACGACAAAACGCCACGCGAAACAACGAAAAAAACGCCAGGCGAAATAACGAAATAACGCTGAGCGAAAAGACGCCAAGCGAAATAACGAAAATACGCCAAGCGAAAGAACGAAAAAACGCCAGGCGAAGCTAGAAAGAACGCTATTTTGTACAGTTAAATTGGCCTTTTTTTGCACGGCGACTTTTCGTTATTTCGCGCAAAAATAACGTTTTTTTCGTTATTTCGCGTGGCGTTCTTTCGTTATTTCATCTTTTCGCGTGGCGTTTTTTTGTTAGTCCGTCTTTTTCGCGTGGCGATTTTCGTTATTTCGTCTTTTCGCTTGGCGTTATTTCGCGGCGAAATAACGAAAAAACGAAATTGCCTAAATCAGCCACCATAGAAATGTCTACGATAAAACAATATACATCAGTGTAGCAGTTTAATTCTTGTCAATACCACGCAATATATATATGAGGAACAGTATAATCCAATCAGCGAAATGACATTTATGTTCAGACGAGAACAATATATACATATATTAACATCACATTTGTCAATGTTTTTAACGTTATTGTGTTTATCAAGAACTGATTGTTTTAAAATTTATAATTTTGAACTTTCGATTGTTTTTTTATATACAAGAGAAGTGTTTCAGATTGTAGAACATTTATAATACGTACCTAAAAGAACACGAATGTTCATTTTATAATAAAAGTATTACGCTAGTAATCTTACATAAATTATTTAAAACGAACTATCCTGGCGGTGGTACCAACATTATGTCGCGGCATGTATGGACGTGGGTAAGCGAGCATTATTCAATATTTTTCAGGGATCATCATGTTGCAGCAAATACTCGATCTCCTTTCATCACCTCAGTCACGAAGAGATGTTCGTGTATGACCATTTACTTTACAACACGGAGGTTCATAAAGATGACAGACGTGTAATCATTAGCAAGATAGTTAGTCAGAAGCACAAGGAAGTTTAACCCTTTCCTCCATATATACACATTTTTACGCATGTGCGACCAGTGTAGATCCAGATCAGCCAGTACAACCGTGCCGTCTGATCAGGAACTGCACTGGTCGCTTTTTGGTCAGAAATAACCTAATGAATCAAAAAGTACAGTTTAGATCCTGATCAGACGGCACGGATGTGCCGGCTGATCTGGATCTAAATTGTTCGCCCTTGCAGTAAAGGTTTATCTATGGAGGAAAAGGGTTAACAATCAAATCACTGAGCGATTCGCCGAACGAATATATCGAAACTCCACAGTCAGTAATCGTCGATATGCGATGCAAATTTGTCGGCAATGCAACTGAAATAAAAAATGTCTCAATTTCTCTAATTTGTCTTATACTACAAATTATAGAATAATCGTTGTTTCTCATGTATTTCTGTTTGTGTTACTTAAACTAATGTTAATTTGAAACAAAAGACCTGAACAAAAACATTTCAAATCAATGTAAGGAAAATATTGCTCATATTGCATGTACATGTACTATATTTAATTTCTGTTCTGGGGACGTGGACGTGGAAAGTCGGCAAAGTTCTAGCATGCGCGGTAATATTTTTGATTATTTTGCCGAGGTCCCTGTAATTTCAATGAATATGATAAAATATTTATCCGTTTGTGTTAAAAAAGCGCCCTTCTCAAACTCACTGATATAGCACGTTGAAAGATGAAATGGGAACTTTGAAAGCCACCGAACATAACAAAAATGAAAATATTGCAGGTTCTGTTTGTTTAAGCATGTTCGCATACATATGTATAGTACTCAACGACCTGATACGGACTAAACAGATAGCAGCACTGAATGAATGTACGGGGAGAATTATTTACAACCGCTACAAGGCACAAGCATCGCTACTGTCATAATAAAATAGATGGAAAAGGAACTTTGAAAGACACCGAACACGACAAAAATGAAAATAACACAGGCTCAGTTTGATTGAGCATGTTCATCATATAATATAGACACTAAATTCAGGGCCCAGGATCATAAAACTCAGTTTTGAGATCAGTCTCAAATCTCAAGGATCTGATTGGCTGAAATGGCGACTGGTCGCCATTTCAGCCAATCAGATGCTTGAGATTTGAGACTGATTTCCAGATTTAGTTTTATGATCTTGGGCACAGATGAATTGTGTATTCCAGCCCGTTGTACACAATTTAAAATTTAAATTCGCCATGACCTGTCTCTAGTTTGGTTTTAAAAGGTCAATGTTTACAAATTATTGTTTCGAAGTCATCTAATCATTCTGCAGTAAAAAATGAAGTATAATTCCTTTTTAACAAATTGAACGTAAATTATTGGCCTTTAAAGAACCCATGCACTGCAACTGGCAGAATTGGAGAAACCACAAAAACTTTTCTCTAGAAATTTCTTTATTGTTGTTAGTGTTATTGAGATAATTCTAAATTAACACAGTACATGTGTGCAACTTGTTAATGGTGAAACACATTAAAAGACACAATATAATAATTATGTATTTTCTGTTTCATATATTTCATTTCTCCTATCTGGTTTTATAAACATAAAATGTAGAAATATATACACTCATCAGAAGTTCTTATTTACACATTTTGTCCATTTTGTCACTCTCTTTCACTATCGGCTCATTACATTCACCTCTGTTATAGGCTGGGACTAATTTCAACTACTTTTACTTTAACTCAAAGAAATAGTTCACCAATCGCATTTACAACAGCTTGGGTTTCTTCGGTTTAGTGAAAGATATTGAAGATTTTAGTCATTTGTTTTACCTCAAGCTTTCAAATTCATAATTTATGACTGTATAAAATAAAGCTGTCGAGTTTGGTCAAAAATATTGACATTGAACCATTCGCAGAGATGTAAAGTGAGTGTAAGGAACGACAACTCTGCAAAGAAGATTGCATTTTTGTAAGATTGACGTTGACGTAAGTCGTTAACTATCATTTACTGACAATACTGTCTAATAGTTAGTTTGGAAAAAATTAGGTGTGGGTTATATTTAATTTCGCCAAGAATGTATTTTGTTAAATTAACTGTAAGTAACATAAACCTATGTTAATGTTTTTGTTTATTTTACAAATCATATTTACAAAGTTTGTACATATATATACACTCTAAAAATGAATTCAAGTCTATAATTGCTTCAATTTTTTTAGATATTTAAAATTAAAGTTTTATTTCCATATTTGATTGAATTTAAATATGTTTGTATTTAATACTTCGTCAAAAGCCTTTGTAGAGATATATTTTTGTCACTCCTAAATATTTTTGTATAGGGTATGAATGAGATATATTCGTAAGTAAACAGTTGCCAGAATGTTAAGCAATAGTAAGAAAAATGTACGAAAGGTATTATACAGAATGATATGCGGAGTTTTAGTTGCGTTTTCGTATCAAATGCTTTATAACAATCACTGTTCCAGAGACGTTAGAGGGCATTTAAATGATGGTATATTAACGAAAAACATGTGTTTCGATCGAAAGACGCACGAAGTATTTTCTGATTTATTTTTTTCGGCGTAGCTGTCTAAGCTCACTTTTGACCTAATTTATTAACCAATGAAGTGTTGTAAATAATACTCGTATTACATTATTATACAGCGGGAAAATTAAATAAACTACTTCGATTGGTAGATATTTATACCAGAGAGGCATCTAGCAGGGTGAAGAGGTATCTAGTGGGATTTTAAACAATTAGTTTACACTGTTTGGAACGATTATTGCTGTGACGTTTAGATCTTTGCTATTCTCTTGAGTCGAGAGATGTTGAAATGAGGCACACTACATTACTCGTCATTGGCTAGGAGTATTTGTAAAAAAAACAACAATACAGTCACGCTTTTATTTCAACCTATACAAAATGAAAATGAAAGTGAAAGTAAGTGGAAATGGCTTAAAGAAAACGATGTTACACTTTCACTGTAAAGCTTAAAATTTAAGCAATAAAATCTGCGAGCTTGAATTATTGTTATATTTGTGAGTTTTTAGTTAATGAAAATTTATCCCAGCTCTTTCAGTCCCGTCTCTTAAATCGGACAGCTGTATATAATATGCTACGTGATATAAACAATGAGTTCGCTATTTAAGTCTTGAAGTCTTCACTAAATATATTTTATTCTTTCAGCAATTGATATATCATCTGATGCATTATGTTTTAAGAATAAACACAACACAGCCATTTACAATACGTTTCTTATATAAAACTCGTTCATTATCGCAACAGAAGATTTTACAATGTGCTTACTTGTCTTAAATCAGGCAACTACGTGTAATATGTGCCGCGAAAAAAATTCGAGTCCGCCATTAAAGCAATTGCTCTCAAGTCAGATCTAAGAACATGTTAGCGTAACGGTTTTCAGTAGATGATTTATATCAGATTGCAATTAAACCTTACAGCTTTCATAGAGTAGAAAGTTGCGGTATATTCTAGAATTGTTTCATATTCCTAGGAAATTCTCTTCAAGTTTATAAAGAAAACACTTATAACTCTTTATCATTGTTTATTGCTCACAATAAGTCTTAAGATCTTTACTTAATTTATTTATTATCTTGGTAATTAATACATCCTCCACTGTTTATTATGTTTAAGGTATTAATAAAGCAAAGAGTTTTAAAATCCGGTTTTTTTTATAATTATAAGATACACATTTATAAACAAAATTAAAATCTATCTTTTCCTTAATTTGTGTGGGATGTAGTTTTACATTCAAATTCAAGTAATTTTAATAAAAAGTCATTGTGTAGGGTTTAATTTACACGTAAATCAAGATGAAGTGAATAATGCCAGCTATAAACTGCATAATTTCATATACAATCTACGCCGTTTATCTTTTTTAAAGATATTTCTTGTTCAAAACAAAATGACTGTTGATGTTTTTGTATTCGTTGTCGTTGTGGTGTATATATTCACCAGTTCTTACCCACGAAACAAATGTTAAATTAAATGATTGTAGTGTGAGCATTATGGATTGTCACGCAATTTTAAGCATTGTTAACAAGAAGGAGACTAACGAAATCCAGTAACAAATCATGTCAAGTGTCCAGATTCCATAAAAAAACACCAAAAATACAAACAACAAAAACAAAAGTGATATGAAAGATTAAAACACGCGATGAATTGTTGAAGGTAATGATATGGTTACAGGTGCAATTTATATTAATATTATACATGTACATGTATTACATTTCCCATAATTTCAGCTATAAAGAAGGATAAGTAGAACTAATAAGGAGTGAAAAATGTCTATAATACAGAAACGTCACATAGCACTAAAGAACATTAACCTAACAATATATAAAATTTGATTCTTAATTTATGTAACGGAATACAGAATTTATTTTAAAATTCAGATGTAATCAAAGATTTAGAAGATTTGGGCAGAAAATTACTTTAAAAAAACTTTCACTTCATACACAAAACTTTGATCGTGATGAGATGATCTTGGTGTAAATATATTTGAAGACGCCCATGTTCTGTATTTACACATGTGATAGGGCTACTAAAAGTTGTAAACATTTTTACTCGCATTCTTGATCTCGTTTAAGTTGACCAGGTGATCAAAATATACGCGAATATAAATGAAAATGATGAATGTTCACATGCAGACAAACATAAAATGGAACACTTAATTCTTCAAATAACAGTTAAATTAATGTATACCTGCATCACCACACAACTAATGCAGCAGATAAACTGATATTATAAAAGACTGCATCTGCACTGATTTTATTTTTGAATTTCAGCGCAGCTGTGATATAACTATTTTCTGACATTCCAATTATTGTTTGCCTACATGATTCTTTATTCGTGTTTTAAAAAAAAACGTATTTCATTATAATTCATTTTCATTCAAAGCTATCACTGGCTTAAAATTGTGAAAAGTATTGTTAAACTTGTGTCACAAAAACAACAACAAAAACAACAGACAAAGCTCAGTACAATAGAAAACAATACCAATAAATAGAGGAACTGAAATCTAAAATCAGATAGCAAATTATCGAGTTTTTTTACCAAATTAAAGGCTAAGTACCCAGTTACTCGAGTATAAGAAAAACTTATTAGCCTGATATGAAAACAGCATCGAGTTGAAAAGTTTAGAAATTATTTTCGTAAGATGTTTGATAAAAAAATTAATTAAATACTGACATTAGATCACAAAATGAATCCCACAAAAGCATGCATTAAAATCACTCGGATTCTGTTATCGCCTTTTCGCAAAAACGTGGAACAATCGTACAAACACTACAGTAATAAACAGTTTTTCGATCATTATTAAGAGAAATTCGAAGTTCAACTGTATTCTCCGGTTGCGACCTTTTCTCCTTTATTTTAATGACCTCGATGTTTGTTTCTACTTCTACGTCTTTAGTGTTGACGATAATCAACTCATCAGTGTAAGTTCTATTGGGCGAAATAGTTTCTGGTTCTTCTCTATGAAACATTTTTTCGACATCATTCATCATTCCATTTGTGTAATTTTGTTTGTGAAATGCAGTCTCTTTTTCTTCCCTTCGAATCGTCTTGACTTCAGAAGCATTTCCAATTGTTTCATACCGCCTGTTGTCATTGTCTTTTAAGTTTGTGTCAGTCTTATTATATTCCTTGTCATCAATGTCAACTTTAATAATCGTTGATGACTTTATCTCATCTATGTCAATTTTCCAGCTGTAGGTTTCTACTTCGACATTGTTTGTATTGACGACAAGCAACTCGTTGCTGGAAGAGCTAGTAGGAGAAACATTTTCTGCTGCTTTTCCACGAAACGACTTTTCGGCATCCTTTTTATTCAACTTGACGAAAAGCAACCCAGTATTGTATCTTTCAGTGGGAGAAATATTTTCTTGGTCTTCCCATTGAAATGTCTCGACTTCTGATGCATTTTGAATGGTTTGGTTCTGCCTGTTGTCTTCATCCTTCACAGATGAATCGAGCGTTCTATCATCATTGTTGTCAGTTTCTCTTTTTTGGAGGAAGCTGGAACCTTGATCATTTGTACTCGGAGAGAGAGCGACTGGGCTGTTTGTCAACACAGTTGTAGAAGAGCTCTGTTTTATTCCGAAAAAAGCCTGAAAATAGCAAACACTTTGTCAGCTTCGGCTTCAGAGAAATATCACAAATTCACTATCATTTTTTTATTTTCAAAGTTTTAAAGGAGTTTAAATAAAACTCGTTATGATGCTTTGTGTTATTGATTGTATCAACATGTAATACTTAAAAGGATGACATTTATTTATTTTTGTTATAATAAAGAAATAAACGATAAAATAAGATACAACAGTTTCAACGAGCAAAAACAGTAAATCCTTATTTCCCCTAGTTGATTTTCTGCAAAATATTACCATTAAAAATTCACTGGCAAAGATGTTGATGTGCATTTACCATTCAATATTTTATGCGGCACCAACAAGATCACCCGCTTACCTCCCGAAACACAATAACAAACTAATTACAGAAACTTAACATAGAAGATTGTCTTTAGCAATTTTTAGAAATCGATGAATATGGAACTTTGAAAGCCACCGAACACGACAAATATGAAAATACTGCAGGCTGGGTTTGATTGTTCTTGTTCACGGGCAGCAATGGGAATGCATATTACTGTCCACGCCGCCTAGCCCCGGGTTGAGCGCAACTCAGTAATTACACCATTTAATAGTACAATTTCGATCCATCCCAAACGATGGTATGCATATTGCGGTGAACATGGAACCATCAATGAGTTATTTTCATATTAATACCATTCCATATTCAGCGGCGTATGGTCCCCAGATAAAAGAATGGATTTGCCCTAAACGAGAAAACAATGGGCGGAACTAAACAGAATAGAATTTTGACAGGAATTTCTGATCTTACAATATAAACCCTGCATATCACAGACGACGCCAAAGGCAAAATTTAAAAAGCAGGAAGTATATCATTGGGGGTGATTGAACAATATCCAAATCTATAATGGCTGGGATATTGAAACCACCTATCTATAAACTGGACGAAAAACAAAAGGAATTTTAGATTTACTATAAACATGGTACATAAGTGTCGTGCTCAACGACCTTTAAAGGACGTAACTGATAACAGCTATGATTGAATGTACGGGGAGACTTTTTACAGTCGCCACACGGCACAAACAACGCTACTGTGATATTGAAATAGATGAAAAGGACACTTTGAAAGCCCCGAACACGACACATACAAAAATACTGCAGGCTCGGTTTGATTGAGCCTGTTCATGAAGAAAGAATTCTGTAAGGCTCACGAAAGAAGGAAAGGCAAAGTAAATAGCAAAAGCGCTCTGTTTGATTAAAAATAAAAGTGTTAAATCAAAAGTTTTTTAATCAAAACATTATTTTATTTGAATTATGACTTTTTTACAGTTACATTTTCAAAATAATGCATTGATATTACTACGTGTTTTGTCTGTATTAAATACCTCATTTAATTTATATTAAATTTTGTTTGATATTAATCATATGAGGTAGTAAAATATTATCATACCAGAGTTTATATATTCAGATAATTATTTTGCGTTGATTATTTCATCATGTTGAAAGAGCAACGTATTACCTAAAGCATTTAATTAGATACGTTAATGCGTTGTATCTATAAATTTGTTTAAGACAGCTTTTCTTAACAACTAGATGGGTGGTCATTTGAACACTTGTGTCGCCCTCTGGTGCTATGTCGCAATAAAAATGCAAGTAAAAAAGGGGCATAACTCCATCAAAGATTTGGCATCATCACGAGCATGTTGTCATAAGCAATATAATTTGAAAGTTTGATGTAAAAATATTAAGAAATGACAAAGTTATAGCCAACGTTAAGTTTTCGTGTAAAAATCCAAGTACAAAAAGGGGAATATCTCCGTCCAATGTGATCTTGACCTTGAGAATTTGGCATTATTTCAAGCGTGTTGTCATAAGCAATATAATTTAAAATTTGATGAAAAAATATTAAGAAATGACAAAATTTTAGCCAATGTTAAGTTTTCGTGTAAACATCCAAGTACAAAAATAGGCATAACTCCATCAAATGTGACCTTGACTTGAGAATTTGGCATCATCTCGAGCGTGTTGTCATAAGCAATATAACTTGAAAGTTTGATAAAGAAATATTAAGAAATGGCAAAGTTATAGCCAACGTTAAGTTTTTCGTGACGGACCGACGGACGGACGGACGGACAAAGCGGTCCCTATGTATCGCCGTTTCTTCGAAAGGGCGACACAAAAATGTGAAAAATGCTTTTCACAAATTGCATCACTCAGAAACACAGCCTCCCTATGCAGCCAAAAACTAAAGTAGAGAGACAAGAAAGCATGGGTTAATAAGATTTTCAATTTCAAATAAGAAACTACAAAGAATTTGCAAAAAAAATAACCTTTGGGGTTACCACAATAGAACAGTCCGTGGTAAAACAATTTGCCACCTTAGGTTCAAAGCAGGTTCTTGGATACACCAATTTCACATTTGCCCAAACATGTTCCCATATTAAAACAAGTACAAGTTGCCTAGTGAAATAACGCCCACTCGTCCATCAACTCAACAATGTTGCATGCAAAATAACAAAAACATATAAACCACAAGGAGCTAATAGCATTGTAAAACGGGCGGTTATTCAATGACCTTACCAATACCAGAGCCCCTGCATTCAAACCAGCAAGAAAACGATTAACACGGCTTGCTGGAACACACATTTATCAAAATTAGCCGTAAGTTAACGGATTTAAGGGTAATAAAAGATGATTACCTTGATCTTCTGTTTTAGTTGTAAATGAGAATTTGAATGTCTGGAGCTGGAGCTGTATGGAAAATCTTCAAAAGATGTATCCCTCACCCTCTTTGTTCGGCTTGCTTCCTTCAACTGCAATGAACACACCGAACGTTTGGTCCTATTTATTTTTATGTTTGCAAATGTAAAAAAAGTAAATCACGATATGCAATGCCCACTGGAACACACGTTAATCGGAACTTACAATGAGTTAAAGAATTAAAGTTTTATAGAAGACTGATGATTACCTTGATCTTCTTTTTTAGTCGTAAGTGAGAATTTGAATGTCTGGAGCTTGGTGGAAAATCTTCCATGGACCTTTCCCTCACTCTTTTTGCTTGGCTTGCTTTATTCAACTGCAATAAACAAACCGAAAGTTTAGTCCTTTTTGTTTTTATGCCTGCAAATGTATATTTAACGCTCAAAATACCGAATAATATGCTCAAATAAATAAAATATTCAAAATACTTAAAATACCTGTTTAAGGTGCCTGTATCATTAATAAGTAATGTCGCAGTTTTGCAGCCGAAAAGAGTCCCGGCCCATAGTAACACTAAATCAGTAACCTGCATCTCATAAAAAATGAAATATGCATGGCAATTTTCAGAAAAAATGGCCTAATCATACAGCCACAAGGTAGAGATGAAGCGGTCGGATTTGTGAATAACCACGTTTTAATAGGGATTGGTTTTCAAATAGTGGGGATATTTATATAGTATTATTTAGGGATGGTAATGAATAGCAAAATTGATTCGAATATTCGAATATTCGAATATTTGATAGTTATCTGTATCTGCGATCTTTTTTTGAAATAATATTTTACTTTCTTAAATATATTTATAAAATACTGGCTGAAATGTGGTCCTACCGATATATAGAGTTATCTCAATTTTCTGTCTAAATTTACCTCCCTTTGTTACGCGCACCTGTCACTGGGTAGTTCCGGTCTGAGATTGACAATTAAAACTGACCTGCAGTAATCATCCGTGGTCCTTTCAAATACGTTTTAATAGGGTCTGGTTGGTCCAGTGTAGTGGTGCTATACACCGGGCACTAAAAAGAACCAGGGGCGATTCTTGAATTTGAGAGTCCTCTCTATCTTGCACTATCCACCAAAAACCTAAAATGACTAACACTCTTCTGGAGGCGTCGCTCATATGGGCAACAGGTAGCGACGATAAATAAATGGAAATACAAACAAACAAACAAATCTACAACTGGACTTCAAAAGGCCTTTTTTCACACCTCCAGCTGGTAAAACCCAGTCTTGCTAATTAGATTACGTAACATAGTCATAAAACACCAGGCCCTTTTCTTAATAAGCATTGTTTGGATGACTTAACAGTGATTGGCTGAATACTTATGTGAAAGTTTTAAAAAGCTATAACTTCCATGCCAGCCTAAAGAGTGTTAATAAAGGATTCGTGAAGTTACGTAAATAAGTAAAGTTGTTATTAACTTAAAATCAATTTACAAAGACGAACGCTATTCCTTATATGTCTGTTCCACTTTTTTGTTAAATCGACAATGCATTTTAACTTTAAAAGCACTTTGAGATTTTTTATTTACAGTTTTAACGCTACGCTTTATTACCGCTTTTGAACCGGAACTACCAAATCAGCAAGGGAAACCCCTCTCAATTGGAGGTAACTCAGTATATCGGTAGGCCCCATTTCATTTCAAACTGCAGTTGTATTTCTGTATCATATCTCGATAGCAGCAATTATATTTACAGAATGTTTTTTTCTTAATTAACAATAAATAAACGTGTCCCAGCAATTTAAAAATGAGTCTAATGTGGTATTGTCACAAGTTCAAGAAAAACGAAAACGCTGTGAATATAAACCCTAGAAGACGTTACATGTGGGAATTGAAGATTAGAAATCTGTAAATCGAAATCGTCTCTTCTAAATATAATTGTCTGGTTAATGGCTATTCGTGGAAGTCATTTGGAGGGAAAATGGTTATTATTTGTTTTTGACAAATCATTAACTTACTTCGAGGCGTTGCTCCTTTCTGTCATTTATCTTGGTGCAGGTTTCTATTTCGACATCGTTGGTGTTGATTATAAGTATCTCATCAGTGTCATTTCTAGTGTGAGAAACAGATTCTTGTTCTTCAATAGGAAACGTCTTGGCATTAGAACTATTTTGAATTGATTGTTTCTGCCTGCTTTCAGTATCTTTTACATCCGAGTCGACGGTAATATTATCCTTGATGTCAATATCTGTGTATTCGTTGAAGACATTCCTAGTCTTCTTCTGGTTTAAGGTGGAAGATTGTTTCTGTCTGCTGTCAGTATCTTTTACATCGGAGTCAATCTTAGTATTATCCTTGATATCAATATCTGTATATTCGTTTAATACAGTCCTGGTCTGCTTCTGGTTTAAGGTGGAAGATTGTTTCTGCCTGCTTTCAGTATCTTTTACATCCGAGTCAATCGTAGTATTGTCCTTGTAGTCAATGTCTGTGTATTCGTTTAAGACAGCCCTGTTCTGTTTCGGGTTTAAGGTGGAAGATTGTTTCTGCCTGCTGTCAGTATCTTTAACATCCGAGTCAATCGTATTATCATCATTGATGTCGATATCTGTGTATTCGTTGAAGACAGCCCTGTTCTTTTTCGGGTTTAAGGTGGAAGATTTATCATCTTCCGTCAGGGATACATCGAATGCGCTATTTGTCTGCCCATTTGAAGAAGAGCTCTGTTTTATTCCGAAGAAACCCTGAAATTATGAATTTTTAGACTGTACTTTTGAAAGATTTAACTCAAGTTGCATACTTAATTTTTAAATGTATTGGTTAAAACTTTAATAGTCTGCCATCGCACCTGTTTATGATTCTTTTAAATACGCATTGCCTCTCATTGATCAATAAAAAGAAACATAAAACGAGGCTTTGTATTTTTTTATACTTATTGAAAGTAACGATAGCAATATAGACATAGAAAAAAACTCCGCCAAATTTTCCTGTATCTTTTATTCATATTGATAAGGGTTAAATTTCGTATGGAACAGTTAGGATCTTGAAAACAACAACGTATCTATCAAGTATTTGTTATAATTGCATCTGTTTACATTTTAGTTCAAAATAAACATAATACACAAAACTATGTAATCAACATGCCCATTTCATATTTATAATCTGTCCCTTTTCCCAAAGTTTCCTGAAACAAATGTTTATCGATACTTCTTAACAGATCAACTTCAATAGAAAATGGAGGATTCTTACCTTGATCTTCTGTTTTAATCCAGAATTTGAACTTTTAGAGTTTGATGGTAAATCCTCCAACGACTTGTTTCTCGCTCTTCGTGCTTGCCTGGCTTTATGCAACTGCAAATATTATCAAGATCAATTTAATGCTTCATTAATTTCATCATCACCCGAAAACTAAATAAGGAATAATGATTTTATACTATTCCTGGACTTCAAACAACATCTACTTATCATATATTAATATTGCGCTTTGCTAAAGAATACTGTATCTTACGCCTATTATCCTCAAGAAAAGCTTGTGCCGTGTGTCGGCCACAAAATATTTTTCAGTGCTAGTGACTCAGTATTGCCATCAACCATAAATCTGTCAACGGTTTCGCACAATGATGACTTGCGCATCATTTCTAGTGATGTTGCGTTGGCGTGTTTGTTAGCTTTCTTGATTTGAGAGGCCAGACGCTGTGGAAGTGGTGGCGTTGGTTATTTTTGATGACGTTTTTGACTTCCAAATATTATCATAAACACTATTTTTAAATAAGTTTGTATATAATACTTTGTCAAAGCTTTAGTAGAGAGGATAGATTTTTGTAAATGTTTTTGCATAGAGTATACATGAAATATATGCATAAGTACTCAGTATCAAGAATGTTAAGCAAATAGTAACAAAAAGGTAAGAATGGTATTATACAGACTGATCTGCGGAATATTAATTGTGTTTTCGTATCAAATGTTCTTAAACACATTGTTCCACAGACGTTTGATTGCATTTAAATTCTGGTATTTTAATGAAAAACCATGTGTTTCAATCGAATGACGCACGAAGTATTTTCAGATATATTTAAAAAACAAACAAAATAACTGGTAATGTTGTATTTTTATTCGTCGCGTTGTGGTGTATAATATATAACTTCAGCTATAAGAAGGATAAGTAGAACTAATAAGGAGTTAAAATGTCTATAATACAGAAACGTCACATATAACCAAAGTACATTAACCTAACAATACATTAACACGCGATTCTTAAGTTAAGGAACGGCATACAGAATTGATTAATTATAGATGTTTTCAGACGTACACGAAGATTAAGAGGATTTGGGCAGAACAGCACTCTTAAAAAATTATATCCCTTCATTCACAAAACTTTGATCTGGATAAGATGCTCTTGGTGTAAATATATTTGAGAACGCCCATGTTCCTTATTTACACATATATGTGATAGGGCTACTAAAACAATTTGTACAAAATATTCTTAACTTGCATTCTTGATGTCGCTTTAGTTGATATTTAGTTAAAATGTCTATAATACAATCATCACCACACAACAATTGCAACAGATAATCTGATATTAAAAATAACTGTATCTCTACTGGTTTTATTTTTGAATTTCAAAGCAGCTGTGATATTAATATGTTCTTACATTCCAATTATTTTATAGCCTGAAGGATTCTCTATACGGTTTTTTAAAAAAGGTGAAATATGCATATCAGGAATCGCCACATTCAGAAAAAAACAGCCAAAACGTATTTCATTATTCATTTTCATGCTAAGCTGTCACTCGCCTAAAATTAAGAAAAATATTGTTAAACTTGTGTAACAAAAACAAAAAAAACAGACAAAGCTTAGTTCAATAAAGAAAACAATACCAATAAATAGAGGAACTGAAATTTAAAATCAGATTGCAAATTAACGAGTTTTTACCAACTTAAAGGCTAAGTATCCAGTCACTCGAGTATAAGTAAAACTAATTAAGCTGATATGAAAAGAGCATCGAATTGAAAAGTTTAGAAATTATTTTTGTAAGATGTTTGATTAAGTAATTAACTCAATTCTCCGACATTATCTTTAAAAAAAAATGAATCCAAAATACGCATGCAATAAAATCACTCTGATTCCGTTATCGCCTTTTCGCAAAAATTTTATACTAAACAAACAATATAGTAATAAACAGTTTTTCGATCATTATTCCGAAAAATTCAAAGTTCAACTTTATTCTCCTGTTAAGACATTTTCTCCTTTATTTAACTGACCTCGATGTTTCTTTCTACTTCGACGTCTTTAGTGTTGACAATAATCGACTCATCAGTGTAAGTTCTTTTGGGCGAAACAGTTTCTTGATCTTCTCTATGAAACGTTTTTTCGACATCATTCATCATCCAATTTGTGTTAGTTTGTGTGTGAAACGTAGTTTCGTTTTCTTCCCTACGAATCGTTTTGACTTCAGAAGCATTTCCAACTGTTTCATACTGCCTTTTGTCATCATTTAAGTTTGTGTCAGTCTTATTATTTTCCAGGTCATCATTGTCAACTTTATTAATCGTTGATGACTTTATCTCATCTATTTCAATTTTCCAGCTGTAGGTTTCTACTTCGACATCGTTTGTATTAACCACAAGCAACTCGTTGCCGGAAGAGTTTGGAGGAGAAACTTTTTCTGCTTCTTTTCCACGAAATGACTTTTCGGCATCGGTTTTATTCAACTTGACGAAAAGCAACTCAGTATTGTGTCTTTCAGTGGGAGAAATATATTCTTGGTCTTCCAATTGAAATGTCTCGACTTCTGATGCATTTTGAATGGTTTGGTTCTGTCTGTTGTCTTCATCCTTCAAATATGAATCGAGCGTTCTATCATCCTTGTTATCAGTTTCTCTGTTCTGGAGGAAGCTGGAATCTTGATCATTTGCACTAGGAGAGAGAGCAACTGGGCTGTTTGTCAACAAAGTTGTAGAACAGCTCTCTTTTATTCCGAAAAAAGTCTGAAAATAGCAAACACTTTGTAAGCTTGGGCTTCAGTGAAATATCATAAATTAACTATATTTTCTATATTTATTTTTTAAGGAGTTTAAATAACACTCTTTATGATGCATTGTGTTTTTGATTGTTAAAACCAGTAATACAGTCCAGTCCATTTTACGAAATAACGGTATACTACGAATAAGGTTGCCGGTCCCGTCCGTATTCCTTCTTTATTCAATATAAAAAAGGTGCGATCGAACGAAAATGCGATTTTACGAAACATACGATTTAGCGAATAATTATGACAGTCCCTTAAGCTTATTTAATGTGTAATAAACATGCGATTTAACGAATTACGGTCAGGCAGGTGATGTTCACTCCTTTTTGTGCGATAACCCTTTTTGAATTGTTGATCAATTATCGGCCCAAGCAGTTGTGACAAGATATGCTCAGTAAAAAACCAGCGGACGTGTTTGCTTGTAACAAACAGTTTGAATGAAATGTCAAATGTACAAAATTGTAAAAAAATCTGAAACACTGGTATTGCTTTTCACTCTACTTTTGCCATTTAATTCTGCATGATCTTATTAATAATTATGTGCGATCAAAAACAATCATAACTAGCGAGGGTTACTTGACAGGCGATTGATGAAAGTGTGATTGACGAGTGTCGTAATGCCTTGTAAAAATTGTGGAATGAATGAACTTGAATGCTGATGTTATAATAATGTTATACATGTAATTGAAAATTCATTTTATGTTATGTAATTTGAAAATATGATATTTGCTTAGATGTATTGATTGATTGATGATAACATGTAATTTCACAATAAAAATAACTATATCGAACATTTGTTTTCATTCTCTTTTTATGTATTGACATTGACATATCACAAAAATAGCACATTACTATAAACGACAACGATTTGTGACGGTATCAACAACAAAACCTATAAAATACGTTTCTAAGAAAAATGCGATTTTACGAATAATCCGCTTGGTCCGATGCCTATTCGTCAAATCGCGACTGGACTGTACTTAAAAGGATGACAGTTATTTGTTTTGGTTATACTAAAGAAATATACGATAAAAATTAAGATACAACAGTTTCAACGAGCAAATTATTAATAACAGTAAATCCTTATTTCCCTGGTTGATCTATTGCAAAATATTACAATTAAAATACACTGGCAAAGATGTTGATGTGCATTTACCATTCAATATTTAATGCGGTACCATCAAGATCACCCGCTAACCTCCCGAAACACAATAACAAAATAATTACAGGAACGAAACTTAACATAGTTGATGTAGATTATCTTTAGGAATTTTTAGAAGAATTCTGTAAGGCTCATGAAAATGAGAAAAGACAAACTAAATATCATATCTCGATACCATCAAGATCACCCGCTCACCTCCCGAAACACAATAACAAAATAATTACAGGAACGAAACTTAACATAGTTGATGTAGATTATCTTTAGGAATTTTTAGAAGAATTCTGTAAGGCTCATGAAAATGAGAAAAGGCAAACTAAATATCATATCTCGATAGCAGCAATTATATTTACAGAATGTTTTTTCTTAATTAACAATAGATAAACGTGTCCCAGCAATTTAAAAATGAGTCTAATGTGGTATTGTCACAAGTTCAAGAAAAACGAAAACGCTGTGAATATAAACCCTAGAAGAAGTTACAAGTGGGAATTGAAGATTAGAAATCTATAAATCGAAATCGTCTCTTCTAAATATAATTGTCTGCTTAATGGCTATTCGTGGAAGTCATTTGGAGGGAAAATGGTTATTATTTGTTTTTGACAAATCATTAACTTACTTCGAGGCGTTGCTCCTTTCTGTCATTTATCTTGGTGCAGGTTTCCATTTCGACATCGTTGGTGTTGATAAGTATCTCATCAGTGTCATTTCTAGTGTGAGAAACAGATTCTTGTTCTTCAATAGGAAACGTCTTGGCATTAGAACTATTTTGAATTGATTGTTTCTGCCTGCTTTCAGTATCTTTTACATCCGAGTCGACGGTAGTATTATCCTTGATGTCAATATCTGTGTATTCGTTGAAGACATTCCTGGTCTGCTTCTGGTTTAAGGTGGAAGATTGTTTCTGTCTGCTGTCAGTATCTTTTACATCGGAGTCAATCTTAGTATTATCCTTGATGTCAATGTCTGTGTATTCGTTTAATGCAGTCCTGGTCTGCTTCTGGTTTAAGGTGGAAGATTGTTTCTGCCTGCTTTCAGTATCTTTTACATCCGAGTCAATCGTAGTATTGTCCTTGTAGTCAATGTCTGTGTATTCGTTTAAGACAGCCCTGTTCTGTTTCGGGTTTAAGGTGGAAGATTGTTTCTGCCTGCTGTCAGTATCTTTAACACCCGAGTCAATCGTATTATCATCATTGATGTCGATATCTATGTATTCGTTGAAGACAGCCCTGTTCTTTTTCCGGTTTAAGGTGGAAGATTTATCATCTTCCGTCAGGGATACATCGAATGCGCTATCTGTCTGCCCATTTGAAGAAGAGCTCTGTTTTATTCCGAAGAAACCCTGAAATTATGAATTTTTAGACTGTATTTTTGAAAGATTTAACTCAAGTTGCATACTTAATTTTAAAATGTATTAGTTAAAACTTTAATAGTCTGCCATCGCACCTGTGTATGATTCTTTTAAATACGCATTGCCTCTCATTGATCAATAAAAAGGAACATAAAACGATTGATTGACCGAGACGTTGCATTTTTATACTTACTGGAAGTAACGATAGCAATATACAAATAGAAAAAACTCCGCCAAATTTTCCATTATCTTTATTCATATTCATAAGGGTTAAATTTTGTATGGAACAGTTAGGATCTTGAAAACAACAACGTATCTATCAAGTATTTGTTATAATTGCATCTGTCTACATTTTAGTTCATAATAAACATTATACACAAAACTATGTAATCAACATGCCCATTTCATATTTATAATCTGTCCCTTTTCCCAAAGTTTCCTGAAACAAATGTTTATCGGTACTTCTTAACAGATAAACTTCAATAGAAGATAGAGGATTCTTACCTTGATCTTCTGTTTTAATCCAGAGTTTGAACTTTTAGAGTTTGATGGTAAATCCTCCAACGACTTGTTTCTCGCTCTTCGTGCTTGCCTGGCTTTATGCAACTGCAAATATCAAGATCAAATTAATTCTTGATTAGTTTCATTATCGCCCAAAAAGGTAATAAGGAATAATGTATTTTAAATATTTCTGGACTTGAAACAACATCTACTTATCATGTTAATATTGCGCTTTGCTAAAGACTACTGTATCCTACGCCTGTTATCGTCAAGAAAAGCGTGTGCCGTGTGTCGGCCACAAAATATTTTTCTGTGCTAGTTACTCAGTATTGCCATCAACCATAAATCTGTCAACGGTTTCGCACAATGATGACTTCTAGTGATGTTGCGGTGGCGTGTTTGTTAGCCATCTTGGATTTTGACGCCAGACGCTGCGGAAGAGGTGGCGTTGGTTATTTTTGATGCCGTTTTCGACTTCCAAATATTACAAATATTATCCTTAACAGTATTTTTAATAAGTTTGTATATAATACTTTGTCAAAAGCTTAAGTAGAGAGGATAGATTTTTGTCCCCCCCCCTCCTTAAAGATTTTGTACAAGGTATAAATAAGATATATTAATAAGTACTCAGTATCTAGAATGTTAAGCAATTGTAACAAAAAGTACGAATGGTATTATACAGAATGATCTGCCGAATTTTAGTTGCGTTTTCGTATCAAATGTTCTAAAACAAACACTGTTCCACAAGTGTTCAATTGTATTAAAATTATAGTATTTTAATAAAAAAACCATGTGTTTCGATCGAATGACGCACAGAGTATTTTCAGATATAATATTTTACAAAACAAAATGACTGGTGATAGTGTATTTTTATTCGTCGCGTTGTGGTGTATATATAACTTCAGCTATAAGAAACGATAGTGTCTTTAGCTGGGAGCGAACCCGCACCGTCACGGCGACAGCGCCTAGCCCTGCAATTCCTGCGACGCAACCAACTGAGCTAACCGGGACAACGCCAAAAAACGTTGATCGGATAGCCCAGATATACGTAACAATCACTGCATTACATCGGTAACGGGTCGATTTGCTGATAACAGTACTGACTAAATGTACGGGGAGACTTTTTACGGCCGCCACACTGCACAAATAGCGCTACTGTGAATTTCAAACGATAGTGTCTTTAGCTGGGAGCGAACCCGCACCGTCACGGCGACAGCGCCTAGCCCTGCAATTCCTGCGACGCAACCAACTGAGCTAACCGGGACAACGCCAAAAAACGTTGATCGGATAGCCCTGATATACGTAACAATCACTGCATTACATCGGTAACTGGTCGATTTACTGATAACAGTACTGACTAAATGTACGGGGAGACTTTAGGAAAAGTAGAACTAATAATGAGTTTAAGTGTCTATAATATAGAAACTTCACATATAAACAAAGTACATTAACCTAACAATACATTAACACGCGATTCTTAAGTTAAGGAACGGCATACAGAATATATTAATTATAGATGTTTTCAGACGTACACGAAGATTAAGAGGATTTGCGCAGAACAGCACTCTTAAAAAATTATATCCCTTCATTCACAAAACTTTTATCTGGATAAGATGCTTTTGGTGAAAATATATTTGAGAACGCCCATGTTCCTTATTTACACTTACATGTGATAGGGCTACTAAAACAATTTGTATAAAATATTCTTAACTTGCATTCTTGATGTCGCTATAGTTGACCATGTGATCAAAATATACGCGAATATAAATGAAAATGATGAATGTTAATATGCAGACACACATAAAACGAAACACTTTGATTTTTCAAGTAACAGCTAAATTCTTGTATACAAGCACCACCACACAACAATTGCAACAGATAATCTGATATTATAAAAAACTGTATCTCTACTGATTTTATTTTTGAATTTCAGAGCAGCTGTGATATCAATATGTTCTTACATTCCAATTATTTTATTGCCTAAAGGATTTTCTATACGGTTTTTTAAAAAAGGTGAAATATGCATATCAGGAATCGCCACATTCAGAAAAAAACCCCGCCAAAACGTATTTCATTATTCATTTTCATGCAAAGCTATCACTCGCTTAAAATTATGAAAAATAGTGTTCAACTTGTGTCACAAAAACAACAACAAAAACAACAGACAAAGCTTAGTACAATAAAAACAATATCAATAAATAGAGGACCTGAAATCTAAAATTAGATAGTAAATTAACGATGTATTACCATCTTAAAGGCTAAGTATCCAGTTACTCGAGTACCAATAAAATTAATCAAGCTGATATGAAAAGAGCATTGAAGTGAAAAGTTTAGAAATTATTTTTGTAAAATGTTTGATTAAGTAATTAATTCATTTCTCTGACATTAGCTTTAAAAATGAATAAAAAAAAGGCATGCAATAAAATCACTCGGATTCCGTTATCGCCTTTTCGCAAAAACGTGGAACAATCATACAAGCACTATAGTAATAAACAGTTTTTCTATCATTATTCAGAAAGAAAATCGACGATCAATTTTATTCTCTGGTTGCGACGTTTTCTCCTTTATTTTACTGACCTCGATGTTTGTTTCTACTTCGACGTCTTTAGTGTTGACGATAATCGACTCATCAGTGTAAGTTCTTTTGGGCGCCACAGTTTCTGGTTCTTCTCTATGACACGTCTTTTCGACATCATTCATCATCATATTCGTGTTAGATTGTGTGTGAAATGGAGTTTCTTTTTCTTCCCTTCGAATCATCTTGACTTCAGAAGCATTTCCAATTGTTTCATGCCGCCTGTTGCCATTGTCTTTTAAGTTTGTGTCAGTCTTATTATATTCCTTGTCATAAATGTCAACTTTATTAATCGTTGATGACTTTATCTCATCTATGTCAATTTTCCAGCTGTAGGTTTCTACTTCGACATCGTTTGCATTGACGACAAGCAACTCGTTGCTGGAAGAGCTAGTAGGAGAAACATTTTCTGCTTCTTTTCCACTAAAGGACTTTTCGGCATCGGTTTTATTCAACTTGACGAAAAGCAACTCAGTATTGTATCTTTCAGTGGGAGAAATATTTTCTTGGTCTACCCAACGAAATGTCTCGGCTTCTGATGCATTTTGAATGTTTTTTTCCTGCCTGTTGTCTTCATCCTTCAAATATGAATCGATCGTTCTATCACCCTTATTGTCAGTTTCTCTTTTCTGGAGGAAGCTGGAACCTTGATCATTTGCACTCGGAGAGAGAGCGACTGGGCTGTTTGTCACCACAGTTGTAGAAGAGCTCTGTTTTATTCCGGAAAAAGCCTGAAAATAGCAAACATTTTTAAGCTTCGGCTTCATGGAAATATCGCAAATTGACTAAATTTTCTATTTTCAATTTTTAAGTTTAAATAACGATGTATTGTATTTTTGATGTATTGTATAAACATGTAATACAGTCCAGTCGCGATATCACCAATCGCGATTTTACGAAATATTGGTATACTACGAATAGGGCGACCGGTCCCTTCCGTATTCCTTCTTTATTCAAAGTAAAGAAAGATGCGAACGAACGAAACTGCGATTTTACGAAAAAAATGAGATTTCGCGAATAATAATGACAGTCCCTTAAGCTTTTTACAGTGAAGTAAACATGCAATTATAACCAATTTCGGTCAGTCGGTGATGTTCACTTCTTTTTGTGCGATATCCGTTTTTTGTATTGTTGATCAATTATCGACCCATAGTACGCAACCTAATATTCAGAAAAGGCCTAGAAATGTGATTTCGCTGCACCCCAGGGGGGGGGGGGGGGCAAAGGTTGACTGGTACCGTTGGAAAGCTTAGGATGTCTGCAGTAAGAATTCACTTGTTAGACATCTATAAAGTGGTGCATAACCATGGCAACCAGGTTTACATGACCACACCCATAGAAACAACTGTTTTACACACCACATAGCAACTTGCCTATATCATTTACATAACACAAACACATGTTCTTTTTATTTGTTGCAATTGTATTATAATGAAAAGAAAACATGTTTGAGTGATTTCAGCAGCAGTTACTTCCCTTGTTTTGTATTGTTTATCAGTTATTTCCCTTATTTGTAGTTATGCCATTGCTGTTTATCTTCTTTTCCTAACAGTAAAGTTATTAATGTCCTTTTAACATTTTTCAAATTCAAAATGGTAAGTTAAAATGATATACAACCAATTTGCTAGTTATTTCTGGACCAAATATGTTATATTTAGCTGCTTATGAGATATAGAATAAATGCAATTAATGCCATCATGGTTTTGTAGAACCATACTCTTTGAACACATGATTACGTGTAGTGATAAATTTACACCTTTTATTATGAAAATATAGATCTAAATAACAAACCATTATTATTATTATTATTATCACCATCATCATAATCATTATCATCATTATTATTATTATTATATGAAGACATTTTATTACCATAATCTAATATGTTACCATATTGCTAATTAAATCATAATATTCATGTTTTGAGATTAACAAGCATAAAATGTAGTGTGTAATTGAATAATTGTGCTTGATAACTGTAAGTGTTCTTGAAACTTGCATGACTTCAAATTTTCAACATACATAACATATGTTACTCATTAAAATAAGGCTTGTTTTCTTGTTTCTATTTGTTTTTAATGGTATTAGCTGATATCTATATGAAGAAATTAATTGTGTGTGCTCTTTGAAATGTCCTGATGTTTGTTATATATATATTCTCTTTATATAGCCCTGTGTTGATTTGTAATTACACTGACAGCCGTTTTTAAAAAATAATATTATTGATTAAATAAAGTATTTTCTCTAAACCTGATATTGTTGTACAAAGAACTGAACACATTTACAAAACTGTATCACAACTTAGCAATCATTTTAGATTAAACTATAAAATAATAATAGTAAGTGGTTCATAGTAAATACTTTGTTATGTTACGTGGTTAAAATGTAAAAGTATACAAATATTGCTTTGAAAAGTGTTACAAACAAAACTAAATAAAATTAATTATATGTTACCTAATTATTTAAGTAATGTTTTAAGAAAGATGATTTAGAATAAAGAAAACAAATTTCGAAACCGTGTTATTGTTTGTATCTAGATTACCGAAGAGTCCCTCATAATGTGAATATGAACTTTCTTTTAACTATATTTACTAAAAACAAAGATGAAAGCACCAGTTCTGGTCTTTTAGAACAATAATAACTGATATTACTGTTAAATAAAACATGTGAAATAAGAAAAATAAATTGTCCTAAATGAAACATTTTTTTTCCATTGTTCAAATAAAAAGCATAATTTGTTATAGATTCCTTAAGATCTTTGTAGAATGTTATTTTTCTTAAAGACATATAAGTGTTAAAGAGAAACATCGTAATTTGAAAGACAATCTGTGTAATGCAGGTGATGGTAAGCTAATAAACAAACTTATGTATAATTTTTTTTTTACTTGAGTTAAAAAAAGTGCTATATAATGCTCATGCTGTTTCGATGTTTCACAAATCCTACACTGAACCTTAATATTTTAGATGAATAAAACTATTTTAAAACATTTATAACATCAGGTAATTGAATCAGCTAATTTGTGTAAAGTTTAAATTAAGTAGCTTTCAAATTTGTTATATATCAACTTTAACACAATATAATATGATATGAACATATTTATCAAAATGTTAACTAATTGTTTGCAGTGTCTTTCTTTTCTTTTCTTATTATTTTTCTGATTATTAAAGTAAAAATTGGTAACATATTATAAGATGACAAAAGAAATAAATAGAACAATAAAATGATAAAAATATTTTTAATTTTGTTTATTCTTTCTTTTCTACAATTTATTAGAACAAATTAATGTTATCTTTCTCAATTCAGAGTATCTGGACTTAGCTTTAGACTGGATGCAACAGCCTATAATTAGTATAAAATTAAGCTGTACTACAATGTTGTCACTGAGCTATATTGATAGGTTTATTGTTAATTTAAAAAGATTTGAAAAAGGGACGACCATCTACATCATACACATTTATTTCAAGACATATTGAGCAGTACACAGATCATTAACCTCTAAAGTTTAACAATATTTAAATTAAAAATACATTACTGTTTAATATCACCAGAATCAATACCTTAATTTCCTTTTGTAACATAAATTTTATATATTACCTATTTTAATACAAGATGCATAAAGTGCAGTAAGGTTGTTAACCTATATACTGGAATAAGATACTGGATTATTAAAACAAAACTGGCACTGATTTGTTTACTGTTTTATCACAGCAACAGTCATATTACCTCATCTTACTTATGGTTATAGCAGTGGCTACACATCAATTACAGGTCATTTTAATGGAGACGAGTATTGCTTGTCTTTGAAATAAAAAATAAAAAAATCAAATGATATCATGAATAAAAAACATTTTTTACTCATAATATTCTTGATAACACACTTATAGCTTATCAAACGCAAATAATTAATTATTTCATTTTATTACTAACTTGAATTTCATAATTTTTAAGGTCACCTTTCTTTGAGAACAATTAATTACATTTATCACTAGAATCACTATTTCTTATGGATATAATTGTAACTTAAAACAGCAATTCATCTTAAAATGTCTCCATTACTAAGTGCAGGCTGATGTGTGTTGGTTCTTAAAATACATTAATGTCGAAATTTATCATGAAAGAAGGTATGTAATTTATATCGCTATTGTGAAGTAACTAAAATTGGTTAATACGTTCTTTTGGGTAACATATTTAAAAATGGTGATTTATGATATGGTATTTATTTTTATTATGATATAATGCTAACTAATAATTAAAACTCATGAAGAGGTGTATTTAAACAAAAACAATTACACCAACACTTCAAATTTATTAACCATAGGCATAAGTATATGATATAACATAATACTTAAGTCACATATAACTAAAGTTACGGATATTATTAACAATAAGTTTAACAAAGTTTACCTTTTATTCACACAATATGTTTTTCAGAATTTATTTCTTTATAATTTATTTTATTTATAGATAATTTCTTTGCTATCTTTGAGATGTTTTTTTGCATTTTTCAGAGATTTTGGTTTTTGGAATTTCCAAGTATATGTATTTATTTACATACATTAAACAAGAAGTGTGTCTCAATGTGACTTTATTACATTTAAATACTGTATTCTTATTGATATAACTCCTTAGGAACTTATTTATATTAATAAATTAAACAAATAAAACAGGAATTACTAGCAAATGCAACTTTTTAAACTAGGTTTTGATGTTAAGTAACATATCTTAATGACTATTTATAGACCTATACCTAATGTTGCAGATGTTTTATTGCATTAAAAATTTAAAAAACATCTTCCTGGTGTAGAAAAAATAGGTTTATTTCAGAACTTTTATAATTGCCAATTATTTCTTCATAGCGTAAAATTTTCTCAAAGGTCACATATTCAAATAGGTGTTACGGTAAAACGCCCCGATCGCCAGAAAGCAAACAAATTGCAAAATACGTAGAATGGTTGAGGCTTTCAGAAAAACATAGCCTTCAAAATTCCCGAAGGGGGGTCTATTGGCGGCTCAAGGTCTAATAAAGATTCATTGTTAAATGGTGTTACTGGAATGTGGTTGAAATTGTACTGTTTTAATGTTTGAAAATATTAGTAATATGTAACTGCATAACTAAATTGAGAAAAAAACATATTTAAAACATGTGTAAGCTAGCTCAGAAATAACATTTAACCATACAAAATATATGATTATGTGGTATTTTGAAATAAACTATTAAGAAAAATCAAATTTGTATCATTGCATTTAATGTAACGTATTGTATTTTAAATGGTTACGTAAATTACTCAGAAAAGGGCAAAATCGCACCCAATTTTGATAAAAGCACATTACCTAACACCAGTTTTATTCATAATAAGTAACATTGTACAGAAAAAAATAGTCTTTTAAAAGATAACTGGTCTTGGGTTGAAGCAATGTCTACAAAACAGTTATAAAATTTTTGGCTCATGTAAAATGGGTAGTGTCCGTTATCCTTGTTAGACTTCTTCATGCACCACTTTATGAAGGTCTAACAAGTAAATTCTGATTGTAAACATCCTAAGCTTTACAACGGTACCACACAACCTTTACCCCCCTACCCCCCTGGGAAAGTGAAATTTTCCTGGGCCAGGTTGCGTACTACCAAGCAGTTGTGACACGATATGCTCTGTAAACAACCAGCGGACGTGTTTGCTTGTAACAAACAGTTTGAGTGAAATGTCAAATGTATAAAATTGTTTAAAAAATCTGAAACACTTGTTTTGCTTTTCGTTCTACTTTTACCATTTAATTCTGCATAATCTTATTAATAATTATTCATTAGATTCGCGTTATGTGCGATCGAAAACAATCATAACCGGTAAACTGGAAAAGCAATCGTTGAAAGTGTGATTGGCGAGTGTCGTAATGCCTTGTAAAATTGTGGACTGAATGAACTTGAATGCTGATGTTATAATAATGTTATAAATGTAATTGAAAATTTATGTGATGATATGTAATTTGAAAATGTAATATTGGTTTAGATGTATTGACTTTTTGATGATAACATGTAATTTCACAATAAAAGTAACTACATCGAACATTTCTTTTCTTTGTATTTTCATTTATTGACCTTGACATATCACAACAATAACACATTACGCCATAAAACGACAACGATTTGTGACGGTATCAACAAAAACTATTAAAAAGTGCGATACTACGAAAAATGCGATTTTACGAATAATCCGCTTGGTCCGATACCTATTCGTTAAATCGCGACTGGAATGAACTTAAAAGGATGACCGTTATTTGTTTTGATTATAATAACGAAATATACGATAAAAATAAGAAACAACAGTTTCATCGAGCAATTTTTTATACCCTGTAAATCCTCATTTCCCCTAGTTGATCTATTGCAACATATTACAATTAATAATTCACTGGCAAAGATGTTGATGTGCATTTACCATTCAATATTAAATGCGGTACCAACAAAATGCCCGCTTACCTCCCGAAACACAGTAACAAAATAATTACAGAAACTTAACATAGAAGATTGTCTTTAGCAATTTTCAGAAAGAATTCTGTAAGGCTCATGAAATAAGGAAATGCCAAATAAATAGCAGAAGCGCTCTGTTTTATTAAAAAAAGTGTTAAATCAACAAATTTTGAAATCGAAACATTATTTTATTTAAATTGAGACTTTGTAACAGTTACATTTTCTAAATAAAGCATTGATATTTGAACGTGTTTTGTCTGGATTAAATACCTTGTTTAATTTACATTAAATTTTGTTCGATATTAGTCATATAAGGTAGTAAAATATTACCATAACAGAGATTTTATATAAAGATAATTATCTTGCATTGATTATTTCATCATGTTGAAGCAGCAAGGGATTACCTAAAGCATCAGTTATCTGTATTAAATAAGATACGTTAATGAATGTTAGTATCTGAATGTTAAAGACATTTTATCTGAACAAAAAATGTGAAAAATGCTTATCAGAAATTGCATCACTCAGAAACACAGCCTCCCCATGCGGCCAAAAACTAAAGTAGAGAGACAAGAAAGCATGGGTTAATAAGATTTTCAATTTAAAATAAGAAACTACAACGAATTTGCAAAAATAAGAACCTTTGGAGTAACCACAATAGAACAGTCCGTGGTAACACAATTTGCCACCTTAGTATCAAAGCAGGATCTTGGATACACCAATTTCACATTTGCCCCAACATGTTTTCATATTAAAAAACAAGTACAAGTTGCCTTGGTGAAATAACTCCCACTCGTCAATCAACTCTCCAATGTCGAATGCATAAGCACAAAATCATATAAACCACAAGGAGGTAATAGCATTGTAAAACGGGCGGTCACTCAATGACCTTATCAAGACCAGAGCCCCTGGAGTCAAACCATCAAGAGAACGATTAACTCGGCTTCCTGGAACACAGATTTATCAAAATTAGCAATTAGTTCAAGGATTAAAGTGTAATAGAAGTCAGATGATAACATTGGTCTTCTGTTTAAGTTGTAAATGAGAATTTAAATGTCTGGAGCTGGAGCTGTAGGGAAAATCTGCCAAGGATGTTTCCTTCATCCTACATGTATTTGATATTTGTGAAATGGTTATTATTAGTTTTTTGACAAATCATCAACTTACTTCGATGTGACGCTCTTCTATGTCGTTTCTCTTGGTGCAGGTTTCTTCTTCGTCATCTTTGGTGTTGACGATAAGTATCTCATCAGTGTCATTTCTAATGTAAGAAGCAGATTCTTGTTCTTCCATAGGAAACGTCTTGGGATAAGAACTATTTTGAATGGATTGTGATTGCTTCTGATTTAAGGTGGAAGATTGTTTTTGCATGCTGTCGGTATCTTGATTATCCTTGGTGTCGATATCTGTGTTTTCGTTCAAGACAGTCCTGTTCTGTTTCGGGTTAAAGGTGGAAGATTGTTTCTGCCTGCTGTCAGTATCTTTTACATCCGAGTCAATCTTAGTATTATCCTTAATGTCGATATCTGTGTATTCGTTGAAGACAGCCCTGTTCTGTTTCGGGTTTAAGGTGGAAGATTTATCATCTTCCGCCAGGGATACATCGAATGCGCTATTTGTCAGCACATTTGAAGAAGAACTCTGTTTTATTCCGAAGAAAGCCTGAAATTATTCGTATGTATTTTGTTCTTGTTCTGTTACAACATTTAGTTATCAAAGGATGAGAAATATTTTGGTTTTCGAAATTAGGAGAAAGAGGAATACGAGGACATTAAGTTATTGCGGGCTTAGTTCCTATTGCACCTGTTTATGATTCTTTTAAATACGCATTGCCTCTCATTGATCAATAAAAAGAAACATAAAACGAGGCTTTGTTTTTTTTTATACTTATTGAAAGTAACGATAGCAATATAGACATAGAAAAAACTCCGCCAAATTTTCCTGTATCTTTTATTCATATTGATAAGGGTTAAATTTCGTATGGAACAGTTAGGATCTTGAAAACAACAACGTATCTATCAAGTATTTGTTATAATGCAACAGTTTATATTTTAGTTAATAATAAGCATAATACACAAAACTATGTAATCAACATGGCCATTTTGTATTTATAATCTGTCCCTTTTCCCAAAGTTTCCTGAAACAAATGTTTATCGATACTACTTAACAGATCAACTTCAATAGAAAATTGAGGATTCTTACCTTGATCTTCTGTTTTAATCCAGAATTTGAACTTTTAGAGTTTGATGGTAAATCCTCCAACAACTTGTTTCTCGCTCTTCGTGCTTGCCTGGCTTTATGCAACTGCAAATATTATCAAGATCAATTTAATGCTTGATTAGTTTCATTATCACCCGAAAACTAAATAAGGAATAATGTTTTTATACTATTCCTGGACTTGAAACAACATCTACTTATGTTAATATTGCGCTTTGCTAAAAAATACTGTATCTTACGCCTTTTATCGTCAAGAAAAACGTGTGCCGTGTGTCGGCCACAAAATATTTTTCAGTGCTAGCGACTCAGTATTGCCATCAACCATAAATCTGTCAACGGTTTCGCACAATGATGACTTGCGCATCTTTCTAGTGATGTTGCGTTGGCGCGTTTGTTAGCTTTCTTGATTTGAGAGGCCAGACGCTGTGGAAGTGGTGTCGTAGGTTATTTTTGATGACGTTTTTGACTTTTGTTATCATAAACACTATTTTTAAATAAGTTTGTATATAATATTTTGTCAAAAGCTTTAGTAGAGAGGATAGAGTTTTGTTCCCCCCTAAATGTTTTTGCATAGAGTATACATGAAATATATGCATAAGTACTCAGTATCAAGAATGTTAAGCAAATAGTAACAAAAAAGTAAGAATGGTATTATACAGACTGATCTGCGGAATATTAATTGTGTTTTCGTATCAAATGTTCTTAAACACATTGTTCCACAGACGTTTGATTGCATTTAAATTCTGGTATTTTAATGAAAAACCATGTGTTTCAATCGAATGACGCACGAAGTATTTTCAGATATATTTAAAAAAACAAACAAAATAACTGGTTATGTTGTATTTTTATTCGTCGCGTTGTGGCGTATATATAACTTCAGCTATAAGAAGGATAAGTAGAACTAATAAGGAGTTAAAATGTCTATAATACAGAAACGTCACATATAATTAAAGTACATTAACCTAACAATACATTAACACGCGATTCTTAAGTTAAGGAACGGCATACAGAATGTTTTAATTATAGATGTTTTCAGGCGAACACAAAGAGGATTTGGGCAGAACAGCACTCTTAAAAATTATATCCCTTCATTCACAAAACTTTTATCTGGATAAGATGCTCTTGGTGAAAATATATTTGAGAACGCCCATGTTCCTTATTTACACATACATGTGATAGGGCTACTAAAACAATTTGTATAAAATATTCTTAACTTGCATTCTTGATGTCGCTATAGTTGACCATGTGATCAAAATATACGCGAATATAAATGAAAATGATGAATGTTAATATGCAGACACACATAAAACGAAACACTTTGATTTTTCAAGTAACAGCTAAAGTCATGTATACAAGCATCACCACACAACACTTGCAACAGATAATCTGATATTAAAAAAACTGTATCTCTACTGGTTTTATTTTTGAATTTCAAAGTAGCAGTGATATTAATATGTTCTTACATTCCAATTATTTTATTGCCTAAAGGATTCTCTATACGGTTTTTAAAAAAATTTAAACTAAAGTTTGATTAAGTAATTAATTCATTTCTCCAACATTAGCTTTAAAAAATGAATAAAAAAAGGCATGCGATAAAATCACTCGGATTCCGTTATCGCCTTTTCGCAAAAAAGGAACAATCATACAAGCACTATAGTAATAAACAGTATTTCAATCATTATTCAGAAAAAAAAAGAAGTTCAACTTTAATCTTTGGTTGCGACGTTTTCTCCTTTATTTTACTGACCTCGATGTTTGTTTCTACTTCGACGTCTTTAGTGTTGACGATAATCGACATATCAGTGTAAGTTCTTTTGGGCGCCACAGTTTCTGGTTCTTCTCTATGACACGTTTTTTCGACATCATTCATCATCCTATTCGTGTTAGATTGTGTGTGAAATGGAGTTTCCTTTTCTTCCCTTCGAATCATCTTGACTTCAGAAGCATTTCCAATTGTTTCATGCCGCCTGTTGTCATTGTCTTTTAAGTTTGTGTCAGTCTTATTATATTTCTTGTCAACAATGTCAACTTTATTAATGGTTGATGACTTAATCTCATCTATGTCAATTTTCCAGCTGTAGGTTTCTACTTCGACATCGTTTGCATTGACAACAAGCAACTCGTTGCTGGAAGATCTAGTAGGAGAAACATTTTCTGTTTCTTTTCCACTAAAGGACTTTTCGGCATCGTTTTTATTCAACTTGACGAAAAGCAACTCAGTATTGTATCTTTCAGTGGGAGAAATATTTTCTTGGTCTTCCCAATGAAATGTCTCGGCTTCTGATGCATTTTGAATGGTTTTTTCCTGCCTGTTGTCTTCATCCTTCAAATATGAATCGATCGTTCTATCACCCTTGTTGTCAGTTTCTCTTTTCTGGAGGAAGCTGGAACCTTGATCATTTGCACTCGGAGAGAGAGCGACTGGGCTGTTTGTCACCACATTTGTAGAAGAGCTTTGTTTTATTCCGAAAAAAGCCTGAAAAAAGCAAACATTTTGTAAGCTTCGGCTTCAGGGAAATATCGCAAATTGACTATATTAATTTTTCTATTTTCAATTTTTAAGTTTAAATAACGATGTATTTTCGATGTATTGTATAAACATGTAATACAGTCCAGTCGCGATATCACCAATCGCGATTTTACGAAATAACGGTATACTACGAATAGGGCGACCGGTCCCTTCCGTATTCCTTCTCTATTCAAAGTAAAGAAAGATGCGATCGAACGAAACTGCGATTTTACGAAAAAATGCGATTTAGCGAATAATAATGAAAGTACCTTAAGCTTTTTACAGTGAAGTAAACATGCAATTATAACCAATTTCGGTCAGACAGGTGATGTTCATCTGCATGTTTGTTAAGACATTTTATCTGAACAAAAATGTGAAAAAATGCTTATCAGAAATTACAATACTCAGAAACACAGCCTCCCCATGCAGCCAAAAACTAAAGAAGAGAGACAAGAGAGCATCGGTTTATAAGGTTGTCAATTTCAAATAAGTTACCACAAACAATTTGCAAAAAAGAGAACATTCGGAGTTACCACATTATAACTGTCAGTGGCAAACCAATTTGCGACATGGGGTTCAAACCAGGTTTTTGATACAATAATCTCACATTTGCCAACATATTTTCATATTCAAAACAAGTACAACTTGCTTAGTGAAATAACGCCAACTCGTCCATCAACTCATCAATGTTGAATGCAAAAGCACAAAATCATATAAACCATAAGGAGCTAATAGCAGTGTAAAAAGGGCGGTCACTCAGAGATCTTAGAAGCTCGATTTGTTTCGTTTGTCCCTGTCATCGTGCTCTTGCAGAGTTTTACTCCAGGAGCTCTGGTCTCGGTAAGATCATTGAGTACTCGCTTTTTCGGCTTTGCAATGCTATGAGCTTCGTATGTTTTATATGTTTGTGTGCTTTTGCATGCAACATTGTTGGGCCGAAAAGTGGGTTGGAGTTGTTTCACCAAGACAACTTGTATTTGTTTTGTGATATGAGAACCTGTTGGGGCAAGTGTGAGGTTGGTGCACCCTATAACCTGGTTTAAACCCCCAGTGGCAATTTGATTTGCCACTGACCGTTCCAATGCGGTAACCCCTCGGGTTCTCATTTTTGTTTATTGTTAGTGGTGTGAGATGGTTATTATAAGGTTTTTTGACAAATCATCAACTTACATCGAGTTGATGCTCTTCTGTGTTATTTATCTTGGTGCAGGTTTCTACTTCGACATCTTTGGCGTTGACGATAAGTATTTCATCAGTGTCATTTCTAATGAGAGAGGCAGATTCTTGTTCTTCCACAGGAAACATCTTGGCACAAGAACTATTTTGAATTGATTGTTTCTGTCTGCTGTCAGTATCTTTTTCATCCGAGTCAATGGTATTATTATCCTTGATGTCGGTATCTGTGTTTTCCTTTAAGACAGTCCTGTTCTGCTTCTGGTTTAAGGTGGAAGATTGTTTCTGTCTGCTGTCAGTATCTTTTTCATCGGAGTCGATGGTATTATTATCCTTGATGTCGGTATCTGTGTATTCCTTTAAGACAGTCCTGTTCTGCTTCTGGTTTAAGGTGGAAGATTGTTTGTGTCTGCTGTCAGTATCTTTTTCATCCGAGTCGATAATATTATTATCCTTGATGTCGGTATCTGTGTATTCCTTTAAGACAGTCCTGTTCTGTTTCGCGTTTAAGGTGGAAGATTGTTTCTGTCTGCTGTCAGTATCTTTTTCATCCGAGTCGATGGTATTATTATCCTTGATGTCGGTTTCTGTGTATTCCTTTAAGACAGTCCTGTTCTGCTTCTGGTTTAAGGTGGAATATTGTTTCCGTCTGCTGTCAGTATCTTTTTCATCCGAGTCGATGGTATTATTATCCTTGATGTCGGTATCTGTGTATTCCTTTAAGACAGTCCCGTTCTGCTTCTGGTTTAAGGTGGAAGATTGTTTCTGTCTGCTGTCAGTATCTTTTTCATCCGAGTCGATGGTATTATTATCCTTGATGTCGGTATCTGTGTATTCCTTTAAGACAGTCCTGTTCTGTTTCTGGTTTAAGGTGGAAGATTGTTTCTGTCTGCTGTCAGTATCTTTTTCATCCGAGTGGATGGTATTATTATCCTTGTAGTCAATGTTTGTGTATTCCTTTAAGAAAGTCCTGTTCTGTTTCGGGTTTAAGGTGGAAGATTGTTTCTGCCTGCTGTCAGTATCTTTTACATCCGAGTCAATCGTATTATTATCCTTGATGTCGATATCTTTGTATTCGTTGAAGACAGCCCTGTTCTGCTTCTGGTTTAAGGTGGAAGATTTATCATCTGCCGCCATGGATACATCGAATGCGCTATTTGTCAGCACATTTGAAGAAGAGCTCTGTTTTATTCCGAAGAAACCCTGAAATTATTCGTATGTATTTCGTTCTTGTTCTGTTACAACATTTAGTTATCAAAGATTGAGCTATTTTTGGGTTTTGAAATTAAGATATTGCTGGCTTAGTTGATATCGCACCTGTATATGATTATATGAAATACGCATTGCCTCTGGCTGATCAATAAAAAGGAACATAAAACGATTGTTTGAGGGAGATTTTGCATTTTTATACTAGTCTTATTGAAAGTAACGATAGCAATATAGACATAGAAAAAAAGTTCGTCAAATTTTCCTGTATCTTGATTCATAATAATAAGGGTTTTATTTCGTATGCAACAGTTATGATCAAGAAAACAACTACGTATCTATCAAGTATTTGTTACAATTGCAACTGTTTACATTTTAGTTCGTAATAAACATAATACACACAACTATGTAATCAACCTGGCCATTTTCTATTTATAATCTATCCCTCTTCCCAAAGTTTCCTGGAACAAATGTTTATCGATGCTACTTAACAGATCAACGTTCAATAGAAAAACGAGTACCTTGATCTTCTGCTTTAATCCAGAATTTGAACTTTTAGAGTTTGATGGTAAATCCTCTAACGACTTCTTTTTCGCTCTTCGTGCTTGCATGTCTTTCTGCAACTGCAAATATTATCAAGATCAATTTAATTCTTGATCAGTTTTATTATCACCCGAAAACAAAATAAGGAATAATGTATTTTAAACTATTCATGGACTTGAAACAACATCTACTTATCATATGTTAATGTTGCGCTTTTCTAAAGAATACTGTATCCTACGCCTGTTATCGTCAAGAAAAACGTGTGTGTCGGCCACAAAATATTTTTCTGTGCTAGTGGCATAGTATTGCCATCAACCATAAATCTGTCAACGGTTTCGCACAATGATGACCTGCGCATCATTTCTAGTGATGTTGCGGTGGCGTGTTTGTTAGCTTTCTTGCATTGAGGGGCCAGACGCTGTGGAAGTGGTGGCGTTGGTTATTTTTGATGACGTTTTTGACTTCCAAATATTATCATAAACACTATTTTTAAATACTTTTGTATATAATACTTTGTCGAAAGCTTTAGTAGAGAGGATAGATTTTTGTTCCCCCCTAAATGTTTTTGCATAGAGTATACATGAAATATATACATAAGTACTCAGTATCAAGAATGTTAAGCAAATAGTAATAAAAAAGTACGAATGGTATTATACAGAATGATCTGCAGAATTTTAATTGCGTTTTCATATCAAATGTTCTTAAACAAACACTGTTCCACAGACGTTTGATTGCATTAAAATTATGGAGTTTTAATGAAAAACCATGTGTTTCGATCGAATGACGCACGAAGTATTTTCAGATATATTTAAAAAAAACAAACAAAATGACTGGTGATGTATTTTTATTCGTCGCGTTGTGGTGTATATATAACTTCATCTATAAGGAGGATAGAACTTATAAGGAGTTAAAATGTCTATAATACAGATACGTCATATATAACCAAAGTACATTAACCTAACAATATATTAACATTCGATTCTAAAGTTAAGAAACGGCATACAGAATTAATTAATTATATATGTTTTCAGACGAACACGAAGATTAAGAGGATATGGGCAGAACAGCACTCTTAAAAAATTATATCCCTTCATTCACAAAACTTTTATCTGGATTAGATGCTCTTGGTGTAAATATGTTTGAGAACGCCCATGTTCCTTATTTACACATACATGTGATAGGGCTACTAAAACAATTTGTATAAAATATTCTTAACTTGCATTCTTGATGTCGCTATAGTTGACCATGTGATCAAAATATACGCGAATATAAATGAAAATGATGAATGTTAATATGCAGACACACATAAAACGAAACACTTTGATTTTTCAAGTAACAGCTAAATTCTTGTATACAAGCACCACCACACAACACTTGCAACAGATAATCTGATATTATAAAAAACTGTATCTCTACTGATTTTATTTTTGAATTTCAAAGCAGCTGTGATATTAATATGTTCTTACATTCCAATGTTTTTTATTGCCTAAAGGATTCTCTATACGTTTTTTTTTTAAAAAAAGGTGAAATATGCATATCAGGAATCGCCACATTCAGAAAAAAACAGCCAAAACGTATTTCGTTATTCATTTTCATGCAAATCTGTCACTCGGCTAAAATTATGAAAAATATTGTGAAACTTGTGTTACAAAAACAACAACAAAAACAACACACAAAGATTAGTTCAATCAAGAAAACAATACCAATAAATAGGAACTGAAATATAAAATCAGATTGCAAATTAACGATTTTTTACCAACTTAAAGGCTAAGTATCCAGTTACTCTAGTACAAATGAAATTAATTAAGCTGATATGAAAAGAGCATTGAAGTAAACAGTTTAGAAATAATTTTTTTAAGATGTTTGATTAAGTAATTAATTCAATTCTCCGACATTATCTTTAAAAAAATGAATCCAAAATAGGCATGCAATAAAATCACTCGGATTCCGTAATCGCCTTTTCGCTAAAATGTTATACTAAACAAACATTATAGTAATAAACTGTTTTTCGATCATTATTCAGAAAAATTCAAAGTTCAACTTTATTCTCCGGTTAAGACAATTTATGTTTGTATGCTTTTGCATGCAACATTGTTGAAACGATGGGTGGGTTGGAGTTATTTCACCAAGACAACTTGTACTTGTTTTGTGATACGAGAACCTGTTGGGGGCAAGTGTGAGGTTGGTGCACCCTAGAACCTGGTTTTAACCCCCAGTGGCAATTTGTTTTGCACAGACCGTTCCAAGGCGGTATCCCCAAATGTTCTCTATTCTTCGTTATTTGTTTGTGGCGTCCTATTTGAATTGACTTCCTTATATAAAACATGCTCTCTCTCTTCCTCTCTTCTTTTTCGCTGCGTGGGAAGGCTGTGTTTTTTTGAGTGTGGCGATTCCTGATATGCATATATTGCTTTTTTTCCTTTATTTTACTGACCTCGATGTTTCTTTCTACTTCGACGTCTTTAGTGTTGACGATAATCGACTCATCAGTGTAAGTTCTTTTGGGCGAAACAGTTTCTTGATCTTCTCTATGAAACGTTTTTTCGACATCATTCATCATCCAATTTGTGTTAGTTTGTGTGTGAAACGTAGTTTCTTTTTCTTCCCTACGAATCGTTTTGACTTCAGAAGCATTTCCAACTGTTTCATACTGCCTTTTGTCATCATTTAAGTTTGTGCCAATCTTATTATTTTCCAGGTCATCATTGTTAACTTTATTAATCGTTGATGACTTTATCTCATCTATTTCAATTTTCCAGCTGTAGGTTTCTACTTCGACATCGTTTGTATTAATCACAAGCAACTCGTTGCTGGAAGAGTTTGGAGGAGAAGCTTTTTCTGTTTCTTTTCCACGAAATAACCTTTCCGCATCGGTTTTATTCAACTTGACGAAAAGCAACTCAGTATTGTGTCTTACAGTGGGAGAAATATTTTCTTGGTCTTCCCATTGAAATGTCTCGACTTCTGATGCATTTTGAATGGTTTGGTTCTGTCTGTTGTCTTCATCCTTCAAATATGAATCGATCGTTCTATCATCCTTGTTGTCAGTTTCTCTGTTCTGGAGGAAGCTGGAATCTTGATCATTTGCACTAGGGGAGAGAGCAACTGGGCTGTTTGTCAACACAGTTGTAGAACAGCTCTGTTTTATTCCGAAAAAAGCCTGAAAATAGCAAACACTTTGTCAGCTTCGGCTTCAGTGAAATATCACAAATTAACTATATTTTCTTTATTTAATTTTTAAGGAGTTTAAATAACACTCTTTTTGATGCATTGTGCTTTTGATTGTTGAAACCAGTAATACAGTCCAGTCCATTTTACGAAATAACGTTATACTAAGAATAAGGCGGCCGGTCCCGTCCGTATTCCTTCTTTATTCAATATAAAAAAGATGCGATCGAACGAAAATGCGATTTTACGAAAAATACGATTTAGCGAATAATTATGACAGTCCCTTAAGCTTATTTAATGTGTAATACACATGCGCTTTAACTAATTACGATTATGCAGGTGAGTTTCACTCCTTTTTGTGCGATAACGCTTTTTGAATTGTTGATCAATTATCGGCCCAAGCAGTTGTGACAAAATATGCTCAGTAAACAACCAGCGGACGTGTTTGCTTGTAACAAACAGTTTAAATGAAATGTCAAATATATAAAATTGTAAAAAAATCTGAAACACTTGTATTGCTTTTCACTCTACTTTTGCCATTTAATTCTGCATAATCTTATTAATAATTATGTGCGATCGAAAACAATCATAACTAGCGAGGTTTACTTGACAAGCGATTGTTGAAAGTGTGATTGTCGAGTGTCGCAATGCCTTGTAAAAATTGTGGAATGAATGAACTTGAATGCTGATGTTATAATAATGTTATACATGTAATTGAAAATTCATTTTATGTTATGTAATTTGAAAATATGATATTTGCTTAGATGTATTGATTGATTGATGATAACATGTAATTTCACAATAAAAATAACTACATCGAACATTTGTTTTCATTCTCTTTTTATGTATTGACCTTGACATACCACAACAATAACACATTACGCCATCAAACGACAACGATTTGTGACGATATTAACAAAAAAACTTTAAAAAATTGATGCGATTCTACGAAAAATGCGATTTTACGAATAATCCGCTTGGTCCGATGCCTTATCGTCAAATCGCGACTGGACTGTACTTAAAAGGATGACAGTTATATGTTTTGGTTATAATAAAGAAATATACGATAAAAATTTAGATACAACAGTTTCAACGAGCAAATTTTTAATAACAGTAAATCCTTATTTCCCTGGTTGATCTATTGCAAAGTATTACAATAAAAATACACTGGCAAAGATGTTGATGTGCATTTACCATTCAGTATTTAATGCGGTTCCAACAAAATCGTCCGCTAACCTCCCGAAACACAATAACAAAATAATTACAGAAACGAAACTTAGCATAGTTGATGTAGATTATCTTTTAGGAATTTTAGAAGAATTCTGTAAGGCTCATGAAAATGAGAAAAGGCAAAATAAATAGCAGAAGCGCTTGTTTTTATTAAAGATAGAAGTTGTAAATCAACAAATTTTGAAATCAAAACATTATTTTATTTAAATTGAGATTTTGTAACAGTTACATTTTCAAAATAATGATGTGATATTACAAAGCGTTTTGTCTGGATTAAAAATCTCATTTAATTATTTTTTTTTATATCAATAATTTAAGGTATTAAAATATTACTATACCAGAGTTTTTATATTTAGATATTTATTTTGCGTTGATTATTTCATCGTGTTGAAAGAGCATGGGGTTATCTAAAGCATTAAATTAGATACTTTAATGCGTTGTATCTATATGTTTGTTTAAGACAATTTTTTCATAACAAAATGTTTAAAAGGCTTATCAGAAATTACAACACTCAACAACACAGCCTCCCTATGCAGCCAAAAACTAAAGTAGAAAGACAAGACAGCATAGATTTATAAGATTTTCAATTTCAAATAAGAATTTACAAAGCATTTGCAAACAGAGAACCTTCGGGGTAACCATCATAGAACAATCAGTGGCAAAACAATGTGCGACATGGGGTTCAAAACACGGTTCTTGGATACACCAATCTCTCATTTGCCCCAACATGCCTCAAAGTACAAATTGCCTTTGTGAAATAATTCCCACTCGTCCATAAACTCATTAATGTTGTATGCAAAAGCACAAAAACACATAATAACCTTGATCTTTTGTTTAAGTTGTAAATAAGAATTTGAATGTTTGGAGCTTGAGCTGTATGGAAAAACTCCCAAGGATGTTTCTCTCACCCTATTTGCTTGGCTTGCTTTATTCAACTGCAATGAACACACCGAACGTTTAGTCCTATTTGATTTTATGTTTGCAAATGTACTTTGGCACTCAAAATACCGATACATGTATGACGTGCCTGCATCATTGATTAGTACCAATTCAGTATAGCGGTCGCAAAGGGTCCCCACGCACAGCACAGTTTCAATAAATCAGTAACATGTATCTGATAAAATATGCATGGCAATATTCAGAAAAAGAACCTCATCACACAGCCACAAGGTAGAGATGAAACGGTCTGATTTGTCAATAACAACGTTTAAATAGGGATTGGTTTTCGAATAGTTTGGGGGAAATTCATAAAGTACTTTATAGGGATGGCAACGAATAGCTAAACTGACATTCGAATATTTGGATGTGCAAGCATCTTTAAATGTCTTCATAAAATACTGGCTGAAATTGCATTTTGATCTGCAGTTGTATTTCTGTATCATATCTGGATAGCAGCAATCATATTTGCAGAACGATTTTTTAATTAACAATAATTATTGTTAAACTTGCCCTGCTGTGTAAAAAATGCGTCTACTGTGGTAATTCCACAAGCCCAAGAAAAACGAAAATGCTGTGATTATTTACCCAATAAGAAGTTACATGCGGGATTTGAAGATTAGAAATCTTTAAATCGAAATCTTCTCTTCTGAATTTTATTTCCTGCTTTCTGGCTATTCATGTAGTTCATTTGGAGGGATATCTGTGAAATGGTTATTATACAAATAAATACTAATGTTGAGGTCGATATGTATTTTGCGGACCTGGGTAGTGTGATATCGACCGAGGACGAAGTCCGAGGTCGATATCACTTTACCCAGGTCAGCAAAACTACATATCGACCTCAACATTAGTATTTACTTGTTATATCATATACCCGGTACCCTATGAATTTAAAGCATTCTGATGATGATGATGATGGTGATGATGATGATAGCAAAGGTAGTTATTAATTCCCGGGGTAGTTATCACTTTTTTCAGACTCGCGAGTACGGAGCTCTCGACCAATCAGAATGCTTTAAATTCATAGGGGATATGATATTATTTTTTGTTTGACAAATCATCAACTTACTTCGAGGTGTTGCTCCTCTAAGTCATTTGTCTTGGTGCATGTTTCTACTTCGACATCTTTGGTGTTCAGAATCAGTATCTCATCAGTGTCATTTCTAGTGTGAGAAACAGATTCTTGTTCTTCCATAGGAACCGTCTTGGCATTAGAACTATTTCGAATAGATTGTTTCTGCCTGCTGTCAGAATGTTTTACATCCGAGTCGATCTTAGTATTGTCCTTGTAGTCAATGTCTGTGTATTCATTGAAGACAGTCCTGTTCTGCTTTTGGTTTAAGGTGGAAGATTGTTTCTGCCTGCTGTCTGTATCTTTTACATCCGAGTCAATCATAGCATTGTCCTTGATGTCAATATCTGTGTATTTGTTTAATACAGTCCTGTTCTGCTTCTGGTTTAGGGTGGAAGATTGTTTCTGCCAGCTGTCAGTATCTTTTACATCCGAGTCGATGGTAGTATTATCCTTGATGTCGATATCTGTGTATTCCTTTAAGACAGTCCTGTTCTGTTTCGGGTTTAAGGAGGAAGATTGTTTCTGTCTTCTGTCAGTATCTTTAACATCCGAGTCAATCGTATTATCATCCTTGATGTCGATATCTGTGTATTCGTTGAAGACAGCCCTGTTCTGTTTCGGGTTTAAGGTGGAAGATTTATCATCTGCCGTCAGGGATACATCGAATGCGCTATTTGTCTGCCCATTTGAAGAACAGCTCTCAGACTGTTTTATTCCGAAGAAACCCTAAAATTGTGAATTTTAGACTATACCTTTGGAAGATTTTACTCAAGTTGCATACTTAATTTTAAAATGTTTTTTTCAAACTTTTATAGAAGTTAAACAACCTTTTATGATGCAATTTTGTTCTTGTTCTTTTACAACATTTAGTTATCGAAGATTGGGAAACTTTTGGGTTTGGAAATTAGGAGAAAGAGGAATACGAGGACATTAAGATATTGCGAGTTGAGTTCCTATCGCACCAGTTTATGATTCTATTACAAGTACGCATTGCCTCTCATTGATCAATAAAAAGAACATAAAACGATTGATTGGCCGAGACTTTGCAATTTTATACTTATTGAAAGAAACGATATTAATATAAACAAAGAAAAAACTCCGCCAAATTTTCCAGTTTCTTTATTCATATTAATAAGGGTTAAATTTCGTATGGAACAGTTATGATCTTGAAAACAACTGAGTATCTATCAAGTATTTCATATAATTGCAACTGTTTACCTTTTAGTTAATAATAAACATAATACACACAACTATGTTATCAACATGGCCATTTTATATTTATAAACTATCCCTCTTCCCAAATTTTCCTTGAGCACATGCTTATCGATACATGTACTACATGTACTTAACAGATAAACGTTCAATAGAAGACAGATGATGGTTACCTTGATCTTCTGTTTTAATCCAGAACTTGAACTTTTTGAGTTTGATGGTAAATACTCCAACGACTTCTTTCTCGCTCTTCGTGCTTGTATGGCTTTATGCAACTGCAAATATCAAGATCAGTTTAATTCTTGATTAGTTTCATCATCGCCCGAAAACGAAATAAGGAATAATGTATTTTAAACTATTCCCGGACTTGAAACAACATCTACACATCATATATTAATATTGCAGTTTGCTAAAGAATACTGTATCCTACGCCTGTTATCCTTAAGAAAAACGTGTGCCGTGTGTCGGCCACAAAATATTTTTCTGTGCTAGTGACTCAGAATTGCCATCAACCATAAATCTGTCAACGGTTTTGCACAATGATGACTTGCGCATCATTTCTAGTGATGTTGCGTCGGCGTGTTTGTTAGCTTTCTTGGATTTAGACGCCAGATGATATCGAAGTGATGGCGTTGGTTATTTTTGATGCTGTTTTTGACTTCCAAATATTATCATAAACACTTTTAAAGATAAGTTTGTAATTAATACTTTGTCAAAAGCTTGAGTAGACGGAATAGATTTTGGCCCCCTCAATATTTTTGCATTGGGTATAATGAGATATACTAGAAACGATACCAAACTATATACTCAGTAATTTAAAATGTTTGTTTAAGATCTCGTGCATATTTAAATTATGTTTAAGCTTGTACAGGGTTGATGAAATTGATTTCTGTACACATGCATGATGCTGTTAAAAGGTCTCTCGAAGGAAATAGATCAATCCAAATGTTCTTTTTTGTATGTCCTTGCAAACTAGTGGTATCGTTTCTTTTGGACACTAGTATATATATACAAGTACTCAGTTTCCAGAATGTTAACATTAGTAACACAAAAGTACGAATGGTATTATACAGAATGATATGCGGAATTTTAGTTGCGTTTTCGTATCAAATGCTTTAAAACAAACACTGTTCCACAGACGTTCGAGTGCATTTAAGTTATTGTATTTAAATAAAAAAAAACATGTGTTTCGATCGAATGACGCACGAAGTATTTTCCGATATATTTTTTTACAAAACAAAATGACTGGTAATGTTTTTTGTATTCGTTGTCGTTGTGGTGTATATATTCATTAGCACATACCCACGATACGAAATGTTAAAAAAATGATTGCAGTCTGACCATTATGGCATGTGACGCACTTTTAAACATTTTATCTAGAAGGAGAATACCGAAATCCAGTAACAAATTATTTCAAGTGTCCAGATTCCATAAAATACCACCAAAAATACAAACAACAAAAACACAAGTGATATGAAAGAGTAAAACATTAGATAAATTGTTGAAGATAGTGATGTGGTTAGTGGCGATGTGCAATTTATATTACTATTATACATGTATCACTTCAGCAATAAGAAGGATTAGTAGAACTAATAAGGATTTAAATGTCTATTATACAGAAACGTCACATATAAATAACGTACATTACCCTAACAATACATTAACACGCGATTTTTAAGTTATGTAACGGCATACAGAATTTATTAATTATAGATGTTTTCAGACGTACACGAAGATTAAGAGGATTTCGGCAGACCAGCACTCTTAAAAAAGTATATCCCTTCATTCACATTTATCTGGATAAGATGCTCTTGGTGTAAATATATTTGAGAACGCCCATGTTCCTTATTTACACATACATGTGATAGGGCTACTAAAACTATTTGTACAAGAGCCATGTTACACATGGTCGATCCCCCCGCCGGAAAAAAGTTACCTGAAGGTTATACTTTCGTATAATTTACCTGAAAAGAAAATCCTTTCTGGAGTTTTGGAGTTAAGCTACGGACAAAATTTATCAAGTAAACCGGATAAAGGGGAATAACTCTTAAAAATAGGCAAGGTAGAGTTATTGGACTTGCACACTGCACTATCTACTAATGTGCTCTGTCAGTATATGAAATTTGAATAAAATCCCTAAAGTAGTTTTTGGGTTATACTCCGGGCAAAATTTATCAAGTAATTCTGATAAAATGGAATAACTCTAAAAATAGGCATGGTAGAGTTATTGTTCTTGCACACTGCACTACCTAACAATGTGCTCTGTCAATGTATTAAGTTTGTATTAAATCGCTCAAGTAGTTTTGGAGTTATGCTCCGGAGAAAATTTATCAAGAAAATCTGATAAAGAGGAATAACTCTAAAAAGGCAAGGTAGAGTTATTGGACTTGCACACTGCACTACCTACCAATGTGCTCTGTCAGTGTATGAAGTTTGAATAAAATCCCTCGAGTAGTTTTTGAGTTACAATCCCAACATCATTTATCAAGTAAATATGATAAAGAGGAATGACTCTAAAATAGGCAAGGTAGAGTTAATGTTCTTGCACACTGCACTACCTACCAATGTGCTCTGTCAGTGTATGAAGTTTGAATAAAATCCCTCAAGAGGTTTTTGGGGTTATGCTCCGGACAAAATTTATCCAGTATTTCTGATAAAGAGGAATAACTCTAAAAAAAAGGCAAGGTAGAGTTATTGTTCTTGCACACTGCACTACCTACCAATGTGCTCTGTCAGTGTATGAAGTTTGAATGAAATCCTTCAAGTAGTTTTGGAGTTATGCTCCGGACAAAATTTATCAAGTAACTATGATAAAGGGGAATAAGTCTAAAAATAGGCAAGGTAAAGTTATTGTTCTTGCACACTGCACTACCTACCAATTTTCTCTGTCAAAATCCCTCCAGTAGTTTAGGACTTATGCTCCGGACAAAAGTTATCAAGTAAATATGATAAAGGGGAATAACTCTAAACACTGCACTACCTACCTATGTGCTCTGTCAGTCAGGGTTGGACGGGATTTCCCGGGCGTGGGAATTTCCACTGGGATTTCCCGGTTATTCCCGTCCTGGGAAATACCTCAAAATTTAGCAAAAATGGGAAATAGTGGGAAATACTAAATTTTATTGTGAAGAAAACATGAATTCAAAAGTGAATATCAGCAAATACATTGCAAATATTTGGAAAATATAATAATATAACTTGCAATACAGAACATAACATTTAAATATTGACCAGACTATAATGGTCAAAAGTTGTAAAAACATCAATAAAGGTGTCAAAGGGATTAACTGTCATACCAGGGTATATAATTTGTATGATTATAGTGATATACTGAGAGAGCCTTACTGATGATCCAAGATTAAGAAAATTTAATGACAAAATGAATAAAATTAATTATTTTTTCAGTAATTTAACATAAAAACATTATGGTACATTTGTGTTAATGAACAAGATTTTAAAATGCCTTAGTGAGTTAAAAGTATGATGAAATAGCAGGGTTTGCTTCATCATTCCTCAACACAGATTTTGAAGTCAAAGTATTTCCCACTAGTTCCCGGGAATTCCCCGTATTTCCCGGGAAATCCCTGTATTTCCCGCCATCCTGGGGCCAACCCTGCTGTCAGTGTATGAAGTTTGAATAAAATCCCTCCAGTAGTTTTGGACTTATGCTCCGGACAAAATTTATCAAGTAAATATGATAAAGGGGAATAACTCTAAAAATAGGCAAGGTAGAGTTATTATTCTTGCACACTGCATTACCTACTAATGTGCTCTGTCAGTGCATGAAGTTTGAATAAAATCCCTCAAGTAGTTTTGGAGTTATGCTCCGGACAAAATTTAACAAGTAAATATGATAAAGGGGAATAACTCTAAAATGGGAAGGTAGAGTTATTGTTCTTGCATATTGCACTACATACCAATGTGCTCTGTCTGTGTATGAAGTTTGAATAAAATCCCATCCGGTAGTTATGGACTAATGCTCCGGACAATATTTATCAAGTAAATATGATAAAGGGGAATAACTCTAAAAAAAGGCAAGGTAGAGTTATTGTTCTTGCACACTGCACTACCTACCGATGTGCTCTGTCAGTGTATGAAGTTTGAATAAAATCCCTCCAGTAGTTTTGGACTTATGCTCTGGACAAAATTGTTTCGGACGGACGAAGGGCATTTCTAATATCCTACTCGCCTTTGGCGGGGGGATAAATAAAATATACTTTACTTGCATTCTTGATGTCGCTTTAGTTGACCAGGTGATCAAAATATACGTGAATATAAATAAAAATCATGATGAATCATGATGAATGTTAAAATTTATGTATATAAGCATCACCACACAGCTAATGCAGCAGATAAGCTGATATTATAAAAACTGTATGTGTACTGATTTTATTTTTGCATTTCAGAGCAGCTGTGATATTAATATGTTCTTACATTCCAATTATTTTATTACCTACACGATTCTCTATTTGTTGTTTTTTTAAACATATTTCATTATTCATTTTCATGCAAAGCTATCACTGGCTTAAAATTGTGAAAAATACTCTTAAGCTTGTGTTACAAAAACACACAAAAAACCCAACAGACATTGCTTAGTACAATAGAAAACTATACCAATAAATAGAGGAACTGAAATCTAAAATCAGATAGCACGATTTTTTTACCAACTTAAATGCTAAGTATCCAGTTATTCGAGTACAAATAAAATTAATTAAGCTGATATGAAAAGAGCATTGAATTGAAAAGTTTAGAAATTACTTTTGTAAGATGTTTGATTAAGTAATTAATTCAATTATCCGACATAGGATTTAAAAAAATGAATCCAAAAGAAGGCATGCAATAAAATCATTTGGATTTCGTTATCGCCTTTTCGCAAAATTGTGGAACAACCATACAAGTACTAAAGTAATAAACAGTTGTTCGATCATTATTCAGAAAAATTGGAAATTTAACTTTATTCTACGGTTACGACTTTTTCTCCTTTAGTTTACTGACCTCGATGTTTCTTTCTACTTCGACGTCTTTAGTGATGACGATAATCGACTCATCAGTGTAAGTTCTTTTGGGCGAAACAGTTCCTGGTTCTTCTCTATGAACCGTTTTTTCGACATCATTCATCATCCTATTCGTGTTAGATTGTGTGTGAAATGCAGTTGCTTTTTCTTCCCTACGAATCGTCTTGTCCTCAGAAGCATTTCCAATTGTTTCATACCGCCTGTTGTCATCATTTAAATTTGTGTCAGTCTTATTATATTCCTTGTCATCAATGTCAACTTTATTAATCGTTGTTGACTTTATCTCATCTATATGAATTGTCCAGCTGTAGGTTTCTGCTTCGACATCGTTTGTTTTGGCGACAAGCAACTCGTTGCTGTTAGTGGTAGAAGGAGAAAAATTTTCTGGTTCTTTTCTATGAAACGACTTTTCGTCATCGGTTTTTTTCAACTTGACGAAAAGCAACTCAGTATTGTATCTTTCAGTGGGAGAAATATTAACTTGGTCTTCCCAATGAACTGTCTCGACTTCTGATGCAGTTTGAATGGTTTGGTTCTGCCTGTTGTCTTCATCCTTCAAATATGAATCGATCGTTCTATCATCCGTGTTGTCAGTTTCCGTTGTTGCGTTGAAGATGTCTCTTTTCAGATTTATGCTGGAAACTTGATCACTTGTAGTCATCGACAGACCAAATGGGCTTTTTGTCTGCACTGCTGGAGAAGAGCTTTGTTTAATCCCGAAAATAGCCTGAAAATAGAGAACGCTTCAACGTTTGAGAAATATAAGAAAATCACTTTTTATTCTTAAAGGAGTTTAAATAAAAATCTTTGTAATGCTTTGTGTGCTAGATTGTATAAACATGTTATAATCAAAGGATAAAAAATATTTATTTTCACATTTGGTTATAATAAAGAAATATAAGATTAACATAAGATACAACACTTTCATTGAGGCCATTTATAAAACATGATCATCCCCCTTTCCTTTGGTTGATTTGTTTGAACATATGAACATTAAAATTCACTGACAAGGATGTCGATGCGCCTTCGCCATTCAATTTTAAATGCGGTACAAACATTCTCCCCTGCTAACCTACCGAAATAAAAAAAATAATTACATGAACTAAACATAGTAGAGTGTGTTTAGAAATGTTGAGAAAAAATGTAAGCCTTATGAAAATTACGAAAAGCAAAAAAAAAAAGAACAGAAGTGTTCTTTTTGATTTAAAATGAAAGTGGTAAATTAAAAACAATTGAAATCGAAACAAAAAAATAATTAATATTTTAATTAAATTCCTCATTTATTTTATATAACATTTTGTTGGATAGAGTTCAACTAGGGTAGTAAAACATTAATCATACCAAAGTATTTATAATCAGAAATTAGTTTCGCGTTGATTATATCTTGCTCAAAGAGCAAGTGATTATCAAAGCATAAGTTAACTGTATTGAATTATATACGTTACTTTGAATAATCTGACTGAAAAATTTTTAAGGACCTATATTCTTAACGAAAAAGTGAAAAATGCATATCAGGAATTGCCACACCCGATTTGCGATTGGACGGATTTAAACCAATTCTTGGTTGCACCAATCTCTCACTGTCAAAAACCGGTTGTCATAAGAAAAAAAGCAAATAAAAGATGTGAAATAACACTAACTCACCCATGAACTCAATAATCTGCATGCAATAGCACACAAACATATAAAACATTAGTAGCCAATAACATTGTAAAGTAAAATAGCGGTTACCGAGACAAAAGCCCATGGAGCCGACAAATTGCAAGGCTTACTTGAACACACGTTAATTGAAACTTACAATGAGATAAAGGAAAAAAGAGTAATAGAAGACAGATGATTACCTTGATCGTCTGTTTAAGTCGTGAGTGAGAATTTGAATGTCTGGAGCTGGAAGGAAAATCTTCCATGGACCTATCCCTCACTCCTTTTGCTTGGCTTGCTTTATTCAACTGCAATAAAAAAAAACGAATTTTTAGTTCTTTTTGTTTTTATGTCTGCAAATGTATATTTTGCGCCAAAAATACCGATACATGTATGAGGTGCCTTTTTATTAATTAATAACAATGCAGTTTTGCGGCATTAGAGTCCCACGCACAGTCTCAATAAATCAATAACATGTATCTCATAGAAAAATAAAATACGCATGCAGTATTCAGACAAAACAACCTTATCACACAGCAACAAGGTATAGATTGTTTAGTTGACATACTTATAATATACGCCATTTCTAAAGACACCATTCACAATTAAGTGTAATGTAAATAATTAAGACGTGACATGCGGAATTCGAAGACTATAAATCTTTAAATCGAAATCATCTCTTCTAAAAATTATTTCCTGCTTTCCTGATAAAAGCTGCAGTTCATATTGAGATATATATGAGAAATGATTTTTAATACTGAACCAATCATCTAGATACTTCGAGGTTTTGCTCCTCTATGTCATTTCTCTTGGTGCAGGTTTCTATTTCGACATCGTTGGTGTTGACCATAAGTATCTCATCAGTGTCATTTCTAGTTTGAGAAACAGATTCTTGTTCTTCCATAGGAAACGTCTTGGCACAAGAACTATTTCGAATAGATTGTTTCTGCCTGCTGTCAGTATCTTTTACATCCGAGTCATTCTTAGCATTGTCCTTGATGTCGATATTTGTGTATTCGTTTAAGACAGCCCTGTTCTGCTTCTGATTTAAGGAGGAGGATTGTATCTGCCTGCTGTCAGTATCTTTTACATCTGAGTCGATGGTAGTATTATCCGTGATGTCGATAATTGTGTACTCGTTCAAGACAGTCCTGTTCTGCTTCTGGTTTAAGGTGGACGATTTATTATCTGCTGTCAGGGATACAGCGAATGCGCTATTTGTCAGCACATTTGAAGAAGAGCTCTGTTTTATTCCAAAGAAACCCTGAAATATGATTTTTTAGAGTGTACATTCGAAAGATTTGACTCAAATTGCACACCCAATTTTAATATTTATTTGTTAAAACTTTAAAGACGATTAGCAACATTTTATGATGCGTGTTGTGGTTGTTTTTTACAACATCTAGTGATCAAAGAGTGTTTTTGAAAATGATGCGTTTTGTTTGTTTTGTTACTACATTTAATTATCCAACTGTGAGAAATTATGGTTGTTGAAATCAGAAAAGAACAATACGAGGACAATAAGATATTGCAGGTTTAGTTTTATCGCACTGGTTCATAATTCTTTTATAATCCGCATGGACTCTTATTGACCAATAACAAAGGAACATCAAACTTTTGACTGATCAATACTTCATTTGTTTTATACCTATTGAAAGTGACAATAGACACAGATATAAGATTCAGATAATTTATCCTGTACCTGGGTTTTAATAGGTTTAAATTTCGTGTGGAACGTATAGGATCTTGAAATAAACTACCTATTTATCTAGCATGTGTAAAAATTGCGGGTGTTTACCTTTTAGTTTATTATATACTTAATACCATAGATGCAACATGGTCAATTCATCTAAATAAACTATCCTTCTTCCCAACGAATCCTGGAAAGGCTTCTCGATACTAATTAATAAATGAGATTAAAGTTCAATAGAAGACAGATGACGGTTACCTTGATCTTCTGTTTTAATCCAGAATTTGAACTTTTGGAGTTTGATGGTAAATCCTCCAACGACTTCTTTCTCGCTCTCCGTGCTTGTATGGCTTGATGCAACTGCATAAAGATAACGATTAACGTCAAATTTTAATATAAAACTTGTTAAGCTTTATTATAACTACAAACAACAATTATAAGAAAATAATGCATTTTAAAAATAATCATGTACTTGTAACAACATCTAACGACTCAACATTTGCCTTGTAAAGGAACATCCTATGCATGTGCTGTTATCTTTCAGAAAAGAAAACAACACACAAAAATGTTCCATGTGTTGGGCGCAAAATCTCGTTCTGAGCTTATGAGTAAGTATTGTCATCAATCATAAATCAGACATTGGTTTCACATGATGACTAGCGCATAATTTCCAGATATGTTGCGGTGGACTTCTTAGATTTAGACGTCAGACGCTGTGTAAGTGGCGTACTTGGTTAATAAATAAGTGACGATATAATCATGTTACATTATTTTTGATGTTGTTTTTTGATTGCTGTTTACGTTCACTTTTCACAACCCTCCCCAACCACCCAAATTCTCTCATATACCACATTGAAGGTTAGATTCTACATGTTCACCGACTTTTTGTTATGTTTAAATTGAGATTATCTTGTATAATATCTGGAACCAGATATGGTCCTTTTGGCATACTCGATTTCTATTTTTACAGTCCCACAACTTTGGGATCAGTGTTTCATTACGTTATTAATTTTGGAATTGTCCTGTGTGCTATTTTAAGAATAATTCCTATTCTGAAGGCGCGCAGGACATATGACGATGTTATGACGTTATGACGTCACTCGATAATTTTCAATATAAGTCAAAGTCGCTTTTCATGTAATGGTATTTACTCAACACATCAATCATGGCGAACAAAATTAAAACAAATATTTTAAATCCAAGGCAATCCTCTGCGTCTTCTGTTCATATTCCAGCTAAATTAAATACTTTTACACACCTGCAACCGTCAGTTCGTTTATCTACAATTAATCTATCGTCGGCCACTTCCGTCAATTTGACAGGTTTGCAGAGTGCACATTGCACTAATTTATTTAAAAATAATTTAAAAATAAAATTGTCACCTATAAAATCACATATTCTTCAAAAATATAACATTTCCACACCTTTTAAAATTATCGACGGAAGACACAGATCGTATCCATTTATATACAAGTGCGATTTAAAGAGGTGCAAGTGCTGCAGTTTTTTAAAATGTAGTTCAACAATTAAATCTACAGTCAATGGTAGAACTTTTTCAGTTAATATCGATTCAGACATTGACTGACAATCAGACAATATTATTTATGTTTTAACTTGAAATGCTTTAAATTGTGGGATTCAATATGTTGGACAAACTGGGCGCCCTTTGAAAACACGTTTTAGTCAGCACTGTTCGAAAATAAGAAACAATCATAAAATCAATACATTTTTATATAAATATTTCAAACGATCAGGCCACACTTAAAAACATGTTAATATTCAACCTGTTGAAAAAGTTATATTTGATAGCAGTGCTTCTAGAGCATTTATAATTAGAGCTAGACTTATATCGGAGCAAAAATGGATACAAAAACTCCAAACACCCTATCCACTTGGATTAAATGATAATATTTATCAAGAAGGCAACATTTCAAATAATCCTGATTTTGACATTTTTGATTTGCTAGAATAACGAAAACGAAAATCGAGGTCACACGGGATAAGGATTTATGGTAACATCAAAAGAAAATCACGTATTCATTGTTCTATTCATGACCTTCAAAATATTTTAAAACATTCTGGTAGACATGCTATGCTGTCGCGTTTAGCTTCTCTTTCTATTTCTAGTTTACAAAAAGTGGATAAGGAAGCCGATGATATTGTTATTAGAACTCATCCACTTTATGAAGTTGCAAGCCTTACTCAGTGTTACACTCGGCATATTCTTAGACCACACATTGACTTGGAATCTGATCACCAAAGACATTTTCTTAAAATTTCATTTTTAAATAAAGGCATAGATTTTATTGACCTTCCAAGTATCTTTAAAGATAAAACTGTTGAATCGGCTATACCTAATTATTTCAAGAATACTGAAACACCCATCGTTTGTTATGAATATAGCAAGCCTATTAGAAACACAATTTTCAATTACAACAAAATTACCTCGGATTTACAGATTGTTGAAAACACACCATCATCTTGAGACTGTTCTTATTCAAAATTTTGCTATCAACCTGCCGGTCATATCGTTACAGGGGATCTAAATGTTATCAAAGACTTTAGAATCCGCAATTTAATTTCAAAAGGTCCAAAATACAGAATTCCATCGGACATCGACTTTAATACCTGTCGTGCGGAAATTGCAGAGTCTTTAAACTCTTTTTGCAATAAATGGTTTAAACGAGAACATGCTGAGCCTAATGCTCTTTCAAACTGGAAAAAAATATTCAAAATAATTGACACTCGTATATCCTTCTATAAAAGAAACATAGCTTTACTACCATCTCGACCTCGTTTTAACTTTCGTCATTTGAAAAAGGGTATTCAAGATTTTCACAACAAATTTGTTTTAACACCTGCTGATAAGGCTTCAAATAATGTTATTATAGTGTGACGTATACACTATATAAATGTTCAAACTGAAGAGCTTAATAGCACTAATGCTTATACACTGACTTCTTTATCTGAGAGTGATATTGTTACTGCACACACTCTACAAATTACTAAATTTAGAATCAGTGTTGAGCCGAAACAAGACAAAGTACCTACTATGTATTGGTTGCCTAAAATGCACAAACACCGTACAAAGCAAGATTTATCGCTAACTCTAGTTCTTGTACTACTACAAAGTAATCCGTGCTCTTAACATCTTGTCTTACAGCTATAAAAAAACATGTAATTAGGTATTGCGAAAAAATTTTTGAAACTACTGGCAAAAATTTATTTTGGTCTATAAAAAATTCAAATGACGTTTTGAAGAAACTTAAATCAAATAATTTTCAGGCGTTCTGTTTGTCTACATATGATTTTTCTACCTTGTATACTTCTCTCCCTCATAATTTAATAAGAGACAAGCTAACCAGTCTCATTGAAAAAACTTTTGCTAGAGAAAATAAAACATTTATTGCTTGTAATGAACATAGGGCATTCTTTACAGATGGTTCTTATGATAATTATACTTCATGGACCTGTCAAGACCTTATACAGGCGCTCACATTTTTATTGGATAATATTTATTTGAGATTTGGTACCTCTATTTATAAACAAGTAATAGGCATTCCAATGGGTACTAATTGTGCACCCCTTGTTGCTGATCTGTTTTTATACTGTTATGAAAGAGATTTTATGTAATCTCTTTCTACCGAACATCAAGATGATATTATTACAGCTTTTAACAACACATCGAGGTACCTTGATGATTTATTAAATATAGATAATAACCATTTTCCATCACTGGTTAATAAGATTTATCCTAAAGAACTACAGCTTAAAAAAGCGAACACTTCAGAAAAGCAAGCAAACTTTCTTGATTTAAATCTATCCATTGACAATGGTTACGTCACTACTAAAATTTATGATAAAAGAGATGATTTTAATTTTAATATAGTAAATTTTCCGTTTCTAGACGGCGATGTTCCTCGTGCGACTTCTTACGGGGTTTATATCTCACAGCTTGTTCGCTTTTCAAGAGCTTGCAACGATGTGAATGATTTCAATGAACGTAATCTTTGCATTACAGAAAAACTTTTAAAACAAGGTTATCGGTATCACAAATTAAGGAAAACCTTTTGCAAGTTTTATCGCCGATATCCAGATCTAATTCATAAATACAGGTGCAGTTTAAAATCACTATTGCAACAAGGTATTTCACAGCCAGTTTTTTATGGAGATTTAATTTATAAACTTAAGAAGATAAAAGGCGATGTTAATTTCTCCCGGTTATTCGTAAAAACCATCTGTAAATTTAAAAAGAAAGGTTACCAACATTATATTTTACAGCGCTCTGCAGGCCTGGTGATTAACCCATCTACAGTTGATCATTATGCTTACCTCTTTGGTTGCACGACGGTGGCAGGGGTTTAAGAGTTTATGAAAGTTTTTGGGGAAATCTTTTCTAAAAAGAACCTAGAAGCTCGATTTGTTTCTTTTATCCCTGTCATCGTGTTCTTGCTGATTTTACTCCAGGTGCTCTGGTCTCTGTAAGATCATTGAGTACCCGCCCTTTAGCTTTGCAATGCTATTAAATTCTTATGTTTATATGTTTGTATGCTTTTGCATGCAACATTGTTGAGCTGATGGGTGGGTTGGAGTTATTTCACCAAGACAATTTGTACTTGTTTTGTGATACGAGAACCTGTTGGGGCAAGTGTGAGGTTGGTGCACCCTAGAACCTGGTTTAAACCCCCAGTGGCAATTTGTTTTGCCACTGACCGTTCCAAGGCGGTAACCCCTCCGGTTCTCACTTCCGTTATTTGTTTGTGGCGTCCAGTTTGAAACTGATTTTTGTAATACCATGCTCTCTTTTCCTCTCTACTTTTTGGCTGTGTGGGGAGGCTGTGTATGCTGGATGTGGCCATTCCTGATATGCATATTTCATTTTTTTCCAAATATTATCCTTAATATGTTTAGTAGTCCCGAGTTTTTATAAGGTTAAGTGAATGCTTCTAAAAATGTGACATTTCCAACTGTTTGATATTGATTAATTTAAAGTCTCAAATATGTTTACCTTTGTATTTCTAATGACATGGAATATCAGAATAGCAACACCCTGAAAATACATAATCTAGAATATTACGTAACCGTTCAAAATAGAAACAGAAAGAAAAAACATATTTCATGAATGATAATGCCTCTACCTGGAGCGAATCCGGACCATCAGGGCGACAACTTCTAGCCCTGTGAAATGAATATTTAAAAGTAATATTCTGCTTGCCCGGTGCTTGTATTTCGTTTCATTTATTCTGATCATGCTATTGATATAACAAAAACAATAAGAATTATTGCATTTTACCGATGTGATATATATTTTTTGTTTTATAAAAGGCTACCACTGACCATTACTATCAAACTAACAAACCCAGTTTAACAAACCTGAAGCGAGTTGAAGATGCAGAAGACGTATTGTAACCACAGGGAGTCTTCATCCACAGACAATATTCCAGATATCCAGCTAACCCCAAGTACCGGAGTCACAACCATCAATTTTATAGCTGTTAACCTGTCAGTCACACAGTATATTAATTTTGAAACTGACAATGACATTTTATGATTTTATGTTACTTCATTTCATAAAGAATGATTATGCCGATACTGGGAAACGAACCCATCCGGCGACAGCGTCCTGCTATGCATCTTGCCAAATACATGTAATGTCTAATCTTAGGTAGCAACATCCATGTGTACGACACAGACCAAAAGTCACTCTTTAGTTGATCTTTTTTTCAAACTCGTATTATCCTCAAACATAACTATGAACAGTCGTTTGATTTACATGTGGTATGATACCCTTTACTGATTTGAAATACGTAACAAATTTGCCGATCATATCCTTAATACACCAGTCATACGAGGGTATACCAAATTAGCCCATACACTGAAACAACACTGCAATTTAAGTCACTGACAAATATATTTACCAAATATATACTTACTTTGCTTTCTGAAACAAAGATTGCTTTACTCCAAGTGGTCTTTGTCGAAACACTATTTTGGTGAGGTAACCAATAACTATGAAGTTTATCTGCAACAGATGACTTTTAAATTGACTAAACGCACGACGTACAAGTTATCGATATGTTAACTCAACGTCCTATTTTCCGACACAAATAGGGGGTTTAAGTTGTACGATCTACCAATATTTTCCAGGCATTGTTTTTTTCGTAACAGTTTAGCATTCGAGATAATTATTTTTCTTAAAATATAGTCATGGTTCATTACAGGTAATCCAGCTCAATATATATTGACGTAAAATTGAAAAGTTTAATGAGTACTGCGCACGTTTGCGAGAAGAATTCTGACCAAAACGAAAACTGAAAACCCAGTTGTTTTTTTAATTCAAAACTTTTGTTCATTGTTCATTTTATATTTTATCTATCATTCTTTTTGTGGTATTTGCACATATCTAGACATTTTATAAAGCGATATGTCTCAGAGGTCAAGGTTATCTCTTCTTACCTAATTAATGATGAAATTGATTTTAACATAAACATCTCAAATAGATTATAGTGTCCAATTTAAAAGCTTATAGCATGTACAGAGGAAAATCTAAACATTCTTTTAAGTCTACTGAAGCATAGACATAAGACACAGTTACTTAAATATCCGTTTTTGCAAATAACCTCTCTTTAAATTTGAGAATGAACAAAATACAACGCTTAGTTTGCCCAAACAACAGAAATGTTTTACTTTCCTGAACTAATAAATAGTGAACCGGAAACTTCCAAGATAAACATATTGTGATCAAACTCTTCTATATATTAACTTTTAATTGCATCATTGGTGCAATAAGAGTTTTCCATGTTACTTTTGTCAAGTTTTCATTTTGACTCAGTATATTATACTTGTGTACATTATGTGGTTTATGCTGTATTTCGTTATGTTTACTAAAACTAGATTGTGTGCGCGGGTCAGTGATGCCCCACTGCTACGACAACATTTGTAACAAAGGGCCATAACTCTGGTAAAATGGTAAAATATTGTCTTATCGACCGTCTAAATATCCTGCAGGATCATCTGTGCAAATTTGAAAAACATCGTTCTGATAGTTAATGGCGACAATTTGGGGGATGTACGGACGGACAGACGAACGAGTGCAACTCTTTAAGCCTCCCACTTTGATGGGGCATAATAATAGTTTACGTTAAAGTATTTAAACACTTGATTACGTAACTTACCAGAATGACCAGGCCTACGGGGCCAGCGAAAGCCCAAAACACACCATTTTTTCTTGACAACCAGCAACTGAAAAGTTAACATACCTTTTCTTCTTTTTTCTTTTAATGCGTACGAAAATGTTGAACAACATAACATTTTCAATTTTTATGGATCACTCTTGAACATTGTTTTGTTATTGCTAAAATATGTTATAAAAGATCAGAATCGTTTTTTTTTGTTTCAAATGTTGTTAAAATAGATGAAAAGGGACCTTTGAAAGCCACCGAACAAGACAAATATGAAAATATTGTAGGCTCGGTTTGGTTGAGCCTGTTCTTGGATAGTAATGAAAATGCATATTACTGCCCACGCCGCCTAGCCCAAGGGTTGAGGGCAACTCAATATTTACATCAATAAACAGTACAATTTTGATCAATCCCAAAGGATGAAATGCGGTATTTTCATAATACCATTCCATATTCAGCGGCGTATGGTCCCCAGATAAAAGAATGGGTTTGTCCTAAACGAGAAAAAAATGGGCGGAACTAAACAGAATGGAACTTTCACAGGGGTCTGAGAATATAAATCCTGCATATCACAGACAATGTCAAAGGCAAAAATTAAAAAGCAGGAAATATATCCTTGGGGGGATTGAACATTATCCAAATCTTTAGTGGCTGTGATATTGAAACCATCCATCTTTAAATTGGCCGAAATATTAAAACAAAAGAAATTTTAGAAGTTCTATTCATTTAGTACTTAAGTATCTAGCTCAATGACCTTAAATTAATATAAATTTACCCCTATTATTCACGAAAAGCATCGGATTCCGCACATATATATTTAATTAAAGAGAAATGCTACCAAAATGTTATTCCACAGTGCTCTTCATGTTTTGTGGTTCATCCATCAGCAGTAGATAACTTTGTTCACCCCTTTGCATGAAGGTGACAAGGATTAAGTAGTTTAAGAAAGCAATATATGCATATCAGGAATCGCCACACTCAAAAAACACAGCCTCCCCGCGCAGCGAAAAAGAAGAGAGGAAGAGAGAGAGCGCATGTTTTATATACGTATGTCAATTAAAATAGGACGCCACAAACAATTAACGAAGAAGAGTACCTTTGGGGATACCGCCTTGGAACGGTCAGTGGCAAAACAAATTGCCACTGGGGGTTTAAACCAGGTTCTAAGGTGTACCAACCTCACACTTGCCCCCAACAGTACAAATTGTCTTGGTGAAATAACTCCAACCCACCCATCAGCTCAACAATGTTGCATGCAAAAGCATACAAACATATAAACATAAGAATTTAATAGCATTGCAAAGCCAAAGGGCGGGTACTCAATGATCTTACCGAGACCATAGCACCTGGAGTAAAATCAGCAAGAACACGATGACAGGGATAAAGAAGATTTCCATGGAAATCTTGATTTTAAGTTCGGTCTGTTTCTTTTACTGTTAAATGTATAAACGTGACCTTGCTGATTAAACGTCAGTTGGTGTGGTCTCAGTAAGGTCATTTTGTAAACATTTGAAAATTCAATAATCTTCTTATGTTGTGCACGTTTTGTGTTCATGCATAATATTGTAAAATTGAAAGGGTTGTTGATGCTTATTTATTAAGACAACTTGTACGTATGCGTTTAAATAAGAACCTGTCAAGACATGTATGAGGTTGATGCACCTAGGGACCCGGTTAAAACCACATGTGGCAATTGTGTTTCACTGATAATTCGAAGGCAATTGCCCATCGTTAATTGTTTGTTGTGTCTTATTTTAAATTGATCATTTTACAAACCCACGATCTTTCTCTTTTCCTCACTACTCTTTGTCTGTGTGAGGAGATTGTGTTTTGTGAGTGTGGTTGTTCCTGATATGGATAGTTTAATTTTTCACTATATAAGAGAGAGATAACATTATTGTCATGTGTATTACACAATCATATAAGTCTTACGACGCTTTACTTGGCTCATTAGATTAAGCACCTTAATGGGATTTTATTTATTGCCTTACTGGGCGTGTCCTTCGTAAAATAAATCAGCCAGACAGTTAAGTTCGTAATTTTAAACTGTCATACTGAAAAAGCTGATTGTTATCAGTTAATAGCATATTAATCCACATATCAAAGATTCTATTGGTCATCTTGTCAGTTGAAAGAGTAAATATTTAACAAAAATAACATACAACTTTTCATCACCGTATCCTTCAAGCTTTGTAACACCCATTGATATACCAACGACGATCACTGGAACAACTGAAAATATAAGACAACACAAATACAACCGCTCAGAAATTTGGATTCTGGATTGCTTTTGCAAGACCCACTTTAAAAAATATGTTTTAGTTTATTTTATATACCTTTAATTATTCATCGTTTCGTAATAAAAACTCCTCTCGAATAATTGATATTCTAATTTTTCGAGTACACACCTCCGATTTCGCCATAGGCATTTATTTGTACAAGTGAAAATAGTTAAGTGTACCCATATACATGTACACAATAACACAATTATTCTAGAAAAAAACACAGCAGATAGAGATTAAAACACATAACAAAAATAACTGACAAAACGACAAAAATGTATATAAAAACATGAAATAAACCAAACGGCAAAACGCAGTTAAACAAATCGTTGCCAAAATAATTGTTATTAATGTATCTTTATTTTATATACGTTAAGAAAAAAGCAATACCTACAACTTTCCTAAAATCCTAATAACTTTAAAACACAAAAACTAAGCGACACAAAACAACAATTGAAATACCAACATGATTAACATGATACTGATGACAATTTTGTGATGTCCTTTAAAAGAACTTTCAATTGTGAAGAAACAAATCAGCATTTTTATGTTTATCATCTATTTTTAAAATAAGAAAATAACAAACTTAAACACACGTTAAACAAACTCATAAAATACATTTGTTACAAAAAGGTAACATCGAGTAAGGCAGTGTTTTCTGAATGTAGCTATTACCGATATGCTACCATCACTTTTACTATCGAAAGACTACATTTTCTCATGAATGCTCCACCAAAGGCGTTGGTTCTAGATAACCGTCGTGTTTATTTCAAGACAGACTTAAGTGGTCGTAGTTATGACCAGACACCTGTAATATTAACATAAGAAAAGTCCGTTAAAATAAGCAAGTCGTTGCAAACGGACAATGATGTAATAATAATTCGTACTTAGTCTGATGGGATTAAGTTTTACATAAATTATTACGAATTTTCACAAGAAAGAGCCTAGATATTTCAATATAACTGTCATTTTTAGGGCAAAACAATACGAATAAAGTATGGCCCTTCATAAAAGGGTTCTCTTTTTTAACAATTATAACAACATCTTTTCTTATTTTGTAAATAAAATCCAACCTGGAAACTCCCATATATTAATATTGATCTACTTTAAATAAGTTGACAGAGATTTTACGGCCCTTGCTTATATGAGTGTGACATAGACTTCAAGGAATTACCTAACGATACTGCAAGCATATGAGCGAGATATGACGTTTTGTTGAAGATAAAAACAATTTTGATGAAAATTTTCACTCCTTCGGACAGCATCAGAAAGAACGCCACCAAGAAAAGATAATGCAAAAATGCGGCTATAACTTTACAACCAACCTGAAAAAAATATGGTAATATGATTTTAAATAAAAATTTGTGCTACAACATCAATATAATTGTTTAAGGGACAATATAGGCTAAACATTCACAACAATATCGGTTTAACCAATGGATGATCCCCATTAGGTGTTGGTTTGTAAAGAGCTCCAGTTCTGTGGAGAACATTTCCTCAAAACGAACTGAATAATGGTCATAGCTTTCAGGAGATATGTTGAAATGGGAAAACATATGTTTATCTATCCATAAGTTTAAACAATGATAAATCATTAATACTATAAAAAGGTCCCCTATGTATGTTTAAGATTTGTAAGTAGTCTTGGTAACTATTATTTAAACATTTACAAATTGGAAAAGAATTTTGGTACAGTGTTTTTTTGCTTTACGATTCTTATGATTGTTTGAGTTTTGAAGTCCCTCTGATATAGTTCGTGTGCATTATTGTCCGTCTTAACAAGCTGGTATGTTCTGACTTAGTTCCAAGTATATGCCTTTTCTATTTATTATAAGTGTTGCCTTCCGGACAAAAGTTTGAAAACAAACTATATATGACAAATTGGCAAAACTTCAAAATACATGACGCAGGTTAACGACGTTGCTCTCCATCTCACCGAGATTTTCTGACGTTGTTTTAAGTCCGTTGTTTTCACAATATTAATCAACCTAATTCACATCGAAGAACGTATACTCGATTGTCAGCTAATTATAGCGTCAAAGACAATCATATATTTATTAACGAGGCTGCAAATTAGCTTTGGCTTAATAGGTCAAAACTAGTATGAGGCTACCGCTTTCCCTCTCATAATTGTAGTTAAGATGCATAAAAGCTAAACGTCTACTCAAATTAAATAGCATACATAAAAAGACTTTTCCTGAAAATATACTTGTTTAGAATAGTCTATGGCATTTCTATTTGCAAATCAAGAAAACGCACGCTTTAGATGATGTTTATGCGTTGAAAAAAAATTAATTTAAATTTTACTTGCCGCATAAGCTGATCGAGTCACTCCTCCTAGAAATAGGGCGTTGCCGACAAGCAGCACAACACATAATGAAACCAGCAGAATACTGTTGTCACTTTTAAGAAACCTACAATTCAAGCATATCTTTCAACAGCGACTGTCACAATGACATATTGATATAAACTCTTTTTCGAATATATTAAACATGTTCTGATATCATTTCAAAATATAAATGAATTCAATACTTCAATTGACTGTAATATTGCCAGCTGAAATGTATACATATACAAAAATCGATGAAGTATTCGGCGAAGATCAATGTTTACCCATTCTTGGGTGATTGAAATTTTACATTCGTGTGTACCATCACATGCCGCGTTGGTTTGTCCAGAGTTGGTTCTATGTTGCATTTTGATTAAATGTGTCATTTTTCTGACTTGTTCTGAGGTTGCTGTGATTACGCTTTTTTTACAGATATAAAATTATGTCAAGTAAGTTGTAAAATGTACTACCATAAAACACAACTTTGCACTTAGGACTTGCATTTATGTTTATTTTAAACTTATTCCAGTCATTATTTCACATGATATAAATCTCGTGAAATTATCAATTCGGATAACTTGTTGATTCACAAACACTGTGTATCCTCTTTTTACTTTTTACATTAACTCTTAGAACTAAATATATTCCTAAATGAGCAACGTAAATTAGCAATACTGAAAACAAAATACAATTAGGTATTAAAGCATGATAAAATGTACCTCCAGTGAAGTGCGTGGATACCTATAGTTATCAACAATGCTGCCATTGATATCGATATTCCAACAATACTTATGATCCCGAGAATTCCGGCATGCTTTTCAGGCTGAAAAATGGGAAACGAAACCAAATATAAAGGATAAAGGCATTAATTGTGATCGAGTACAAATGAAATATGATTTTTACAGAATAAAATCCTTTCTTATCAGATTTATTTGCAAGTGTAAACCATACCATCCCAGAGCACATTTCAGTGGTAATACGTTTTACATGCGCTACGCGGAATAGAACCGCGGACAATTTTGGATTTCGGAAAATGTCACATACGACCGGAAAATTACGTTCAGCATACACAAAGACCTGCAACAAAGACAGAAATCAGAAAACATTATCGATGGTACAGGTTATGCTATTATAGAATCTTTAGTTGTTATATAATAACATAAAATAACATTTATTCTGGTATATGTAATAACTAATAATTAAAATACATGAAAAATCACTGCCAGAATCCAGCATGCTTCCTTGCAATTCGGGTTTATATAAGAAACTGGTAATCATAACTATGCAATATATCACAATATTTTGGTTTTTGTTGTGTTGTTGAATTTGAAGTAAATACTTAAAATGTAATTTAAAAATAAGGTATGTGTATTGATTAAAATACTATACGATCGTCAAAATCAATACTAAGAATGATTAAGGTCCTTATATTCGCATGTACGAGAAAAAAGAGGGTTGATAAAGAATGACATATTTTAAACTTCTTGGTCTATATATCGCTACGACGTATGCATGTTTTATGGCTAAGGTGCATTTCAAGCTCCGAGTTCACCTGCCAAATTTTAATTTATGTTGTCATTTTCAAGTTGTAATTTATGGTTCCTGTTGTGCTAATTTCAATTATTAAACATGTGTTTACAATACGATTTAAGGTTTTGCACCGGTAAAATTGTAACAAAAGTAGAAAACTACTTGAACGATAAGTGAACATTAAAGTAACCTGAGCGCATACAAGCCTATAATATTGCATCTCGAGTGTTGGAATGCACTTACTGACCTAGATCTGGTTTCTTAGCATATACATTAGGTACGCATATGCAATAAAGCAGTTAATTTTTTGAAATTTCTTTACGACAACTATAAATTCAAGGAAGCGTGTTTGGGGCCTGGTGATGTCCGATCACTGTAGATAGCTAATTTCAATTTCTCACAACACGTTTAGAGATTTTTTTCTGTAGGGGAATAACGTTATTATTTTTTACCAGAGCTGTTAATATTAATTAATCTAGACATTCGATTACATCATAAAATTGATAAAAATTGATGTGTTTAAATGTTGTTTTTTTTGCATTTCGCAAAGATAAACTAAATATAAATATATATGTTATAAACACTTCAATGATAGTTACATGTAATAAGAAATGCATTTATTATTTTTAAAATTTCCAAAAAAGCAATAGCTAATTTAAAAAAGCTAAAACTATTACCCCATGACACTTTTTAAGGAAATAGTTCGAGTGTGTACATACCGGTACAAAGGGACTAATAAGCAGTGCAAAATTTGTTAGATGATTGCAGGCACATTTTACGTGGGTGTTGTTTGAAAACGTTTCTCGACAGCCTTCTGTAGACCATGTACCGAGATTACTGAAATCATAATGAAACTTTTAACAAAAGCGTCCCAAATATATCTGCACTACTCGCTGCCGAAGTGGTTTGTATCAGATTGTCAAATACAAATTTGCTGTCACTTCTTTAAGCTTTTGGGAAGAGTTGGGTTAAATTTTAATTTCTCAAAATATATTTACTGATATGCAGCATGCAAACATAACTATACTTACGAAGTATTATTTAGTTTCCAGAACGAACAATACTTTTCTGCTCTCTCCGTGTTCTGTGTAAAATAATAGGAACAAAATAACTAACATGTATGGTGAAAATTATTTAATTTGTAAAACACTCAACAAAAGTAGGTCTGTTAATCCTTTATTTACTCCTAATTGAAGAAAATAAAAAAGTCAGTATTTCAACATATCCCTTTTTATTAAGAGCGTCTTCATGTTAGAATGATATCTGCAACTTTTTAATTGCAAACTCATTTTTCGCAAGTAAAAAAAGATTTGGCAAAAATGTAATTAGCAAGGGAGAAATAAACATTTGTATACACACCCGAAATGCACGGAAAGTAAACTCGATGTCCGGATTCAATGGGTAAGGCGCTTTTGGAAACATTTGAACAGAGAGAACTTGAGAGTTGATTAAAATGTTTTTGTTGTTTGGCCTGAAATAGTAAAATAAAACCATTAAAAAATGTTGAAGCTATTGATTAAATGAGTTTAAGATGCTAAAAAAACCCACACTTTTATATTAATTATCACTTACATTCATTCTGAAATTAGATTTATATATTAAACTGACAGATTACTCTTGTATATCTTTTTAATTTTGTACCTTACGACTGTGTCACATATCATAGGATTTATAATCAGAGAGAAGCTTAATGTATATAAGACAATGGAGAATGTGCATTTTTTATGAATGTTTGTAATCCACCATGATGCTAGACTTACACCTCGATTTATTAAATGTTTAGTATACCTTTCCAAAAGAGTCATGGGGACAGATTGAGAGAGGTTTCTATATAGAACAACACTGTAAGCAGTCACTCCTCGACCTGTAAAAGAACATTAACCAATCTATATTTAAATCCATTGTTTTGTGTTAAGTAGATTTTTTTTTTATTTTATTGTTTCTAAAGATTTACGACTCACATAAAAATATCGTATAAGAAAAGTGTGTAGATGATATTTTATTGTGAATCTAAATCTCAAACATTTAAATGAACACTTAATGTGACATCACTTGGTAGTAGAAATTATCCAATGTCTTACCATAAAATGCTGTATAATTGAGAAACACAGACGAGGTCGCTGTTGTATTCCATTTTGGATTGTTTTCAAGCCCAGTCGGAAACACAATACTGTTAGGGTTCTCTGCATTTGGATCAATCTTAACATACAGTAGTACTGCAAACAGAATACAAATCTTTGACATATTGCGAGTACGTTGGTTAGTTAAATTTAAAGAAAAGATAAGTGAAATTAAGACACCTATGTATTACTCGCAAAAAAATTAGGGGCATATATTCATAAACCGGAAGAAAATAAAGTAAATAATTTTTTTTTGATATTTATGAACTAAGAGCCTTTATTACAAACAATCGGGTAGATTTACTGCCGTTAAAATGAACCAGGTTTAGCGCAACTAATTTCGTTAATTGTTTGCGGCGTCCATTTTGGAACTGATGATTTTAATACCATGCTTTTATTTCCTCTATACGTTTTGGCTGTTAGTGGAGGCTGTGTCTGCTGGATGTGGCCATTCCTGATATGCATATTTCACTTTTTTTTATCAAATCTATCTTATTTTAGTTACAATTAGTTGTTTAAAGCTTACAGGACCTTCATTTATCCATGATCGATCTCTGTAAGACAATGTAACCGTTATGTTTATTGATCTTAAAAGCAAGCTTCAATTTCACTTTTATAAAATATACACAATAAGAATGTTACCCAAATTCTGCTTGATAATATTAAGCGATGACTGGTTGTTGTTTATGAGCGATTGAATAGCTTTTGCGATGAAGTTATCCACAACATTTAAAAAATCTTCAGCACCTCTTGCTTCCTAAAACAATGTTATTTATATTTTTTTATATAAAGTTAATTACTGTATTTCCATATAATCTAGATAAGCCAAGTAAACGTTCTCTATGAAAAGAAAATGCATTGTTTTTTCTGATTTATTCCTAATAGAAAAAAAGAACAGGATCACTTTCAAAAAAAAGAACAGATCACTTTCAATTGTTTTCTTCTGGCAATACTGTTTGGCTAGCCAAAGGATATAAAATCTAATTACATTTAGCCATGCAATCTTCATAAATGAATGAATTGAATTTTGGAATATTTTATCAGTAAACTAAGAGAAATCATAGAATAAACATCATAAAAATAAATGATGTTTAATCACAATTACTACATGAAAATAAACCTTACATTCTTTATCGTTTTAGGAAACACAATGATAGAATACAATAAGGGCTTACCACAATCCTCCCAAGCACTTTAATAGATAACAAGAAACTTATCAAAATCTCAATAGCGGCGAAATGCTGTTAAATGAAACTTTTCGCAAATGAATGTTACTAATGTATCTTTATTTTGCATTTGGTAAGACACGCTAGAACTGTAAAGTAAAATAGCGAGATCTAAAAATTCTCTCAACTTTTATTTTAATAATCACATTTATGTTGTAGTTTTAGACAAATAAATGTCATTTATTTTAAAGAGACCTCTGCTACTCGGCTATCTACAGTCCACTTCTGAGACGACAAGGATCCGAGATATTCGTCCTGTATTTTACATATAATTCAAAATCATTCATGCATTCATAATCTCTACCGGGGCTTTCTTTTCAATTTGGACACCGAACAGTCAACATCGGCAATTCGCAATTTTTCAACCCCTTCCCATCCCTCCCTTAATTTTGTAATACATGTAACAGATACTGCTGCGAGTATTTCTGTGTTTCAGGAAACTAATGAAACATATTACACCATGAAGCACCGAGTCACGCTGAAACCTGCCAAAGTGACCTAATTACCAGCCAAAAGCCAATTGCTAGTCAAGACGGTTCAGCTACTCAACCACTTGTGGAAATGAACTTTTGGAACTTTCGAAGCACTGGTAATATATATTACCAAGTCAGTGTTTGGATTTTATAAACTGTGTTGTGTAGTGGTAATAGGCATTACCCATTTGCTGTACAGACATTTGTCGCGAATACGTGTAATGTTACCCGAAACTTTTATAGTTATGATGATGGCTTTTCATACTATATAAATAAATGGTTGAGCATTAATCGATACACCTTAAAAGGCATACATTACAAAAAAAAACAACAAAAAAACTTTAAAGATTTGGCTTACTTAGAGACTACGTTCATTTATAACGTCAAAATTCTAGCTATGGTTGCTTAATTGCTTTGCATCTTAGCTGGGATGACGCAACCATAGTTTATATTTGAGGTAAGAGTAAACATAACTCTTTACCCTAAAAGCTGTTAGAGGCGGCTAAGACACTTAAAAGAAAGTTGTCAGCCTTGTCCCACAGAGCAGCCTTGCACTTATATGTCCAGGGAGTGCGTTCTCTCGGCCTATACATAGCACGTCTCGATGAGCGTGTGTCGAGGCTCGCAAATAAATAAATAAATAAATAAATAAATAAAATAAATAAATAAATAAATAAATAAAATAATTTAAAAAATGCCTTTGCTAATCCTCTAACAGCAAATTTTGGGTCCCCAATCTAAAAAATTATTGGTGAAGACCCTCCTTGGACAAAGAAAAAAAACAAAACAGTCCTGGCTGCTCCCTGGGATGTAAAAATATTATCAATCAAAAGCGATTGATCCCAACCCAAACGAAAACAAAAATAAACGTAAGAAAATTCTTACGAAATACTAAAAGTGAAAATAATAAATAAAATGAAATAAAATAAAAATAATAGATTGAACTTTTTTGTTCGCACAACCTGGTATTTCGATATATGCTCTGCCATAATTAAAAATACCCATCTTGGCTGGGGTCCGATTTCTCTTCCTACTGTATATCTTTGCATCTTGGCTGGAATACAGTTCACGATGAGTATTATCAAAATTACAGAAATAATTCGTTCAAATATTTAAAAGCCATCCTTATTACTGTTTATAACTTGCTATTCGTAACATTTAACATTGTATGTGCCATGTGCCATGTTTACAATTAATAAACGTATCGCGGCCTTATCCCATTAACGATGAGTTTGTTATTTTTCACTCTTTTGAATTAATTTTACCAGCACTGTCCAAAGTCTAATTTAGTACAATAGTATTCGCGAATATCCAGCACAGTACAGTATTAAACGGCAATACCAGTACTTTATCCTTTGCCGGATGGTCGTTACCAATATTAAATGAGTAACTGCACTCAACAATATTTGACCAGCGCTACTAGTACTATTATATACTACATTCGATACAAAATAGTACTCTTTTTAAATAAATTCACAAATACTAAACAACACAAAACATCTTTGTGAGACACGTTAGAACAATAAAGAAAAATAGCGAGATCTAAACATTCCCTCAACTTTTATTTATAATAAATTTTCAAAAACTAAACAACACAAAACTTCATTTGAGTAAAATGTTACTGACAACAATTTATTGTGTCCTCGCGACTTGCATATGTACGAGATATTAGTAAAAGTGTGTATAACCTTCAATTAGCTGGTTGCTTCCTGGTCGCGTAATCTAATGACACTCACTGATTTCTCTTTAAGTAGTTGAAAGATTTTTACAAAGTACACAACTTATTCTTGTCAGTATCATTACACTCACTTGGAAATTTAAAATAATGTTTCGATATTGCTAAGTTTTTGTGAATTTATGTCAATAGAATTTTAAGGACTTTTTAGGTTTAGCTTGATTTCTTTACTTTTCTTACGTGTCTTACTAAATGCAAAATAAATATACACTAGAAACATTCATTTGTGCTAAGTTTTATTGAACGGCATTTGCCATTGTTGAGATTTTGATAATTTTCTTTTTATCGATGAACGTGCTTGGGAGGAGTGTAGTAAGCCCTTAAGTTACATACGTTTTGCACCCGACGTCTCCATTCGGCACCATTTATTTCGTGGTCAACAACAAAACTTGCAATTTCAAGAAAGTCCTGTTAAGAAAAAAATCATAATAGATAACGATAAAAATGTACTCGGGACAAATTAACGGTTTCAACTTATGTCTTAAAACGTTGTTAATTGTTTTTTATTCAGTTCAAACATCTCTGTTAATCGATTTAGTAAAAATACATATGCTATGATTTGTGCTCAGCAAACTTTTAGTAGAATATATTAAATGAATCTGTAACTTACTTCGATTATCTGTGCCGTTATACTTTCATTAGATATAATATCCGTTACTCGTTGGAGTACGGCCTGTATTGTCTTGAAATCGCCAATAGTGAACGTTGTGTTTGTGTCGTTTGATCCACTCAGTGGAAGTTCCATGATGAGGTTGCTAATCGCTTCGGTACCGTTAATAATGTCACTATTAAGCTGAAAATCGAAGGAAAAAATAGTTAACGCAATTACGTTTTCTTAATATCTTCAGAAAAGAGACAAACCCGAAGATGACTACCTTTCGCAAAAATAAATTGAAATGACTAAGGACTGACGACATATGTTTTCCGGTAAAAAACTATCCGAAATAAGTTTTGTTATTGTATTGTTTTCAATCTCCATTGTTGTTTGTAACCTTACAGACCGTTGCATTATGCTCTAGTAAGATTATTGTTATCTTTTTATTTTAAACTCTCGATAAAAAAACAACAACAAACATTTGTATCTATATATGTAACTATATTCTTCGAAACAATGTCTTTATTGAAAAAAAATGCAAACTCGGTTAGACCAAGTATACAGTGAATCCAGAATTAGGTTGAAAAAAAACAACAACAAAACAATATATAGAGGACATTTGTTTGTTTCAGTGTAATATCGATTTTATTCCACGAGTTAACTCCAGAAACTGATATTTTCACGAGTGGCGAAGCCACGAGTGATAATGCAAGTATCTAGTGATCACAAATAAAATCAAATCTATATTTCACTCAAACGGACACATTTTCTTTTTCTTTTTTGTTTTCTAGGCAAAATAATCTGTAAAGAATTGGAAAATAAGAGTTTCTTGTTCTCTGTGGAGAGACCTAAAATAATAGCCGCTTAACTTATAACTGATGAAGCAACAGAAAAGGTGTCTGAAATTCATATTTAGGTATTAAGGTATTTAGGTATTTCAAACAGTTAATCTATCACTATTATAGAAACAAACAATAAATTTTATTTAAATTTTCATCATTTTCAACAGAAACATCGTGCCATCAATGGCGTACCATGGACAAGTCACAAACTAAAAAAGTACCTTGGCAAAAACAGTGAAAATAAAAATGGTATTCCACAGTTTTAAAACAGTGGAATATCATTTTTATTTTCTGAAAAAAAAAACAACAACAAAACTTTATAATTATACTGGAAAACATAAAATAAATTAGTTTGTTTAGAGTAATTGGAAAAACACTTTAAGTACTCACATACCTTATCCAGTATTTCTGTAAGTGATTTTAAAGTACAGTGGAATAACGGTGATTTCCAAACGCCGTTGGCTTGACATTCTCTTGTTACTTGACCTAAATAAAACTAATTGTGATGCAGCGGCTATTCATTTACTTTAGTATTAGTTTATGTATCCGCAATTAGTTTAAAATTATTCTGAAATGAAAAAATATATCCATTAGGCCTGATTGTTTTTTATGTTTTCTTGAGTGAACAGACTTGGTAGTACATCTTTGATTCAGTTAAACTACCATGAATAATGATCATTTGGATAAATGAATCTATATTCGTATATCGGCATAATGAAAAAAAAAACGTTTTGTTTATTACGTATATATTATAGGTCTTTAATTTACTGTATCATATTGCTTTATAAGAATGCGCTATTATCGCACAATTGAATCATGATACCATTCGAAAGCTATTATTTTTCCGATAATAATGGAGGAAAAGTGGTGTAAAGTAGACATTCTACTACAGATCCAGAAATTGCGTTTCCGAATCCTACCAGGCAGGGATGGTGTTCTTCTACAATTTTCAAAATCCTTGATCAACGCTAGAACTGGTTTCAACCCTTGACTATCCATCGAGCATAATTAATTCTAGGTAAAAACAAACCTGTTTAAACAAAACTAAATTGTTTTCTGGTGGACTGTTTACATCTTACCAATATTCTTAACCTGGAGGAATGTCTGATATTTTCTTGTTTCTTTTGTATAATTATATACATTTTGAAAGGGTTTTATCATTTAGGTTTGAGCTGAGTATACCTTCACGAGTATTTGGACAGGACTGGTTCACTTGTATTCCGGCTCTTGTGTAATTCCAGGTATACTGATGAAGCTCATCTATATTATATTCACAGGAACTGTTCGGCACTGTTGAATAGAAAAAAGTACATAATAATATTTAAGAAATCAAAAAGCTGCAGCATTTTAACACATTGTAAGAAATGATAGGATCCTTTTGTGCAGTAGAAGAATAAACCCCAAAAGAGCGTATTTTCATACCTTTGTTTAGTGGTATTCTTTCGTTTAAAGGATATATTTTTTCTTACTTGTATAGGTTGTTGGTGCGTGTTAATGGATTATTACATTTTTTAGGACAAAAAATATAAACAAATGTGACACAACTTGAGAAAACAATGTTGCGTGAAAAGCACACGAACATATAAAACATAAGAAGCTAATAGACTTGCAAAGCCAAAGGGCGGGTTCTCAATGATCTTACAGATACCAGAGCACCTGGATTAAAATCAGCAAGAACACGATGACAGGGATAAAAGAAACAAATCGAGCTTCTAGCTTAAATATGTTTTATTCTTTCAGCAATTGATATATCATCTGATACATTATGCTATAAGAATAAACACAACCAAAACCTTTTACAATACGTTTCTTATATAAAAAACTCATTCTTAATGACGACTGCGGATTGTACGTTGTGCTTAAATCTGGCAACTACGTGTAATATAATACGCGAAAAAACTTCGAGACCACTATTAAAGCAATCGCACTCAAGTCAGATATAAGCATTTTAAGTCTGTGAAGTTGGCTGTGGGATCAACATTGGACATTCGACATTGAATGTCCCGCAGTGCATTGGACATTCAGCACGACATTCGATTTTATGCATGTTTTTGAATGTCCCGCAGTGCATTGGACATTCAGCACGACATTCGATTTCATGCATCTTTTTGAATGACCCGCAGTGCATTCGACATTCAGCACAACATTCAAGTTCATGCATGACTTTGAATATCCCGCAGTGCATTGGACATTCAGCACGACATTCGATTGCATGCATGTTTTTGAATGTACCGCAGTGCATTCGACATTCAGCGCGATATTCTATTACATGCATGTTTCTTGAATGTCCCGCAGTGCATTCAACATTCCTCTCGTTAATCAAGTTCATGCATGTCTCGCAGTGCATTCGACATTCAGCGCGTTATATAAATTCATGCATGACTTTGAATGTCCCGCAGTGCATTCGACATTCAGCACGTTATATAAGTTCATGCAGGACTTTGAATGTCCCGCAGTGCATTCGACATTCAGCACGTTATAAAAGTTCATGCATGACTTTGAATGTCCCGCAGTGCATTCGACATTCAGCACGTTATATAAGTTCATGCATGACTTTGAATGTTCCGCAGTGCATTCGACATTCAGCGCGTTATATAAGTTCATGCATGTTTTTGAATGTCCCGCAGTGCATTCGACATTCAGCACGTTATTCAAGTTCATGCATGTCTTTGAATGTCCCGCAGTGCATTCGACATTCAGCACGTTATTCAAGTTCATGCATGACTTCAAATGTCCCGCAGTGCATTCGACATTCAGCACGTTATTCAAGTTCATGCATGACTTTGAATGTCCCGCAGTGCATTCGACATTCAGCACGTTATATTAGTTCATGCATGACGTTGAATGTCCCGCAGTGCATTCGACATTCAAGGCGTTATATAAGTTCATGCATGACTTTGAATGTCCCGCAGTGCATTCGACATTCAGCACGTTATATAAGTTCATGCATGACTTTGAATGTCCTGCAGTGCATTCGACATTCAGCGCGTTATATAAGTTCATGCATACTTTTGAATGTCCCGCAGTGCATTCGACATTCAGCGCGTTATATAAGTTCATGCATGACATTGAATGTCCCGCAGTGCATTCGACATTCAGCGCGTTATATAAGTTCATGCATACTTTTGAATGTCCCGCAGTGCATTCGACATTCATGCGTACGACAGAATTACGGAAGCACAGGCAGGCTTTCGCGAAGACTATTCTACTCCATTGATAACGGAATTATTTTGTACTCTATGGTAAACAAACAATTGTCTAAAAAGGGGAGAAAACTCTACGTAGCGTTTGTTGACTTTAAGAAAGCGTTTGATAGCGTTAATAGGTCAAAATTATACAACATTCTTTACCAACACGGAATAAAGGGCCGCCTCCTTAACTCTATTAAAGGTATATACCGCTCCGTGAAAGCATGTATCCGTAACCATTCTTAATTTTAGCGATACATTTGATTGTCCTTTTGGTTTACGTCAAGGTTGTAACTTAAGCCCAATTTTATTTTCACTATTTATAAATGAATTACACGAGGTTATGAAAAGTAGTGGTTTGAGTGGTATACAGCTCACTCCAGATTTTGCTCAAATACTTATGTTATTATTTGCGGATGATGTAGCATTGACAGCTGACACGGTTATCGGTCTACAAAGGCAATTAAAAATTTTACATGATTACTGTACCGACTGGAAACTTCCTGTTAATATTGAAAAAACTAAAATTGTAGTATTTAGAAATGGTGGTCCGTTGTCCAGGAGTGAAAAATGGTTTTACAACAATCAAGAATTAGAATCTGTTAATGGCTTTTGTTATGTAGGTATGTTTTTTAGTTATCAACTATCCTTGTATAAAATGGCAGAAAATATGGCGGAAAAGGCAAAGCGTATTTTGGTAACATTGCTATCCTCTCTACACCATCTACACCCTTTGCCGAGGAATGTATTTTTTAAATTATTTGATGCAAAAATAGCTCCATTTTTACTATATGGCTCTAAGATTTGGGGGATTGATTATATGTATTCTATAGAAAAAGTACATTTCGAGGGGTCAGTGCAAAACTATTGTAACTACATGGCAATAAAGAAGGAGTTACAATAGTTTTGCACTGAGCCCTCGATTTATATGCATGTAAAAGATATATGTCGGCACCGCTGCAAGCTTGTAATGCCGCAGTGCTTGGAGGTTGTGCTCGTTACCCTTTAAATGTTATTTCTTCGAAACGATGTATTAAGTATTGGCTTAAAATTTTGTCGATGCCCTCTAATAGATATGTGAAAAAGTGCTATGCTATGTTATTACATTACGATAGTTTAGGCTATTCGAATTGGGTTACATCTGTGAAAAGAAATTTATACAGAAACGGGTTTGGTTACATTTAGGAAGAACAATCAGTTGAAAATTCGGTATTGTTTCTTTACCAATATTCACAGAGATTAAAGGACCAATATATACAACAATGGTCAGAAGAATGTAAACAAAACTTAAAGCTTTCATCATATTGCTTGTTTAAAACAAATTTTAAGTTCGAAAGGTATCTCGAAATAATTGATATTAAAAAAGTTAGATTCTATTTTTCCTCTTTAAGAACATCATCGCATTCACTTCTTATAGAAAAAGGCAGACATATTGGTTTAGCAAGAGAGCAAAGAACCTGCTTCTATTGTAATGATCAAATTGAAAATGAGTATCATTTTATACTTGTGTGCCCATTTTATTATTCATTACGTGAACGATATATTGATAAGAAATATTATATGAATCCAAATCTCCATAAATTTAATATTCTTATGTCTTCTCAAAACGATCAAACTATTAAAAGTCTGGCATCATTTATTTACCATAGCTTTGTTCTCCGTTCAACTGTTGTATAGTTCATTTAGCTCATTAAGAGTGTCAGTTGATGATATATAATGGATATTGTCGTACTTACAATATTTTATTTGCATTATGGTGCTTGTTAAATTTTAATGTGTTTTATTGTATTATGACGCTGCTTTATTATTGTACTGTTTATAGGTTTTATTTCCTCGCTCAGATACCTTGCTTTTCGTTTCGACAAGGCAGAGTGAGTTGTTTACCCTTTTTGGCCTTATTCAAAGACCTCCTTTTGAACAGCATTACTGAATTTGCCAAGCTTTTCTTCAAATATAACACTTTGTTAATAATTTGCTGTAATTTAAAGCTGGTTAGCAAATTATATTTTCTATTTAATAAGTATTCAACTCAATATTTCCTTATATTGAATGTTATATCATGGTATGTTAAAATTATTGTGTGATCACTTGAACTGAAATAGCTATATCATGTTGTATTGATGTGTTTGTGTATGGGCCGGAGGCCTGCATCATAATAAACTATTGAATCTTGAAACCATCAGTTTGTCTGGGTAGTAGTTGAATTTAGCGATTATAGGCCGGGTTTTCCCCTGTATGTATTTCCCTAAGCAATGGATTTGATCCAGTCTGATTACCTCTGCGTTTTTAAGCGAATGAGTGTCCTTGAAAAAATTCACTAGTCTTTAACGGCATTTTTTTCGTTTTTCTTTCCTCTGCAGTAGTTGTTTCATCTCTTCCGAGAGACGCTCATTTGTATTTTGTAGTTGTGCACATTCGCATTCGCATTCTAATTTGTCGTTTTGAAGTAAACTTTACCAGATTGCATTTTGTCCCTCTGTTTAACTTCAAAATCGTGACATACTTGTGAGTCATAGTTAAGGCTTGCCTCAATGTCATTCAATTTGTTGCCCTGTACTTGTACATTTTTCTCCAAGAACGTTAAACGTGTATCAAGGGACGCAACTCTATCATGAATCGATTTAACCTGCTGTTCTATATAGTCTAGCTTGTTCAGTCTCCTATCTAAGGCGTCAAGTTTTTAAGTACCATCTGGTTATAAGTTGGGGGAGGCGGGATCGATACTCTGGTTAGATGTGTATATTGTGGATTGTTCAAGTTTATATACTGAGGGGGACTCTGCTATCCAAGATTTTTGCTGAACCGCTCACAAACGGGGAACTATAAATTGAAAGCTGTTGCTGCTGCTGACTATGGCTAAGTTGCAGGTTCGATGGACTATCCAATAAGTTAACAAAATAACCGTTCTGGTTACTGTTTGATGGTGTCTGAGCGGCATATTTTTGTAAGTCCAAATTTGTTCAAAGACTTTGTGATTGTGAGAGTTCATCCATATGGCTTCGTTTAATTGATTGATTATCGCTCACTTTGCCCTGGGAAGTTTGCCATTTTGTCCGATTTTCCTTTCTCCCCATATATATTTTTACAAAATGATAACAGTTAATCACAAAACACACATATTATTCCATTTATCTTTCACTTTTAATAACACAAATTTCCAAATTTATACTAAATACCCAGTTTTTAAAATTTTCCAAGAGAACACGTCGTACATTTTCACGCATGCAATTGCTCTTTGTAGAAATTGAGAATTATCCATCTAGCAGAAAAAGGTTAACCGGACGGACGTTCGGAAAAAAAGGATAGATGGGCGGATGGTTTAATCACTTGATGCCGCGGTCATAAAACAAGAGGCCTTGGGGGGAACGTCTCAAAATGGTTAGTGGCAAAACAATTTCCAACTGGGGACTAAACAACATGAAGAGGTTTATACAGTTGCTCAAAATTATCTGTTAAAATTACACATAAACTACTTAATTTTCCAGTTTCTACTCTTATTTATATGATTCTATATTTATGCAAGCATTAAATCTACCTACCAAGAGTATCCTGTCAACTTACTACAATGCATTTCATCTGTTCCATCCAAACAGTCATTATATAAGTCGCACCTCAAACTCAATGATATACACCTTCCATTACCACAGGTAAACTGATCTTCCGAGCATGTTGGATTTGCTGAAAGTAAATGTAGCAAAACATACAACCTCGCAATTTAACTGGAAACCTTAATTAACCCTTTACCCCATCAATACATCTTGAATGCATGGGCGAACAGTGTAAATCTAGTCGCCATTTCGGCTAATAAGTTGCTTGAGAATTAAGACAGGTCTCCAGTTCTAGGTTTATGTTATTTGGCCTTGTTAAGCTAAACTTTTGAAAGTCTCAACTCTGAAAATAAACAAATACAATTGAAAAAGGGTGAAATATGCATATCAGGAATCGCACATTCAGAAAAAAACAGCCTCCCTACACTGTCAAGAAGAAGAGAGAGGGAAGAGCATGATTAATAAAAATGATTAGTTTCAAAAAAGACACCACTAACAATAAACAAAAATGAGAACCCGAGGGGTTACAGCCTTGGAACGGTCAGTGGCAAATCAAATTGCCACTAGGGGTTTAAACCAGGTTCTAGGGTGCGCTTACCTCACTTTTGCCCCAACAGGTTGTCTTGTCAAGATGTCTTGTTGAAAAAACTCCAACCCACTTATCGGCTCAACAATGTTGCTTGCAAAAACACACAAACATATAAAAAAGAAGCTAATAGCATTGCAAAGCTAAAGTGCGGGTACTCAATGATCTTACCGAGACCAGAGCTCCTGGAGTAAAATTATTAGGAACACGATGACAGGGATGAAAGAAACAAATTGAGCTTCTAGGTTCTTGTAAGAAAAGATTTCCCCATAAACCTTCGGCTTGTAAGGCTTGTAAGGTATGCTGATTCATGTTTATATCAGAAATATACCAGCAGTTGCTTAGCAGGAAAATATTTTACATTCTTCTGCAGAACATCGGTGGTCATAAGCCTAACTTTAAGTTTGGTATTATAGTATATTTTGATAAAAATATGTTTAATTTAGATAAAGATGTCCTATATATTTGTGTCTATTTTCCACCAGCTGGCTCCCCATCTTTGGAGAGAAATATTTACCATAGTTCTATGATAACGTGTCTAGAAAATGAGATTCTGAATATAGACGATATCTTCGAAAAATATATGTTATTCTGTGGTGACTTTAATGCACGAACGGCTGATGCCGATGATTTTACTGTCATGGATGTTAATATCCCAAAATTTAATGAATATTCCCATGTTTTTCATAACGCAGTTACATCACATAGGCACTAATCAGATTCTGTTTTAAACGCTCGGGGTAAAGAGCTGCTTGAATTTTGTAAATCATATAATGTTTCCATACTAAATGGTCGTTTAGAAAATGGGGACTTTACCTTTATTGATACAACAGGTTGTAGTGTTGTTGATTATTTTTTGGCATCAAAGGCTATTTTTGAAATTGTAAACTATTATTGTGTGGATGACAGGAGTGATTGTAAACATCTACCATTGATGTGTTACTTTAACATTGACGTTGTAAAAGATACTAATGTCTCACGTGTTATTGCTAATGAAGAGACGAAAACATTTTATAAGTTTACCAATAAGGATGATCAAGTTAATTATACAAGTAACATTGAAAATATTATTGCTCTTGGTAATTTTGATACAATTGATATACGTTTTGATAACCCGTCTGTGAGTGGTGATAAACTTCTTATTGATTTTGAGAATCTTATTTTAAATTGCTGTAATGACATGAAAAATTCAAGATGTTCAAAAAATGTATTATCAAATGTTCGAAATAAATGGTTCGATCAAAACTGTACACAAGCAAAACAGGAGAAAAACAGAAAATTAAGGAAATTTAGAGAAAGTAAAAATGTAAACAATTTAAATGATTACTTGATTTCTAAACGTACGTATAACGACTTATGCCGAGAGAAGAGAAAAATATTTGATAAAAATATAATAGAAGGACTTTCTAGTTCAGTAAACAATCCGAGAGAATTTTGGTCAAAAATAAAACAAACGCAGAATGAACCTAAACCCATTTCAAATATTTCCACTAAAAATTGGTATGATCACTTTAAATCGGTTTTCCAAGATAATTACAATGAATCTTTACAAAGTGAAACCTCTGATGATGTAGAGGAAGAATTTGACAATCTAAATGATGTTGAACAGTCAATATTTAATTCATTAATTTCGGATTGTGAAATCGCGGCTTGTATCAAAGAATTGAAACTTAAGAAATCAGTTGCAGGTGATTTATTACCGGAACATATTATTTACGCTATGGAACCTCTATTACCTTACATAAGGAAATTATTCAATAGAATTTTTATGCCCCCGCCATGAAATGGCGAGGGGCATTAAAAGTTGCTCCTGTCCGTCCGTCCTTCCGTCCGTCCGTCCGTCCCATATTCTCGTGAACGCAACTCCTCCTAAACAACTGGTGGGAATCTAATGAAACTTTACCACAATGCTTGGCTTGATATGTAGTTGTGCATGAAGTTGGGGTTTCGCTCTTACATGTTCCGTTCAGAAGTTATGGCTCATTGATACTTCCATTTTCATTAGTTTCAATATGAATATATCTCGTGAACGCAACTCCTCCTAAACTACTGGTGGGAATTTAATGAAACTTTACCACAATGCTTGGATTGATATGTAGTTGTGAATGAAGGTGGGGTTTCGCTCTTACATGTTCCGTTCAGAAGTAATGGCCCTTGGATACTTCCATTTACATTAGATTTAATAGGAATATATCTCGTGAACGCAACTCCTCCTACACTACTGGTGGGAATTTAATGAAACTTTACCACAATGCTTGGCCTGATATGTTGTTGTGCATAAAGGTGGGGTTTTGCTCTTACATGTTCTGTTCAAAAGTTATGGCCCTTTGATAATTTCATTTACATTAGTTTTATTCTTATGTTTTGTGTTAAGCAAAATATGCATTTTACCCATAACTTTAAATCTACTTTAGATATTGCCTTGAAACTTGAAATATATTTTCACCATCAAAATCTACATCATAACCAACAAGATCCATAACCCTGCTTCCAATATTTTTTTCAAATTATGCCCCTTTTTCACTTATATTTTGTGTTAAGCAAAATATACACTTGGCCCTTAACTTTGTTATGAATGGAGGCATTTCAAAATAACTTGGCACAAATGTTCACCATCACAAGGTGGTGTGTCGCATACAACACCCATGCCTGTAGGTCCAAGGTCAAGGTCACTGTTACTAAAAATAGAAATTTCTTGCAAAATTGTGTCGGCTCAGAGTGTAACTTTGTTATTTGTTATTGGATTTTTAAATAACTTGGTTTAATTGATCACCATATTAAGACTGTGTGTCACATACATTTCCAAGCCTGTAGGTCCAAGGTCAAGGTCACTGTTACTAAAAATAGAATTTTCTTCTCCAGGCTGTAACTTTGTTATGAATGGAGGGATTTCAAAATAACTTAGAACAAATGTTCATCATGACAAGGCGGTGTGTCCGCACAATACCCATGCCTGTAGATCCAAGGTCAAGGTCACTGTTACTAAATATAGAATTTTCTTGTAATAGGAATATATCTCATGAACACAACTTGTCCTACACTACTGCTGGGAGCATTATGAAAAACCAATAGCGGGGGCATACGTGTCCTTTGGACACATTTCTAGTTGTTTCTGGAACTTTCCCTGATCGGTGGTCACTTACAGTTCTTATTCCTATTCACAAGAAAGGTTCCTTTTATATCCCTGACAATTTAAGAGGTATTTTATTACTAAATACTTTGAGTAAAATCTACGTTAATGTTTTAAATAAACGGATTACGTTCTTTGCGAATGCGTACGACAGAATTACGGAAGCACAAGCAGGCTTTCGCGAAGGCTATTCTACCATTGATAACGGTTTTATTTTGTACTCTATGGTAAACAAACAATTGTTTAAAAAGGGGAGAAAACTCTACGTAGCGTTTGTTGACTTTAAGAAAGCGTTTGATAGCGTTAATAGGTCAAAGTTATACAATATTCTTTATCAACACGGAATAAAGGGCCGCCTCCTTAACTCTATAAGGTATATACCGCTCCGTGAAAGCATGTATCCGTAACCATGCTAATTTTAGCGATACATTTGATTGTCCTATTGGTTTACGTCAAGGTTGTAACTTAAGCCCAATTTAATTATCACTATTTATAAATGAATTACACGAGGTTATGAAAAGTAGTGGTTTGAGTGGTATACAGCTCACTCCAGATTTTGCTCAAATACTTATGTTATTATTTGCGGATGATGTAGCATTGACAGCTGACACGGTTATCGGTCTACAAAGACAATTAAAAATTTTACATGATTACTGTACCGACTGGAAACTAACTGTTAATATTGAAAAAACTAAAATTGTAGTATTTAGAAATTGTTGTCCGTTGTCCAGGAATGAAAAATGGTTTTACAACAATCAAGAATTAGAAACTGTTAATGTTTTTTGTTATGTAGGTATGTTCTTTAGTAATCAACTATCCTTGTATAAAATGGCAGAAAATATGGCGGAAAAGGCAAAGCGTATTTTGGTAACATTGCTATCCTCTCTGCACCATCTACACCCTTTGCCGAGGAATGTATTTTTTAAATTATTTGATGCAAAAATAGCTCCATTTTTACTATATGGCTCTGAGATTTGGGGGATTGATTATATGTATTCTATAGAAAAAGTACATTTATATGCATGTAAAAGATATATGTCGGCACCGCTGCAAGCTTGTAATGCCGCAGTGCTTGGGGATTGTGCTCGTTACCCTTTACATGTTATTTCTTCGAAACGATGTATTAAGTATTGGCTTAAAATTTTGTCGATGCCCTCTAATAGATATGTGAAAAAGTGCTAATAGTATGCTATGTTATTACATTACGATAGTTTAAGCTATTCGAATTGGGTTATATCTGTGATAAGAAATTTATACAAAAACGGGTTTTGTTACATTTGGGAAGCACAATCAGTTGAAAATTCGGTATTGTTTCTTTACCAATATTCACAGAGATTAAAGGACCAATATATACAACAATGGTCAGAAGAATGTAATCAAAACTTAAAGCTTTCATCATATTGCTTGTTTAAAACAAATTTTAAGTTCGAAAGGTGTCTCGAAATAATTGATATTAAAAACGTTAGATTCTATTTTTCCTCTTTAAGAACATCATCGCATTCACTTCTTATAGAAAAAGGCAGACATATTGGTTTAGCAAGAGAGCAAAGAACCTGCTTCTATTGTAATGATCAAATTGAAAATGAGTATCATTTTATTCTTGTGTGCCCATTTTATTATTCATTACGTGAACGATATATTGATAAGAAATATTATATGAATCCAAATCTCCATAAGTTTAATATTCTTATGTCTTCTCAAAACGATCAAACTATTAAAAGTCTGGCATCATTTATTTACCATAGCTTTGTTCTCCGTTCAACTGTTGTATAGTTCATTTAGCTCATTAAGAGTGTCAGTTGATGATATATAATGGATATTGTCGTAGTTACAATATTTTATTTGCATTATGGTGCTTGTTAAATTTTAATGTGTTTTACTGTATTATGACGCTGCTTGATTATTGTACTGTTGATAGGTTTTATTTTCTCGCTCAGATACCTTGCTTTTCGTTTCGACAAGGCTGAGTGAGTTGTTTACCCTTTTTGGCCTTATTCAAAGACCTCCTTTTGAACAGCATTACTGAATTTGCCAAGCTTTTCTTCAAATATAACACTTTGTTAATAATTTGCTGTAATTTAAAGCTGGTTTAGCAAATTATATTTTCTATTTAATAAGTATTCAACTCAATATTTCCTTATATTGAATGTTATATCATGGACTGTTAAAATTATTGTGTGATCACTTGTACTGAAATAGCTATATCATGTTGTATTGATGTGTTTGTGTATGGGCCGGAGGCCTGCATCACAATAAACTATTGAATCTTGAAACCATCAGTTTGTCTTGGTAGTAGTTGAATTTAGCGATTATGGGCCGGGTTTTCCCCTGTATGTATTTCCCTAAGCGATGGATTTGATCCAGTCTGATTACCTCTGCGTTTTCAAGCGAATGAGTGTCCTTGAAAAAATTCACTAGTCTTTAACGGCATTTTTTCGTTTTTCTTTCCTCTGCAGTAGTTTTTTCATCTCTTCCGAGAGACGCTCATTTGTATTTTGTAGTTGTGCACATTCGCATTCGCATTCTAATTTGTCGTTTTGAAGTAAACTTTACCAGATTGCATTTTGTCCCTCTGTTTAACTTCAAAATCGTGACATACTTGTGAGTCATAGTTACGGCTTGCCTCAATGTCATTCAATTTGTTGCCCTGTACTTGTACATTTTTCTCCAAGAACGTTAAACGTGTATCAAGGGACGCAACTCTATCATGAATCGATTTAACCTGCTGTTCTATATAGTCTAGCTTGTTCAGTCTCCTATCTAAGGCGTCAAGTTTTTAAGTACCATCTGGTTATAAGTTGGGGGAGGCGGGATCGATACTCTGGTTAGATGTGTATATTGTGGATTGTTCAAGTTTATATACTGAGGGGGACTCTGCTATCCAAGATTTTTGCTGAACCGCTCACAAACGGGGAACTATAAATTGAAAGCTGTTGCTGCTGCTGACTATGGCTAAGTTGCAGGTTCGATGGACTATCCAATAAGTTAACAAAATTACCGTTCTGGTTACTGTTTGATGGTGTCTGAGCGGCATATTTTTGTAAGTCCAAATTTGTTCAAAGACTTTGTGATTGTGAGAGTTCATCCATATGGCTTCGTTTAATTGATTGATTATCGCTCACTTTGCCCTGGGAAGTTTGCCAATTTGTCCGATTTTCCTTTCTCCCCATATATATTTTTACAAAATGATAACAGTTAATCACAAAACACACATATTATTCCATTTATCTTTCACTTTTATTAACACGAATTAATTTCCAAATTTATGCTAAATACCCAGCTTTTTAAATTTTCCAAGAGAACACGGCGTACATTTTCACGCATGCCATTGCTCTTTGTAGAAATTGAGAATTATCCATCCAGCAGAAAAAGGTTAACCGGACGGACGTTCGGAAAAAAGTATAGATGGGCGGATGGTTTAATCACTTGATGCCGCGGTCATAAAACAAGAGGCCTTGGGGGGAACGTCTCAAAATGGTTAGTTGCAAAACAATTTCCAATTGGGGACTAAACAACATGAAGAGGTTTATACAGTTGCTCAAAATTATCTGTTAAGATTACACATATACTACTCAATTTTCCAGTTTCTACTCTTATTTATATGATTCTATATATTTTTGCAAGCATTAAATCTAGCTATCAAGAGTATCCTGTCAACTTTTCAACAATTCATTTCATCTGTTTCATCCAAACAGTCATTATATAAGTCGCACCTCCAACTCAATGATATACACCTTCCATTACCACAGGTAAACTGATCTTCCGAGCATGTTGGATTTGCTGAAAGTAAATGTAGCAAAACATACAACCTCGCAATTTAACCGGAAACCTTAATTAACCCTTTACTCCATCAATACATCTTTAATGCATGGGCGAACAGTGTAAATCTAGTCGCCATTTCGGCCAATAAGTTGCTTGAGAATTAAGACAGGTCTCCAGTTCTAGGTTTATGTTATTTGGCCTTGTTAAGCTAACCTTTTGAAAGTCTCAACTCTGAAAATAAACAAATACAATTGAAAAAAGGTGAAATATGCAAATCAGGAATCGCCACATTCAGAAAAAACAGCCTACACAGTCAAGAAGAAGAGAGAGGGAAGAGCATGATTAATAAAAATGATTAGTTTCAAAAAAGACACCACTAACAATAAACAAAACTGAGAACCCGAGGGGTTACCGCCTTGGAACGGTCAGTGGCAAATCAAATTGCCACTAGGGGTTTAAACCAGGTTCTAGGGTGCGCTTACCTCACTCTTGCCCCAACAGGTTCTCATTTCACAAAACAAGTACAAGATGTCTTGTTGAAAAACTCAAACCCAGTTATCGGCTCAACAATGTTGCATGCAAAACACACTAACATATAAAAATATATAGCTAATAGCATTGCAAAGCTAAAGTGCGGGTACTCAATTATCTTACCGAAACCAGAGCTCCTGGAGTAAAATTATTAGGAACACGATGACAGGGATGAAAGAAACAAATTGAGCTTCTAGGTTCTTGTAAGAAAAGATTTCCCCATAAACCTTCGGCTTGTAAGGCTTGTACGGTATGCTGATTCATGTTTATATCAGAAATATACCAGCAGTTGCTTAGCAGGAAAATATTTTACATTCTTCTGCAGAACATCGGTGGTCATAAGCCTTAGACAAAAGTCCTTCAGAATATTTGTAACAAAAGAACATTTGTAACAAATGTCATCTTGTTTGAGAACTGTTAAAGTATAATGTGAAGTGTACGGCTAAGTATTATACATAATGCCATTTTCTTAGATGACTGTAAACCATGATGTTAAGAGTACGGATAAGTACAAAAGATAATGTCATCTTCCTCAATGCCTGTAAAGCATGATGTTAGAGTACACGGCTAAGTATTAAAGATAATGTCATCTTCCTCAATGACTATAAAGCATGATGCTAAGAGTAGGGCTAAGTATTATAGACTGTAAAGCATGGTGCAAAGAGTACCTCTAAGTAATTTACATAATGTCATCTTCTTTGCGGACTATAAACCATGATGAAAAGAGTACGACTAAGTATGATAGATAATGTAATCCTCTTCAAAGACTGTAAAGCATGATGTTAATAGTTGGGTAAAGAATTAAAAATGTCATCTTCTTTGAAAACTGTTAAGCATGTTTGTCATCGCAAATTCGACATAAAAATCATAATAAGAGGTTTTAGAAATAACAACAGAAATCAAAATTAAAAAGGTAGTGTCTCACTATACTGTGTACCTGTTTATTTAATACAAAAAAGAGGGAGTGTATTTCAGTTCAAAAACGAAAAATTAGTATCATCAAAAAAATTATGTTTGATATATATATATATATTATGCAACCATCAACTTATAAAGCGCAGCACCTGTGCATGTTTTATATAACTGGTATAACCGGATATACATTGGCAGGTATGGGATCCGACAGTATTTGTGTAGTCCATTACAATCGCGCAGGTTGACGCTAGCTGTACATTCATTTACGTCAGTAATGGATTGCGAAAATATTAGTTGGTTTCGAAATTAAAAATGGCTAACATCCGGCTTAAATAAAATTAAAGACGGTGGATGTAGTAAATTCAGGGGCTACATCACATTTGCTTCAAAATAATGTTTTTATTTCTTTAAGAAAATTTTATTATTAAGTTCTAATTATTTGTATTTAGCATATAATTTGAATCCCTTGAACTTGAGAAAGAAACATTTAATATACATAACGATATTACAGTTTTCATAAATAAAAATACAAGTACACTCACAAAGAAGAAATCACAGAGCCAACTTAAATTCATTTACAGCACACGCACGAAACAAATAGCAGCTATTATATGGCTTAAATGGTCAAAAGATGTATGAGGAACATTACTTGATGACTGCTGGTGATACATGTACACCAAAACAAACGTTTCGGTACCTGTGCATTTTTTTCCATTGCCTGTATAGCCCGTTTTACATCGGCAGGTATATGAACCGGCAGTGTTCGTGCAAAATCACAAAACATTCATCAATAAACAAGTAGTCCTCGATAAACTACGCTAGAAAGTCCAACCATGTCCAATTACCTCCCTTTAAATTGAATATGTAGTGTTTTGTAATCCTTTATTAATTGTTATTCGACTGGCCGTTGCTTAGGTCTTGGTGTGGAAAATTATGTTTACAAACAATTGAAATTAAAAACAACTGAGGTTAACCAATTAAACTCCATTCAAAGCGTACCTGATTAAATGAAAATGTGTTAATGATATTGGATGTTGGATACTTTTTATTTTTGTTCAGTATATGATATTCGGGTAAGTATATAACACATTTAAATCGTCTGCATTGATCTTTTTAATCTTTTTGCATAAAATAACTCCATTTGCAATAAAAAAAATATGGCTTGTGTTCCACAGATGTCATTTCCGTAACATCAATAACTTTTTTTATATAATCATCTGTCTTAAAGATATTTAATACATTTATACTCCGGTACATGTGTTATGTGCTTAAGATATACAGGAAAAAATAATTTAAAAGTTATTATTACAAGCGAAATTTCATCCAAGGCACTTATACTATTCAAACTATTCAATTGGTAACATAAATGTATTTGTTCATCGCACCCAAGGAAAAACTGGTTAAGTCAAGTTCAACATATTTTGCATTTATGTGATTATCTTAAAATATCCCAATTAAAATATTGCAAAAATATGCATGCATTATAAAGTTGTAGTTGGAAATATTTGTCGTTATGGAAATGACAAGCCGTTGTGGTAATGACAAAACGTTGTGGAAATGACAACCGTATTCCTTAAGTACAGTTTGTTCCTAATACCAGTATATTAACATTTCGTTTTTTGATTCTATAATTTTAACATTTTAACAGCAAAATATTAAACTACAACTGCAAATGCAACAAAGTAGAGGATATTTGTTTGTACCAGTGTAAGATAGAAATATATTTCACCGATCGAGCTCCGGAAGTCGTATTTCACGAGTGGCGAAGCTACGAGTGAAAATACATAATTCCGGAGTACATGAGTAAAATATATTTCTATCTTTCACTAGTACAAACAAATAAATTTTCTTTTTATTTTATGCTTCTAGTGCAAAATTTGCGTGAATTAAAAACGTTCTTGTCATTACCGAAACGTTTTATTTGTTTCGGTAATGACCGTTTCGGAAATGACATTTATATTAATATTTGCATAAAGCAATTGAATGATCAGAGTTAACATGTATAAAGATTTACTATTTACGCGAGAAACAATAAACAAAATAAAACTCCATAAAAAAGAATCAACAGCAATGTAAACAGCTTATATCATGACCATTCGGTAATGACCGCCCCATTGTATACGCTTCAAAATTTACCACTTCCCTTCAAGATATCTCTCGTCCGACATTTGGCAGTAGACGCTTCGCGCTTCCAAATAATTCGCGCCAGGAAACTCTTCATTGACGTCATTTTCCCACGTGTGAATCTCTTGGAATTTTCATTTATCATTAAAATTAAGCTGTCGTTTCGGAAATGTCAGAACTTGTGGTGACAAGGATAAACCATGGCTATTTACTTTTTGTCAAATATATTTTATTCTGAATATAATTATGTTTAGTTTTCTTTAATGTTGTGTATTTAATTATGTGTGCAGTCAAAAATGTCAATTACGCATAATCTTAACATGCTTTGTGCACTGCTTCTGCAGCAACCACGTGGAGTGACCAGGTAATTTTCGCACCCCTCATTATTTAAAAATCTTTTTTAATATAATATCGTCCAAAATATGTTATGGTTTTTATTTTGATTGCTTTTTATGATAATAATTTAAAATACTTTCTGATTTTTATTAAAATTAAGGTAAAAATGTTAAATAGTAACTGCAAACAAGACGGATGACATCATTTGCCAAAATTCCTAAGAATTACCTAATTATATTATCAAAAGGACGGATGTAGTTTATTCTTTACCCTTGCTTAGTTGATAAATTATATATAATTCCGTACCGTTAGTGAAATCTCCATATTAGGGATATCCACACTCATAGCCTATCCACAAGGTTAACAAATTGGTAGTGTGTGTATGTAATATTATAATTAAAAACAACAACAAAAAATCAATTGAACGTGAGAACCTGAAAGGTTAACAGTGGCACAATGTCTTGTACCTGTGGGTTTAAACAATGTTCTAATGCCAACCAATCTCACTCTTGCCCCAACAGGTTTTCAAAAGAATAAAACGTACTAGTTTTCACGGTGTTTTTACCCCATCAATTAATACTTTTTTGTTGTATCCAATGGACAAAAGAACTAACAAAAGCCGCTAACGAGTATAATATGCCATAAAACTTAAATGGTCAAAAGATGTATGAGGAACATTACTTGATGACTGCTGGTGATACATGTACACCAAAACAAAAGTTTCGGTACCTGTGCAATTTTTTCCATTGCCTGTATAGCCCGTTTTACATCGGCAGGTATATGAACCGGCAGTGTTCGTGCAATGTGCGTTTACATCACATAAACCAACACTAGATGTACATTCGTTGATGTCTGAAATGTATGGAAAAGAAGGGAAATCTGAAAGCCACCTAACATAACAAATATAACAAAAGGCTCAATTGGGTAATTCTTCATTTTTGGGGCAATTACTGAGCACCAACATGATGAATTATCAATATCCTTTTATTCAATCTTTTATCTTAATTATACTCAACAAAAATAAAAAGTATCCACATTCCTATCTTAAATTTTGTATAATCTGAAAACGAAAACTTATAATTCTGTATGTGGACAACTTTGCATTTCTGTTATCATTGCAAAGAGAAAAAGTGTCCTTGAAAATCTGCAGCCACAACTTAGTTATCTTTCCCTTTGTTGTAATGAGGGTTCCAGGAAAAAGACATTGATTCTTTGAAGTATTCACATTAATTTGAATTAAATTAATCTTTCCACCTCTTGTGATAAATAAAATCACAAAACATTCATCAATAAACAAGTAGTCCTCGATAAACTACGCTAGAAAGTCCAACCATTTCCAATTACCTCCCTTTAAATTGAATATGTAGTGTTTTGTAATCCTTTATTAATTGTTATTCGACTGGCCGTTGGTTAGGTCTTGGTGTGGAAAATTATGTTTATAAACAATTGAAATTAAAAACAACAGAGGTTAACCAATTAAACTCCATTCAAAGCGTACCTGATTAAATGAAAATATGAGAATATAAGCATACAAATTGGATACTTTTTAATTTTGTTCAGTATATGTTTTTCGGGTAAGTATATAACACATTTAAATCGTCTGCAGTGATCTTTTTGATCTTTTTGCATAAAATAACTCCATTTGCAATAAAAAAATCTGGTTTATGTTCCACAGATGTCATTTCCGTAACATCAATAACTTTTTTTTATATAATCATCTGTCTTAAAGATATTTAATAAATTTATACTCCGGTACATGTGTTATGTGCTTACTGTCAAGATATACAGGAAAAAATAATTTAAAAGTTATTATTACAAGCGAAATTTCATCCAAGGCACTTATACTATTCAAACTATTCAATTGGTAACATAAATGTATTTGTTCATCGCACCCAAGGAAAAACTGGTTAAGTCAAGTTCAACATATTTTGCATTTATGTGATTATCTTAAAATATCCCAATTAAAATATTGCAAAAATATGCATGCATTATAAAGTTGTATTCGGAAATATTTGTCGTTATGGAAATGACAAGCCGTTGTGGTAATGACAAAACGTTGTGGAAATGACAACCGTATTCCTTAAGTACAGTTTGTTCCTAATACCAGTATATTAACATTTCGTTTTTTGATTCTATAATTTTAACATTTTAACAGCAAAATATTTAAATACAACTGCAAATGCAACAAAGTAGAGGATATTTGTTTGTACCAGTGTAAGATAGAAATATATTTCACCGATCGAGCTCCGGAAGTCGTATTTTCACGAGTGGCGAAGCTACGAGTGAAAATACATAATTCCGGAGTACATGAGTAAAATATATTTCTATCTTTCACTAGTACAAACAAATAAATTTTCTTTTTATTTTATGCTTCTATTGCAAAATTTGCGTGAATTGAAAACGTTCTTGTCATTACCGAAACATTTTATTTGTTTCGGTAATGACCGTTTCGGAAATGACATTTATTTTAATATTTGCATAAAGCAATTGAATGATCATAGTTAACATGTATAAAGATTTACTATTTACGCGAGAAACAATAAACAAAATAAAACTCCATAAAAAAGAATCAACAGCAATGTAAACAGCTTATATCATGACCATTCGGTAATGACCGCCCCAAAGTATACGCTTCAAAATTTACCACTTCCCTTCAAGATATCTCTCGTCCGACATTTGGCAGTAGACGCTTCGCGCTTCCAAATAATTCGCGCCAGGAAACTCTTCAATGACGTCATTTTCCCACGTGTGAATCTCTTGGAATTTTCATTTATCATTAAAATTAAGCTGTCGTTTCGGAAATGTCAGAACTTGTGGTGACAAGGATACTTTTTGTCAAATATATTTTATTCTGAATATATGTTTTGTTTACTTTAATGTTGTGTATTTAATTATGTGTGCAGTCAAAAATGTCAATTACGCATAATCTTAACATGCTTTGTGCACTGCTTCTGCAGCAACCACGTGGAGTGACCAGGTAATTTTCGCACCCCTCATTATTTAAAATTCTTTTTAATATAATATCGTCCAAAATATGTTATGGTTTTAATTTTGATTGCTTTTTATGATAATAATTTAAAATACTTTCTGATTTTTATTAAAATCAAGGTAAAAATGTTAAATAGTAACTGCAAACAAGACGGATGACATCATTTGCCAAAATTCCTAAGAATTACCTAATTATATTATCAAAAGGACGGATGTAGTTTATTCTTTACCCTTGCTTAGTTGATAAATTATATATAATTCCGAACCGTTAGTGAAATCTCCATATTAGGGATATCCACACTCATAGCCTATCCACAAGGTTAACAAATTGGTAGTGTGTGTATGTAATATTATAATTAAAAACAACAACAACAAAATCAATTGAACATGAGAACCTGAAAGGTTAACAGTGGCACAATGTCTTGTACCTGTGGGTTTAAACAATGTTCTAATGCCAACCAATCTCACTCTTGCCCCAACAGGTTTTCAAAAGAATAAAACGTACTAGTTTTCACGGTGTTTTTACCCCATCAATTAATACGTTTTTGTTGTATCCAATGGACAAAAGAACTAACAAAAGCCGCTAATGAGTATAATATGCCATAAAACTTAAATGGTCAAAAGATGTATGAGGAACATTACTTGATGACTGCTGGTGATACATGTACACCAAAACAAAAGTTTCGGTACCTGTGCAATTTTTTCCATTGCCTGTATAGCCCGTTTTACATCGGCAGGTATATGAACCGGCAGTGTTCGTGCAATGTGCGTTTACATCACAAAAACCAACACTAGATGTACATTCGTTGATGTCTGAAATGTATGGAAAAGAAGGGAAATCTGAAAGCCACCTAACATAACAAATATAAAAAATGCCCAATTATATTATCAAAAGGACGGATGTAGTTTATTCTTTACCCTTGCTTAGTTGATAAATTATATATAATTCCGAACCGTTAGTGAAATCTCCATATTAGGGATATCCACACTCATAGCCTATTCACAAGGTTAACAAATTGGTAGTGTGTGTATGTAATATTATAATTAAAAACAACAACAACAAAATCAATTGAACATGAGAACCTGAAAGGTTAACAGTGGCACAATGTCTTGTACCTGTGGGTTTAAACAATGTTCTAATGCCAACCAATCTCACTTTTGCCCAAACAGGTTCTCAAAAGAATAAAACGTACTAGTTTTCACGGTGTTTTTACCCCATCAATTAATACTTTTTTGTTGTATCCAATTGACAAATAAACTAACAAAAGCCGCTAATGAGTATAATATGCCATAAAACTTATAACAGTCATATTTTAGAATTTCATACCCATGTTCATGTTAAAGAAACATTTGAGCGTGTGCCAGTTCTACTAGAACATAAATGTGATATTATCTGCTTATTGCAAATAAAAATTTTCACCTGTGCATGTTTGTCCATCTCCTGAATAACCGGAAATACACTGACAGGAACCAGTAGTATTAACACAAATAGAAATGACATCACATGTGCTGACGTAAGAGCTACATACTGAAAAAAAAGAAAGTCAAAGGAATATTTAAACTTACTTTAGTCTCTTAAAGAATGGAAGAAAAGTAAACATTAACTTATGTTACACTTTTTGTCTGATAAATAAAACCAATTAGTTTTTTAAGGAACACATCAAATTTATTTAATTTCAATACTTTTCTTCAAGCATTTGTTGTAGGAAAGACTAATTGATATTCGAACAGAAGCTTATTAATTGAATGTTGTCTGTGATTAAATACCTTTCACTTGCATAAACAACACATAATTCTATAACAAATTGAATCCGAATTCGATCTCCTTTGTTTCTATTTAATTAAGCTGTTTTCAATTATCTTTATATTCTTCCTTGGGCAGATAAGTGAAAACAAAATCACACACATTTACTAGTAATTATTGACATTTTTATATTTGTTATTACAAATAGAGTCCGGTCGCGATTTTACGAATCGCGATTTTACGAAATAACGGTATACAACGAATAAGGCGGCCGGTCCCGTCCGTATTCCTTCTATATTAATAAGATGCGATCGAACGAAAATGCGATTTAACGAAAAATGCGATTTAGCGAATAATTATGACAGTCCCTCAAGCTTATTTACAGTGTAATAAACACGCAATTTAACGAATTTTTGTCCGGCAGGTGATTTTTACATGTACACCTTTTCGTGCGATATCCGTGTTTTGTATTGTTGATCAATTATCGACTTAAGCAGTTGTAAACAACCAGCGGGCGTGTTTGCATGTAATAAACAGTTTGATTCTGCATATTTTTTTAATCTTATTAATAATTAATAATAAATTCGCGTTAAGTGCGATCAAAAACAATCATAACTACCGAGGTTCACTGGACAAGCAATTGTTGGAAGTGTGATTGACGAGTGCCGTAATGCCTTGTAAAACTGTGGACTGAATGAACTTGAATGTTGATATTATAATAATATATACTCGCTGACAAAAGCCATGTCCGGTGCGGGTTTCCAGAATATCTTTTAAACCCGAGATTTTTTTTTCGCACACTCATAAATTTGGTATCGATGGAGAGGACATTCATACATGTATGCATTAAATGAAAAATGTATTCTGGAATTTGAGCCAATACTGCAGGTAGCATAATATGTTGTTAATTGTAGACCGGATAAGACTTTTGTTCATTAGCATCCATGTAATTGAAAATCCATGTTGTGTGTTTTAAGTCATTTAAAAAATGTGCTATTTGTTTAGATGCATTGCTTGATTGGTGATCACATGTAATTTCTCAATAAAAATAACTACATCGAACATTTCTTTTCTGTGTCTTGTTATTTATTGACCTTGAAATATCACAACAATAACACATTACGTCATATAACGACTTTGACGATTTGCAAGGATATCGACAACCAAAACTATCAAAAATGCGATGCTACGAAAAATGCGATTTTACGAATAATAATTTTATTCATGTAGACAAATTAAAACAAGATTGCACAAGATTATCGCCATAAAAATTTTCTATCATAAATATAAACAAGTGAAGATATTTACACAACGTTATACATAAAGACTTATGAGAATACAGATGCATTTTACAGCATTTATTGATTCCGGTACAGTCATATGAACCTTATGTTCTTAGATCATTAATTACACATGTACACTTGTCGAATATCAGTTTGTTTGGGTATTTCCAAGTAGGAGAAGGCATTCGTGATAAGTTTTGATGGGTCTTGTAAATATTTAATACATGGGTGAATAACTTTCAATTACTATATTGGTGTAAACGCAGTCTTTATCCAATATAGATGTATGCTTTCAATCTTAAGTGTCGGAATGTTAAGGTAGTCTAACTGTAATGATTTCCCGCGCTTTTTTCTCGAATGTCGGGAATACTCGGTTTACTGTCACTAACAGTCGACAATAATCGATGTTGCTTCGGCTACTATCGGTTCTGACGAGTAGCGTCGGAAGTCACCGAAAGCGAGCCGATGTTTGACGACGTCGCAAATTTATGCGCGGAAAAGCATTACAGTTAGACTACCTTAACTTGTTATGTCAAACAATAGGGAATATGTTTGGTTTATTTTAGTGCGATCATTAGATACATGTATAAATAAATATATATACCGTGAACCACTGGCTCATTGCAAGTGAAAACATTAAGCTCTATAGCTACTGAACGTCGCGGAAAAACGTTGATGTTTTAACGCATGGTGTATTTTCAGCCAACTTGTTTGCAGAAAATATAAATCGATGAATACCTGGTTATGCTTTGGACAAATATTTCTGACACGGTATTACTTTAAAACTTGCAAAAGTTTCGAAATTTCATATTATTTAGGATCAATACATGCATGTTATTCAATTTAACAACGAAAGTCGACAGTCGAGAAAAACAAACGTTGATAAAGCTCAATACAGTGTACAGCCTTTAGAGATGAAATGAGATAAAGATTATTTGGCGTTTTGTTGGTTTTTATTTTTGTTTGTATGGTATGTTTTATTAAAAATAATTTATTTTATTGTAAATTTCATATAAGTCTGTCGAGAACACTAACATTAAGTAAAACGAACTTGTTCTGAGAGTTTTAATTATTTGCACTCAGTTTGTAAAGTTGCAACAGAATGGTAAACAACTGTATTGTTTATAGCAGACCGCCTTATGCACTAGATTTAACTCATAGTGTTCTGAAAAAAGCAGATAACGGTGTTGATTGAAATTTAATGTTGTCCTTCTTTATAACAGTGTGTATACATGGACGCGGGCTATAATCAACGTCTCGAACTCTTCGAAGCGACGGCAACCATCATGTTCTTGCGAATTTGTAGGCAGCAAACTGATCGCTTAAAAAGAAGGTTGATATAAGCACCACTTACATGTAGTAAATCTTCATCACATCCTAATAGTGTAGCGGTCTCACTGAGATGCTTTGAATCAGAGTGTTAATTTCCTAATGTATATATTGTTTTTGACTTTTAACATCATTTGAAACAATAAAAGAAGTATTTTTATAAGTCATAAACGTAAAAAAAAGATATACACATTACAAAATTCAGAAGTCTGGTACACAAAACAATAAAGCTTTAAAAAATCATTTTACATGTATAAATATTGCTGTCATTGTGAATCACGATGCTGCCAAGCATATTAATTTATTAGGTATTGCCTTTCTGGATAATGTACCAGTCCTTAACGGTCTTACGAAATGTCAGTCATCAACGGGACATGGGACAGAAATGTTAAAAGGGAAATTACAATTTTTCTTGCAGATAAATCCTCTCGAGTATTTGTAGTCGCCGCAGTTGATGTCATTCCACGTGTAGTTCAAGCCGTTAACAGTCTTTAACATCTCCGCGCAGTTTTCTGTCCAAGTATTTGAGGGCTCACCTACATTCCATTTAGAATACCTGAACATTCACCAAAACAACATGATTGCTTTATTCTGTGCGATACAACACAGTTTATTTTACTAATTGTGGTTTAACAATAGAATCTTTTCAGCCCAAATCAGAGTGCGTGTTAAACATATATCGAAGTAAGAATTACTGGGAATATGACTTGTAACTGGCATGATATTCTTGCATTTGATATTGCACCTAATTTATCAGAAAGTCCTAAAGTTCGATATAATATAATTATTTAAAAGTACTTTTTAAGCTAATTAATTGTTATGGTTCGTTCACAGCAAAGAAGGGTCGAATCCAAGCTTCATATTTATACATGAATTTTGCTTTAACATGAAAATAAGAATAATTCAGTTCAAAATAAAAATTAGACCATATGATTTAAAACACTAAAAAGAATATTGTTGCATATTTTGATATTGCATAAAACTATGAAGATAAACATAAGAAAATTGTACATCCTTTTTTTTAAATTATCACAACTTTCTCAGAAAAAAAAAATCAAAGTGTCTGCAATTCCCCCATCCAAAGTGCAAATATGCGTTTCCTTATTTATGTCGTTTGACATAACTCAAAAAAAGTCAAACAGGAGTGCTGTAATAATTCTTCTCAACCACATAACCACTACTTTACTGTGGATATAATCTTATAAAATAAAATATGGAATGATGAACTTTATTTTATTATTTTATCTGAACCGTTTAATAAACCAAAGCTTGTCGCAGTCAATAAGCTCTATTTAGTCTTTGTGCGACACTTACATTACTCATAACATAAAAAAGTTATTTGCGAATTATTCTTGTAAATGTAAGTCGAATTTAAACAAGCCTGTTTAATGCACAAGCTTATGTCTTAACACTTGTTTAAACCCGATTAATCAAAGATAACTGTACCCGGAGCATTGTTCGTAAACCTACCAGAAGGGTGTGTTATCTGTCCAGCTCCAGATTCCTTCATTAACGTTATCTGTTGCTCCTATCCAATATCTATGCGGCACGCTAGCGTTATCATATTGCGCCGTGCTAAGCATGGCTGTTAACAAAACAAAACAAACAAATATTTTTAATAACTGTTTGAGGAAATGTTAATTCAAGTAATGAATTTCTATGGTTGTTTTATTTTTATTTGCCCTAATATGACTTTCTTCCCATTAAGGAAGATCCATATAATCCAATCAAAATACTTCCAACTAAAGACTTTAGAAAATACTGAAAAGAAACAGATTATCCACTTAATGTATATTTATAAGTTCCAAAGGTGCTTAAGCTACGTGAGCAAAATTATCAAACAATTAATTAATTAATATGCTAGGTGCTAAGATATACAAGCGAGATGATAGTCCAGTCTTGTTATGTAACTCTTGCTTTTGATAAGTCGGTTTGGAGTGTTGGCTCAATTCACACCTTTCAAATTCAATAGACTAGAATCTATTCATATTGTTTTACTCTTTGGGCCCTGCAGTCAGCCTTAAATATACATATAACTCAATATGCTGACCTTCAATGAAGTTTTGTTCTGTGATGCCGGAGATACTGAGCAGGTCCCCGCCATTTTGCTGGCAGTATTCGCGAGCCGCTTGCCATGTCTTTTCCTGTTTAAGATCGATCTGGTAACAAAAGTTAGTTTCAACACTGTAAAGCCAACCCGAACCACACAAACCTGAAATAGACAGTATAAGTACCATGAAATATTTTTGCTAGTGTACCGAATCTGCTTGAATTTTTTTGTACATCATAACGTGTTTTCTTATAAACAGAGAATGTAGAACAATACGTGGTTTCCGTTCTGAATTTACTTCCTAGGGGCCAGAACTGGCATGTCATTTTTATCTAAATGAAGTTCCTGATTTCAAATGAAGAAAAAAATATCAACTTTATAAGAAACAAAAAATATGTTTTCACAACATGACGGGGATTTACCGGAATACATGCTTATTTTTTCTAACTTTGAATCTAAACCCTTTATCAGCTTAGGATTGTATTTGCTAATTTAAAATCTAAGTCATGGTGACCAAACAACTATACGTGTTTATGTTATTTTATTAACATAGAACTAAACAAATGCCATGTACCCAACCACTTACTCACAATCAGTGCTGTTATCAGTTACGTCCTTTGAAGGTCGTTAAGCACGATACTTATGTACTAAGTTAATAGTACTTCTAAAATTACTTTTGTTTTTATATTTCGGCCAGTTTAAAGATAGGTGGTTTCAATATCCCAGCCAATAAGGTTTTGGATATTGTCCAATCACCCCAAGGATATACTTCCTGCTTTTTAAATTTTGCCTTTGGCGTTGTCTGTCATACGCAGGATTTATATTCTAAGATCCCTTATCAAAATTCTATTCTGTTTAGTTCCGCCCATTGTTTTCTCGTTTAGGGCAAACCCATTCTTTTATCGGGGGACCTTACGCCTGTGAACATGGACTGGTATTAATCTAAAAATATCGCATTGAAGGTTCCATGTTCACCGCCATATGCATACCATCGTTTGGGATGGATCAAAATTGTACTGTTTATTGGTATAAATATTGAGTTGCGCTCAACCCGGGGCTAGGCGGCGTGGGCAGTAATTTGCATTTCCATTACTGTCCATGAACAGGCTCAATCAAACCGAGCCTGCAATATTTTTATATTTGTCGTGTTCGATGGCTTTAAAAGTTCCCTTTTCATCTATCACATTGCCAGTAACTACATACATACACCTGATATACATCAATACATATCAGTTAACACGTTAACTTTGATCAAGTCAAGAACAAGGTTGATACGTCATCAATGACGTATAAAATATTACATACTAGGTAACTTGGTGACCTGACTGCTAATTTGGTAAATATACGTCATGGTGACCAAGCACTTATACGTGTTTTTGTTATTTTATTAACATTAAAATAAACAAATGCCATAATAATGAATCTCATTTAAAAAGGAAGATATTTGTTTAACCACAATTGCAACATGCGTCTAGCTAAATATCAATATACGAATTTAACGGCAATTGTAATCTGTGTCAAATTTACTTACAAACTCATGAATTAGACGATAATTGCACCCTGAATCGCACTTAACTGAGTCTAATAATGGGATTATATTGTCCGTGTAATTAACGGGAGTCCTCGCATGTACATAATGCTGTTATAAACTTCAGCCTTTTTCCATCTACCAATTTTTCTAACGATGTCGAGACTAATATTACTCTCGATAGCTGATGTGTCACCCGTCGGCCTGAATGATTTCCCTGACCGGATAACTCTGCTATAACTATCCCCTCTTCTATCACGCGCGCTATGGACGACGCCCCTAGTGCCACGTACGGAGCCTTAAGAGCAATAAACAATGGACCATGGGGGCCTCGGTGGCACTCAGTTTGGGCAAGATAATCTTCGAGTGTCTGTACAGTGTCTAATTTTCGCAAGGTACACCGCGGAATCGACACCTCAAAACCCGTACGAGAAGTGTCGTTTTTCTGGAGGAATTATGGGTCATAACTTATTGTCGGTCATCCGGATGACCGACATATTTTAATCGACCAAACTTGAGATCTTTTGCCTGAACACCGGTTAACAGTGATAAACATAATTTAGACTATGCCACCTGTTAACGCATGCAAAAAGATAGTGTAGAGATTGATTGCTTGATATATGGAGAAGATGTTTACCGGAAAATACTTCAATGTTGATAATCTTATTACTTGTATACTTAATTTAATTGTCGGTCATCCTGGCGGCACCAGACGTTGTCACTTGAACAATATTTGAACATTGTAGTTACGGCAAATCAGAAATTGAGCTTATCTATATCGACATGTTAAATTATGTAAATATACGTATGTTGTATTTTCTACAGCGTATAGAAATAATGTTATGCGTCTTTATTTAGAAAGTCACGTGATGCAAACCTTTAAAGGAAACTTTTTAGTTGCACATAAGTTGAACTGATCCTTTATTTGAATCAAACATCTGTTCAGGATGATGCCATATATAAAATAGATTCGTTCAGTTATCTTGATTTTGTTCGTCAAAAGAAGGCAGCGTTTATGTTTTTCTTAGAGACTGACGAATATCCGACTTTGGCGGGAAATGTTGTCTGTAAACAAAAGTTTACAAAAAGCTAGTCGTTCATTAGCATAACCTTTAACAAAAAAACCCATGGCACTGAAGTTAAAATTTTAAGCCGCTTTAAAATAAAAGCGCTTCAATTTTATTTAATTTCATACAAAATAAGTTTACTTTTAATTATACTCGGCAAAAAAATTATGCACACTTGTACATTTTATAAAATATCTTTTTCATTTCACCATACACAACAAAATAATACATACCAGATAAATCAGCAATTCAAGGTAAACAATGTAAAAAAGTCAGAAATAATAGCTGATCAATACTTTTGAAGCAATTCATTGTTAAAGCCACTGGGGGTTACTACAAAAAAGTTGCAAAAATCGCTAGACTTATACTGAGTAAATTCACCACGATGAATCCGGCAGTCTTTCAAGCGGCTTCGCACGGCATTTAACAGCCGACGAAATTTCAATTGTGGAATAAGGTTCCAATCGTGAACAAGAGAACCGGGTAGATCAACTAGCTTGACTAACTTCACGTGTTCTGTCTTGTTTCGACAGAAAAAGACGTCTAGGCGGCCGGTGTGATCCGACATTTTCCATTACGACCAAATAAACGAAAACCTTCCTTGTTGGCCATGAGAAATAAATAAATTTGAAAAAAAATGCAGATGTGTTTTTCTCAAATAAGATTAGGTGTTGCTTGCATTGGATGGTTGCTTTTATACGCTTTATTAACTGGATGCTTTGATATACTAATACAGAATGGAAACTGTTCGAATAATCACGGAACTGTTTTGTCATACCTTAAGGTCAATTGAGTGAGACAATGTGATACTTTTATAAATAAAAACTTAAGTTTGAGCGTAATTCAGGAAATGGCTTGGTATCAAATTTTGATTACTTACTGTTACTAGCATCACAGTACATGCTCATAATTGCTTTATAACAGACACTGGTGAAATGTTGAGTGATTTCATAGATTTCACACCTCTACCTTGATACGGCAAATTTTGCAACTTTTGAATGTTGACTTCTATCATACTCAAAATGACATTTCTCGCTTATTTACCAACCAATTTTTATTTCGTTTTTGTCTTTAACTCCGCAAACAACAAATCTTGATATACATATAAGAATTTATACTAGTTGTTTGCTATATTATAAAATTCACGCAAAAGAACACTTGTGTGCAGAACTTTTTTGTTGGGTATATTTCCGGTTTTTTAAGTAATGCATTTAAGCTGGTGACAAATCTTACCATTTTGCAACAGCAGCCTGACAGAAACTCGAACGCATTATAATTACTATTATGATCGTCAACAATTTCGTTAGAATGTTAGTATTGCTAATTATTTAGAACTTCAACATGTAATATATTACAGGTTCTTGCACATTTTCTTGTTGTTGGTGTTTTGTTTGTTTTAATGATGTTAATACAGGTGTATGCCATGTTATATGAAATAATGCGGGTCTTAAAAAATCTTTTGTCTCTGCGTTCACTTTGAAATTGATGAAAACTTCTACCAATGCGTTCACATTAAAGTTTTTTCTAACTTATGGTATAAATCACCAAACATATGGTCGTGAAGTAGTGGAGGCTTATAACATATGACAAGATATTTTAAATAAGCATTTAGGACGAAGCAAATGCTCAGAACTTTACTTAATTTGTAAAATTATTGATTATTAAAGAAAGATCTTGCTTTTTGTGATTTCCAGTGCAACAGAAGTGTATCAATTGTGAGATGAAATTATTTAGAACTAAAGAAAACTTAGGGAGGTCAGGGATTTTGCGATTTGTTTGCGATATTCAGTGCAACTTGGTGAATGTTCTCAGAAATAACCGGAGGTTTAGCGAACGTGAGATGAAAATGACTTAACATAGGAGATCAGCATGGGCAATATTTTTTTTTATCTAAAATCATAAGCGTAGTCAATGGGGTGGTGGTACGCTAAAAAACAGTCATCGGTACGTATAATTAGCTAGGAACGTCAGAGATTAACGTATAGGATGGCCACAGGAGGTTAATTTCACTTTATGATTACACGTTCAGAGTGCCAGGGTAGTATCAATAATGAGTTTTTTTTTTGTTTTTTTTTGTCTTATATCAATATTAATATAACAAAAGGCGACATGTTTACTCAGTTTTTGGTGTCATATATTAACAAGTACTTCGTAAGTCAAATATGTTGAAAAATCATTTTAATCCATAACTAGTTGCGATCAGCTAATCAACCTCAGAATTGTGAATGTTTAAACCCGAGCTGCGAGCGTTTCAAACTAGTTGGTTGGACGACTTTTCATATCTTCGTTGTATTTCATTTTATCTTTTATTTGCAATTACTCATTCAGAGGGACATTTATATACAATGCTCTTTCTCAAAGATTTGCATAACAGTGCATAATTTTGAGCTTGTTGCGCAAAGACTGTCCTGATTTTTGAGATCTATCTATTTCCCTGTCCTTTTGAATCCAAACTGGAGCACTGATAACGATGCGGTATGTTATGTTTTTGCTAAAAACTCTTAAACAGTCTCAGTCAAACCGAACTTCAATATTTTCATATTTGTCGTGTTCGGTGGTTTTCAAAGTTACCTGTTCACCTATTTTAAGGGGGTCGCCAACATTGCAAAAGGCTAAAATTGGCTAAAATTTCAAAAATGAATTTTGGGGGAATACTTATTGTCTCCTAGATTTTAGTGAAGAAATGTCGTTATCTAAGGATGTACTAATGTTTGCAAGCTCAGTTTAGTCTTATTCATGTTCTAATTACCAAGCACATACTAAAACAAAAGAAAACCCGTTTGCATTAGAACTCTGAAATTCGTGAACAATATACAAAAGCAACTCATACCTGAAATAAGTATATTCTGGTCTTCAATGTTTAGTGCCAATTCATCAACATAATAGTGAACTATTGGACTCGCCGCAGTTGCAATCCACATTGAGTTTAACCTTTCAAAGATTTCCGGGGATACCCCTGAACCCGAAGTCTGCTACCACATACACATGCAATATAACGGATCTGGTTTCGGTACAGAAAGGTAAACAACTCATGCATTATCATTACTAAGTAAGGGCGATCTACTAGATTATACTGCAAGCAATGTAAAACCATCCTTTAAAGTAAAGAAATAATTGCGAAAAATTTTCAGAACAGTGGTATAACGAAAATTTCATAAATTAATTTAAATACAAATAGTGCTTCTCGAGTTTCTGTAATAGTTTCAGAGACAATAGATATAACACAAACAAAAAATATGAGCAGCATAAAGCTTAAGTGAAAATAATAAATGCATCAACATCCAAATTTATTGTTTACTTCTTCTTACACTCATCAACTTCAAGTTTGACCAGATCTACACATTCAACTAAAACTACACTTTATGAATGTTGGTAATGAATACTGCTCACTGTACAAATAAGCATCGACTAGGGAAAGTTCTATGGTACATGTACCTCTGTGAGAATTCGTGTTAATATAACATATTTAATATGGTGCTTAAACAACGTCATTATTTCTACATAAAATACATGATTAAAATACTGTAGTATCATTTAATTTCGTGGGGACGAATTTTCGCGCAAAACAAGTATTACTTAATAACAACTTTGCGGCGATATGAATTAGAGCAACTGTGTTTTCCTATAAGAAACAATGAAGAGTTTAATTTCGCTGAGGTTGAATTTCGCGATCTTGCCGTAGCGCGAAATACGCGAAAATTAAATCCGCGCGAAATAAAATAATTTAACAGTAATACATTACGTCTACTTGAAACATCTTTTACATTAATGTCTTTTGCCGGTATACGTCTTGTTCATTTTTCAAAAAATCAAACATCAGCCGTACAACTTTTGTTTGCATGCTTTAGAGTAACAGCAATGGACAACTAAATTCACAAATCGTTTGTCAGATACAATCTACGTGACATTGATCGACAGAAAGCTGGACATAGCCTCGACTTCCATTGGTCAAAAAGTAAATGCAAGCACGAATATACGAGGTACAGTCAAAAAGTTCCAGGACTGTCATGATATCTTTTTTATTTTCCGTACGATTCAGTAATCAAATATATGAGATAAAAATACAACTATTACACAGCAAGAACATATAAATATATCGAATTTTTGGCATGGATGCTCCAAAATTACACGGAAACTTACTATCAATCGCTCAGAATTCGTGGAATGGTGTGTTGCATTGTGCTTCACATTTGTGCAGAACATTTCGGCCTGCTCTCGCGGTGACTACTTACTTGATACGCTCTCGTGGTCGCAATGATACACCCGAAGTTAAGGACTGTGCGTCGCAATGTTCACAGCATCGTTAGTTAAGACTGGCGCATGCGCGCCAGTCTAAAAATTACCATGTAGGTGGTAGGACAATTTTGAAATGTACTGTTAAGTTTATCTAGAGCACATTCATTGTGGTTTGTGCTATGATAAAATAAATTTCCAATTTCCTGAGAATTCCTTCATGAAAATTAAATTTTTGTGTAATTTTGCTCTTAACGATCCACTACACTCGTACTACTTCGACCATGATTAAAAAAAAATATCAAACTAAACAAATTAACATTCCTTTGTGCAAAGTTTCATGGAAAAGCATTTTGCCGTTACTGAAATTTTGATACTTTTCTTTTTTATCGATAAAGGTGCAACGAGGAGTCCTTAAAATGTGAGAAATTACTTTGTATCTTAAAAAGAAGACAAATCAATACATATTGTTCAGGCAATTCTTCCTTATAATGCATGTTACCATTGCAACCATCTCTTCCACTTTTTTCCAGCTAGTTATCATTATATAAAAAAGAAAAACTGTTCAATTCGTTTGTTTTCAAATCATTCACGATATTTAATGCAAACTTGTGAATGTTCAGTCAATTAATTTCAACAGTTTAAAGCCCAGGTCATACCATTTCCGGTATATTTCATTTCAAGCTTCTCCCTCCTTATATACAACGCGTTCAACAACAATACACACGCACATCCTTCAACGTTCAATACCCTTCGCCAAAAAAGAAAACAATATATTATCCCTTAATTCTTTCTTTGTTTACAAACAATCCATCCCTGCGTGAACTATTACACCCAACATCAAACTTCCTTTAAATGTCGTGCACATATAATACATCTGTGTTTTACTTTTCTTGTTAATCCCAAAGAATGTAAAGTGGGTTGCTCGTCGGAAATTATCACCTGGTTCGCACTAAAAACCAAACCACTGGGACCTTCGTGTGTGTATAACACCGCTTTCGGTGCCGCATCTGACGGACGGCCTTAACATCAATGTTAAAGCTACCAAGCAAATAGTTTAATTTCGGTCTTAAATCTTTTATGCTAAGATTATTGTTGTCGAGCCATGTAAGGAATAACTCATGATATTTCTGCACCGGCATGACCTTCGAACGTTAAATCAACGCTACCCGATTTAACGATTTCTGATACAAGCATTTGAATCTCCAACAATTTTATATAAGCCATGTCCTTTGTACAAGTGACCCATCGCGGCCGAGGTTGTCCTTAAAACTGAATTTGGATGCTCAGAAAGCATACAGAATCCACTTCCGGTTTCAACATCTCTCCGGAAGAAAGCCCATCGCACGATATCGCACAACACGTGTTCCTGTTGCTTGGAATACGCAAGGTAGGTCGGAGCGACATGTTCTTCAGCGTCAAAAACCAAGGTTGAGCTTTCCAAGCCTGTGCTATGACCATTGCTACAACCTTTTGAGACCGTATTACTTCCAGAACGCGATGTATGAGACAAAACGGTGAATTTAAATATTTGTTTTCCTTACCCCAGTTCTTTTTAGCTGATGCATTGACCCCTTCCGACATTGGTTCCCAGTAACGACCGTGTCTATTAATTTGAAAAATCCTGGGTGCAGCTGCCAATCGTGCTTGTCCGAATTTCGCGACCGAAAATATTCTTTGGCGTTGTGTTTTTACCTCCAATATGAGCGGACTCTAGCCAGATCCAATTTGCCATTGCCTCGGCCAAAACTGCGACTGCGAAAGACTTGGGCTCGGACCGCCCATATGTTTTATATAAGCCGCCGCCGATATATTGTCCGTCAATATCTGGACACGCTTGCCCCATAGCAACGCACCGAACGATTTTAGCACCATATGTATGCCAAGTAGTTCCCTCTCGTAAAATGACTGGAATGATATACGCGGGATCAAGTCCCCCGAAAATACTCAGCCTTCGTAAACAGCACCCCATCCGAGGTGGGATGCGTCTATCATAACATGTCCTTGAATTGACTCGCTGCATATTTCACGCGCGATCCAGAAACAAGCGTATTGTAACCACCAACTTGCATCCTCAGCACGGGGCTCAGTTATTTTTAACAAATCCTGCCAATTTGACCTTGTCGTTAGCAACCTATATGCGTTTCGTAGAAAAAGCTTGCCTGGCGTCATAGCCCAGGCAACAGAAATGCACTGACCACCAACTCTAGCGAGCGCGCGAGCTGTTACACTGTCCGACTTTAAGACCTTATAGATAGCGTGTTTCAGTTTAGTCACACGCGCGCACTGAGTCTGCTCAATTACCCTGTAATTGTCACTAGAAATTCGGTAACCCAAGTATTTTACGTTCTGAGACGGGACTAACAATGAAATTCTCCAAGTTAAGTTCAAATCCCAGATCTGAAAGAGTATCTAACAATAACTGTGAATTTGCATGTATTTCGGCGACACCAGCCGCTAACAAAAAAAATTGTTCTCGAATACGAAAACAAGAATATCTAATGAACGTAAATAACTCCAGACTGGCCGTAAAGTTTTATTAAAGAAAAAGGGGAACAACTCATAACAAACCAAACGGTAAAACCGCCGAACAAAATAGTCTCCCCTCCACTGAAATCCTAAATAATCCCTTCAAGTCGGATTTACGGTTATGTAATAAAACCCGTCCTTAATATCGGTTGTTATGAAACGATCGGCATGTTACATCATCTCTTATATCTTCATTCCTAAATTTAGGAACAGTACAAAGTGAATTCAATTCTCTAACATCTGTTATTAACCTGAACGTACTGTTCCTTTTTCAGAACAAAAGCAAACGGACATACACATCTAGGTTTATTACTACAATGTAAAATATATCCTTGATGCAACAGTCGTTTAATTTCACTGTCCATCAAATACTCTTGTACTACAGATAGTTGATGATTTGCAAGATCTAATGTAATATTTTCGTAGGACAAAGGCACATTTACACCGTTCATTATTCAATCCAACACATAGCTTGGCGCTTTAATCCTTTCCCAGGCAGCAAAATTTGTACCAAGAAGAATGACCCATTGAAACCAGTTATAAAAATAAACAAATTGAATATGGAATGAATCCGAAAAGAGCTGTGAGCCGGTACTAGTATTTTTCATAAATGAACATATCCATGTGCGGATTGAAGAGAATAACATAAAAATCACTATAAGAACTCACAAAGAAAATGTCTCACGGTCCATCCATATTGTTAAAAAATTGGCTCAAAATATCAAACACAGATATAAAATAGTGTACTGATCATCTAGACATCGTCATGTGCGTTGTCCCGCGATGGACGCTACAGAAACAGTTTCTGTGAAACCGTCTGGAAGATGTCGTCACGCGGCCAGTTGCCCAGGTAACCAGGTAACCACGGCCCCCTCCCCGGGTCGGGAACGACTGACTTTGCTGAGGCGTAGAAGGTCAAATAGCAGAAGATATCGTTGCAGTTGAGCGGAGTGTCTCCAACGACGTGGGATTTAGACCGGATGTATTCTTCTGCAAGACTCTGAACAGTTTTGCAGTGATATTGTCAAACTGACTTTTAACAATCAAAGAGGCATACTCATCCTGAAGGAACCGATTCTGAGCATATAACGAAAATCTTCTCCAATTTCGATTGTAATACCTCAATACCCGGATCAATGGTGGTCAAAGGTTTCTCGAGGGTATATCTAGCACACTTGGAAATCACATTCAACGTACCATGATCGTTTCTGTGGATTCCTTGACGAGAGTCAATTTGTTTATGGTCCGAAGGCATCCTTGCTAAGGAATCCATAAAAGCTTGAAACTATCCCTGGATATCCTTTACGCTTTTCGGCGTGGTTCCGGATGCAACGTGGCTGACTGTTGGCTCTGGAAATTGAGCAAAGTCTGATCGTTCACACGTATTTGTATCTGCGTTTCTACGCAAAGATAAGTCTCTACTTTAGCACTTAATTCCTCAAATATTTCGTTTAACTACAAATAAAATCTACCAATTTCTGTTCCATAACTTTCCACAGGAACAAAACTGTCCTCACTCGTGAGTGATCAATTCGAGAACAAGGCTGATACGTCATCAGTGACGTATTACGTGGGTAACTTGGTCACATGACTGCTATTATGCGTAATTACGAAAAAATTCGATTTAAATTAGATTTTGGCCCAGCGAGCGACCTCCATAAACATCTGTTTCCCTGCAGCACTTCAAAAGACGCCAATCACGTTTTTAGTATGAGACTTTTAGAACTGCCGCTCTTAGCACTGCGCTCAACTTCCAAATAAGTGGTTGCTGTCAATCAAATTTTTGAAGCAATGATTTATTCTCCTTGTGGAATTTGAACTGAAATTTTCGATTTCTTAAGATTTGAATTTTACATGTAGCAGTTAAACAATAACAAAAGGTATGGCTTAAAGCAACCTAAGGGCGTGATTAACTATGAACAGCTTTCTTTCGGTTAAACTTTTCCGCTACTTCTTAACGAAATTATCAGTCGCCGCACTACACGTTTGATGTTTGATGCTTATGTTGCAATCCCAAATATAACTGAATTCGAACTTAGCAGTAAGTTTTACGATATCTGCATGAACAATGATTGGTGTTCTATCCCTAAAGAACACTGCCACTTGTAGTGAGCCTATCCGAAGGGCGACAGCGCCTAGACATGCAATTCCAAATACTCTACCGATTGAGCAAGCCGAACAATCCCCCAAAAGACTGATCAGAAAACCCTGATAAACGTTACGGATATAATCACTGCACGACACCTGTAACCGACTATTTACTGAGAACAGTACTGACTATATGTACGGGTGACTTGAAACGCTACAAACGGCATAAAGTACGTACTATGTTTTAAAAATATTTCTCCTACTAGGGAGCGAACCCGTACGGCGACACCAATATTACATAATGACAGTGTCTCTAGCTGAGAGCAAACCCGCACCGTCACGGCGACAGCGCCTAGCCCTGCAATTCCTGCGACGGTGAGGCTTTTTATGGCGCCATACTGCACAAAATGCGCTACTGTGAATTTCAAATGATAGTGTCTCTAGCTGGAATAGATGAAAAGGGAACTTTGAAGACCCTCGACACGACAAATATGAAAATATTGCAGGCTCGGTTTGATTGAGCCTGTTCATGGGCAGTAATGGAAATGCATATTACTGCCCACGCCGCCTAGCCCCGGGTTGAGCGCAACTCAATATTTACACCAATAAATAGTACAATTTTTATCCATCCCAAACGATGGTTTGCATATGGCGGTGAACATGGAACCTTCAATGCGGTATTTTCAGATTAATATCATTCCATGTCCAGATAAAAATGGATTTGCCCTAAACAAGAAAACAATGGGCGGAACTAAACAGAATAGAATTTTGAGAGGGGATCTTAGAATATAAATCCAGCATATTACAGACAACGCCAAAGGCAAAATTTAAAAAGCAGGAAGTATATCATTGGGGATGATTGAACAATATCTAAATTTATATTGGCTGGGATATTGAAACCACCCATCATTAAACTGGCCGAAATATTAAAACCAAAAAGTAAATTTAAAAGTACTATTAAAATAGTACATAGATGTCGTGCTCGACGACCTTCAAAGGACGTGACTGATAACAGCACTTTGTCTGATTGAATGTACGGGGGGGATTTTAACAGCCGCCACAAGGCAAAAACAACGCTACTGTGATATTGAAATCGATGAAAAGGAAACTTTGAGGACCCTCGACCACGAAAATATGAAAAGGGAACTTTGAAAACCCTCGACCACGACAAATATCTGAGCTAACCGGGACAATGCCAAAAAAACGTTGATCGGATAGCCCTGATATACGTAACAATCACAGTGACTGCATGACATCGGTAACGGGTCAATTTACTGATAACAGTACTTACTTAATGTACGGGGAGAGTTTTTACGGCCGCCACACTGCACAAATAGCGTTACTGTGAATTTCAAATGGAAGTGTCTCTAGCTTGGAGCGAACCCGCACCGTCACGGCGACAGCGCCTAGCCCTGCCATTCCTGCGACGCAACCAACTGAGCTAACTGGGACAAAGTTGATCGGATAGCTCTGATATCCGGAACAATCACTGCATGACATCGATAAGGGGTCAATTTTCTGATAACAGTACTGACTAAATAAACGGGTAGACTTTTTACGACCGCCACTCTGCACAAATAGCGCTACTGTGAATTTCAAATGATAGTGTAACTAGCTGGGAGTTAACCCGCACCTTCACGGCGACAGCGCCTAGCCATGCAATTTCTGAGACGCAACCAACTGAGCTGACGGAAAACGCCAAAAAACCTTTAATCGGATAGCCCTGATATACGTAACAATCACTGCATGACATTGGTAACGGATCACTTTACTGATAACAGTACTTACAAAATGTACGGGGAGACTTTTTTACGGCCGACACACTGCATGAATAGCGCTACTGTGAATTTCAAATGATGGTGTCTCTAGCTGGAATAGATGAAAAGGGAACTTTGAAGACCCTCGACCACGACAAGTATGAAAATATTGCAGGTTCGGTTTGAATGAGCCTCTGTAGTGTCTCTACCTGGGATTAGACCCGCGCCGTCAGGGTTACAGCGCATAGCCTTGCAATTCCTGCGACGCAACCAACTGAGCTAACCGGGACAACGCCAAAAAAAAAGTTGATCGATAGCCCTGATATACGTAACAATTACTGAATGACATCGATAATAGGTCAATTTACTGATAATAGTACTGACTAAGTGTATTGAATGATTGAATGTACCGGGAGGATTTTAACAGCCGCCACAAGGCAAAACCCACGCTACTGTGATATTGAACTAGATGAAAAGGAAACATTGAAGACCCTCGACCCTTGGTCAATTTACTGATAATAGTACTGACTGAGTGTATTAAATGATTGAATGTACGGGGAGGATTTTAACAGCCGCCACAAGTCAAAAACAACGCTACTGTGATATTGAAATAGATGAATCGGAAATTTGAAGACCCTCGACCACGACAAATATGAAAAGGGAACTTTGAAGACCCTCGACCACGACAAATATCTGAGCTAACCGGGACAATGCCAAAAAAACGTTGATAGCCCTGATATACGTTACAATCACAGTGACTGCATGACATCGGTAAAGGGTCCATTTACTGATAACAGTACTAACTAAATGTACGGGGAGACTTTTTACGGCCGCCATACTGCACAAATAACGCTACTGTGAATTTCAAATGATAGTGTCTCTAGCTTGGAGCGAACCCGCACCGTCACGGCGACAGCGCATAGCCTTGCAATTCCTGCGACGCAACCAATGGAGCTAACCGGGACAACGCCAAAAAAGTTGATCGGATAGCCCTGATATCCGTAACATTCACTGCATGACATCGGTGGTGGGTCAATTTACTGAAAACAGTACTGTCTAAATGTACGGGGAGACTTTTTACGGCCGCCACACTGCACAAATAGCGCTACTGTGAATTTCAAATGATACTGTCTCTAGCTGGGAGCGAAACACATTTAATAAAACATAAAACATTTGAATGGTAAGACATTTTGTTGGCTCTTTATTGTTTATGTGTTTGTTGACTAATTGGTTGTAAAACAAACATTAAGAAACAATGAAAAAATTGCATATAAGGAATGACGATATCCAGTAAACTCAGCCACCTAACACATCCCAACAGCAGCGAGGAAAAGACAGCATGTGTTTATTTTATGACCAAGCCTATTTTATTTCATTTGAGTAGTGGGTTTTAAATCGGATTCGGTTCAGACATTAGAGTAAAATAACATAAGAAATTAGCAATTGTAGGTTTAAAACGCAACCATATGCCGCTGAACATGAACTGGTATAAATATGAAAATAACGCATTGATGGCTCCATTATTACTGCCTTTTATATGCCATCGTACAAGTTTTCTTTTTAATGTGCCGAAAATCACCCATCAACTTGAAGGTGTTGGTGGCAAAAGCACACAAATATATAAAAAACGGAATCTAATGGCATTGTCAAGCGAATAAAAGTAGGTACTTAATGACCTTACAAACACCAGATCACATGAAATTAAATCAGCAAAATATGATGATAGAAAATAGTTATGGGACGACGATTTGACGACGACTATTTGAATACGGTTTCTGTATTCGAATATTTGGGAATTAGTAAAAGATATATACATGTGTTTTTTATTCCAAAAGACTGTTTGAATACAAAGTTTTAAAGACGTCCGTAACAAAATATGTCTTTACCGGCCTGAAGAACTTCTACGAATGTAAATTTAGTCCTTCATACACGACTTTTAATTGATTTATTGTTCTTTAGTGGAGCAGAGGATTGACATCTAATTGTCAGCGTCGTATGTATAGACGAAAGATTGTTGTGTTTTTTTAAGTAAATATTGTTATAGGCGAGATAAATTGCAAAACTTTTATCTTAAACTATGATACGGTATCCGAAACCCCTTGTTTCGCGATCTTTGCAACAGCTTACTATTTCTTAAATATTGGCTTAATTTGTCTTGATTTCATAAGTACATTTTTGGACCAAAAAATAATTTATCGATATTTTACAAATCATGACACCATGATGTGCTGTTAAGGTATTGCACCTTTCGCCATTGCTTTGCCGTTGACAAAAAAAGAAAAAAATATTTTAAAAAATCTTTCAAATGGCACAATGCAGTTCCATTAAACATTGCACAAACCTATGGCATTAATATATGTTTAATTTACATACGCTAAGAAGAGTTAGAACGTTAAAGAAAACAGTTAGAAACCTAAAAAGCCTTAAATTCTATTTGCAATTTTCACAAAAACGACGGAACACTTAACATCAATTTAAATGGCTTGATGAGTAATGAGTTACTGACAACGATACCTAAAGTCCTTTGGTCTAATTAATGTATACAATTTGAGTTATTTGAAAAAGTTTGTTTGACCTTCAATTTAGATTAAGACCAACTTCCAAGTACCATTAGATTATTTTGTACAACAGTACTGTGCAGACTTATTTCGATCTTCACTGTCTGCTTATAGTATAAAATCTACAACCAGAAGTAACGGTTGTAATTATTGTAAAACTTTATCAATTCTTCACATTTCTTATGTACAAATTATGTTTTCCTCGAATGTTACAAGCCTTTAGGAAACACTCAAGGAGGTAAACTTTTGGAATGTCATAAAAGCGGAGAATAATAATTATATAATCAATGATTCATTGTGTTCGCAAGTCTGGTTAACTAAAGATCAAACTTTAAATAAATGTATCAATGGTTTATAGCAGATTGTTCCCGAGTTATCAACATGCCAAGTAAAATAATTTTTAACGTGATATTTTTGGTTTGTTTGTAATGATAGGTTACCAGTCCATAACACTGACATGAAGTCAGTCACCGGTCGGACATGGGACAAAACTTTATAGAGAACAATTACAGGTTTTCTTGCAGATTGCAGATTTGTTGGAGGTACATATTGCGCCATTCCACTTGTAGCTCCAGCTTTTTACTATCTCACCACAGTTCTCGCCGGTTAGGTTGTTAGGCTCACCAGTAGTCCAATTCGTATATCTGTATGTACATACACAAAGTTGCTTTATTGTTTGATTTAGATGAATTATAAATATTTAATTTCATCTGCACTTTCCAAAATTCGCATTACAAAGTGTCCAACTTCAGACAAAGGAGAAACCATAGCTGATTCACAATGACAAAATGGGAGGAGATCACCCTTTGCATTCACATTTATTTTGCATTCAGGAATGCAGTCTTATCAGGGTCTTTACTTTTTCAAAACAAATTAAAGCATCTAAAACAAAATAAATATGTTTCGGACCCTGTAAGTATCCACCTTGTTCAGGGTCTTATTTTACTTCAGTCAATTATCACATTTTTCATACTGCAACACATATATTACCCATTACGTATTTGAAAATGCTTCTTGTAAGCTAAGAACAAACAATTACTGTTTTATGCCATGAAATACTGACAACCAAATTGGATTTAACGTTTTACATTGTTTACGTTATACTTTGTTCCTATACCTACACGAATGGTGTGTTGTCTGTCCAGGACCAATTCCCTTCATTGGAATTATCTGTGGCCCCTATCCAATAATTCGATAGGTTAGCATACTTCCCCGTGCTCAACACGGCTATAATAGAAGAAAATTATCGTTATTTTTATATATTCACAATGTATTTTAAACAACTTCACTTACATTAGTGTCCCTCTTCTAAGCGAAGTTTGGAGAAATATGTCATTGAATGTCCTAAATTCAACTTGTGTCTTTCTAGAATTTTATTTTTAATTAAGGGCTTACACTACACTCCTCTTTGCGCGTTCATTGATAATAAAATATAAAAATCACTAAAACAGGAAAATGCTGTTCAATGAAACTGTGCACAAATGAATGTTACTTAATATGTATCTAAATTTTGCATATGGTAAGACACGTTTGTACCGTTCAGAAAACTAGCGAGATCTAAACATGCTAAAAACTCCCTAAACTTCTATTTGCATAAATTCACAGAAACTAAACACATCACATTTTGTAAATGCACACGTGGGTAATATGATTATAAACACACTATCTTTTATCCTCTTTTGTTACATATGTAATTTATATGAAAGGTTAGTTAAAGTGTGTTTGATCTTCAATTTCCGGTGCGCTTCCTGGTCGCGTAAACGGGTGACAAATTTGATTTCCATTTTCGTTGTTAAAAGTTCTTTAAAAAGTACACAATATTTTCTTGTCAGTTATAAATATAAGAAAACATGCTAAAGCTCAATGTGATCCTGATCATTAGTATACTGACCTTGGATAAAGTTTTGTTCTGTGTCTTTGGATATACTGAGCAGGTCGCCTCCATTCTGCTGGCAGTATCCTCGAGCCTCTTGCCAAGTCTTCGGCTGGTCAACAATTTGATAGCAGAACTGTTGTTCCACACTGTAAACCCAACCACATTGAACTGAAACATACGTTCTAGAAGTATAACGAACCGTGCATTTTATTTTCTTTCGTTGCGAAGCTGTTAAGAATTTCTGTAATTTATATCATAGGTTTAATTTCCGAATACCAGGTTCTAGTATTATGAAACTGAAAGTTAAGTCCAGTAACAGAGCCCAGTGATCTGATTGGTTAAAATTCCAAATACTAGTAAGATTGCATATTCTCAGATCCCCTATTACATGTATGTTCTGTTAAGATTCACCTATTGTTTTTCATTAAGGGCAACTCTTTCTTTTTATGTGTACCTTATGAAAATGGGATGGTATTGTTTGAATATAAAACATTGAAGAATCAATGATCACCGCCATATACACACAGTTGTTTGGGATGTTACAAGCATTATGTTGCTTTGCGGCGAGGTAAGTACATGTATTTATGCATTTCCATTACTCACTATGAAAAGGCTCAATTAAATACTGTTACCTGATGCGAAATACGAACTAAATATAAGACAGTATATCACAAGAGTCATGTCTCCACTTCCTTGTCGTCTTGTTACATTCTTTTTAACCTAAAAAGTCAAATAGTAAAAGTATATACATTATAAATAAAAAATAAATCAAACAAAAGTCGTTAAATTTAACGAAAGCTTCAGTGTGTAACATTTAATAGCCAGCTTTCAAAAGCTTTTGCTGTTAAAGCGCATTGTGTTCTAAAATAACAATCAAAAACTTTACTCGACCACCATACAAGGAATCTCAACTTGTTCTATGAATAAGGAAATGAAATTAAAATTCAATTCATTTTGCATACACACTGTCATTTTTTACAGGAAGATTTATACCTGAAGCACAAGTGGCATCTTGACTATTTAAAAACGAACACAAATATAAAAGTTGTGTTCCAAAGCATATGGTCGATGTTTTTTTTCAAAGTGAATTTTGGGGAATACCCACATTTAGAAACACAGCTTCGCCAGCCATACAGTCAAACAAAAACATAGATCAAACAGCGTTATGTGTTTATAATATGAAAATTTAGAAACAAAAGAAGAGAACCTGAGGAGCCTTGTTACGGTCTGTAGCACAGATACCTTGCCACTGAGAATTTAAACCAGGTTCTTGATTGCACCAACCTTACACTTCCCCTACAGCTTTTCATACGAACGAAGAAGTACTAGTGGCCTTGGTCAACAATGTTCCATGCATAAGTAAGCAAACATAAAAAACATCGTCTAAATTTAAACAACCCAAATGTTTCATACCCTGTTGAACGCATTAAATATCGATTCAATCCTCATATAACGAGCAGAGCCCCGTTCCCACCATAACAGTCCCCCTCAGTGACAGATTTTTCCATCTTCACCTCACACTCATGCATGATACTTACATTCTCATTCTTACATTTGACGGCCTCAGCTCTAAATTTTGATTGTGGCTATGGACAGAAAGAAATGTTCCATGGAACGTCATATACAAAAGATCAGGTTAAGTATGGATATTAAAAGCATTATAGAGGGGTTTTTAATTTTCAAGGTTTCTGTAGAGACATTTAAGCCTAGAACTGACTTTTTGAAGTGACACTTCTGTGAATGCAAATGGCAAACATTCGTCAACTGTTGAAGCAAGATATTTGAAAGATTCTTTGGACTGAACGGTGTGGCGTTTACATTAAACATCTAGAACAGATTGAGCTTTAACCTTTTTGTTTCGATCTAAACAGAATAGAGTATCCCAAAGTGTAGGGATATGTTGAATAGTTTGCGTCTAAACTCAGACTACAATTTAATAGTAAATTGGTCTCAGAAAGATAAATTTCAACTTGGTCATACATGACTTAAGGGCTTAAGGACCAGAGAAATAACACTTAAATACAAAACCGGCCGGCGATTATCAAACTTTGTCTTAACATTCTTTTTAAACAATTGTACAACACGTGCCAGCTTTAGTATATAAGGTACATTTTCCTAAACAATTGAAATATTTATTATGTTAGACAAAAGATTGGCCATCACTAAAGCAGAATCATTCACAAACATATGTTATCATTAATAAATACTGTCAAGATCTGTTTCCTCAGGTATGAAAAATTATATTAAATTCAATGTAAAATAAAAAATAATGCTATATTATTATTTACAAAATAAATAAATTAGCAGTCAACTCTTGTTGTTCTTTTTATTTTTTGAATTTTTATTTTCAGAATACTGTTTCACTTAAATTTCAGTTCTATAGTTTTATCTCGAAATGATTTCATTGAAATATCATAGTTTAAAACTTTTCTATTAAATGATTAATTATTATTACTTGCATTTAACTCACCCTATTCTGTAAACACAGCAATGTTTGTGTCCACAGCAATATACATCTAGCAGAATGAACTTCTATTTTAATTTTTAGTATGTTAAACTAAATTCAGTGTGCGGTATAGTTCCGTGCCCTTACGGTAGAATTGATTGAAACCCTGTTGTTACGTGTGAAAGCTTTTCAAAACCCTATGGAATGCTTTTAATATCCATACAAAACCTAGCCCTTGGAACATTTTAATTGTTTGTTGTAATACGCTAACGGAAAAATGCAGGTTACTAACACTGCACAAATAATCATTATTACAACACCTTCATTTAATCAGGAATCTAGAAAGCATAGGCAGGGGTAGATTCCTAATTTTGCATACGTTATGGAATGTAAGAACAGTAAACAAATAGCTAAATATAAAAATTTCCTATGTAACACATCACATGCTGCAATAAATAAAAATCTCCTCTCTTTTGAACTGTCTACTATGTTTTGTGACAATCAGTGCGCTATATCCACAGGTTACGCTTCAAACACGTCCCATTCGCCGAGTGGTCTAAGACGCAGTCAATAAAAATAATTTGAAATGCAATGATAGCAACGCTGTTATAGGTTGTAGGTTCGAAACATGTTTGTTAAAGTTGAATAAAATACATAAAATACTTTGAAATAACTGCAATGAAACTTAAAAATATAATTATCTTTAAAAGCCGTGTGTCAGTGTGAATCGAACCCGTGACGAAAAAAGTTTAGCCAATGCCAGGTGGACGCGTTAGCCACTGTGACTTCGCTTTCGAGGCGATGTGATACATACTGGAAAATGGTACTTTTTTCGCGTAAATTTGCCTTAACCTGTGTATACATTGTATTAATAATTGTAAACATCGCCAGTTTACCTTGGTCAACCTATAGAAATACGATGCACAGATATTTTAACATCATGTATGTATCATAGATTGTTCTGATGGGTTAGTTATGGAATATTATACCAGTTTGCATTATGTAGGGTCTTAATTTTCGAGTTGGGAATGTAAACAATATCGCGCGAGACCGAAGGTCGAGCGTGATTTGGTTACATACGCAACGAGAAATAATACGAACATACAGAATGCATAATGTCATAATGTTCCTTTTATTTTATACCCTTTTCGCTCAAAAAAAAATTAAATTAACTAAACAACAAAATATTAGTCAAAACAGTGGTTTACATAATAGCAAAAATAAAAATAGTAACGCGATAGTAAATTTATGAATCGCATAGAAAATTTATTAATGGCGTAAAAATACCGTAACGTTTGTAAAACTGCGACGGAAATTTCTTATTTTGGAGTTCGTTAAGTGCCGATATATTACGAAAACCTAGTGTTACGTAGTATATGACGTCATATTCAACAAGGAGAGCTGAACATTGTTCGATACGGAATTGCTTATCTGACGAGTTGTATCAAAATTGCTGATTAACGATGCACTATGCAAAAACCATTCATGGGTATATAATAAATTAGAATATCATTTTTGTGTGGATGTAACAATAAGATGAAATAGTGACGTCATTCTACAAACCATTCACGGGGCAGCAACGGCATTCCATTTATTTCATGCATTATTGTAATGGGAACAAGCTACTTAAAACGCCTTTGTTTTATAAACCATATACACGATTGTGTAGCTCAGATAGAATGTATCATATTATTATCTAAATTTCACAGTGCCCTTTGAGTTAAAGCGTGATCCTGATCGATGATAAAAGATGATCTAGATTGACAAAAATAGGTTATGGTAAGTTTTTACAGTGGGAATTTACATTAAAGTTTCATTCTGTCTTTCAAATTATTTGATTCGAGACTGCAATTTCGAATAATTGAACGAGATCATTATTGTCTATATTACACGGATTGGCGTTGAGGATGCACTTTTCAGGGCCGTCCACATTCTATATTGTACATTCGTAGATAAAAAAAATTACACTAACGACAAAGTGCCGTTCAATGAATATTGCACAAATAATTGTAATAAATATGTCTCTTTTTTATATGGTAAGACACGTTTGAACAGTAAAGAAAAATAACAAAATAAAAAAAATACCTAAAATTCTATTTTTACATAAATTCACATAACTAAACAAAACATAAAATTATTTTATGACCATATTAGAAATATGATTAGGACAACGAGATGTTGTTATTTTGACTTATTTTTATGTAAACAATATTTAGACATTTGTAAAAGTTCGTTTGGCCTTGATTTCCTGGTCGCTTCCAGGTCGCGTTAATGGATGACAAAAGTTGATTTCTCACTTCATAATTGAATGTTCTTTAAAAGGACAAAGTATATTGTTGCCAGAATTATATACTCTTATACGTTTTTTTTTTGTTATCGTATGCCGTCCAGTTTTCAGTACCGTCCTATTTTCGTTATAGGTTACTGCTATGCGCGTTACATAATCACTCTCAAACGTCAAAGCTTTCTGTAGTAAGCTGTCATATCTGACAATATATACGGCCCAAAACAAGTGCAAATCAGATTAGAAACATAATTTAATATGAAGTTGTGAAGTTACGATTGACCATATATTCTTGTAACACTTTTTGGTGATTCAGCAAAAAGTAATGTTTCCAATAGAAAACTAACAGTCTGAACAAAAACTCAAAATGGGCTTACCTGTTAAAGTCTGCTGCATAAAGTTGCATGATGCAATGTGACTAGTAATCCTGTACCGCAAATGTTTTTGTGTGTTTTGAACCAGTTAACGGAAATGGGACGTTTTTCCAAGATGGCCGTCAATATCACTGCATTAGGTTTTTTTTTATTTATTTGAGTTTAAATGAATGAACAAATGAATAAAATTTTAGTATTATTTAGAAAGATAAACGAATTTAATTTAAGTCATGGTTTTATTTAAGTTGCTGTTTATTTACATGACGAAAATTAAGCCCTATCACTTACTATACTGAAAACTGGTCGGAAGATGCTAATAGAATTTCAGGAATTATTTAGGTCTAGCTATTTTTACTATTCTAACTTTTCTAAGAGAATGTAAAATGAAGGTACATGATTAATAAAGAATTTTGATCACAGTTTATTGAACTGTATTTTGCTACAATGTAATCCAAAGATTTGATATTTTAGTTTTGTCTGATAATAGTGCAATGGCGAGTTAAGAGAGCCATTAATTTGTGTATTTTATACAAGGGAACAGGCATTGGGTACAGACAACAAATGGTTTATGATCAAACTTTCGTCGTCAAATTGACTAATCATGAAAGACGATGTAAACGGAACAGAACGACATTATGCTGTTTACTGTTTCATGTTAAACTATCATACATAAGTCGCTTGTGTAACTTATATTGCTCGTCACCATTTACATAGCTTTCATGGTCTTCGGGGGAGAAGAATTTGATCTTGAAGCCGGTTAAGGCTGACACGGTAGAGAATAGAGAACCCCTGACACGATTATAATGTTTTCCACTTAATTGTTTATAGAAGAGGATAGGTAATGAAAAATACGCATTTGTAAATTATGTAACATGAAAGCTGTTGAAAACGAATACCATTTTCTTCTTATGTGTCCTTTTTATAGAGTACTAAGAATTGAATATTTACCGAAATATTATTATACATGATTGCTGAACTTACAAAAACTTAAAGGTACTTTTGAAACACAATAGAAAAAAAACTTTTTTTTAAACTTGGTATTAAATATAATTTTCTAGCTATCAAGAAAATATATACATGCTTAGTAGGTTTATATGATACTATGTTTAATTGCTATTCTTCACTTTTTATATAAATCCTAAATGTTATGAATACATAACTTACCCATAATCAGACTACAGATGATTGAATGGTATTTTCTGTATTTTCTTTCGTAATAACACTTCTGTGTTAACATACTTTTCTTAATGTGTATATTGTAAACCGTCGTAAGCTAATGGCAAAAACATATATAATGTTTATGCCAAAATAATCTTTGACTTGACTTTGTAAAAATGATTTATCAGTGTTTATGTTACTCTTCTTCAATTTCTTAATTTAAAGCAGTAAAAGGGAAACCCTCGTTGTTACACGATGCCATGCTTTTACATGGCATTGTATTGGTTTCATGTCGTAAAAATGGTTACTTAACATCGCTTACTGATTCATCGCCTTGGATCCGTATTTATTTACAATGATACTCATTTTGGGTAAATGAGTCCCGACAATAGTAACTACATTCCGCTAGTCCTCTAGATATTACATATATCTATAATGATATATTAACGCTGGACAGGATATCCCATGATGTATACTGATAGCGACATCCAATTTCTCTGGGAGATGGCTTAAACGCATTTAAAACTTGGACATGTACTCTTTGACTACCATTCAAGGCTAATACATATATCAACCAGTGTCTGGACAACACACGTACTTATATTGACCGACATGACACCACATTTACTTGTATTTGATGTGAAATAGGTCTTAATGCATGTTTTTCACAATTCACCTACCAATGACTACTTATTATTATAATAATACTGTCTTCTCACTGTGTTAAATTTCAACAGTTCACTCACCAAAGATCAGGTATTACATACCGATTATACCATTGGCTGCTGGTAGACAAGGATCAAGGAAGAGATGAACCACATTCGAAATCATTTTAACAATTACTATGGTCGTATTACGACTTAAATGAAATTCAAGATGGTGTAAACATCTCGCGTCATGTCGTAAATTTGAATTATCTAAAGAAGCATCTTGAGCACGAATTTGTCCCTAATCAATGACACAGTATCAACTTGTTACATGTATAAACGTAACATTGTGTAAATTGATACTGTGTCATTGATTATGGCCAATTGTGTGCCCTATCTCTTAAGGAGGGTATCAAATGAGATACTTCGGCAAAAACTTTTATGTACATGAATATTGATAGTGTTTGATCCGCATTTAAATATTTTTAAGTGACCATTGTTTTAATCCTAATTACTTTTAAAATAACCGCATCTTAAAAATCTGATACGGATCACGGATCACGCATCACGGAACCATGGAATACCGGCCTGTTTAAAATCAGTAAACTTAATGTTAATACATACAGCAGAGTGGTCAGATTGGATAACTTGGTATTATCTCACACTTTGTAATAAATTGTAAGAGATAACTAGATATTAAAAACATATTTAATCTTGCTTGTTGCAAAGGATTATTTCTTCTCCATGTATACCTTCTCAAGGTTGGATTTAGTTCCCTAAAACAGTCATAAAGTTCATTTTGTGTCATGTAAGATAGTACTTTATCTCTTGCTCTTTTATTATTTATTGCTTTATAGTTATAATAGTCCATACTTGGATCAATGACTAAATTAAAATCACCACAAAAGATCAAATTATCATTGCCAATTGAATCTACTAGTTTAAAAACTTCATCATAAAATATTGGATTATCTAAATTTGGTCCATACACATTAAGAAGAGTAACTCTTTTATCTTCAATAGATAAATCTAATAAAACATAGTTACCGTCAGTGTCAATTAATTGTTTATGAATCTTATATTCCAGGATTTTGGAAAATAATATTGCTGTTCCTCGGGAACTGGATGATCCAAAACTGCATATGCACTCCCCATCCCATTCTGAGTATATTTGTTTCAAATCTTGAGTAAAATGTGTATCTTGAAGACAAAAAATATGACCTCCTATATTTTTAAAGTATTGAAAAACCTTTATTCTTTTCTTTACTCCGTTTAAACCTCTACAATTTACAGACAGTATTTTAATGTCCTTGGTATTTCCTCAAAATATGTTTATACAAGAGCCTGTGAAGTAATTCATAATACAGGTAAGCAATAAAATGCATGTGCATTGTATGTTAATATTATTCTTAAAAGTATTAAAAAGAACAATCTAGCCGGTTTTTTTAACTAGTTACAATGTAGAGGAGTAATTTTTTTCGTAGATTATTTCTGGAACATTCAAGTGAAGATATTGAATAATTACAAATACACAGAATCTGGAAAGGAAAAATTTAAAAAGAAATTAATACATATATGCTTACTTTTTATGCAGATATAGAGAATCGACCACCTAATGTAGTTGCATTCTCACTTTCTTTGAATAAAGCCACAAAACATACGTATTTTTCAAATTTCTTTCTTACCATCACACTGTTCATTAATATTGATAATACACTTAACCAATGTTCTAACTGCAATTACTCCGAGAAGAACTTAAATCTATTCAGGATAAAAAAATTGAAGGCTTTATGATAAGACCTAGGGTCAAAGATATATTAGAAGGAGAAAAGCCTAGCAACTACTTTTGTGATCTAGAAAAGAATACATATACTTCCAAAACAATAAATATCCTACAATCAGATGATGGAAAACTTATTACAAACCAGGTAGAAATACTTAAAGAATGTGAAAAATTCTATGCAAACCCATTTAAAGAGAAGAAACAATTTTCAAATAGTAATTTTACTGATTTTACCAATGGTATATCTGCACCTAAAATTACAATATCAGAACAAGTTAAACTAGAAGGATTAATCACTTACAAAGAAGCAAGTCAGGTTTTACATAAAATGAAAAATAATAAAAGTCCTGGTACTTCTGGCTTTGGAGCAGAATTTTTAAAAATATTTTGGAATAAACTTGGTGTATTTGTAGTAAGAGCTCTTAACCATGCATTTCTTTCAGGAAAACTATCAGAAAATCAGTCACAAGGTATAATAACCTGCATTCCAAAAGAAAATAAACCCAAAGATACTCTTAAAAATTGGAGACCTATTACTCTTTTGAACACTGTATATAAGATTGGTTCTGGCTGCATAGCAAATAGAATTAAAAGTGTACTAGACAACCTTATAAGTAAAGAACAAACTGGGTTCATATCAGGTAGATACATTGGAGAAAATACTAGGTTAATATATGATATTATGCAACACACTGAGGAAAAAAATCTAAAAGGTCTCCTTCTTTTAATTGACTTTGAAAAGGACCTTTATCCAAAATACATTCAACTTTTTTAACTTTGGACCTTCTATACAAAACTGGTTTAAAATCTTCTATCAAAATGCAAAATCTGCAATAATACAATGTGGATTCCTGTCCAATTTCATACCAATAAGCCGCGGTTGCAGACAAGGTGATCCCTTGTCCATCTACATCTTTATTGTATGTGCTGAAATTTTGTCATTAAAAATAAGAAATAATAATAATATAAAAGGCATTACCATAAACAATTATGAACACAAAATTTCACAGTTCGCAGATGATACAACATTAGTATTAGACGGAACAAAAACATCATTAGACGAGACATTAAACATATACTCAACAAAAATAAAAAGTATCCACTTTTCTATCTTAAATTTTGTAAACTTTGAAAACGAAAACTTAGAATTCTGTATGTGGACAACTTTGCATTTCTGTTATCATTGCAAAGAGAAAAAGTGTTCTTGAAAATCTGCAGCCACAACTTAGTTATCTTTTCCTTTGTTGTAATGAGGGTTCCAGGAAAAAGTCAGTGATTCTTTGAAGAATTCACATTGATTTGAATTAAATCAATCTTTCCACCTCTTGTGATCAATAAAATCACAAAACATTCACCAATAAAACAAGTAGTCCTCGATAAACTACGCTAGAAAGTCCAACCATTTCCAATTAGGCCTACCTCCCTTTAAATTGAATATGTAGTGTTTTGTAATCCATTATTAATTGTTATTCGACTGGCCGTTGCTTAGGACTTGGTGTGAAAGATTATGTTTATGAACAATTGAAATTAAAAACAACTGAGATTAACCAATTAAACACCATTCAAAGCGTACCCGATTAAATGAAAATATGTTAATGAGAATATAAGCATAAAAAGTGGATACTTTTTATTTTTGTTCAGTATATTATCTGAATTTGCAATTATCTCAGGATTACAAGTAAATTTCGAAAAGACCAAAGGTGTATTGATTGGCAGACAAAAATTCAGCAGTGACAGCATTAAAACGAGATGGAAACTTGCCTGGAATCAATCTACTTTTAGAATGCTAGGAATAGATTTTCATGTTGATCTTACTAAAATGATACATATAAACTACTCCGAAAAAATAATAAATGTAAGAAAAATGATTACTTCTTGGAAAAGAAGAATACTGACACCCATTGGAAAAATTACTGACTGTCATCAAAAGCCTACTTCTTCCCATCTTCAATCAAATATTTACAGTATTACCAACTCCTCCAGGTAACATTATAAATGACATAAATAACATCTTTTTTGATTTCATTTGGCAAGGAACAGTTAAAATAAAACATGAAGTTTTAATACAAGATTATTGTGATGGAGGTTTGAAAATGATAAACATTTCTGCATTCATAAAAGCACTTTAATTAACTTGGTTAAGAAGATTTGTTGAAGAAGGAGTTTGGACAAATATCCTAATAGACAAAGTAGAATTAAATAAACTTTATAACTGTGGTAAAATTATGTTGACAAAATTGTTGCAATGTTTAAAAATGAGTTTTGGAAAGATGTTTTAAAGCCTATTCAGAGTTCACTGAAATCAAGACAAATAACCAAGACAAACAATTCATAGGTAATACACCACTATTTGAAAACCACAGAATTCTAGTAGGCAATAAAAGTATATTTTTAAAACATTGGTTTGATGTAGGTTTACATTTCCCTGTTGGTGAATTTTATAAAATCGAAGAACTAAATGATAAATACAAACTAAAAACAAATTTCTTAGAACTTCACGGTATATTAAATGCAGTTAAATTGTTTTTAAAGCAAAACAATAGTAACTTAAAGCAATGTTATATTGAAAAACCAAATTATCCATCTTCGCTGAGATACATTACAAAAGAAGAAAAAGGGTGTAAATCAATGTATCAATCTTTCAACATTAAAAGTGTAAATCCAACAAGCAAACAAAAATGGTCAGTGATATTAAACTCAGAAATAGAACCCTCAGATTGAAAAATTTATTACCAGCTGCCGTTCAAAATTACAACTGATACTAGCATACAGTGGTTTCAAGTAAGGATTTTACATAGAATTATAGGAACAAATTATTTACTTTATAAAATGAAATACACAATTATATATTTTTTAAAACCTACCTGTGCTTAGATAATGCACTACTTTGGGAATTATTGCTACCACTGTAAAAACATTGTTATCGTTTTCTTTGTGAAGCACTGGTTCTTGTGGATTTAATTGATAGATCAACTTACTAGTATAAACTAATTGCTAAAATAGCAATAATATTACAGTTTTATGCTAAAACATACATTGGAATAAAAAACACATGAATTTAAGAATCCAAAAATCTTAACCTATTAACTAAAACCACAAGTATTATGTGCCCATGAAAATAAATAAATAAAAGTACTCTCTCTTTTTTTATATAAATTCAGGCCAGAGTAATTCCATCATATGCTTGCATAAATGTTAAAAAATTTAATGACTGATGAACTACATGTTTATACTCGACTTAACTTGCATATGAATAGTATTTTGTTTACAAATTGAGTTGTTTAAGAAATACATACATAATGTAAATTTTCTTTGAATGCTATATGTTATGTGCATGCTATAAGTTATGTGTAATAATGTGTTTATTACGAATAAATGGGGTTACCCTTATGGGGCCTGAAAAAAAACAACAGAAAAAAAACATTTGAACGTGTACATGATTTTGAAACAGTTCATAGAAAAAAACCTGAAAACAACAACATATATTTTGGTCTTTGTCAAGTTTTGCTTTCTGTTTCTGATTGCTATTGAACCTCATGTTCTGAGAGCTTAAAGCCCAGTTAGGCCCCAGTTACACACACGGTCGTTGCCCAATCGGTTGTTTTAATTTAAGTAAGTCGGTGTTTTGATCGGTTGTCGTGCGTTATTTTGTTTCTGGTTTTCTGTGTAACCAGTCATCGGTGACTGACGAGTGTTCAATGGGTTAAACAAATATTTCATGGGTTGCTGGTACACTATAAATTGAGAAGGCTGTACCTTTCCCTTAAAGATATAGGTAATTTTGGTTGAGGATCGATGCAACGTGAGGGATTAGGCATGAAGAAAATAAGACGAATAACTGTTAAACAGCTGATACTGTATTCGTTGAAATGTTGTAATAAATTGTGAACAGGTTTGATGACAATATAATTTACTGCGTTTATATATGCGGTTTTACAATCAGATTGGCCACAATAAAACTTGCTTATGGTATGACAGCCAAATGTACTGTTTTTAGAATAGCTGCACATGCGAGCGTTTTTAATTATTCAATATAAATTGAGAAGGCTGTACCTTTCCCTTTAAGTTTATTTGAGTCGTTGGATTGCTATCGTACAGATACATTAAATATTTCTAAATCTCCCCTTAGACCCGCCATTTTTAACGCTATTCGGAAGCTGCATTTGGCTGAGTCCATTAATTATTGGCTGATATGGCCTAAATCTCGCGACTGCCGTAAAATTGTATGCAACGTGGCGCTTAGTTATATAATAATAATAATAATAATAATAATAATAATAATAATAATAATAATAATAGTTTGCATCAACTTAGTTCGTGAAGATTAAAATGGCTTAATATTGGCGCTTTATTGGCGTGAATTATTTGGTTTGTTTATCAGGGTGATTACTAAATTTTGAAATCGCCAATTGAAGTAAAATTGAAGTGCCACTTGGCATAGTATAGCATTTGTTCGAAAAAAGAATAGCAATTAGGCTACAACATTTTAGCATATTTCATAAAATTGGCTTGAATGTGTCTTGATTTTAAGTGATGTTATCATAACGATTAGAAATTATATAATTTACATTTAATCTTGATTTAAATCAGTAAGAATGGTAAAATAATTTGATACAATTTACATGGAATTGAAATGGATATATTCTCTTCGAATAAAAGATAAGGACGAAGACAACGTCTTAGCTAAGAATTTGCCATCGCATGTCTGATATGCAACTAATTTGTAGTATTTTAATTGATTTGGCTAAAAAAGACCATTATTGCGCAATATCTAGTTGCTTATGTTTGTTGTGATTTAAGTATACTGATCTCCCATAACCTGACAAAAGAATTGAATGCTATATTCGATTCGATTTAGAGAAAATATTAGAGAAACAATTCAAAAATAATTGAAAAAAGCTTAACATTAATTTCGTCAGCATGATTGACTGCACATTTAACCACTTGGCGCCGTTAATTAGGCTTAGGTGTTTTGATTTTCATTAGGGAATTCGACGATTCGCTAAAAACTCGCCACTTGGCGTAAAATTAACGTTGAGCTAAGTGCTGTTTTGTGATTTGATTTGCACAAAGAATAGCCGCTTGGAATAAGATTGAGGTTCCGTTTGGCGCTGTGTAGCCGCTTGGCTTATAGTAAGTGCAACCTGGGGCTGTGTTGGAAATTTAAGTGCCGATTGGCGCTGTCTGTGAATGGAATTGTTTTAAGGAAGACTAGCCGATTGGCTTAAAGTGGGTGCCACTTGGCGTTGCGTTGGTTTTGTTTAACTTGATTATCAGCGTAACGATTTGACTGAAAACTTACCACCTGGCGTAAAATTGAAGTGCCGATTGGCACTGAAGTGCCGATTGCGCTAAGGGTTGGAATTGAATTGTTGAATGCGGAAGACTAGCCGATTGGCTTGAAGTGAATGCTACTTGGCGCTGTGTTGGTTGTGTTTAGCTTAATTATCAGGATAACGTGTTGACTGAAAACTTACCACCTGGCGTAAATTTGAAGTGCCGATTTGCGCTGTGTTGGAATGGAATTGTTTAATGGGGAAGACTAGCCGATTGGCTTGAAGTGAATGCCACTTGGCGCTGTGTTGGTTTTGTTTAGCTTGATTATCAGGGTAACGTTTGACTGAGAACTCGCCATGTGGCGTAAAATTGAAGTGCCGATTGGCGCTGTGTTGGAATGGAATTGTTTTTGTGGACGACTAGCCACTTGGCTTGAAAGTGAGTGCCACTTAGCGCTGGACTGATCGATTTTTATTGTTTTCAATGTAAGCGAGTTTATTCGAATTTAAAAACTTCGATAAGATACTAGTAAGAGGAATCGATAAAAAATTTAATTTGAGCGTGTATGTTTATTGATTAAATATATGCGCAGATTATTAGCAAACAATACTGGTCGTTTTTGCATATGTTTGAAAATTCATTACTGTTTCTTTTATATTCACGTAAGTTCTGGACTTCATTGCAGCATGATCGAGGATTCCAATTGTGCGGCTTGACACGGGCCAAGACGAGGATGCGGAATAGATGGACTTAATAACGTTTATGAACTGACCTATTACGACCTGACTGAATATCTGCTGCTTTGAACGGGTTTTAAATTGTCAAGTTACTTAATTAACGGTAATTTTGTAAATTAATGCACTTTACCCATCTAGAATTATAACCGTGGACTTGTCCGAAAGGTAACAGTTCACGGGTCAAAATCGAACTATACATATACCTTTTTATTTTCGTTATGTTAGAAATAAAAATTCAATATTAAAATATTGAAAATAAATAAACACTAAACATGATTAATACTCGTAAAACGAAATGTTAATTAATGTGTTAGATGTAAGAGGCGTTTAAAACTTAATGTTCATGTTGCTGATAATGTTATTTTGTGCGATTGATATAGACTGCATCAATGAAAGAATAATCAACTTCTGTCGTCACCATAGAAGTGTGCAGTGAACAATTTTGTGCAGATATACAATACGTTGACGTGATAACTTTAACCCAATCCTTCCCGGTCAAAGTTGTTAATTTCAAAATACCTTAGTTGGCATTTGTTATGTTTGTCTAAGTGTCTCATGAATCGACATTTGTTATACTTAAACCTTGTCCAATCATATTTTGGGGTATACCGAGGAGTTGTATGACAATGTTTATCTGATCAGACTGTACTGAACGGAGCATTCTGATCCTGGTTTACGCTGTTCACAAAAGCTAGCGGCAGATGGCTAAAACCCCTTTTTATTGGCTTTTTAATCACTGTTTATGTTTCACAGACGGGCATTTACTTGTGCAATATTATAGTGGTATTTTGATGAAAATGTTATCGGTCTTTTCGATCAGTGTTTGGCATCAAAATGATGCACGAGACAGTTCACTGACTGGTGTAAGTCCTAATCAAAATACATGTTCCTGTTTTTGTTCTGGTCGACATGGTCAATGTTGTGATTCAAACAAAATTAGCACTTTCTCGCGAAATGTAAAAATTAGAAATCGCACGCCGAGTAATGGTTGAGTCTTTATCTAAAAATAGCGTGAATAAACCGAGTGTGAATGAATTTGTCGGACGCATTCATTAGTTACTCTAAACAGGTAAACATTACTTTAAAATTGCGCAAAGTCATAACATGAGTACTTTTGTCTAAAAATGTCGATAAAAGGAATCAATTTAACCTTATATTTATTCTGCTTTTGACAAAAGATTTTAAATTTTCAATATTAAATTTCGAAAAACATTATGCGCATAGAAATTATTTTTTTTTAATTACTTGCCATCTTTACAGTAGGAAAAGATTAATAGTTAAGCGATAACATGTTCAACGTTAGTTAAGAAATTTTATTCATACCTATCAACTTACATCAATATTATTAGATCTACTTGATTTCCAAACCACACGACTGGTGCATTGAAAGCTTCAGTCGGGTAATTTTAATACTAGTTTCAGCCAGTAAAAGCATCGAAAATTTAACTACGATCGAGTTTGATGTTTGGGTTCAAACGCAAGTGACGCTTTTAACATTATTGTTGCACATTCCAATTTTGTTTTAAAGTTAAAGATGACATCTACGTATGTACATGAACTTTTTATAATTTTGCACTTTATACATGTAAATGGCGTTGTAACATCGTAAATTACTAAAGAACAATGTCCCCTTTCTATTAAATACGGATCCCTTTATAAAATAATGACCCTCTCCGATTTTATTTATAATAATTTTAATACCTCCCGGCCATAATATTATGACCCTTGGTTATAGTATTATGATTCTTGGTCACGGTTAAGATATTAACTTGATAAATGGATAACTATTTTAAGTAACACTATATATAACCGTTATATAATCATTATTATTATTTCTTTTATTATTATTATTATTATTTGTATTATTTTTTAACTTTAGAGCAACTAGTACTATCACTTAAACCTCATAATTATTAGAATCAATAAGCAAGGGAAATTTTTGAATGTGAAAGTATCAAAATCTTTAGAAATATGTGCTTGGAATATTAATGGACTTGTAAAAAGAGTCAACAATGAAAAACTTTCTAAATTAAAATATATTAACTTTACTCAACATTTAACATCGGATATAATCATCTAATCAGAAACACATACTGGTTATAATGAATCATTAAGTGTAGATGGGTATAAAAATGTTCTTAACTGCAGGTCAGAATACAGTAGCAGAAAAAGAGATGGGATTGCTGTATTCATAAAGCATTGTATACAGAAAGGTGTTAAAGTTATTGATACCTCAATCTCTGACATGATTTGGTTTAAACTTGATAAAACCTTTTTTAATTTTGAAACTGATATTTACCTATGCGCTATTTATATTTCTCCAATTAACTCATCCTATGCAACAAGATCAATCTTAGATGAAGAAATATTTGATAAATTAGAAAATGAAATAATTAAATATAGCATACTTGGAAATATTGGATTTTTTCCCATATGATTCAAATGATGCACTTGATGATCTACTACCTGGAAATTATATTGCAGACAATGTACAAGTGTTTCGCAACACTGAGGTAAATCAAACAACTAACAAGTATGGAAAAAAAATTATTGATCTTTGTATAGGCTCACAAATGAGAATTCTTAATGGAAGAACCCTAGGTGACTCCATTGGAAGAGCGACCTATTTTCGTTATAATGGAATTGCTATTGATGATTATTGTCTATGTAGTTCGACAATGCTTAAATATATTCTCCATTTTAACGTACATGAATTTCATGCAGATCTTTCGGACCACTACAAGATTTTAACTGTACAATCTTACCATAAACCCCAGAAAAACGATGATTTAAGACCATTACCTCGCAACTTTAAATGGTCTACTTTAAATGAGACAAACTTTCGTGCAAAACTAAATAAGCATAAACTTGAAAATATTGCCCAAAACATTGAAAGATTACAGAGCAACAAAATAACTCAAAATGACGTTGATGAAATTTTGATCAATATTAATGATATCTTTTATGAAGCAAGTTTTGGTATTAACAACAAACCGTCATCTAAACACATACATAAAAATCATAGGAAGGCAAAAAATAAATGGTATGATTCTGATTGCCAAATACAGTATAGACATGTTAAACATTTGAGTCGCCAATTAACAAATGAACCATGGAATGAAAATTTACGCAAAAAGGTTTGGTATGAACAAAAGCAATACAAAAATTTGACTCGTAAAAACATAGACTATTCAGTAAATTAGTTGGCAGTCTTTTAGACATAGGAGATAAAAACTCTTCTTCATTTTGGAAAACAATTGATATGTTAAAAAAAGGTGAAATATTCATATCAGGAATCGCCACATTCAGAAAAAACAGCCTCCCCACACAGTCAAGAAGAAGAGAGGGGGAGAGAGCATGGTTAATAAAATAATCAGTTTCAAAAAAGACACCACTAACAATAAACAAAAATGAGAACCCGAGGGGTTAAGAGACAAGTGTAGTGATGATCCATCCACAAACCTAACTCCAAGTTAGTGGACAGATTACTTCAACAAACTACTTAACACTGACCAAAGAAATAATTATGATGAAACTGATAACGATGTAGAATGTAAATATGTAAATATTAGTACTGAATCCTTGAATACGAAAATTACTAATGAGGAAGTATTAAAAGTAGCTAAATCAATTAAATGCAAAACTTCATGTGGGATTGATAAAATTACAAATAATATGTTAAAGGTGTCTTGCTTGTCTTATCCTGAAATTTATGTTAAACTCTTTAACCTCATACTTGAAACTTGTATTTACTCCACCATATGGACAGAAATCATTATTAAGCCTCTGTTCAAAGGTGGAAATTTTAATGATCCTTCCAACTACAGAGGAAATTGCCTTATCAAGTTGTTGTGCAAAATTCTTCTCTAAGATCCTTTGCAATAGACTATATATGTATCTCGAAGACAATGACATCATATGTAAAGAACAGATAGGCTTTAAAAAAGGATGTCGCACAAGTGATCATGTGCTTACTCTCAAAACCCTAGTTGATAAAGCCTTTAAAAAGTCTTCAAAGCTATAGTGCTGTTTTGTTGATATGAAAAAGGCATTCGATCTCGTTAACAGAAATGCACTTTTTCATAAATTAAACAAATACAACGTTAAGGGAAATTTCATCAGAATTCTAAAGAATATGTACAACAATGTCTCATTCTCTGTAAAACTTAAAGGTGGACTGACAAGTAAACTTGATTCAAAAGTTGGAGTAAAACAAGGCAGTATCTTAAGCCCGACCCTTTTCTCAGTATACTTAAATGATTTAGTTAACATCTTTGATGATTCTTGTGACCCTGTAGAATTCCAAGACATTAAACTATGTTGTCTTTTGTATGCTGATGACATCGTCATACTATCAGAAACCAGTTCAGGTATTCATGCCTTGATAAACTAAATGTGTATTGTAATAAGTGGAACTTAACCGTTAAGCATGAAAAATCAAATATAATGATTTTCAATAAAGCAGGCCGCACTATTAAAAACGTAAAGTTTATGTATGCTGGAACAGAACTTAGTATTACTGATGAATATAAGTATCTTGGCATAATATTTAAACCTTCTGGTGTTTTGACCCAGAGTACTGAACATTTGTGTAACAAAGCATTTAAAGCTTTATTTTGCATAAGAAAAAAGTTACTTTCTGACTACAATAATATTTTAGCACATTTAAAACTATTTGAAGCTTGTATTAAACCAATTCTGTTATACTGTAGTGAAGTATGTACTTTAGATGCTATGGTGCACACAAATTATGAGATTGAAAGAAGGTTTCATTTATATGAACCTGAAAAAATTCAGATCAAATTTTGTAAAATACTTCTTGGTGTAAATAAAGCTGCAGTCAATATGACAGTATTAAGTGAACTTGGTGCTTTTTCTATTTACATTCAGGGTCTTAACAACTCAGTTGGCTTTTGGCACCATATTTTAGCAACTAAGAGCAGTTCAATGGTTATAAAGCATATCATACCAGTATTGGATTAACTAAAGGTTTTGGTTCTAAAATTAAAAATTTTTTAACCAAAATAGGTTTTCAACATATATGGCAAAATCAGAGCACTTTCTCCATAAAAAAGTTACGTTCTGCAATTTTTTCAAAATTAAAAGAGCGATTCATTACATTTTGCAAAACCATCTTCATAATGATAACTCAAAACCAAATGGAAACAAACTTAGAACTTACAGAAATATTAAAACAAAATATGAATTAGAAAAATATTTGCTAGTTAATGCTGACAGAAAAGCAATATCCGCTTTTGTCAAATTAAGAATAAGTAATAGCAATTTGTTAATTGAAAAGGACGCCACCTAAATATCCCTTTAGAGGAGCGTACCTGTCCTCTTTGTAAATCAGATGTTGAAGATGAGATACACTTTGTTTTGAATGTAATGAGCTGCAGACAGAAAGGAATAATATGGTTAATCTGTTGAATGACTGTGTACCATCATTTAGTTTGCTTAATGATGGAGAGAAATTGCAATTTATTTTAGGCAATTCATGTACTGACGGTGATATTTTAAGGGCCTGTCACACTCCTCCCAATTCTATTAATCGATAAAAAGAAAATTATCAAAATCTCAATAACGGCAAACTGCTGTTAATTGAAACTTTGCACAAATGTATGTTATTAATGTATCTTTATTTTACAGATGGTAAGACACGTTAGAAAAGTAAAGAACAATAGCGAGATCAAAAAATTCCCTCAACTTCTATTTACATAAATTCACAAAAACTAAAGAACACAAAACATCATTTTAAATGCCCACATGAGTAATATGATACTGACAACAATTTATTGTGCCCTCGTGATTTACCTATGTAAACTTTACGAGATATTAGTAAAAGTGTGTTTGACCTTCAATTTCCTGGTCGCGTAAACTGATGACAATCACTGATTTCGCTTTTAATAGTTGAAAGTTTTTTACAAAGTACACAACATTTTCTTGTCAGTATCATTGCGCTCATGAGGGAATTTAAAATTATGTTCTGCATCCCTTAGTTTTTGTGAATTTATGCAAATAGAATTCAAGGAATTTTTAGGTCTAGCTTTGTTTCTTTACTTTTCTAACGTGTCGTTCTGTATGCAAAATAAAGTTACATTAGTAACATTCATTTGTGCAAAGTATCATTGAACGGCATTTTGCCATTACTGAGATGTGATGATTTTTATTTTATCGATGAATAGAATTGGGAGGAGTGTGGCAAGCCCTTAAAAATATACATTTACAGCATTCATAATTTATATCAATTAAGACTGTCAAAGTTATCATAGGGTTATGTTTATAGCTAAACAAGCAAGCACTGTTACGGAATGGAAATCCACATACCGGATTAATAATCTCCGCTTGTTGTATATTTCTCTATTTATTACTTTTGATTATTACTACATTAATATGCATTGTATGTTTGTATTGTCTTTGTACTGTTGTGGTAACAATCCTGTTTGTTTGGATTTAAACCAATAAAATGATTTGATTTGATTATAACCGAGAGTCGTATTTTTGTATTACATCAATTCAGTTAGGACAAAATGTAACTGTGAAAAAATAACGTAATCCATTTTCTGTGAAATGTTCCAGAGTATAACCTAAGAAATCATTCTATAGACTCAAGCACGGACTGAGGCGCGGACGGTTGCTAATACCATTTTCTCCTAAGATGCCTATCCCTAACAATAATTATGTTGTACGTTTATATGTACCATAGATTCTATGTGAGGGTTCTACGTGCAGGGGAGTCATAATATTATGACCCTCGGTCATAATATTACGACCGGGGAGACACTATTCTATATAAAAGCTTTTTAAATAAGATTTTAAAACAGAGTATTATGTTGAAAAAAATCCTTTTAGGTATAGAAGTGCATTTGCAAAGTTTAGGTGCGAAGTTGCACCAATACGTCTGGAAACTGGTAGATATGAAAATATTGCTGTTTGTAATAGAACACGTTTCCATTGTACAAATACTGTTGAAAATGAGATGCATGTAATTCATTTGTCCAATCTATGCCAATATTAGATGTCAATTACTGGATACTCTATCTACAAATTATGAATGTCAAAACATGTCAGATTTCGAGAAATTTATCTACCTTTTTACTAAAGAGAATTTGATGTATTTGTCAGCCAAAACCTGCTATAATATTCTCCAAGAAAGTTGAAAACACTTATATAAATGACAGTTTTATGACAACTGTAAAAAATGTATCGCTGTATATAAGAATAATCTAATAATACAAAAATTCTTTTAGTGTTTAAAAATGTTGACAATAGAACTGATATATGCCGTACTATGAGTACATTATTGTTTGAAAATCCAAATATGTCTTAATTATGGTGCATTACGTAGTCTTATTTTTAGTGTTTTAGGTGTAAAGCTACTGTATCTTTTAGTATCAAATAGCCTCTTATGAATCAATAATGATTGGTCACATGCATGTACTACTACATTTATATAATTTTATTGTATAAACTGTGGTGTGTATATGTAATGCGAATGAGTTTCTAATAAATAATTGAATTGAATTGAATTGAATATTATGACCGGGGAGACACTATTCTATATAAAATAATGACTGGGGGGATCAGTAGATCGCTTTGCTTACTTCTCTGTTATGCACTTCGGTGGCAAGGGTTTTAGATTGAGTTTAACGTTTCTATGAAACGTTGGTAAAAGAAAGTAAAAAGTAGAAGCCGGATCTGTATCTTTATTCCTGTAACCTTGCTTTTGCTGACTTTACTCAGTGTGCGCAGAATGAGTAAGGTAATTGAGTTCACAGCGTCTGCTTTAAAATGCAATTAACTTCAAAAGTTTAATACTAGTGACCATAGATAGTTATGTGACCATAAGGGTTAGTGATTGGCTTAATTGTTCTTTAAGGGGTCTCAATTCTATCTGAGGGTCACTTTTTCTACGTGCGGTGGAGTCATAATATTTTTGTCCCTCGGTCATAATATTATGACCGGGGAGTTACTATTCTATATACAAAATGACCGGGAGATCGCATTGTGTACTTCTCTGTTATGCACAAGGGTTTTAGATTTAGTTTAACATTTCTATGAAACGTTTGTAAAAGAAAGTAAAAAGTAGAAGCCGGATCTGTATCCGTGCTTTTGCTGAATTTACTCAAGGTGCGCAGAAATGAGTAACGTAATTTATTCCCAGCGTCTTTGCTTTATAATGCAATTAACTTCAAAAGTTTAATACTAGTGACTGTTTGTTTTTTTCATGTACCATTGTCGGGTTAATCAGTGGGATGGAGCTCATTCACCAAGACAACTGATACCTGTTTGTCCATTTAAGAATCTGTTGGGACAAGTTTGAAGTTGGCGCATCATAGAAGTTCAAGAATCACAGTCGGCATTACGAAACATACACACATAAAGAGGAACTATGGCAATTACAATTTTTAACTTTACTGCTTAAAGTCATTTCTTAAAATCAGAATATGTCACCAAGGAAAAAATGAAATGCATATCAGGAATGGCCACATCCAACATACACAGCCTCCCCACACAGCCAAAAAGTAGAGAGGAAAAGAGAGCAGTGTATTTCATTATTCACTAACGAAAGTGAGGGGTTACCGCCTTCGAACGGTCAGTGGCAAATCAAATTGCTACTGGGGGTTTAAACCAGATTCTAGGGTGCACCAACCTCAAACTTGCCCAAACAGGTTCTCATATCACAAAACAAGTACAAATTGTCTTGGTTAAATAACTCCAACCCACCCATCGGCTCAACAATGTTGCATGCAAAAGCACACAAACATATAAAACATCAGAAGCTAATAGCATTGCAAAGCCAAAGGGCAGGTACTCAATGATCTTACCGAGACCAGAGCATCTGGAGTAAAATCAGCAAGAACACGGAGACAGGGATAAAAGAAAAAAAATCGAGCTTCTATGTTCTTTTAAGAAAAGATTTCCCCATAAACCTTTATAAACTCTTAAACCCCTGCCACCGTCTTGCAACCAAAGAGGTAAGCATAATTATGATCAACTGTAGATGGGTTAATCACCGGGCCTGCAAAGCGCTGTAAAATATCATGTTGGTAACCTCTCTTTTTAAATTTAAAGATGGTTTTTACGAAAAACCGGGAGAAATAAACATTGTAATTTATCTTCTAAAGTTTATAAATTAAATCTCCATAAAAAACTGGCTGTGAAATACCTTGTTGCAATAGTGATTTTAAACTGCACCTGTATTTATGAATAAGATCTAGGTATCGGCGATAAAACTTGCAAAAGCTTTTCCTTTATTTGTGATACCGATAACCTTGTTACAGTTAACAAAACCAGATGTAAAGCGTTTATCTCTAGCAGTACTTAAGGTACACATTATGTATGTGGATGTTTCTAAATTAATACTTAAAATATTAGTATAATTAGTAGGCATTTGTAGCCACGCTTGGTGACTGCTTCCTGGGTGATAAACCTTTATTGCTGTGTATAAGAACATTGAAGAGGAATATACCTCTCTTGGTCCCGAACCAGTGACCTCTTAATCAAAAGTCCGATAATCATTAACATAGTCCTATCTTCTAAACTTTGTCCAATTTATTACTGGAAAATATCATTGACCATTCCACCGACGCTTATGAGTCGATATATAGAGGTTTCACTTGCAATTCCCCAACTGTTTTCGAATCGGTAAGCACACTTTATATTTGCTGATTTACACGGTATTCGTGTGTTATTTGCAAGCAATTAGAGGCATTATCATTTTGTTTTATAACAATCTTAATGTTTCATTCTTAAAGTACAATAACAATGCCCATAAATACTTTTAACGCTCATACTAGTTCATGTTGGTTAAATTTGTGCTTAAGTTGGAGGTTCAACCATCACAGTTTCTAACGATCTGATTAGTTAAAAAGCAATTAGGAGAAAAAAGGTCACCTGAAAATACTTTGATGCGGAACAAAAAAAAACTCTTATTGTGTGCCATAGTTTATGGTGAGATAAAACACTTGATACCCTCCTACAGATAACTAAACTTTCTGAATGACACAAGATGACCCTAATTTCTTTTTTAAGTCGTAATACGATCATATTAATTGTTAATTTTTTTTTTAAATTATCGGTTTATCTCTTCCTTGTTCTTTATCTACCAGCAGCCAAAGGTACCTAATCTTTGGTGAGAGAAATGTTGAAACCTAACACGGGCTGCTGACATTATATCATAAGATACTGAAGTCATTTGTCAGCGAATTTGTATTCAAAACAACGTCGGCACTTAATGCACATCAATACAAGTATATGGTGTAAAATTGGTTAAGATAAGTAGAATTGGTGTCCAGAGTAATGTCCAGGTTGACCATGACCTACAGACTGCATACTGCGAAATGATCCTTTTATAATATTGTTGCTCAAAACATATTTAAATACACTAATTTTTTTTCACCCTAGTACTGGCTCTCCCAAGTGCAGGTGGCAATCCCATAAGTAGTAAAAAATCGGGGAGGGAAAAGAGCCCCATTCTGCGCCTATTTCCAAGACACTCGCAGACTTCCAGGAATGTTGGTGCCAATCAAAATAATGATATTTTTGACTTCTATGAACTCTTCCGAGCAAATTGAGAGTCCCCCCCCCCCCAATTTTGCTGCCAATCGATATTTTTGCTCCAAGGGAAAATATCGCATAAAGACGCGTGTCGGACTCGTAGATGAGTTATTCTTCGTTATAAATTCTCTCTATTCTATGCCAGGAAAGGGAGAATTGTTTTATTGTGAACCTACGGACGTTGATATTCAACGACTAATGGTGAAAACCATTGCAGTCATTCTCTGTAAGTCTGCCATTTAGACTATCGGTATATAAAATTTAATTTGCCTTTTACGTACATAACTTACAAAATAGTGAAGATATGGAAGCGGGTTTGCAGTTATTCAGGTGAGCTATTTCTTTCTTCAAAGGAATGTATTAGGGGTTAGAAGGTTCTCTCTCGCCGTGTAAAACCAGAGTTACATTGTAATTAAAGTATGTAGCCAAGCATTCACTTCAGTTTGTTTAAAAAAGAATTGTGTACCGTAGATAAAAATTATGAAATATAAACTCAAAAGAAAAGGTTTAGTCAATACACTCAACCAAAGTTCTAATTGGTCATTAATTGTATATGTTTACAATGTATGCTAGTTTCGTTTCTTCCCTATATCAAGAGAGGTTGTGAAAAGAATTGTTTTGTCTTGAAATCAATTATCTAATGTCTTTTTAATCTTTATTGATTGTTTTCTTAAATAAATACAAAACCGTTTACATACACAGCAGGGTTAATATAAGAACAGTCTTTAATTGAAAGGGAGGTAATTTTAAAATTGGATACTTTGAAAGGGGTTTATTTAAACATATGTGCTGTTGATTAATCATGTGTTGTGTTTTTCCCACTAATGAGGGGTCCTATTAAAATAAAACAAGGAATTAAGAGCAAATTTCTGTTTGCTTGACCTTTTTATGCAAGAAATGCATTTTTAGCAAATTAGGGAACTCTCGCCAAACTGTTCCAAAGTCAATTATTACAAGATTTAAGCTTAAGTTAAAGACTGTTGTTGGCATATGATCATAAATAAAGAGTGAATTAAATGTCTATCTTATCAAAAATTACAGACACAAAGTGACCAATTAGAACTTTTGTTGAGTGTATTTTCGTTTTCGCGCTAAATCTACAATATTGCAAATATCGTAGAAAAAATTGAACATACGTGTTGTACTAACTCTTCTTATCACATACACGGTGATTTGTTCACGAAAACCTTCTTCATTAGACCGTGACTGTGTAAAGTCAAAATGCTCGAGATGCACGTGCCGATGAAAACCGGCAAGCATATTTTCGCAAATTTCCTTTGGCATTATAAGTGTATTGTCTACAAAGAAAAAAGCCGGAGTAAAATTGCTGGTAGCTAGCCTGGGTCACCGTACTGGCCTCTCCATTACTGATAGAAATAGATATCTAGAAACTTGTTTACACGCTGCTGACGGTACAGGTCGTTTTGGTTGCTATGAGCGAACAATATATCGTATGCAAGCGCGATTCTGACAAACTGGCAGCATCAACAACCTGCATCGTTCAGGTAGGACGTTGAAAGATCGCTACTTAGTGACGTCAACACGACGTATTCGCTTCACACCTGCTCAAAGGCCCGTTTCACGTCTTAGACAATGAACGGGGATTAAGAATATTCGTTTGTTCCGCTTGAAACCGGCTGAGACCTGCTCGGCCGCGAGCTTGACGTCCTTACAGAGGTATTCTTCCAACAGCACGTCAACGCGTCGCACAATTAAATTAGACACGTCAGGGCAGTCGCTGGAAAAGATAGCGATGGAACATATATGATGAGTTTTGATATATCCGATAGGTATCTGAAAATGCGCAACTTAAAATTGACCTGTTAATCACTTCAAACAACACATATAATTCCTTTTTGGCCACCATTCAATTATTTGATTAAATTACAACAGGATCGTTTTCACCGCTTAGTCCAAATTTAATCTCAAAGAAGCTGATGGAATTGATTGTGTTTGGCGACGCCGAGGAGAAAGGTTTGATCCTGCTAACGTCTTGGAATATGACCGTTACGGTGTTGGGATCGTTATGAACTGGGGTGGTATTTCTTATAATGGCAAGACAAAACTCAAAACAATACGGAATGTCTTAAATGCCGCCCATTATTGTGCAGATATCGTTATCCTTGTCATTGTTCCTTACATAGCGAACGGCAATGCTTACGTTCTACAGCAGGATAATGCACGCTGCCACACGGCACGTCATACACGGAACGTTCTTGTTGTCTTAAGGAATGATTCTTATTTTGGTGCGGTTCATGCAGATTGGACGTGCACGCGAGAGCTGGCAAATCCATAAAGCGAGCTAGCGCTTTATGGTAAATTTGCCAGCTCTCGCGTGCACGTCCAATCTGCATGAACCGCACCAAAATAAGAATCATTCCTTATATTTACATTTTATTCATTTTTTTCTTTAAATAAACTTAAGTCGAACGCTTTCAAAAATTAGTATTACGTGAAAACGGGGAGTAATACGTGGGAGTTTTCAATAGTAACAGCCATGACGTTACTGACGTCATTACGGGCCATGCGGTTCATGCAAAATGAACCGATTTTTTTTAAAGGAAGAAATCAATAGGAATGTAAATATAATAACATAAAAATACTCGAATGACAATTAAAATCACCTGATCTCTCCCCGATTCAACACATGTGCGACTATCTTGAAAGAAAGGTGAGTGACAGGATTAACGTCAACAACGCAAAAGATCTGAAACGGTTATTGCACAAGGAATTGGCCCAACCCCTATACACATCATTCGAACAACATACGAAGGCGTTTTCTGGCTTTTATTTTAGCTAGAGGTGGTCATACAAAATATTGAGTGTAATGTAAATTTTGATTTTTACCCCTGTCTTAAATCTTAATCAAATTGAATGACTTTTTATGACTGTGTTCAGTTAAATATTGTTGAAATTCAACGAGTATTAAATGCATTTCGTGGTAAATAATGCTTTTGTCTTCAATTTTAATGTTTATCAATTTTATCGTACCAAGAATTCCAACTGACTAAACTTTTTCTTCTCAGCATAATTATCTATTGTATCGTTGACACAGTGACGGTCCATAAAGAACTTTTAAATGAACTGTTGAAAAAGTGAAAATATGCTTCAGGAACCGCCACGATCACAAAACACAGCCTCTCCACGCAGCGAGAGATACCTGCAAGCTCTAGAAAAACGAACAAGCTGTGAGATAGAAACCCCATTAGATCTTGCACGACGAACATCGCCGTCAAAAAAACGGAAAGATTTCTAATAGATTATTAAAATTATCTATATTCAACAAGTCATCAACTTGAAGGTACCTCGAAGTGTTGTTAAAGGCTGTAATTATGTCCACGTATTCACGTATTAAATCCACGTATTAAATCTTACTTCCCATTGTGAAATCGATTTTGTAAAGATTTTTTCTTTGATTGGAAGTAAGAAATGTTATTTCTTAAAACATCGCTTGCAAAATATTACAGTAAATGATAAGCATTGAAGCATAAGCTCTAAATTAAAAAAAACAACAAACAAACAGGTAAGAACAGATAAATGGGAACCACTCCGCTTATACATGTACGCAGGTCCGAGATAAAAAAAGAGGATAAGGGTTTGTGTACTGATTAATATTCGAACAAACCATTCACTAACCTAAAAGCCGGACTCACTTATTGGGCATTTAAAATTCTAGCTCACAAGCTCATATAAAGTAGCTGAAAGTATTATTAAACAGAAAATATCTAAGAAAGCCTAGGTTATATTTTCATCGTCCCATCACAAGTTTTTATTGATCCATGTGTAAGAACAACCGTAATTGGCAACACAACGTGCTATATACTTATCAAACGCAATACATAAAACTTCTAATTAAAGCCACCACCAAATTAAGACCATTCCGTTATAAGACAAGAATTGTGATATTCTAATTCATAGTTTTACAGTATGTTCAACCAAGAAATAAAGACCACCCTAACTTTTACACTATGTTTACCAGTACCGAAGGTGATCTTACTAGAGAGGTTGCACAGTGTAGAGGGGCATGAGTAGGGTGGGTAATTCAACGTTTGTTACAAACATTATGAAAATCAGTTCATGCAGACAGGATTTTCTTGAACAAAATTTCAGACATGAAAGATAATTATAAACTACGAGTACATAACAGAAATAATGTTATTCTGAAAGAGGCTGTACGAAATGTGTCCTATTTTCGCGGCAAGGTTTCACATAAACATCAAGTACATCGTCAATACAAACACACCACAGCGAAATTATTTTCTATTTAATGAAATGAAATTACTTAATTAACGGTAACGTTGGAAACACCATGATGATACAAAACTATTAATAAAAATATAATTCACATGTTCATATAACTCAAGACACACGGTGTGGTAAATCCGAGGCCCTTGGCCAAGGTTATACAACTGAGCATGGAAACCAGTCTCAGCTTTATAACCTTCAGACCTTGTCACGTAAACTGGGACAAATGTTTTAAAAAATCAAACAACTTATTTTTAATTTCAATAAGATTGTAATTCAATGCCATTCATTTGTAGGTGAAAAGCACTTAATCTGAAATATTACCATATTTTCATTCATTTTATATAGTTTTTTTCACAAAGGAACGAACAATCACAATTGCGTAAAATATTAATTCGGTTTTAGGAAAATCTCTTGTTTCATCATATTTTACAATACGTTCACATTTTATTGATTTGGTAGACATATCGTACATATTCCACTTATTCTTTCTATTCGGGTTAACAACTCGGCAAGTTTAACGAAAAGAACGTGCGGTGATCAACAACTCGTTATTTACAGTCAATTATTGATAAATTGATTTAACTGTTTTTTTTTTAATTTCTAGTTTGGGCGACTCTGATTAAGTCAAACGCCATTGTTATACATGTACATACACGTAACTGCGGCAGTAAGATTATTGTTATGGTTTTAGAACATCTAACTGGAGAAGAAAATGATGTTCTTAAACCACAAAACGTCTTACTGCCGCAGATACATTAGTAACGGCAGTAAGATGTTTTGTGGTTTAAGAACATCTTTCTGCTGTAATTAAACTTACGGCGGCCGTAAGTTAATCTTTTTGCTGTCACTGGAGTTACTGCGGCAGTAAGATGATTTTTGTTGTTTAGAACATTTTACTGCTGCAACAGATCTAACTGCGGCAAAAATGATCTTATTGCTGTCACTGCTTTTACTGTGGCAGTAAGATGGTCTTACTGCTATTACTGCTGCAACTGCGACAGTAAGATGATCTGTGTGGTTTTGAAAAATCTTACTGCTGCAGCTGTTCTTACTGCGGCAGAAAGATGATCTAACTGCTGCCACTGCTGTAATTACGACTGTTAGTTCATCTTATTGCTGTCACTACTGTCACTGCGGCAGTAAAATTATCTTTGAGGTTTTAAAAAATCTTACTGCTGCAACAGTTCTTACTGCGGCAGAAAGTTGATCTTACTGCTGTCACTGCTGAAACTGCGGCATTAAGATGATTTGTGTGGTTTAAGAACATATAACCGCTGTAACTGCTGTTAGTGTGCAGCAGTAAGATGATCTTACTGCTGTAACTGCCGTTACTGCGACAGTAATGTGATTTGGAATAATTTAAGAACATTTTACTGCTGCACCTGATCCAACTGCGGCAGAAAGATGATCTTACGTTTGCCACTGCTATCACTGCGGCAGTAGGATCATTTTTGTGATGTTTGAACATCTTACTGCTTCACCAAACTGAACTCCTTTGTCGGCATCGATATATTTATAAAACAAATTACATTTTTATATAATTCAAGTTCGCTCCCAGCTAGAGGCACTATCATTTGAAATTCATAGTAGCGCCATTTGTGCAGTGTGGCGGCCGTTAAAAGTCTCTCCGTACATATAGTCAGTACTGTTATCAGTAAAAATTACCCGTTACTGATGTAACGCAGCGATGGTTACGTATATAAGGGCTATCCGATCAACCCGGAATTGCAGGGCTAAGCGTTATCGCCATGACGGTGCGTGTTCGTTCCCAGCTAGAGGCACTATCGTTTAGAGGACTTAAACCAATAGAAACAATTACTAGGTAGAAAGACGACATGCATTCAAACAGACATACAGACAGAGAGACTGAAAAGCAAAGAAGACTTACATGTACCAGTATCCGCAATATATTGATAGGTGCATTCAGCGCGTGATTTGATGCACAAAAGTTGGCCTCATGAAGTTTTGGTAAATTTAATTTAAAAACTTCGTCGTAGCATTTTGAACACTTCGATGTGTATGAAAAAAAATCATTTGTTCGAGCAGGAACAAATAGAAGTTAAAAGAGATTGGGTAAAATATTGTACGGATCACAAACTCCTTTTATAAACCATCCGACCGATGACTTTGACCTGACTGAAATATCCTGTTTTTTCCGCATTTGTTCCGCAATTGTTCAACGTAATAAAATATTAAGAGTTAAACTCTAAATGTACAGTGTAGGATTTGCATTGAAAAAATCATTGCCAAAAAATCGAGTCTTATTTTCATAACAACGGAAAACAAAATGAACTAGAAACAGTTTGGTCTTCAGAAAGATTGTATCCACCATCGTTGTTTCCTAAATCTATATTTAATTGCCCCTGGTTGTTGTTTTCGACATTTTCATAGTCATAAACATTACTACTTAGAACATCTGCAGATGTGACAATGTAGATTGCATGAACGTTTTAAAGTTACTATGTAATGCCTCTAAATAAAGAACTGTTTAAATGATCATCGGCTAATCTGCTATATTCATCAAAGTATTACCAATTTTATGTTTATTCTGAACTTCATCTTACGTAAGTTTTTTTAAATACCGCATTGAAGGTTCCATGTCCACCGCCATATGCATACCATCGTTTGGGATGGTCGAAATTGTATTGTTTTTTATGTAAATATTTAGTTGCGCTCAACCCGGGACATGGCGGCGTGGGTAGAAATATGCATTTCCATAACTGTCCATGAACATGCTCAATCAAACCACATTTTAGTTATAAGAAATTGATTTATAGTTGTAAGTTCTTTCTATTTTTAGTAACCACTAAAAGATTACTAAAATTGACCGAAGGTACCTTTTCCCGTGACGTGCCCCATATACATGTAATATTAATAACGCCATATTCAGACAGCGGTATTCATTGCTTGAATCGGAAGCCATATGTTTCAAGGTTATAAAACAGAGTTTAGACACCAGTCTCAAATTTTTTTAGCATCTGATTGGCTGAAATTTCGACCAGTCGTCATTTGAGTCAATCTGATGCTTGAGATTTGAGACTGGTTTTCCATGCTCAGTTGTATAACCTTAGGCACTGTTAACCGTTATGCATTGTCTACATCACTTATTAAATCAGGAAGTGGCATTCTGTTATTGAATGTCACCTTATTAAATTTAAATAGACAGTTTGAGGCTCAAGTTATAGGTCAGTCAGCGCTATTCAGTGTTAAACATCGTTAATTAGCCAGCTGTATTGACGGATTGAACCTTAAGTCAAAGAATTTTAAATGTTCTAAACACATAAAATAGCAATGGTATCTTGCATATTTTGTAACTAAATACTTATAAAACTTCCTGATGGGCTGACCTTCATGACTTGACGCTGTATACTATAACGGTTGTTGTGATCAACTTATCTGGACGACTGAATAAATTATTGAGTACATACAATCACGGAGGCATAGATTACTTGAATCAACCTTGAAGAAATATAATTAATGCCATTGATCTTGTAAAACAATCGTGATATACTGTTATTAATAAACATAAATCATTTGAGGTAATGGTTAAATATCTCATTTGATCTTCAATACAATTTAAACAATTTGAATAATGCAAAATAACTAAATAACGACAAATCAATTTTTTACTTGTGATGTACCGTAAACGTTTAAAAAAAGGTGAAATATGCATATCAGGAATCGCAACATTCAGAAAAAACAGCCTCCCCGCACAGTCAAGAAGAGAGGGGGAGAGAGCATGGTTAATAAAATGATCAGTTTCAAAAAAGACACCACTAACACTAAACAAAAATGAGAACCCAAGGGGTTACCGCCTTGGAACGGTCAGTGGCAAATCATATTGCCACTGGGGGTTTAAACCAGGTTCTAGGGTGCACCAACCTCACACTTGCCCCAACAGGTTCTCATATCACAAAACAAGTACAAGTTGTCTTGGTGAAAAGACTCCAACCCACTTATCGGCTTAACAATGTTGCATGCAAAAGCACACAAACATATAAAACATAAGAAGCTAAGAGCATTGCAAAGCCGAATGGGGCGGGTACTCAATGATCTTACCGAGACCAGAGCTCCTGGAGTAAAATCAGCAAGAACACGATGACAGGGATAAAAGAAACAAATCGAGCTTCTAGGTTCTTTTAAGAAAAGATTTCCCCATTAACCTTCATAAACTCTTAAACCCCTGCCACCGTCGTGCAACCAAAGAGGTAAGCATAATGATCAACTGTAGAAGGGTTAATCACCAGGCATGCAGAGCGCTGTAAAATATCATGTTGGTAACCTTTCTTTTTAAATTTACAGATGGTTTTTACGAATAACCGGGAGAAATTAACACTGCCTTTTATCTTTATAAGTTTATAAATTAAATCTCCATAAAAAAACTGGCTGTGAAATACCTTGTTGCAAGAGTGAGTTTAAACTGCATTTATATTTATGAATTAAATCTGGGTATCGGCGATAAAACTTGCAAAAGGTTTTCCTTAATTTGTGATACCGATAACCTTGTTTTAAAAGTTTTTCTGTAATGCAAAGATAACGTTCATTGAAATCATTAACATTGTTGCAAGCTCTTGAAAAGCGAACAAGCTGTGAGATATAAACCCCATAAGATGTTTAACGAGGAACATCGCCGTCTAAAAACGGAAAATTTACTATATTAAAATTAAAATCATCTCTTTTATCATAAATTTTAGTAGTGACATAACCATTTTCAATAGACAGATTTAGATCGAGAAAGTTTGCTTGCTTTTCTGAAGTGTTCGCTTTATTAAGTTGTAGTTCTTTAGGATAAATCTTGTTAACCAGTAATGGAAAATGGTTATTGTCTATATTTAATAAATCATCAAGGTACCTCGAGGTGTTGTTAAAAGCTGTAATTATATCATCTTGATGTTCAGTGGAAAGAGATAACATAAAGTCTCTTTCATAACAGTATAAAAACAGATCAGCAACAAGGGGTGCACAATTAGTACCCATTGGGATGCCTATTATTTGTTTATAAATAGAGGTACCGAATCTAACATAAATATTATCTAGTGAGAAAGTATAATATTTAATATTTAAAATATCCACTTAGCCAATGTTCTGCGTGGAGAGGCCGCGGTTGCTGGATGTGGCCATTCCTGATATGCATATCTCTTTTTATTTCTTACGATATTTTATAAGTCGATGCAATTCTACAATAACAGTTTTTAGCTGTTAGACAGAAGATGTTTCAGCATTTAAGCAGTTTTTGGTTTAGCTTTACAACAGCTACGGTCGATTTTGTGACTTTAGTTTTCACCCTCATCGATTAAATGTCCTTGGTTTATTAGCGCACGATGGGTTTGTAATGGTAATTTCATAAAAAAGCGTAAGTATTATTTATCTCATTATTTTTCGAATTCGAAGATTGTACGATGCGGAAATTAAAATTTTATTATCTGTGTACTTAGAACATTGGCTAAGTGTATTTAAAGTTAAAACAACTGTTTTTAATTAATTCTGGAATATTGATTCACCTAAATACAACAAACTAACTAGAAACACACTTGTAATAAGAAACAATGCCTCCTAAAGACAGATTATTGATATAAAATAATATGTTGAGATTATTCTGTTGCCTGTCTGGGCTAAAGATTATAAAGCTGAGATTGAAACCAGTCTCAAATCTCAAGCATCTGATTGGATGCTTGAATTTTGAGACTGGTATCCATGCTCAGATTTATAACCTTGCGTCTTACAGTGTATCGTTAAGGTTATCTTCTTGTAATCAAATACCATAAATTTAAATGAATAAATGTCCCAGATATAGAACAAGTGAAATATACATCACATTAAAGGGTGTCGCTACAGTTTCATGAAAAATTTCCCAATAATAGAATCGTTCAACCTTTGTGTATGTCAAGAACATGATGTTATGCAATGAAAACAATAATAAAAATGATACCTAACCGGGCTTACTTTTTTTAATTAGATGCCAAAGATGTCACATTTTGAACACTTTTTACAATTTTTATAGTCTTCTTTGTCGGCATGAAATCATAGACTGCTTCACAAGAATATCATTAATAACTCTATTTTTCAGTAAAAGACATTCTATATTACAAATAAATTGCTAAATATTGCAATACAAATAATTGAACACATATAAAAAATTAAGTATTACCTAATTTACGACAAAGGATTTTTCGGCAAATCAATTTATTTTAAGAGATGTTTTAAAGTTTACCGGAGTTTTACATAATAGAATTTCACCAAATACTACCAATATATTTTCTAATGTATAACAAACATAAAATAAAAACAGAAAAATGTAGGTCACCGTGTTAGTTTTTTCTGTACTGCAATTTCAAAAGGGGGGGGGGGGGGGTAATTTTCTATACACAAAAAGACTTAAAGACTTAAAGGTTTATAGTGTAGATCATTAAAATTAAATGTGTGTGGTATTCAAAGTATTATGATGACAATATCTGACAAAATGTATAACAAACATAAAATTAAAAAGAAAAATTACAGTCACCATGTTAATTTTTTCTATATGGCAATTTCAAAGGGGGGATGGGTAATTATCTATACAAAAAAAGAGTTAAAGGTTTGACAAAATTTTATGAAAATAACATTAACAGTGTAGATCCAGATTAGCCGGTACATCTGTGCCGTCTAATCAGGATATGCACTGTTCGCTTTTTGATTTGCAAGTTATTTCTGACCAAGACGCAACCAATGCAGATCCTGATCTGACAGCAGGGATGTGCTAGCTGATCTGGATCTGCACTAGTTGCACATGTGTAAAAATGCGTATGGAGGAAAGGGTTAATAAATCAGACAAAAGAAAAATGTAGGTTACCATGTTAATTTGTTCGAAATTACAATTTAAAAAGGGGGAGGGTAATTATGTATAAACAAAAAGACTCAAAGGTATATAGTGTACATCATTAATAATTACTGTGGTATCATTTTATTTAGCGATGGCTTAATTTCCGCGTATTTCGCACTGGGACCAGTGCGCGAATTTAAAACCTAGGCCAAAATTTAACCAATAATCCACATACGTATCCGGAACGAGCTATTACCGAATAAGTCATGTCTTGGACCGTGAACTGTGTTTTATACATTGATAAAACCCAGATTGGACCGTGAACTGTGTTTTATACATTGCATTTAGACGGTGGTACAGTAGTTTAATACTCGTTAAGAAAAACTGTAGCGTACGCCTTTAATAGCCACGTCTAGAGGACACATACTTCTCAACAGCAAAAATGAAGAGAGGAAAAGAGAGTATTTGTCAAAGATCAGTTTCAAAATCCACACCACATACAAAACACGAGAGTTTTCCGCCTTTGAACAGTCAGGGGAACACAAATTGCAACTGGGGGTTTAAAGCAGGTTCTAGGGTGCACTAACTTCACACTTTCCCAAACAGGAATTCATATGACAAAAAACAACGAGTTGTCTTTGTGAATCAGCTTTACCCCACCCATCAACTCGACAATACCATCGTAAATTTATTTTGATGTTTTATATTTATTCAGTGCAGTTGCCGAATCTTAATCTTACAAGGCAAACTATGGCGCAAAGAAGTTTCCGAGCGTAATTCTTCAAAACAATTAACATCCGCTTTAACTTCCGTCATATAAAAAGTAAATTCAAGAATGTATACATAATATTATGTTTGTATTGGCAACAACTAAGGATTAAATGAATGCAGCTATAGTGAGACTGATATGCTTCCAAGAAAGGTGAAAAATGAAGAATCGCAACATCCAGGAAACTTTGTCTCTTTACACATCCCAAAACAGTAAAAAACAGAGAACACGGGAATAAACTATAAAGCAATTAATTGCAAAAACGGAACAACAAACAAATAACTTGCTACTTACATTTCAAGGCGGTAACGCTGGTTAAAATTGATGATGATATAATTAGGATATAATGTCATCTTCACCTTCGGAAGCGTGATTAGGCTATTGCCTATTTTCATTTTATTATTAAGAGAACATAATTTTATTAACATTTTGATAAACAATATAGTACTATTCAAGGAAATTTGAATATAAAATAGGATGTGTTTTGCTTATTCACCTAAGTACTTTGTTTTTTGTGACAATGTGTATGTTAAAGAAAAAATCTTTTTTTCAAAATAGTCGATATATATTTATGAAAAGGCGAAATATGCATATAAGGAATTGCCGCATTCAGACAAAGAAAAGAAGAAGAGGGCATGGTTAATAAAATGATCAGCCTCGAAATATACATCACAAAAAAAATATCAAAAATGAGAAGCCGATTGGTTACTACCTTGGAACGGTCATTGGCTAATCGAATTGCCACTGGGGGTTTAATCCAGGTTCAAGTGTGCACCCACATCACACTTGCCCCACCAGGTTCTCATATTAACACACAAGTACAAGTTGTTTTGGTGAAATAACTCCAACCCACCTATCAGCTCAACAATGTTGCAAAAGCACACAAACATATCAAACATAAGAAGCTAATAGCATTGCAAAGCCTAAGCCAAATGGGTGGGTACTAAAATACTGTTCATTTGAGCTCAGACAGGTGTTCTAAGTCTCCTCTTAGTCAAAGTTTGATTGAAGGCGTGTGAATGAATTGTTTAGTTTTATATTTCAGAATTATAGCTTCCTTTTCGTTTGAACGTTGAGATGACCAACATGAGTCTTATCACACCCTGGTACCAGCTCTCCCAAGTACAGGTTGCATTCCCACATACAGCTCACGGTAAAGACTTTTATAAGAGAGATGGTGTAAGTATTTCGTTTGTATCTCCGGATTTCAAAACCTTCGAAAAAAAAAACACAAAAGTTTAACATATCAGCGCTCTGGTAAATAAATAATGACTATGTTTTGCAAGTGCCAAAACATTTCAACTTGAAATAAACAAACTACGGCGAGTTAAACGGGAAAGTTTGACTCAAATTTTCTAATGTCAAAATAAAACGTAAAATACTCGTTAAGTACTGCAAATTTATTCATTTTTGATACAGTAACGTATAGTACTGTCTTCCTACAACAAAACAGTTCAAATTCCAAGCCTTGATCTATTTTATTTAACGAAAGGCTCGTTTTAAAGATGGTCAGTGGTTTCAAACCGGCACTCCCATCGCACAGCTGAGTAAATGTTTGGCACTCACCAAGTACAGCTACCGAAAAGTCTTAAAAAAACGTGAAGAAATCGTCAGAAATTTAGTTTTAGTATATGTGGGAGTTCAAAAATGAATAGATTCGCTGATATGTTTCATTTTTTCGACAGTTTTGATTTTCGGAGATACAAACGAAATACTTACACCACCTCTAATATAAAATTCTTTACCGTAAGCTGTATGTGGGAATGCCACCTGTACTTGGGAGAGCTGGTACCAGGGTGTGCTTATGGATCATGCAGCATATATTGGTTTCTACCAAAGAACATTCTGTTTCCGTAATGGTTGAGCACGGAACATAAACCAGTTTAAGACAAGTCATATACAATTTATACACAATAAAAATAAACTGTTGCGTCGTGATCTAAAAAGCCTTCATAATCTCTCCTGTAAGGTGAATATCTCAGTTTGGCGTTAAAGGCAATTGTGAAAATGACTTGTTTAATGTTAGATTACAGGTACCCATATAGAATGGTTAAACTCAAAACACCGTTAAAATTCAAAATGTGTGAAGAAAAGAGATGAAAAAAGAAGTATGAAAGCCACCAAACAAATATCAAAATATTGAAGGCTCGGTTTTATTGGGCCTTCCTGAATAGTCATTTCAGCCTATCGGACGCTTGAGATTTTAGACTGGTCTCCACTCAGGTTTATGATCTTAAACTAAGCTTTCGCTGTGAACCTATACGTAACAAAAAAGAATCTTTACGTCACCTTAGAACAATATAGTGTACGTATATATGAGACTTGGAATAAATATCTGAGTATCAGTGTCGGTAACATGTTTTTTAAAAATAAAGGTCATCTTTGAGGTCAAAAGACACAGTGGTCGATTTCAAATATCACACAAATTTAAAGAAATTTTAGTGACTTTCTGAGTAGACCTATAAGTCGGAATGTCAATGCAGTAAGTTGTGTTATAACGTGTGGGACAGCCGTTGGCCTCAATGAAGGCTGCTATTCCCTTTTTAGGGTGAAATTTGTGAGACGACGAATGACGTCCCTGGGTATGTAACGCCATTCAACAAGAACAGCATGTCTCAATAACCTGACATTTTTTATCCTGCGTACCCGATGCCCAAGCTCGTCCAAGCTAATGTGATCTATGGGGTTTTGCTCAGGAAAAAAGAGTTAAAGCCAAACAAAAAAATGAGAAGCATTTTCCACTGAAGCTGCCGAGAAAAGTGTAAAATCAAGAAATCATGATCATATTCGATATAGAAACAAATATGGAATATTAACTTGGTACAGATCCTTTCTATTACCCATTATTAAAGCCTAGGCTTCCGAAAATGATCAATAGAAATAAATAAGTTTATGTCATAGCGCATGTTCATACCAAACTAAATAACAAGGTAAAATGTAAAAATGAACCCTGTACTCCGGTCATATTCGTTTTGACGTCGATAAAAAAGAAAATTATCAAAATCTTTTTAACAGCAAAATTGTGTTTACCCTTGAAATTCCTGGATGACCTAATTGACAGAAGAATGAAAGTGTTAATTTTCCCAATTATCCTTTGTGGGTAGCAGCATAAAGGCATAGTTGAACTACCTTTTATGCGGGATAAGGATGGTATGTGCTGTGTCTGACTCTTGCATTGATTGGGTGGCCTCTCTGCTGTGTCTGACTCTTGCATTGATTGGGTGGCCTCTCTGCTGTGTCTGACTCTTGCATTGATTGGGTAGACTCTCTCGTCGCTTTTCTAAGGCTTTTGAAGTTCATTGAAAGGAGCTCAAATAATTCTGTCAGCAACATATTACTCATGTGGGCATTTAAAATGATGTTTTACGTTGCTTACATGTTGTTCTTGGGTGCAAATAGAACTTAAGGGAATTTTTAGATCTAGCTAGTTTTCTTTGCTGTTCTAACTATTCTTAACGTATGTAAAAAAGATACAAACAATACATTAATTCGTGCATAGTTTTATTGAACTGCATTTTCAGCAATAGAGATATTTTGATAATTATCTTTTATATCGATGGCAGTGCAATCATTACTAGAGACTGTCTATTTGTAATTTTATAAAATTGCCTAACGATATTTATTATGTTTGGAGTCGAATAGGAACATTCATTTAGTTCAAAATGTACTCATCTGTTGGCATGGGCATTGATAATTTTATATTACAAATTAATACAATTTTTAGAGGACTTAAAAACAACCAACAGAATAACCTAAAAACAATTGATTAGGTGAAAAATTTCCAAACTGCATACATATCCGACAATGTTAAATAGGGAAATGTGAACAAGGTAGAAAGATGACATTCATTCAAACAGACATACAGACAGTCTGATAAGCAAATAATACTTACATGAACCAATACCCGCAATATTTTAGAATTTGCCTTTAGCGTGCACAAATGTTGGCCTCATGAAATGTTGGTAAATTGAATTTAAAACTTTGTTGTAGCATTTTGGAGACGTTGATATGTATGAAACAAATCATTCATACGACGAGGAACAAATGAAGTTAAAAGGTATGGGATAAGATATTGTTATAAAATATTTTAAGGTTAACAAACTCCTTTTATAAATCATCAGACCGATGACTCTGACATAATTAAATTATCCTGTCTTCCGCGTTATTTCAACGTAATAAAAATATATAAATTTTTAATTTTCAGTGTCAGATATGAAGTGAAAGAATCAATTTTCATAACAACGACAAAAACAGGATGAACGGTTTGGTCTGCAAAAGATTTTATTCAACATCAATAAGTCCATTATCTAAATTTCTTCTCTACAGCGCAATTAGTGGAAGAGCAGCAAACAACAGAAGACCCACTCTTCGGACACAGTGTTAAAACCACTGACTACACTTGCAGCAAGTGCGGCAGGAGATGCAGCACTCGCAATGGCTTATTCAGCCATAACAGGCGCTGCCGCCTCACAAATAGGTAAGCGTCCGGATGCAGAATCAATTGTCTCTAGAGACAGAGGATGCCAACATTACATTGATGGATTACGTCTGAAAAAAGGTCAGAAGTATACATTGTTTGAATCTCGAGTCATAAATAAGTCAATAGTGTTTATTGTTTGAATCTATCTTTATATTCTATTATTAAGCGTAATAAATCAGTTTAGTTTCGCGCCAATAATAAGGTAGCGCTAAGAATCGCACGTCATATAATAAAATAGCGGAATTCATTTCTTGGTTGCCACTTATTGTAAGTTAGTAAGTGGCAGGTACTAAGCGCTTTTGCTCATAGCACAGCAGAATAATTTATTAAGTTAGGAATAGCTTTTGTAAAACTTGGCGCGACCGAATTACAAACAAAAATGTCATTTCGATTTCTTTTGTCTCACACAGAACACACGGCTTATACGGTTGGCCATCCGTGTAAACCGTACATACAACCGAACCAACCGTGGCCTTATCCGAGTTACACTGTGGCCATTCGAGTGTATCCGTCAATGCCGTGTATGATTTTTTAAATTTAAAAAAAACTGGCACGGGTGCCATGACCGTTTATGGTCGTATTAGCAATCGTACAAGACCGTGAGAGACCGTGTAAACCTTACGAGACCGTATATACAACCGCACATGAAGTCCATCACACAAGTGAGCTCAACCGTGTCAATATCGTATATAAATCGTATAGAATCGTGCGAAATCGTGCGAAACCAATACGGTTCAAGTACGAATGATACATGGTCACGCACGACCAGACACTCTGTCTACGTCTGTACTAAGTTCGTGTATGATCATACAACACTGGAACACAGCAGAAAACACAACTACCTGCTGCCACCTTGAAACAACAGAGTACTTGCTACATAATGCCTCCAAAGAAGAAGAAGGCCCCCAAACAATCCCCACGATGGAAGATTCTCCCCCTCCTTCTTCTTCTCCTTCTGTTGGCTTGTTCTCGTCTCTTCTGGCCAAAATAATCTCAATTTTTATCATTCTTATCATGATTTCTAATTCGCTTACTCTGTCATCTGCCATTTTTATAACTTTTATAACTTTTATAACTTTATAACTTGAAAGTTCGAAAATTTGTGAAGCCAAGCCATCAAAACGAGTCAATTTTTATCAGAACAAACACGAATGTGTGATAATTCGATCGTAACTCGAACAAAAGTCGATGGGACCGTATGTAAACCCTGTAAATGTCCAGTTAATCCAGTTAAAGACGTGTTTTATCGTACTAGACTGTAACAGACCGTACTAGACCGTACTTGGAAACAGTCGTATGAAAATCGTTTGCAAATCGTGTTCAAACCGTGACAAACCTTGCTTGACCGAGTTTATTCGTGCTTTGTTCGTACATACTCGTGCTATATTCGAGTCTAAATCGTACTAACTCATCCCCGGGTACGATTGGAGCTCAATACTCGTACCAGTCAACCCGTGTACATAACCGAGTATATCGTATTTGAACCGTGTGCCCAACCGTGTTCTGTGTGAGACAGGCTTACGGATAAAAACCATTTGAATGTGTCTATTAATTTTTTTCTACTGACATGTCTTCTACATCGATTTAGTAATTGGCAAAAGCCTTGTTTTATATCAACTTATATGACTCATTTTATGTATAAAATGAGCACTAATGTTATATACCATATTTATTTGTCTTTCGTAAAATATATACTTTAATTGTATTGTAATTTTCAAAAACCAGTGCCTGTGTCAAACCTGTTTGAAAACGGATAACGCTGACTAGATTATCACGTGAGATTTAAGCAGTAAATAGAACTGGTTGGTTAAAATTGGCGTGATAAGCAATGAAAACTGAGACGTTTATGTAAACAGCAAACAATAACTAAAAGATTGACTTGATAGAGAGTAAAACTCAAGCACTAAAATCCGCTGACTGATATTGGAGGCAATATCCCAGCAATTTACAACCTAACTGCACATGAAATTATATTCAAAAGAAATTATTCAATTGCTCTAGTAGCTAGAAGAATTGTTAATTATTATTTGTAGTAGTGTTTGAACAAAGAACGCGATCTATGATGCCATGCGTGTAAACTTAATTAGCGGCAAGACAACAATTGAGATAGAAATTTTTTTTAACTGTTTTTATTTTGCGATGAGAACGTTTTACGACCAGACTATTGATATGTTTAAATAAATATCTTGGCCATCAAGGTTTCGATTTTATCTAAATTGAAATGAAAATGACATCGTTTCTGTTGTTAAATATCGTGCAGAATAATCAAAATGTCAAAATATTACAGCTTAACGGATATTATTTACTATACCATGACAAGGGATGCTCTATTTTCTCTAAATCACAGAAGTTAAAATAGTCAGCTGATGAAAAAAGTCGTTGTTTTCATTTTGTTCTGATTTTACATGTCGTGGAAAAATACTGTGCATGCTGTATTATTAGCTGTCTTGTATGTAATACAATGACTTTTATACAGTATAGCATTTTTGACATATAAAACAGACGTAAACAGCAAGGTTATTTTGCACATTATGTAATTTAATACTTATTAAACTTGCTGATGGGATAACCTTGATGACTTGATGCAGTATACTACACCCAACAAAAAAGTTCTGCACACAAGTGATCTTATGCTTGAATTGAATAATGTAGCAAACAACTGGAATAAATACTAACATTTATCTCAATATAAATTGTTTGCAGAATTAAAGACGAAAACGGAATAAAAATCGATTCAATTTGGTAAATAACCAATAAATATCAGTGTGATAGGGGCTAACAGTCAAAAGTTGCAAAATTTGCTGTATCAAAGTAGATTTGTGAAATCTATGCAATCATTGTTGTCTGTTTCATAGCAATTACAAGCATGCACTGTGATGGTGGCAAAAGGAAGTAATCAATAGTAGATACCGAGCCTTTTCTAGAATAACATTTCCAACTTTAGTTTTTATTAATGAAATTATCGCATTGTCTCACACTCATTGACCTAAAAGGTAAAGGTATGTCAAACAGTTTAGTGATGATTCAAACAGTTTTCATTCTGTATCAATGAATCTCAGCATAATATTTATAAAACAACCAATAAATGCAACCAACAACCAATCTTATTTGTGTAAATCACAACAGCATTGTTTGTCATTCAAGTTATTTTTTTCTAATTGTCACCAAGGAATTACTCATTGTAAATTTGTTAATTTGACTGTCATGACAAATGTCGGACCACATCGGCCACCTAGACGTCTTTTTAAGAAGACACGTGCATTGGTTAGCTAGTTTAACTACCCGGTATTCATGTTCACAAATGGAACCTTATTCCAAAATTAAAAGTTCGTCGGCTGGTGAATTCCGTGAGACGACCATTGGAAGAATGCCGGATTCATTGTTGTGGATTTACTCACTATTAGTTAAATGACTTTTGCAACTTTTGTGTAGAAACCCACGGGTACTTTAACAATGAATTGCTTATGAAGAAGTGGTCAGATTTTATTTCTGACTTCTTTTTATTGTTAACTTTGAATTGCTGTTTAATTTGATATGTTCCATTTCGTTGTGTTTGGTGAATTTGAAAAGATATTTGATGAAATGTCCAAATGTCAAAGTGTGCAGAACTTTTTTGGCCGAGTATATTACGGTTGTTGTCATGATATTTCAGGTCCCACGGTAATAAAACTTAGAACAGAAACCAGTCCAGTCGCCATTTCGAACAATAAGAAGCTTGAGATTTGAGACTGCTTTATAATATCCGTTTTAAAATCTTTATCACTGGATGACTGAGTTTTGTATTGTCAATAAATAATCAGAGCGTAGTCAAGGTAATTGTTGTAAACATCACATTTTATCTTCAATACAATTTCAGAAATTTAAATAATGTAAAACATAAATTAACGACAAAACCATACTTGCTAATTGTTACGTAACACGTGCACTTAGCGAATGCTCTTACTTCACTAATCATTTTAATTTAATTGTTCAGCGTGGATTTAGAGTAATACATGTACAATATTTTCAAACTTGAAACATAATAAGGTACTATTTCAGATAGAACATCTGTGAAATAAATTACGAAATGACATTACATTACGTATGGAAACCACTGACAATCAAGATAAGGTTAATGACAAAAGTACAAATATCTGGTCTGACTCTTATATTCTCCATTAACGAATATGGATTCATAATGATCCAGTGAATTCGTTTTTGTTACCAAAATAACTCGTAATCTTACCTCAAAGGTCAACGTCTCACATTGGCCTGAAAGGCCATTCTGCAAATTTCCAGTTCCGTGTTGGATCACCATGGCACTGTTAGAATTAATTTTTAAACTCAATCAAGCGTTGAAATTTAAAATGTGTGAAGAACATAGCTGAAAAGGTAACTGTGAAAGCTACCGAAAACGACGAATATACAAATTTTGCAGGCTCATTAGTTTAGGTCTGTTCATGAGCAGTAATGGAATTGCATATAACGGTACACGCCGTCCATCCTCGGATTCAGCGCAACTCAATATTTACATAAAATAAATCTCACTTCCGGTGCATTACTTTGCAACCCCTATTGGAGTCTCGATTAAACAAATATGATATTCACCTAATTGAAAAACGTGTTCTACTCAACAGCATAGACCTGATTTCTACGAGATATAAAGCAACTCCTTCAATCAAAAGAGTTTTATGTTGCAGTAGGAACCTCCCTAAAATTGCAATTTGTTTTAAAAAGTGAAACATGCGTATCACAAATACGCCCTTTAAATGACAACAATGAAGAAAGAGTTGAAATCTACAAGGACAAGGGCCCGAGATCATTTAACTAAAACTGGTTACCAGACTCAAATCTGAAGCATTTGATTGTCTGAGTCGCCATTTCAGCCTATCAGACGCTTGAGAATTGTGGTCTCCACTGAGGTTTATTATCTTGGACCAAGGTTTCGCTGTTAACCTATACGTAACAAAAACAAGAAACTTTACATGGTTTACAGTTGGTTATAACGTCCGCTGGGAACAATTAAAGTGTACGTAGGTAAATTTTATATGAAACTAGGATAACGCAACATTGGGCAAATCTCTCGTTCCTGTAACTCTGATCTTACCGTCAACAAAGCTGACCATGACGCGTAAAATTCACGTTTCGAAATTGGGCTCTAGTCGAGTGCCTGTGACGTCGGGTTTAAAGGTAAGCGGGCAGCGCTGTGATGGGCAGTTAGAATTTGACCTGGCTCCAAGGTTATAAAAATGAGTTTGGAAACCAGTCTCAAATCTCAAGCATCTGATAGGCTGAAATGGCGACCAGTCGCCATTTCAGCCAATCAGATGCTTGAGATTTGAGACTGGTTTCCATGCTCAGTTTTATAACCTTGGGTACTGTATAAGGTCGATGCGCACGAATTGGTGCTCTATCTTGTATAAGACGATTGCGTATCGTCTGAGCCAAGATATAAAAACCGTCTTGCAGTTACCGTTGCTGGAGTAAAGCGATTACGTAAATGTGCCACAGTTTACCCTCCACAAATGTACAACAGGTAATAAAGTATGTAAAGATTTTTGTTAAGAATATTTCTTAACATTGGACAAGTGGTACATGTATATGTGTAGGACACAATATTTCGATTGCAAGGGAGGCATTTTTGTTCATATTAATGATATACTCGTACACCACCAATGATGAATGAAAAGGCTAAATTCAACGTAACAGGTGTCCGTTGATAAAGAATTTTGCAGGAAGAAGAAATATATGTAAATTGCTTCTTGAATTCGCGTTTGCACCCTTAACACTGATGAGGTGAAAAATTTTCAAACTGCATACATATCCGACAATGTTTAATGGGAAAATGTGAATTAATGACAACATAAAAATGTAATAACTGCTTATTTTGAAATAATATCAGTTTAATTGCGTTAAGCTCATGATTGCAGGTATCAAAAGCCAGTGATGGAACCTATGTTTTGCCTAAGGCATGGTTTTTATTCCATGGAAAGTTAGAAATGGCCAACATTTTCTCTCTTTGCATATCAAATTAGTCGCGTGTGTTCAAATAGTAAAGTTCAATAGATACTAATGATACACCATTCAATCCTGAGCCTTGTTACGTGTTTTTATTAAAATGTCACTGATATTAGTGGAATGGTAGACTATTGTTTGAATATACATATTGAGCTGAACACAAAATTGTTGAATTGTGTTTGTTACGTCTTCGTTTACAATGCCCCGTTTAATGCAATTTAACTTCCTACAGTTACAACACTTGATCAGAACTACTTTAAAACTATAATAGTATATAAAGTCGAAGGGCACATTTTCGGTATTCCTTTAACAAAATATGCGTTACAACTGTCAAAATGTGAAATTCAATATCAACAAAAACACTTTGCTAGACATTTCTTTATTAGCACGTAACAATGCAAATACAGTACTGATAATAATTCTAGATTAAAATAGTTGTAAGCATACACTAATTTCTGGGTATATTAACGTATAAGACAAGCATAAACAAGAAAAACCAACATGTATTGTCAATTTCATATATGTTATCATCACAAGATGGTTTTATAAACTTGTTAGATTTTAATATTATTACGTGCATGGTTTGGTCATCTTTTCGATCCGTAAAAATTGGAAAAAGTAATTTATCTTCTAAAACATTAATAAAACAATATTCCATTGTTATTAAACATGAGTACGTTTAAATAAATTTCAATAAAAAGTAAACATATTTGGTTCTAAATACATCGTGTAAGAACAATGAACGATAACATTGTTAAAATAGATATGTAATAATTTTCCCACTTAATCGTTCTAATGAGGCCTTATAAAGCACATTCTTCAGAAACGCAAGCAAACTCTCCTGATCTCATTCTTTCCATTGAATATGGTTTAGTAACAACTAAACTTATATTATAAAATGTGAAATATGAAAATTAGGAATGGTCACATCAAAAACAATGAACGAAAATGATTACCGACAAGGGTTACAATGTACCGCCTTGCAAGGGTCAGTAGAAAAACACTCTGCCAATCGGGATTTCAAACAGTTTAAGGGTGCACTACCCTAAACAGGTTTTCATATGAACAAACAAATTCAAGGTGTCATGCGATTTTATATACAAAAGCACACATATGCATAAACTATACAGAGCTTAATATACTGTAAGATGTTGATGTCCCACGAGCAACACTGGGGTTATATTTCATAGTGTGCAGTTGATATTCTAGAGCTTTTAACGGTGTTAGTGATTTCAAAGAACGTAATTTTACATAACAGAACATGTTATCGGCACCTGAGGTTTAAGCACAAATACCCAGATTAGATTGCAAAATACAGCTGCACGTACAAATCACTACAGTAACTGAAACCAGTGTTGACGATTTGATTAATTGAAACTTAAGACAATAAACAGCAATATTTATTTATGCTCCTTATTCGTAAAACCGTCTGTTAACAACAGCTACCAACTTGATATTCTACAGAGCTCTGCATGCTTGGTGATTTAGTTGATCGCTTTTGGTACCTCTTTGTTGTCACATCGTTAGCAGCGGTTTTATAAAGGTTTATAGAGAAATCTTGTATAAGAACGTGGAAGCCCGATCTGTTTCTTTCATTTCTGACATCGTGGTTTGCTGCTTTCACTAAATATGCTCTAGATTAAAAGGTCTTGACTATCCACTTTATTCACTTCTTTGGCCTTTCAATGCTATTAACTTCTGTGTAGTGCATTTGCATTCTATGATACTGTTTACGCGAAAATAAAACGAACAACAAGCAAACGTAATAAAATAAATCTTAAGATGCACGTTGGGATATCAAAACACATTCACCATATATTTCATCATAGGTATACTTCGTATTTTCTATTTGCTATTTTAAGTGCCTCAGCGGAATTTCAAATGATGAGAGCTAACATGCGATCTCATTTTAATTGGTCAAAACTGACATCGAATTTAACATTTTAATAACAGATTTTAGTCCACTTAGTTCGAAAATCTTTTTCAGTTAAAATTAGATTTACAAAACCTTAGTATACATTATCATAAACAATAGATAATCAAAAGTATGTTAATCAAAAATCGTTTAATCAAAACAATCATATGGACAAAATATGTTATTCATAACAAACCTCAAACATAAGTACGTGGTCGACAGTTGAAAAGGTTGTTGTTGGGAAAATATCAGTATTTGTATTACTCAAAAGACCAAGTTACGTACCCGGTATATATCTTTTTAATGATATAAATCAAAATAAAATGAAATTAAACATTATATGAAGCACCCTAGACTGTACACAGATGTGTATATTGTGATTTATAGCATGTTGTACTGAAAAAAAAAACACTCAAAAATAACACGTTTACTATGGACAATTTTTTAGAACTGGATTTTATAAAAAAAAAATCATGAAGACACAATCCTGCAATTTTTCTGTTTTCGCAAAATTAGGCGTTGGTTTAAATTTATCTACAAAATCGATTTATTTTCTGAAAGTTAATGGTTCATTGTAGACATTTACCTAGTATTTTTGGAATATTGGCATATTCTGGTGTGCTATCGTAATCGTATCGAGCATCAACTGTCTTTATTTATTTCCGTTGCTTATTAGTCGTCATTTGAAATGTTATTGTCATAAAACGTGATTTGATCATCCAGAGAATATGGACTTTGAATTTCTGTTTCTGACTTTGTCTTATCTATGTTATATTTCTTGGTGTTGGGTTTTACTTCGACATCGTTTATGTTGTCAATCAGCTTCTCAGTTGATGTAGTTCCAGTATGAGAAACGGTTTCTGGTACTTCCCGACGAAATGTCTTCAGTTCAGAACCATCTCGAATAGGTGAATACCCACTGTTGTAATCATCTTTTAAATTTAGGTCGTCAATCTTATTGTTGTCAATATCAGTCGTTCGTTCAGGAGTGCTCTTCTGGTTTAAGGGGGGTGATTTTTCATCGTCTGTCAGATTTACAGTGGATGTGTTGCTTGCTAACATAGTTGTTGAAGAGCTCTGTTTTATTCCAAAACGAGCCTGAAATTAATAAATTAGCGATTATTCAAACTGAATTTTAAAAATTACGTTGCATACTCACTGTATTAATATTAAGTATTTTTACAAAAGCTTTATACATTTTTGTATTACAAATTCAAATAAAAACTCTTTATTACGCAGCGTGGGCTTGCTTTTTAAACATTGAATAGTCAAAGGACGATAACTATTTTTGGGTGTTAAAATTATCAGAAAGTATATATGAAGCAACAAAAAATGAAGATTTAGTGTTTTTCATGAGGCTTTTAATATCCGCCATTCCTCTAGTTGATATCTGGGGTATGTCACGGGAAAAGTTGTCTTCGGTCATATGTTTCCTTAGTTGTTACAAAATTATGAAAACAATACACTTTAGTTATTAAAGAAATAGGTAATTTTGGTTTAAGGTCAATGGTATATGGTTTTATTTGCTCAAGTGCTGAAATTGAAGCCCAACTGCTAAAAGTACATAAAAATATGAAACAGTGCAATCTGTTACTTATTTAATATCATGTTCTTGCGAACAGAAATCAAAACAATCTTTTTGTATAAAATGAGTTTTGTGGTAACAAATACATTTTGAAATATACGCTTACAATTAGAGAGTTCGGGAAGATTCTAAGCAATTTCGAATTTCAGTGATCCAGCAACAAAAAGTACAAAATAAAAAAATATAAAAAGGCAGAGGATGATTACCTTTATCTTCTCTTTCAGTTCAATATGGAAGTTTGAAGCTTTGGAGCTTGATGTAAAATCTTCCAATGACTTCTTCCTCGCCCTTTGTGCTTGAATAGCTTTATGCAGCTGCAAAAATAAATTGGACTTATAAATAATATCTCTCAGACTGTTGTTTCATCGCTGGAAAAGTATGTGCTCAAAATAACGATATGAGGTATATTTTAGTATAATGTATGAATTTTTATATCACGTAAAGATAAAATTAAGAAACTGCAAAGTTATAGCCAAATTTAAGTTTTTGTGACAAACGGACGGACAAATCAATCCCTATGTATCGCCTTTTCCTCAAAAGAGCTACACAAAAATCTCCTCAAAATACTGGCTTAAAAATAACTTTTTGGGGTAGAGATTTTAGACTGCAGGTGTACTTTTAATTTAATCCGGACATCAATGATAACATTTGCAAAATGATTTTCCTAATCTGTCGTTCAGATTCTATAAGGTAACGTCTTATGTAAGTGCACCGGAATATCCAGTAGTCTGATTAGGAGTAATACATGTTATTAAAATTCTGGTTAATTACCTTACTTAAAATTTCTATTTTAGTTAGATTTTGGCCTGCAACTAAAACATCAAACGCGTGGCGTATCTGCTAATATTTCCATTGAAAAGAAGATTTATTGACATAACCTTACGCTGTTCATAGTTAATCGCGCCTTGTGGTTGCTTTACTTTAAGCAACACCCTTTGTTATTAATTAAGTACTACAAATACCTTTCAAATCATTAGAAAATGTTAAGTTCAACATCTACAAGGAGAATGAACCCACCGAAAAACAAAAAAGATTGACAGCAAAATTTTATTTGGAAGTAGAACGCAGTGTCTTCTGATTGAAGCGGCAGTTCGGCTTAAACGGTGTCTTGTGAAGTAGTGCAAAAGATGTTTACCTGCGTATTTCTTATGACATGGAATATCATGATTGCAACACCCTGAAAAAACAACATTATTATATTGAGTTATGGCAACATTCAGGAATCGCCACACTCATAAAACACAGTCTCCAAACGCAGTGAACAAGAAGAGAGGAAATAAAATCATATGTTTATGTCAAAATCAAAGAAACAATATAAATGAACATAATATTCAATATTGATACTATATAAAAAGAGTTTAAAGAAATCATTTAAAATCGACTTTCTCGAATCTTATAATTTTACATGATGTTTATATTTATTTAAATTGTTCTTTAACGTGTTATTTAGATCTATATCAAAATTATTTTGTTTTTAACCTACATGTTGTGAACCTTCTAGAGAAACAATAGCATCGGTATGGAATTAAACTGCATTCAACTGGGATATCCTTTAAAAAGACAGCTGCCAAATGTTTGTTATTAAACTAACATTACGCATTTATACCTACCTGCAGCGAGTTGAAGATGCAGAAGACGTATTGTAGCCACATGGAGTCTTCATCCACAGACAAGAGTCCAGATATCCAGCTTATCCCAAGTATCGGAACAATAACCATCAATTTTATCGCTGTTAACCTGTGTGTTAGATGCGGCATTCATGTTAAAATGACATCGGTAATGTGCATGTGTATTGTTTCATTTAGAATACGTGATAAATTATTAAACTAAATCTTGTGTTTTGCTTAAGTATAAGCTATTGGTATTTGTTCAAAACAGTAAAACGCAAGACACGATTCATTTTCTAGTGTTTCATTTTAAAGAATAGTACGAATATGTTGTAAAGATACAGCAACTTATTATTAACAAAACATTTGCCAGGAACCAAGAAACGGCAATGATACGAAGGAATAATTCCAAGAGTGCCTAGATTTAAACAAAAATTCATTTTGAATCTTCATTCAGATATATTTTACTTACTTTGCCTTTTGTAAGATAGATTTGTCCACACCTGGTCTTCGTCGGCACATTATTTTGGTGAGGAGACCAATTACTATGAAGTTTATCTGAAAACGGTGCTTCTATATTGACATAACGCATATTGTTTTAAAGAAAATTATTTGTCAAAAAACCTCCTATTTTCTTAAGAATCTTTCTGTTTTAGTTGGATGAATTACCATTGGTTTTCTAGGCTTTGACTTTTGATTAAGGTGAGCATACGTTGGATACTAGTAAAACAAAATGGGCCTTCATATTCACATGCAAAGTTTATTAAGCTGAACAATTATTGACATAAAATTGAAAGTTTCAATGCGAATTTAGAAGTATTATAATGACATGTACATCGACAGTAATACGTTCACCATATTTTGCATATGTGTCATGCAATATTGAATCGTTTTCAAACATATTCAATAGGTTTAGTAAACAAATGTTTAAAGTACTGTAGTATACGTAAATCACTAAATATTCCGAAACTTACCAGAATGACCAGTCCTGAAGGACCAGCAAAAGCCCAAAACACACCATTTTCTCTTGACAACCAGCAACTAGAAAAACAATCTTTCGCATTATCTCATATCTTCTCTTTTAATTTTGTGTTTGTTGCATGTTAGTGTTGAATAAACTTTATACAAAAAGATTATTTTAAAAGCATTTCGTACTAAGTATTCAATTTATGAAATAGAAAATTGTGACCTCTTTTAACTGTGTGATATAAATGAGTGCGGCAAGTTTAAGGTCGCTCTTCTTTTTATTACATTTTCTTCGTCAGTGATTTTTTAAACAAAATTTGACATAATACAATCTGCTGAGCATAAATTGCCTCTATTTATAAGGATGTTCCTTCCGAAAGTTAGCTGAGCTGTATACAGTTTGCCACGAGTGCGAACATGGTCAACAGAGATTGCTAGCATGCCCCTATAAACAACGAATTAACAGGTGCCATTTAAAACAAAGCTGTGTTTATAGTAATATACCAGCTTGTTAAGGATTAAATAGTTAATTGTTAACTTGATTAAAACATTATAATTATATTAAAACTATATTAATATTAATATTATTTGCAAAATTATGAACTTAGATTAGGAAATACGGATACGTTAACTTTGAAACCGCAGAAGATATGGATATAGAATCACCTGTCATCACAATGGTTTCTTAGTTTTCACCACCTCAAAATAGGTGCGGCATAATATAGTTTTTCTTGATTTCATGAACAATTAAATTCAGCTTTAGAGTATAACAGGTTAAGTTTATCACTTGCTGTATGCAGTCATTGTTTGTACAATTGTTATTTAGACAATGTAGAATTCAGTTTAATAAAAGATATGGTTTTTTTTAATATTTAAGAACAAAATATTTAATCTACACATTTAAGGGTAAGAATAATTGTCTTTTTAAATTTCATACATTGATATAAGATATATAAAGTATTTGTATTTGTCAATAGAAACACAATACAAAGGCAGATTGGGAACAGTGTCCAGCATAAATATAAATATTATTTACACTTCAACTTCGTCCTCTACAATGAAGTCTCATTCATCAAACGAATAATAATTTTTGATGGCAAACAGTGTGACGTATTACTTTAAAAGGCGTGGCTATAGTAGAACCGTTCACAATTTATTGTTTGTTGCATAGTTTATTGACGCTTCGCCGAGCACGCACGTTTTGCCACGATTTGCTTCGAAAAGTCGTGCCGACATTCACTTCGTTGTCAACATGGCTGTTCCAACAGCCATTTGAAAAAGCCGCAATATCATGAATTCTTCTAAACATTTCTCTATTGATGGGAGTATTCATGTATGTAAATATAACGATTAAAGTACTTTAAACAACCCAACTGCTTTCCATACCCAAATGAAAACCATCAAATGTCGATCCAATTCTTAACTGTAACAGAAATTACGAAAACTCTCCATCACCATCTGTTTCATGTTGTTGCAAAAGAATTTTGATTTTTTCATTAATAACATTAAGCCGTGTGCAATCACGATAAAGCATACACTCAGGTAATCTTCAAGTGCACTTGACGAAAGAGTCTAGTGCAATTGGTGAAATACGCCATGACTAAACTTGGTGCGCACCAAAGAGCACGTTGTGAACTAACGTGTTTCTATTTGTCATATGAAGAAAGGACTACCATTCAAGGACTATGACATTCAATCTATGACAAAATGACGAATCGATGCGTCAACTCATGTCAGATGAGAGATAATATATAAAACAAGGACAACTCACAACTTGTCATCACCGTATCCTTCAAGCTTTGTAACACCCAGTGATATACCAACGATGATCAAAGGAACGACTGAAAATGTTAAACAAAATTTATTGAATGCATTTGCATCCAACATTTTACTACTGATAGCTCATCCAGATCCAACGTTACATACTCGTACGTAAGTATTCAAACTTTTTCATGTCTTTGTATTTAAAACGGATTTGTTACCTCTAAACAAGATGGTTTTGATTTTAATTTTGTGAATATTCTATTTTACATAATCACTCATCATCATTCTAGGTTAAGGTGTTACATGTATGGCAATTGTCATTGCAATGTCATTGATAAAATAAAAATTAGTTAAATCTCTTAAAGGGAAAAATGCAGTTCAATGAAACTTTGCACAATTCAATGTATGTTTCTTTTACATGCGTTTAGGAAAGTTAGAACAGTAAAAAATAGTTAGACCTAAGAAATCCCTGTTGGTATTGTTATAAATTTTATTTTATACTTATGTGGGCATTTGAATTACTGTTTACTGTTGCTTCGTTTTTGTGATTTATTGCAAATGGATTTTAGGGATTTCGTTTACGTTTAATTTTTTATCTGTCTAAACGCATGCAAAATAAACAATCACTTATAGCACTGAGTGTTGCAAAGATTGATGGAACTGTTTTTTGTCGTTTGAGAGATTTTTTTATATATTTTTCAATCTTTTTGTCTGTGACATAGCAACGACGAATGGACCAAGAGCTTAATGCTCCACAGCTTGTAACGATGTTAAAGATTAAATTAACACAATCTTTTTTTTCAAAATAGAACTATAAACGTTTGAAACAAGGGTATCGGTACAGCAAGTAAGGAAGGAACTTTTGCAATACCCAGATTTAATTTTAAAAAATGCAACTGAATTTAAATATCATTACAGAGAAAAAGGTATTTCTCTACCAATATTTAATAAAGATGTTAGTAAAGAAGTAGAAGTGAAAAGGCATTGCCAACTTCTCTATGAAATCTGCAGATTTAAAACGAAAGGTACCAATGGATATTCACTGTGACAACAAATTTACCCGTCCTATGAACTCAAACAATGACAAACGTAAAATTCTAACCGTACTGTTACTATTTATAAGATTACCAAACGACACTGCAAGCATATGAACGAGATATGACGTCTTGTTGAAGATAAAAACAATTTTGACGAAAATTTTCACTCCTTCGGACAACATCAGAAAGAACGCCACCAAGAAAAGGTAGTGCAAAACAGCGGCTATAATTTTACACCCAACCTGCAAAACAAATGTCAATAACATACATGAAGGAAAATATATCGAAGTGTATTTATATGTCGCTGTATAAACTTGTGTAGGAAGGCGATCTCGAATTAGCTAAGCATACAATCAATCACACTCAAATACCGTCATAGCTCTGAAATGCATGTGAAGTAAATTATCAACTAAACAATAATTATTACATAACTTCTAAACTAGAAATTAATTACAATCATTTTATCTTAATAACAATTTTAGAAAAGTCATATAATGTGATTGAATTACAGTAATCTCTTTTCAACCAACCAACCTGCAATGCTAATATCAAAATGAATCTTTTGTAAGAATAACTGATTTTAGCAGACTGAAACACTGAAACAGAAATCGGAATGACCTTTACTCGGCAATTTTTTAAAACAATTGGTTCGACCATGTTACATCCTCTGTCAGCAGAAACACCTGAAGTTCGCCAACTTTAATTTCAAATCATAAAATAAAAAAGTAACTTTACGAAAAACAAGATAACAACACAATTGTATTTTCGTATATTTTTAATTCAAAGACCCTATAGCAGCAATCGATCTTAATGAGTTCAATTCATTTTCATAGTCGCACATGCCTATTAAAATAGATCTATGGTACTGATGCAATCGAAACATTAACACAACTGTGCAGTGTTTATTTTATACGCGTCCAACCGGAACAGCGGAGTATTCCTTAAGTAAAATGAAATTCGTATAATGTGAACAAAATAATACGAGGCTGCCTCTTTTCCTTACTATACATTGGTTTTAATACAAAAAACACACATCTCTGCCAAAGTAAAATACAAACGACAAAAATGTGTTTTCATAAAAGTATATAATATAAGAGTCAATGGCGTTTCTATATGGATATATTAAATAAAATACGTGCGTTTTGGTCGCTTATCTCAACCGGTTGCGTCGTCGGAAATGCAGGGCTAAGCGCTGTCTCCGTGATGGTGCGGATTCTCTTCCAGGTAAAGGCAATATCATTTATTATAAAATTACGTTTATATGTTTAAATATAACGCAATAATTATTATTCATTTTCTTTTAACTTACCACTTTATCTGTTCGATTAACTCCCCCTAGGAAAAGAGCATTGCCGACAAGTAACACAATGCACAAGGAAACCAGCATAATACTGTTGTCACTTTTAACTAACCTAGAAATCAAGCATGTATATTTACAGTTAAACTGTCAATTTGATATAAATGTCTACTTAATATATATATTAGATGTGTAATTTAATCATTCCAATTAATAATTTATTTTATACATAGTAAATTGACAGAAATTTTTCATTTGAAAATGATTCATACACAATTACATCTATCATCCGATTAGGTAACCAATTAAAGCATGTATTTGGCGGATATCAAGATATACAATTAGTTAAGTGATGGTTTCCAATCGGAAACTAAGCTACCAAGTTTCCTTGCGGAAAGCTTCACACAAAAAGGATCGGGCTTAATTTTGCTGAATACCATGTATTAAATAGTTTTCGTACTCAACATTAATCTCGACAGAATATCGGTTTAGTTGACTGGATGATTAAAATTTAGTAAACAATGTGAACATAAATATATATCTTCTATTTACCGTTTACATAAATACTCACAACAGAATATGTTCTAAGAAAGGACCAATAAAAATCAAATTTAAAACTAAAATGAATATCAAGACATAATAAACTTACCTCCAGTGAAGTGCGTGAATTCCTATGGTTATTAACAATGCTGCCATCGATATTGAGATTCCAACAATACTTATGATCCCGAGAATTCTGACATGCTCTTCGGGCTGAATGTCATGTAGGATTTATACATTAGTTGTATTGCAATGCAAATGGAATATTATACCAATATGCAATTTGCATGTTTTTGAGTTGCGCGTGTGCAAACCATATCATGCGAAACCAAAGACCGAGGGTGATACGGTTTATATACGCAAGACTTATAAAAGAAACTTCCAGATTATTCTCCGATTCTGTGATGAGCAATTAAAATAATATGATCATCGGTGTAGTTAGGACATTGGTTAAGTGAAGTATATCTTTATAGCTGTGTTACAACTGCAAAATCTCTCTGTAATTCATGGATAGTTTTCACTAATAACTGAAATAGTTAAAAAACATCCAACAACAGATTTTTCTAATTCTCGTGTTCGTCTTAATGTGAGTAACGGAAGTCATAAATGTTTAAAAAAGGTAAATGCGCATATCAGAAGTCACCACACAATTAAAAAAAAACACAGCCTCCCTGCGTAGCGAAAATTAGAGAGGAAAAGAGCACAGTTCAAAAAATACTAAAAACAATTAACGAAAAAAAACCCTTGGGGGTTAAAGCCTTGTAACGGTCAGTGGCAAAAGCTATACGCCTTTCCAATAAACAGTTTCGCAGTCCTGTACGAGTTACTTCCCGTGACCAGCTATCAACCTAAAACTAGGCTTCACAGGAAAGCTGAACTATCGGACCATGGCTTTAGCACAAAAGGCCTAACATAATCCATTAAAATTTCAGGTATGTAATCGTCGCCGCCGGTCGAAAATAAGTTACTGGTCTGTTATTCTAGTCAGACATTTTTATTTTCACTATTTGTTAGATGTTTGCATTTTTAATATTGTAAGATCATGTACCATTCTTGTTGACAGTGGGCAGTATGAAACGCGATTCGGATAAACGTGAGTATTAATGTTAAGAATTTCTATACAGCATTTTCATCTTAATGCATTTTATACTTAAAATTATATTTAACTGGTATGAAATTCGCAAATTGCTAAGACTGGTAATGTACTATACTCCGGAAATCGTGACATGTCTACATTCGGTTACAGTATCTGATCGTTATACTTGTACTCATCTATTACTTGAATTCATCGTACCGTTAATGTTCAACGAACAAATAATTTTGAATTTTTGAAAACGTCAAGACAGACACAAGCAAAAATATGGTTCGATTGATTCTGTCTTGGAATTAAGAAGGATCAATAAGGTTATCTGATTGTTCGTTTACGTAAGAGTATCATTCATAGAATAAAATTCAAGGATTCTGATGCTGGCTTCGAATAAAGATGGAGATGCCGGCTTCAAATAATGATGGGAACATTTATATTAACATTAAGACTGCTAAGGTTTGAAATTCTGTCACTTTGGCGTAAACGCTCAATCGCTTGATTGAATATTTATAAACTGTTCTGCTAAGATGAGTTTCTAATTAATGTCTTATGGTTCTACTTGTCGTATTAAGGATTAATAATTCATATAACTGCTTTATATATCAAATACTTTTGCTACCCGATTCAGTAATTAAGGATTTCGATATACTTATTAATTGGGAGGTGGAGGTACATAAAAAAGTAAACCGATATCTAATGGTCAGTGATATCTTCTTCTTAGTAATTGACAGGGGACCCCTTGTGCGCGACAATTTGGCATTTTTATGACATGCCGCTTTCAAAATCAATCGCAGTCGGCATGTCAGTAGTTGATAAGACACGCTAAGCCGGAAACGACACTCAATTTATCCGTGGATAGAACTCAGGCTGTTAGTTTAAGTCGTTTAAAGTAAACCTTGGCGCGAGGAATACACTTTTAGTCAAATTAGATTTGTTGTTTTAGGCCTATAAACTATTCTTGATAAAAAAAATTTCATTTCGCTGATGTATTATTACTAATTCAACGATAAACGAGAAAATATATTATAAAAAAGAAATTTCATGATGAAAAACGAAAGTTGTAGGTACATGTTCCCTATTACATTAATACAGCGAGCAATACTTTTTCCTGTATAGTAGTCACGTGCCTGAATAGGAGAGGTAACCGAAAATTCACCGAATTATTGGAAAGGCGTATAAATCCAGTTATCCGGATAATTGATTTCAATATTATTTCATCTGATATAAGTAATATAATATTAAGCATTCAGGCTGAAAGTTCACGAGTTTGACGCCCTGTTTGAAATGACAACATAAATCAGAATAAAACATAAATATCGCAAAGATAAATACATTCTTAATTTTTTAAACAATAAGAATATTATGTGTAAAATCATTGATAAGTGTCCATAAAAAGTGTATATTCTATTACGTTTATACATACCGGAACAAAGGGACTTATAAGCAGTGCAAAATTTGTAAGATGGCTGCAAGCACATTGTACGTGTGTGCTGTTTGAAAAAATCTCCCGACAACCGTCTGTCGACCATGTTCCAAAGCTACTGGAGTTACTGGAATTAAAAAAGAGAGTCTTTAATATAATATTATCTGGATTGCTTGTCTGAACTCAAATCTATCCTACTAACAAAGTTGTAGTTTCTATTCAGATTGTGCTGCATGGCGGACATATTGTTCCAGAAAAAAAACATTAAACAAAAATTTAAAGGCGATTATGATATGGAACTCGTTAAGCAAGTTTCATGTCGATATCAAGAGAAAAAGCAGTTTTTAATAATTATTGAAACAAGTGATTCTTTAACCATTGTTTTTACGGATATTTGATTAAAAACTACAAGCGAATACCAATTTCTCCATTTTTTCCGTATATGAACAACCAGAAATGTCGAAAAAAATGTTCTCCAGCACTATGAACGTTTAGTGATTAACTGCAGTTAAAAAAATGTCAATTGATACTGAATTTGGTTACCAGATATCCTTATCCAAGTATCCGAACGGATATCCGGAAATAAAACTGTGTAGTAACACAGTAATATTGTTGTATGATGTGTGTGGAAAAATACACACTGACAGCGGAAAGATATTAGCAAAATGGCCAATTAATAAAATTTAAATTTTTGTTAACACATTTCCAGAAGTCAAATTCGATCCGGATATCCGATGATCTGAACATATATCCGAATATTCGGATATCCGTTGACATCCCTTTTAAAACAGTTGATCTTTGTCTAACCTCTTCGTTTTCACAACGATGGCAGGGTTTACAGATTTATTGAAAATTTTCGAGATACCTTGAAAAAGGACGTAAAAGCAGATGTGTGAAGTTAGCGGCCTGGCGGCGTGAAGTTAGCGGCCTGGCGGCCTAAATTTAAAATTTATCATAATTTATGTTTATCTTATAAATGTCTTGAAATCTATTTTTACAGCATGCAATGTACATTTCAGGGATGATTAAGTGAAATATCAACAAAATCTAGCTTTCATTTTTTTTAAGTTTTCGAAGCCTGGCGGCCTAGCGGCCTGGCGGCCTGGCGGCCTAAACTTACAATTTATCATAATTTATGTTTATCTTAAAAATGTCTTGAAATCGATTTTTACAGCATGCAATGTACATTTCAGGGATGATTTAGTGAAATATCAACAAAAACTAGCTTTGATGTTTTTTTAAGTTTTCGAAGCCTGGCGGCCTAGCGGCCTAAACTTAAAATTTTTCATAATTTATGTTTATCTTAAAAATGTCTTAAAATCGATTTTTACAGCACGCAATGTACATTTCAGGGATGATTAAGTGAAATATCAACAAACACTAGCTTTAATTTTTTTTAAGTTTTCGAAGCCTGGCGGCCTAGCGGCCTAAACTTAAAATTTATCATAATTTATGTTTATCTTAAAAATGTCTTGAAATCGATTTTTAGATCATGCAATGTACATTTCAAGGATGATTAAGTGAAATATCAACAAAAACTAGCTTTGATTTTTTTTAAGTTTTCGAAGCCTGGCGGCCTAGCGGCCTGGCGGCCTGAACGTAATATTTATCATAATTTATGTTTATCTTAAAAACGTCTTTAATTCGATTTTTACAGCATGTCATTTACATTTCAGGGATGATTTAGTAAAATATCAACAAAAACTAGCTTTGATTTTTTTTAAGTTTTCGAAGCCTGGCGGAAGGACACTAATTTTAATTACAGATATCAGGATATCAAATCAAAACAATGGAGCATAAAACATAGAGATTTTGGTAAGTTAACGCACATTTTTAAAACACCCATAATGTAGTTAGACGACGGCACCACACATTTACACTTTCGAAAAATTGTCATCGTTATTGTTTCGCAGGCCTGGACTTACATGCTCCTGTACATGTACATGTAATCAACGAGAACAGTATTGATGCTTTTCTGAAGTTTGCTTTTATAAATAAATATTTCACAAAACCATAACACAATGAATCAAGAGGAAAGACTTACTAATCAGTCTATGAATGATCATAGTTGAAGTTTAAAAGCTGGACCGGTTTCCATTGAACAGCCCGAACAGTTGCGTGTGCTCCCATTCCCTTTAAAAGGTGAACTACATGTACGCCCTGTGTGCCATTTTTATAAAGAAATGAATTCATTATCAATTTCTCCGTAACTTCAATAAAGTAATAAAATATACTCAACAACAAATGAAAATCGGCAGATTTTTTACTTCCCAGAACTATTTGATACAAAATCTTTTTATTTGAACCCACATAAAATTAACAGCAAAACATTGGTTTCACGTACCAGAAAAATTAAAAAGCACGCACATGTTTTAAACAAGTTCAATTTTTTTTCAATCACAAATTCACAAGTCTTCAAGCTTATTCCCGAAAAAAACTGCTTTCTTACTCTTGTTTGACATACGTTTAACTTAATACAAAATACAAAAAGTATTTTCCATTATTAAAGAATTTTACTTTTGATTTCTTTATTTCTAATTGTTCGCCCATAGAAATCAACACGCTAAATTTCAGTACTCTCGCTAGCAACAATGTTTGTTTCGCTGATCTCAAAGTGTGGTCGGGAGCTCTGGATAAAGGGTGTAGGGAGCTCTGGATAGAGGTAGTACCTTTGCCGCCCGGCAGCTGCTTCTACCTAGTGGAAGGACGGGCACCACTGGTCCTCATCCAACTCCTAAATCTCTCACGTGTTGACTCCCAGCGTCACACCCTGGCACACCGCCTCAGCTGGCGGGCTAAACCACGTGAGGGGGTGGTGTTGACACTGCACCACTGGGCGAATGACCTCCTAGAAGTAGATCACCGGCCAGGGCGGAAGGGGCTCAAAAGCAACCTCAACGGCTGTGTCCGTGGCCAGGGCGAGCCTCCGAGCTGGGGGAAGTCGGCTGTGGCCAGGCCTGGAGAGGGATAGGCTCCGCCAGGCGTCTCTGCCTAAGATTCGCTACATGATGAACACAATCAGAACAAATTTCAAGCCGGCTCGGTCGTCGCCCGGATCACCAAGGACCGCCACAATGCCAAGGCATCAGGACGGAAGTGGAAGACATGCTACTGGTGCCAACAAAGATAACACCAACGATAACACCAAAAGTAAGATCAGTACGAGGCACAACAACATAGTCATTGGTACATGGAATGTCAGGACATTGAACATTCCTGGCAAGCTTGAAGAGCTTACACATACTATGAGCAGATACATATGGAATGTAATAGGGATATGTGAGATGAGATGGAAAGGCATTGGAGAAAAAACAACGCACGAAGGCCACAATCTCTACTTCAGCGGAAGAGATGACAGACACGAAGAAGGTGTAGGATTCCTCGTGCACAAAAACACAGCTGGCGTAGTGATGGGATGCAGACCAGTTTCAAGTAGACTCATCACCTTACGCTTACGGGCTTAACCTTTCAACATTACAATCATTCAAGTTTATGCGCCTACCACATCACACAGTGATGAGGTTATAGAAGATTTCTACCATCAAATACAACAAGTAATCGATGAAACACCAAAGAAAGACATCCTAGTTGTTCAAGGGGACTGGAACGCAAAGATCGGAGAAGACGCACAGAAAGACTGGAAAGACACATGCGGGCCCTACTGTAACACAGAGGCCAATGACCGAGGCTTGAGACTGCTCGAATTTGCAACGCTCAACAACCTCAAAGTGACCAACACATTCCACCCCCACAAAGCATCCAGACGTTGGACCTGGCACAGCCCAAATGGATCCCACCACCAAATTTACTACATCTTAGTGAAGCGACGCTTCCACACGTCAGTCAACATTGCCAGGACACGCAGCTTCCCCGGGGCAGACATTAACAGCGACCATGTCATGATGTCCTTCCGCCTACACGTTAAGAAGATGAAGAAGGAACAGGAACAAACCAGAATTAAATTTGATCTGGAGAAATTAAAAGACCCAAATGTAATAAAAGTCTTTGAGGCCAAGATTGGAGGGAGATTCGCCCCACTCTCGCTTCTTGAAGTAGACGGCACAGAAATAGACACTCTAATCGACACATTCAACACCGCAATCACTGAGACAGCCTATGAAGTTCTCGGCAAGCAGCTTAACACCAAGAAGCCTTGGGTCACACCTGAGTTACTCAAACTGTGTGATGAAAGGAGAGACCTAAAGCAATCCAAGTATGAAAGTGACGAAGGAGCAGACAAGTACAGGCAAGCAGACAAGACGGTCAAGATGAGTATGCTCAAGGCAAAGGAAGACTGGATTACTGGTCAGTGCAACGACATCGAGCAAAACCTCAAAGCAAACAACACCAAGAAGGCCTACCAAATAGTAAAGGACCTTACCAGCAATAAACAAGGTCGGCCCAGCACCATTCTCGACAAAAACGGGAAGTGTCTTACCGAGTCCAAAGACATCATGAACAGGTGGACAGAGTACACCGCAGAGCTTTACTCACACTGTGCAACAGGAGACACAGAGAAGCTCTTCACCCCTCCGTCAACAGATACAGACAGCTTCCCCATCCTCAGAGATGAAGTAGAGGAAGCAGTGAAGTCCCTGAAAAAAGGAAAATCAGCAGGCATTGATAACATCCCAGGAGAACTAGTGCAAGCAGGGGGAGAGGCCATGATCGATATGATACATGCAATCAGCCAGAAGATCTGGGATACAGGAGAGTGGCCAACACAATGGACCCAATCTCTAGTGATAACCCTTCCCAAGAAAGGCAACCTCCAACAATGCGAAAACTACCGCACCATCAGCCTTATATGTCATCCTAGCAAAGTGATGCTCAGGATCATACTGAACAGGTTAAGACCCCAGGCTGAATCAATCATAGCTGAAGAGCAGGCAGGATTAAGGGCAGGACGCAGCACAACTGAGCAGATTTTCAATCTGAGAATTCTGTGCGAGAGATACCTTCAGCACCAACAAGATCTCTATCATGTATTCATTGACTTCAAGAAAGCGTTCGACAGAGTGTGGCACGCTGCACTCTGGGCAACCATGAACTATTATAACATCAATGCAAATCTCATCCGCGCCATACAGAATCTATATGACAAAGCCAGCAGTGCAGTTTACCTCAACGGGGACATTGGAGACTGGTTCCGAACCACAGTTGGAGTGAGACAAGGATGTTTGCTCTCGCCGACACTCTTCAATAATTTCCTTGAAAGAATTATGGAAGATGCACTTGAAGACCACCAAGGAACAGTCAGCATTGGTGGCAGAACAATTACAAACTTACGTTTTGCCGATGATATAGATGGACTTGCAGGCTCAGAACAAGAACTGGAGAACCTGGTCAAACAACTAGACAGGTCCTCCACAGCCTACGGCATGGAAATCAGCGCTAACAAAACAAAGCTAATGACAAACAACGAAAATGGCATCCAAACCAACATCACTGCCAACGGAGAAAAACTTGAAACTGTTAAGAATTTCAAATACCTCGGAGCAATAGTTTCAGATGAGGGGTCGAAACCTGAAGTATGAGCCAGAATTGCAATGACAGCTGCAGCCCTAGCCAAGTTGAACACCACATGGAAGGACAAAGCAATTGGGATCAACTCTAAAATAAGACTCATGCGCTCTCTTATCTACTCAGTTCTCCTGTATGCTTGCGAAACATGGACACTTACAGTAGAACTAGAGAAGAGGATTCAGGCCGCAGAAATGAGATGCTTCAGAAGACTGCTAGGCATCTCTTACAAAGACCACATCACCAATGAGGAAGTCAAAAACAGAATACGACAAGCCATTGGTCCATATGAAGATCTTCTGACCACCATCAAGAGGCGCAAACTAAAATGGTTCGGCCACGTGACAAGAGGAGAGGGGCTCACCAAGACAGTGCTCCAAGGAACAGTCAGAGGAGGAAGAAGGAGAGGAAGACAGAAGAAGAGATGGGAAGACAACATCACAGAATGGACAGGACTGAAGCTGAGCGAGGCGGTCAAATGTGCGAAGGACAGGGATGGATGGAGAGGACTGATTGCCAGGACATCTGTAGCGCCCCTACGGCATCCGCCATGGGACAGGTGAAGGTGAAGGTGAAAGTGTGGTCTAAATATTTATGGCGGTCACTGTCCGAAAGGTTAGCATTACACGAGTTTTTTCTGTATAAAACCACCAAATGTTCCAACATAATGCGAGAAAAAGAAGCGTTAGAAAAAAGGAAAGAACCAGCATATACGAAATAGCTGAAACCTAGTCATTTCATTAAGACTGATCAAACGCGTCAACAAAGTATTTTTAATTCCGTAAGCTGCTCTTTTTTTCTTTGTGTCGCTTATATACTAAACTTTCAACGCAACACTTAATTTTCCTGATTTTTTTATTTCGCACCATAACAAAGTTCATATAATGTTCTGCGCTGTTGTGTAAGATGTTTGGTTCGTTATATTATGTCCTCTTTCCTCATATACAAGTTAAAAAGCATTTCATTTATTCGTGTTTCTGTCTATTTGTTAAAACAAGTTTTTCAACAACGGTGCAATATAAGGTTTTGAATTATGTTCGCCTAGTTTACTGCGCCATACTGCTGGCATGAGAATAACATTCCATGTAAAACAAGTGTCTATCACTGTAAGACAGTGCTTATTTTAAAACTGTAAGTGAAAGGAAGTGCACGACTATGCGCGCTTATTGAGAGGGCGAGACATAAATTAAAGTTGCAGCGCTTAACCCCCACCCCCTCCTTCCTGAACATTTTATCCCTATATACATAAAACACCGGTACGAGTTTTATCGCGTGTGCGACCAGTGTAGCACCAGTAAGCTGGGAAATTCTTGCCGTCTTATAAAGATCTACACTGGTCGCATTCTACTGAACCTAAAAGCGAACAGTGTAGATCCTGATCAGACGGCCGCGTACGGATGTGCCAGCTGATCTGGATCAACATTGTCCGCCCATGGAATTACAGCTATATCTCATTGAGTAAAGGGTTAACTGCAGGGGGCGTGTTGTTTTAATTAATTTCTGTACTTAAGTCAAAAACTTGCATTCCGTTTTTAAAAGAAAAACGGTATTTGCACCTTTAATTATTATAACAATGGACAAAACCATGTAAAATACAAGTTTTTAAGCCGTGTTTGAACCTTCATAACAAACCTTGATTGAAGCAGAATCGGTAATTTCAATCACATTTCTTTCCAGATAAAAACAATTATCATATAGTGCTGGAATATATTAATCAAATTAAATACTGTCAGAATAAATATTATTTGTTTGCCGCCAAATTCCTTTTATGATGCCTTTTACTCCAACGTTTGCATAAGGGATACGGGAAAAGGTGTACGTAATAACGCAAAAACAAAGTCGGTGGCCCCCCTTTTTTATTTGTCAAATATTTTCAAAATAAAATATACAAACGAATTATGCAAAAAATCAAAATGTTATTGATCAGATTTTTTGCAATTCCGAAACAAACGACGAAAATTAGTAAAACTCCACGTCATTTTTCAGGTCGAAACGGCGCTTTTCAGCGACGTAAAGCGTAAATCTTGGATGAAAACTCATGAAAGTTACATCAGAGGAAAGAGAATTTGATTCTGTACAATATTATCCATACAGAAAACGGAACATTTGAAATACATTAAACTTACAGCAGAAAACATTCAGTTACGGTTCTTTTGACGTCATGTCCAAAAACTGCCGTCAGTGGCCATGTTTGAAGACCTGTATCTTTGAGACAAAATAAAATATTTTTACAAAAGATTATGTTCAATATCGGAAATATGATCAATAAACTGCATGCAAATTTTCATTAAAATACCCGCGCGCGCGCGAGAGAGAGAGAGAGAGAAAGAGAGAGAGAGAGAGAGAGAGAGAGAGAGAGAGAGAGAGAGAGAGAGAGAGAGAGAGAGCTTAATCTTTATTACAAAATGGTTTAGGACGAACTAATTTATGTTAAATTAATAACGATGTTTATGAACAAAAAATATTTTGAGTTTCACTCTTTTCCTAAATATAGAGGTTTTTACAGACATTTTAACACAAAAATGATTATGATGATTTATAGTGAAATGTAAAAAAAATAAATGCATTAATTATATATGCCTATTACGTTTAAAAGTCAGTTTACATGATGAAAAATCCCTACAAACATTCATTTCCTCGTTAAGACACGATCTGCTGCGTATGTGTCCACAAAATTTGCGTGACTGCGGAAAACATGCGCGACTTTTTTTATACAGTGGCCAACTTTGAATACCGTTATATTTTTCTCCGAGCTTCGAGTGACAGTAACAGAACAGATTGTATTTTGTGTTGGAAGTAAATAAAGTTTGAAACATTCACTGTATTTTTGATCGACATGCTCATATTATGTCAAGACTCCATAATTTCTAAAAGATTTTGACAATTTACTTAGTTGTTAAAAAATAAATGCTAGTTTTTGTTGATATTTTACTTAATCATCCCTGAAATGTACATTGCATGCTGTATAAATCGATTTCAAGACATTTTTAAGATAAACATAAATTATGATAAATTTAAAGTTTAGGCCGCTAGGCCGCCAGGCCGCTAGCCCCTAGGCTTCGAAAACTTAAAAAAAAATCAAAGCTAGTTTTTGTTGATATTTGACTTAATCATCCCTGAAATGTTCATTGCATGCTGTAAAAATCGATTTCAAAACATTTTTAAGATAAACATAAATTATGATAAATTTTAAGTTTAGGCCGCCAGGCCGCCAAGCCGCTAGGCCGCTAGGCCGCCAGGCCGCTAGGCCGCCAGGCTTCGAAAACTTAAAAAAAATCAAAGCTAGTTTTTGTTGATATTTCACTTAATCATCACTGAAATGTACATTGCATGCTGTAAAAATCGATTTCAAGCCGTTTTAAAGATAAACATAAATTATGATAAATATTAAGTTTAGGCCGCTAGGCCACCAGGCCGCCAGGCCGCTTACTTCACGCCGCCAGGCCGCTAACTTCACGCCGCCAGGCCGCTAACTTCACGCCGCCAGGCCGCTAGGCCGCCAGGCCGCTAACTTCACGCCGCTTGGCCGCCAGGCCGCTAACTTCACGCCGCCAGGCCGCTAGGCCGCCAGGCCGCCAACTTCACACATCTCGTAAAAGCTCGATCATGTTTTCTTTACCTATTATCTGGTTTTTGCTGATTAAACGCAAAACTATTTGGTTACGTCATCAAATACCTTTGCATTTCGCTAGACATAGCCATATCCTATTGTTTTTTTTGTCTTGTACGTTGTGCATTTGCGTCCAAATTGTTGGGTTATTGGAATTTATCTCATTAAGGCAACTTGTACTTGTTCAATCATATAAGCACCATTAGGGGCTAGTATGAGATTGGTCAACTGTCTAGCCTGGTTTAAACCATAAGTTACTTAGTACATGGAAAAGCGATATCTAAAATGCTTTATGAAGATGAAACTTTCTTTTACGACTATACCCAGGGCTCAGGATCACAAAGCTTAATCTCGAGGCCAGTCTCAAATCTCTAGTCGCCATTTCAGCCAATAAGATGAAAGAGACTGATCCCCAATCTTAGTTTTGTCAATAGCTTGGGAGAACTAGGTTGAAGGTTATAAAACTGAATTTGGAAACCAGTCTCAAATATCAAGCATCTGATTGGCTGAAATGGCGACTGGTCATTGGCTGACATGAGAAAGTTTTGTGTGATGCCCTTGTATATATCTAGCCTGAAGGTTATAAAACTGAGATTTGAAACCAGTGTCAAATCTCAAGCATCTGATTGGCTGATATGGCGACTGGTTTCCAGGCTCAATTTTATAACCTTGGACACTGATTTTTACGCATGTAAAAGAGAGAGAGAGAAAAAAAATTAGTGTGTTATTATTTGCATTAGATGGTGTTAAAGAGATGTTATTAGGAATATTGATCGTGTTTTAAGTAATACGATAGATTTATAACAAATGCATCAATGTTTTACAATAATGTGATCCGAATTAAACGATTGTGTTAAACGTTAAACACGACATACAATATATAAAATTCGATGTTCTTTATTTTCTTTAAATTGCTTGCCAAATTAATACAATTATTAATAAGTAACTTTTACCTTCACATACATAAATTTACCGGTTAAAGTAAAGTAACATAAATACATCAATAAACTGCGATGTGTCTTTTTCACTATTATGATAGATAATAAACAGGAATGAAATAGCTATAAGCAGAATTTTTGGAGGTAGTTACAGGTTTGTAAATACTCTGATTTGGGATACTTACGAAGTTTCATTTAGTTTCCAGAACGAGCAATGCTTTTCTGCTTTATCCATGTTCTACATTCAATGATAGTATAAAAGAAGAATAAAATAACAGAAATACTTTTTTATTTGTAAAACGCTAGACAAACGCAGTCTTGTTGCTGTTGACCATAAATTTAAACCTAAATTTTATGTTATAGAAATTTCAAATAAGAAACCTTATATAAACAAATAAGTCTTGTTACTTAAAACGTCTTTATTAAAGAAGAAGTGCTGCAAGAGATCAAATTATAAAAAAAATTTCCCAGGTTAAAAAGATTTGGCGGTCATGAATTATTTAGAGGAAAAACAAAACTACGCATGTATACCTGAAATCCACGGAAAGTCAACTCGATGTTTGGATTTAAAGGGTTAGGAGCTTTTGGTAACATTTGGATCGACAGTACTTGGGAGTTGACAGAAATGTCTTTGTTGTTGGGTCTGAAAATTCAAATAACACTGCAATAGTCCAATAGCGTTGATTAAGGTGAAGATTATACGATGCTTAATTGCCAGCACAAGTAATTAACATGTATTGCATGTCATACATGATGTATTGCTATAAGATATTGTAGTAATATGCATGACTGACATGTTCACAGTTTGTGTTTTGGTCCGATTTTAGTCAAAATGCATTATTAATAGATTATCTTACTTTTATTGGTCGTATGGAATCATAAATCCAGGTTTATTAGTCTCCAAATTGATACATTTAAACTATTTTAAGTGGTTATCCTGAATGAAAACTGTCATTTTATCTTTAATATGTCGTGAATCAGGCATGGAGGCGGCCATTTTTGTTGTATTCCACCGCTTTGCATCATGGGCGGTTGCCTAGGACACGTAAACAGTCTGTTCAGCATCCATAAATGTCAGCCAACTTCAGCTGTAATTTTCAAGATAACTATCCGTTTAAAAGGAAGTCAGAGGTGACAGTCATTTGCTTTATTGTTTTCTCTTTCGATTGATATATATATTAGTGGAAGTTTCATTTACAATTTTCTGTAAACTTTGTAAGTTTGTAACGCGCACTTGGCTGAATCTTGTGCACAGCGTTAAACTGTGCGCATTTGCACACACTTTTTGTTTGTGTACGCATTTTTCTGAAGTGCGTACATCTGGGGTATATAAACCCAGTTTTTCTTCATTCTGGAGCTCCAACACATCAAAATTCCAAAATTGTCGTCATTCATTTTTTCGAACAAGATTCAAACAAGGTTCAAAATTATTATCAAACAATTGACTATTAGTAATTTTAACTGGCAGAATTTCATTTATTTAAAGGTTGAATACAAATTTGTTAAAGAATTTCATAGCATATTAATTATAATTAGCCAAGTAAAGGCAGAGTGTTTAAAAGTTATTCATTAAAGTCTTTTGACTTCAGTATTGTATTTGCATGCTTTTTAGCAGGTTTTAAGCATTTCTTATGTAGACTAGCTACTAGCCTTGTTATTTGTAATAGACTGGCAACAGAATTTAACCTATTGTGAATTTCCATTTTTTGTCTTGATATTTATTTTGGTGAATTATCAGAATAACTAACAATTGTTGAGGTACTGTATATTGAAAATAAAATTCATTAAACTGAAGCTGGCTATTCTAGATTTGTAGGTAGGAAATAACAAAATATTTCTACAGTAGTTTAGTTGGAGCTCAATTTCGGCCATTTTTAACAGTTTTCCCAAGTCTGCTTAAAGCAAAGGGTAATTCATCATTGCCAGTTACTGGCTCAGACCCAGAGGACCCGGTTTTCGAACCCTGTTAGAAAGGCCTCCAAGAGCCAGAAAAGCGTAGAGATTGTCTTCACCGTCTAGACGGATAATAGGTCCCGTACCTGGCCCTGCCCAACAGCCGGACCGTAACAGTTTTGTGGTGTCAGAAGTGGGATCTGTTTTATCAACAGATCCAGTGATCCAAACCCAATGTCAGCGACCAACACCTCCGTCATCCCAACTAGTTATGAGGCATTGGCAAGAGAGAGTGAAACAGAAATTCAGCATTTCCGGCCAAACCAGAGTGTTCATGCAATTTCAAGCAGTCATGGATTTGACACCGTATCACATTTTTCACCTGATGATTCCGACTCAGAAATTGCATTTAAAAGGCAAGAAAATCCAGCTCCCAGTCAAAGTAAATCAACAATAATGCCAGGTTCAAGATCTGTAAATAATGATAGCCCAATAATGACTGACTCTGGTGTAAATGCCTCCTTTTCCGTGCATGAAAGGCATACACAGAAGGATATGAGCGAAGCAATGAGTGGAGTAACCGGTATCCTTAAGGACGTAGTACACGAATTAAAGCTTTTGAAACAAACTCATACCAGCTTTACTGAAGACAACAGACCTAACACTTATCCCCAGGCTTATCCTGCAAATCCTTCAAGGTATGGTGAGCAGTATGAAGATCAACGATCATATACACAACATAGCAATGATAACTATACGCGTGCCACTGGTTCCCGGCATAGTCAGGCTATCAACACAACATGGAATGCTAACAGACCAACCAGTTTGCAGTTTCAAGTTGAAGATACAAGAGCAGACCACAGACGGCCTAGGGATCAATTCCATAACTATGGAAGTAGACATAACATGGGCAGTCACCCTGTAGGGGGCATCAAAATCCCAGCGTTCACTGGAACAGAAGACTGGGCTATGTGGATTTCCCGGTTTGAGGCAATTGCTTCAAGGTATGGCTGGACCGAAGACGACAAGTTAGATCAGCTGCTGCCCAGGTTAGAAGGTCAAGCAGGACAATTTGCGTTCTCGCAGCTATCACCCCCTGTGCTGAATGACTACCAGGAGCTAGTTGCTGAGATGAACAGCCGCTTTCGGGTGATTGAAACAGCTAGGTCATTTGCTGCCAAATTTAGCCGTAGGTCGCAGAAACATGGCGAGACAGCTGAAGAATTTGCAGCTGAGCTGAAACGCTTGTATGACAAGGCCCATGGGTACAGAGACAGACGGACAAGAGATGAGGATTTATTAAGACGGTTCTTGGATGGTTTACTAGATGATGAAGTGAGGTTTGAGGTTGAATACCACAAAGAGCCCCAGAATATAGATGAAGCGGTCTTCCATGTGGTAAATCTGATCCAGACCAGAAGGTTAGGTTACTCAGACAGGCATGGCAAGAAGATGACCAGAAGATCCATTGACCCGTTTGAAGAGGAGGATGAGCCTGAAGTTGTCAACAGAATCCCTGCCAAAAAGCAAGACAAAGAGAACGTAAACAAGGATGCCAAACCTGAAAACAAGCCCACTGGTGATCAGGATGGCATCATTCAAACACTCCTGGACAGAATTGAGAAATTAGAGCAGAAGCAGAAGGAAAACAATAGGAATCAGCGTCAGAACACGTTTCGAAAGAAGGACTCAGAATGTTTTAACTGTCACCAAATTGGTCACTTTGCAAGGGAGTGCCCAAACCAAGGGTCAAAAGGAAGTAAACCAAAAGAGACCACCCAAGCAAAAGATGAGAAGGAGCCTTTAAACTCCAGGGGACCATTCCTCGGGTCCAGAGGGAGGTCCAACTAGAGAATCAGAAGGATGAGGGCCAAAAGTCAAATTTAAAAAACATTGGGGAAGGATGCAGCCAGTCAGAGGCAAGTGAAGTGAGGATGAGCCGGCTTTGCGATGGGTTATACATAGAGGGAAGTATAGAAGGCAAACCGGTTTTATTTACTGCGGATACTGGTGCATCTAGGACCGTAATCTCATCACGGGTCTACAAAAGCATTGAGGATGGTAACCGACCACAGCTCCAAAAGGGAGTTTGCCTTAGAGGTGCTGGCGGTGCCCCAATTGAAGAGATGGGAAAGGCTTTATTCAGGTTAAGGCTGGGAACACTAGAGGTCATCAAGGAGGCTATAGTAGCTGAGATAGAGGATGATGCTCTTTTGGGGTTCGACGTCTTGACTGATGGTGAAAGCGGGCCAGCTGATATTTTGTTAAGTAGGAACAAAATAGTTTTAGATGGCACAGAAATTCCCTGTATTAGAATTGGAGGCACACAGATGTCCAGAAAAGTGGTAGTGGGGGATGATTGTGTCATCCCTGGTAATTCCGAAGCTTTGGTGGATGTTTTTGTAGAAAGGATGGAGGAAGACGACCTAGACCCCAACCCAAGTTTTTTAATTAAGCCAACAGAAAATTTTGCAAACAGATATATGTTGAAAATGGCCTCTACGTTAGTGGATATCAACAGAAGTGTTGCATGCAAAGTGAGGATAATGAATCCATTTAAACATGATTGTGCCTTGAAGCAAGACGCAGAGATTGGCAGAGCAGAGAGAATTGAAAGAGTTGTTAGTGTACTGCTTGCCAAAGAACACGAATTGGAGGAAGAAAACCTTGCTTTAGTCCGCAGAATTCAACCAAAGACAGCTGAGACCAAAACCAGACTCCATGTTGATCAAGCTCTTGATAGTGAGGTCCCTGAACACCTGAAAGACATGTTTGAGAGATCAACTAAAGGAAAATCTCAATATGAGAGGCAAGTGGTTGCAGGACTCCTAGTCAAGTATCAAGAGACGTTTTCAAAGCACGAATGGGACCTAGGGCTTACGGATCTGGCTGAACATTCGATTAATACTGGAGAAGCCCCACCAATAAAGCAGAGGCCCAGAAGGGTACCGATGGCATATGCTAACGAGGAAAAGAAGGCCATAGAAGACCTGCTTCAAAAGGGAGTGATCCAGAAAAGCACTTCCCCATGGGCTTCACCTATTGTTCTAGTGAGGAAAAAATCAGGAGCAGTAAGGCCATGCGTAGACTACCGCAAGGTGAATGCTTTGGTGAAACAAGATGGGTTTCCGCTACCTCGCATCCAAGACTGTCTTGACGCTGTAGCTGGTAGCTCGCTTTTCAGCAGTTTCGATTTGACGTCTGGGTACTTCCAGATTCCGCTCAAGAAAGAGGACATTCCAAAGAGTGCCTTTTGCTGCAAATTTGGACATTTTGAGATGACACGAATGCCCTTTGGGTTGAATAATTCGGCTAGTACATTTCAGCGTACTATGGAACTCGCACTCCAAGGATTACAATGGGAGACCTGTCTCGTTTACATAGACGATATTGTAGTCTTTGCTGCAGATTTCAACCAACACATCGAGCGAGTAAGTCAAGTTTTAGAACGAATCAAGCAAGCTGGACTGAAACTAAAGCCAGATAAGTGTAACATGCTGCAGACCGAAGTCGTTTTCCTAGGCCACATTGTGTCGAAAGAAGGTATCAGACCAGACCCCACTAATATTGCCAAGGTTTTGCAGTGGCCGACACCTAAGACTCCGAAGCAAGTCAAGCAGTTTGTGGCTACAGGATCCTATTACCGCCGATTTGTGAGGGGTTTTGCGGACATGGTACGCCCTTTGGTAGACCTCACAAAGAAAGGGAAGGAATTTATATGGGACAAGTCATGCGAGAATGCTTTTGAAGCATTAAAGAAGGCTTTGGTCAGCCCCGATGTGATGGGCTATCCTCTCAACGAAAGCGGACAGTTCATACTGGATGTCGATGCATCTGGGATAGGTATAGGAGGAGTTTTACAGCAAATCCAAGAGGGATGCGAACGAGTAATTGCATACGCCAGCAGGAGTTTAAACAAGGCTGAAAGAAATTATTGCATAACTGAAAAGGAACTCCTTGCAGTAGTTTTCTTTATCCAGTATTTTCGACAATACTTGCTTGGCAGGCGATTCTTAGTGAGAAGTGACCATCAAGCGCTAGTTTGGCTCTTCAGCCTAAAGGAACCTAGCGGCAAGATTGCAAGGTGGATCGAAATATTAGCTCCCTATGATTTTGTTATTGAATACAGAGCTGGAAAGAAACAAGCCCATTGTGATGCCTTGTCACGCTGTGAAAGTCCTCGAGACTGTACCTGTCCAGAGATTGACATGGATGAGCCCTTGAAATGTGGTCCCTGCAAAAAGTGCAGAAGACGGGCAGATCAGATGATGCTAGAGCTGAATGCTAAAGAAAAAGAAACCATGACAGAGACAAATGCTGAAGATGGACTGCACAATACAAACAAACAGCCATTGGAGACCAATCATGTAGAGGTGTCGGCTGCAAAAGAAGGAACTGCGGGTGAATCAAAAGACCAGAGTCTGATAAGGCAAACAACAGATGAGGTCACACAGACAGCACCTGATAAGACACACCCGACTCCAAGTACCTCAAAGTCGGAAGCCAAGCTCCCACAGTGGATGGATCTTAAGTCTCCAGAAGAGATGGCAAATATTCAGTCCAAAGACCCTGATATAGGACCAATTCATAAAGCAAAATGTGAAGACAGAAAACCAGCAAGTGCTGAAATGGTGACAGCTAGCCCAGCCACAAGACATTATTGGATAATATGGGACAACATCCATCTTCAGAATGGCATGCTTTATAAAATATTTCCAAAGAAAAATGGCACCGAGGATTGCAAGCAGCTCCTTGTCCCTAGAATTATAAAAGCCAATGTATTACAACAGATGCACGGCTCTGTCCTGAGTGGTCATTTAGGCACAAGGAAAACCAAAGAAAGAACAGCTCAAACATTCTATTGGTTTAACATGAAGGAGGATATAAGCATGTTCATACGGGAATGTGATGTTTGCGCAGCAGATAAGACACCCCCGAAGCAACCAAGAGCTCCTTTGGGGCATTTGAGAAGCGGTGCGCCTTGGGATACTTTAGCTGTCGATTACATGGGCCCATTTCCTGTAACAGAGAGAGGGAACCGATATATACTTACTCTTACAGACCATTTCACAAAATATGTGGAAGTTATGGCAGTGCCCAACCAGCAGGCAGAAGAGTGTGCCACTAGGATAGTAAATGACTTCGTATCAAGATGGGGTACACCACTCAGTATACACAGCGACCAAGGGTCAACATTTGAAAGTAAGGTTTTCAAAGAAATCTGTAGGATCCTTGAAATAAGAAAAACAAGGACGAGCCCAAGAAACCCGAAAGGAAACGGCCAAACAGAGCGTTTCAACCGAACATTACTAAAGATGATCCGAGCCTACCTCTCTGATGAACAAGACCAATGGGACTTGTACCTTGGCTGCTTAGCAGGTGCCTACCGCTCTACACCGAACGAATCTACGAAGCTTACACCCAATATGCTGTCCATTGGTAGGGAGGTCCGACTGCCTGCCAGCATTGTCTATGGAGGTCATGTAACGTCAGACGAAGTGCCTTCATTTGCTGCACATGCAAATCTGCTTAGGGCTAGGATGCTCAAAGCACATGACTTAGCAAGAAAATACCTGCACAACAGTGCCAAGCGGAGCAAAGAGGTGTATGACCATAAGCTCTCCTTTCATTTGTATGAAGTGGGCGACGTTGTTTGGTACTTACACGAAAGTAGGAAAATTGGGGTTACCCCTAAATTGGAGAAAAAGTATGAAGGGCCCTACCTCATCACATCAAAGCTGTCAACTATCAACTTCGTCATACAGTTGAACCAAGAGGGTGATCAACGTTGTGTTCAACATGACAAACTCAAGCGATATGAAGGCTGCAATTTACCACGGTGGATTACGAGAGCAAAGAAGTCCATCAGGCAACCTTCCAGACACTAGATCCAATAGTCATAGTCATTTTGTAGCAGTAGTCATTTCCTGAGGTTACCATGAATGTCCATTAGGTGTAATAGCTAAAGGGGGAGTGCAGAGTAATATAGAGTTTCCATAGTACAGGGCATGGGTCAAATACAGCCAGCTTCAGCAACGCCAGTTTTAAAATTTTTCAACCATAGTCCAGCCAGCCTGCTAGAAAGCATGTCACTGTTTGACATCGCAGTGGTTGCCCCCGCTTTGACAAGGCCCTTTGATCTTGTGTATTTTCAGATGTCAAGCGAGAAGGTGAGACGAGGCAGGTTGTACATGTGCTGTCATTGCGAGGCCACTGGTAAGACGCATGCGGACGTTAGATACCGTATCATTGGGCATGTCCTGAAGCACCATTTGACGCTGGATCAGACACCTTTTTATTGTAAATTGTGCCGGTTCAGATGTACAACCAAGGAAGCCCTGTACCGCCACAAGACAAGTTATAAGCGTCACTTACTGATGGCTCAGGAGCTTAAGTGTGGAGCTACCGACAACAGCTACCTGGTTGAAAATAACAACCCTAGACAGATCAAGGAGGGTGTGGATTTCAGGCAGTGTTCTTTATCTGAGCAGTTCTCAGGCAAGGTAGTACCGTCGGAGGACCCCTTAGACCCAGACCTGGATGAGTTTTTCGACGCAACTTCATCTGCAAGCAATTCATCCGAAATTTCTTTGCCGGAAAATAATATCCATAATGCGCCATCCACCCATTTAAAACAGACAGACGGGCTCATCACCATCCAGGTTACTCCCGAGGTCCTAGCCACTCTCCTAAGCAACCCAGCAGCAAGCCACAACCCAACAACTTTAAGTGTGCCTTCACACAAAGGTCTTCTAAGTCAAAGCAGCATGCCATGTCTGGGTGCTCAAACCAGCCTTCAGTTACCCCAGCAGCTACCTGACCCATTTAGATTCCCAAAATCTAATATGCCTGCACAACAGCAATCAACCATTCGATCCACTGCAAGTACAACCACCACAGCAAGTAGTTCTACCACGTGCACAATAATGCAAACCCCAGTAATGCGATCAACGCCACAAACCACCAGCTCCTTAAACACCCCAGCGCTTCCCACTCAGTATGAGGATATAAGACCGCAGCTTTTGGGCAACACTTCTCCTAATTGTTTTTACTCTGAATTGATGTGCTTTCTCTCAAATAGTCCAACCAGAAAAATAGACACTGCCCAACAAACCGATGAAACCTTAGAGCCAGTAACAAAGAAGGCTAGGCTAGAGGAAAACACGAGTCGGAAAGAGGACATGAAAAAGTGCCAATGTGAACTCCCGGCAGCCACGATGGAGAAGCTAGTGAATGCGATCGATTTCAACAGCAGGGCAATCCGTAATGTGGATAGAACAATGCGAGAGATGTTCGAAAGACTTGTTCATGCTGTTGACAGGATTGGCCAGGAGATCCAACGAACCAGAACATCCGAGGCTGCAACACCGAGAAGGGAGACGGTGAAGAATCAGGGAAGAGAGGGCAGTAGGAAGAGAGAAGACAGTAGGGATGGCAGAAGAGAAGATAGCAAGATGGAGAATAGCAGAAGGGAAGACAGTAAGAAGGATGTCAGAAGAGGAGAAAGTAATAGAGCAGATAGCAGGAAAGAAGAAAGAAAGAAAGAAGTAAAGAGAAATGATAGTAAGAGGGAGGATAGCAGACGAGAAGAAAGTAGGAAGGAGGCTAGAAGGGATGAAAGCAAGGAAAACATACTTAAACCTAAAAATTAACATTTGAAAAGTGACTTTTAATTAAGTGAATTACCTACAGTCTGAAGGAAATGTATAACCACTACTAAAATGTGACTTTTAAAGTGAAATAATTAACTAAAAAAGTTGTGTGACTCATTGCCATGGAGTGACTCCCATAGTCGGATCGTGGAAAAGTGACAGTGTCGATTAGAGACATTTTTCATTTCAAAGTTAAATTTAAAATTTAATCTACAAGATGTGAAGCAATTCTTACCTGCACAGTGACATTACTGATTTTACATTAATTTAAGTGTTAACAACACAGAGGGCAACAGAGAACTGTTTATGTATATTGCCTCAGAAATTTAATGTTTGTGTTACATTAAGGTGACATGTTTTTTTTAACTTGTTAAGGTGATTCTTGTTGAACTTTGAAATGTTTAGCTTGTTAAGTCTGTTCACTAAACTTGTTCTCCTATTCATAACGATAAAGTATGTGTACCTTATATTAAGGTGATTTGCCTCATTGAAATGACTTAAGGTGACTTATTGACTTGTTGAATGTGCCTTTAAATGTTAACTTGTTAAGTATCTTATACAGTAACTTAAATTTGAGTGCCTCCATTTATTAATTTTGTCAGTTGGAACTTTGACATTTTAAGTGGGGGGTATTGTAGTAATATGCATTACTGACATGTACACAGTTTGTGTTTTGGTCCGATTTTAGTCAAAATGCATTATTAATAGATTATCTTACTTTTATTGGTCGTATGGAATCATAAATCCAGGTTTATTAGTCTCCAAATTGATACATTTTAACTATTTTAAGTGGTTATCCTGAATGAAAACTGTCATTTAATCTTTAATATGTCGTGAATCAGGCATGGAGGCGGCCATTTTTGTTGTATTCCACCGCTTTGCATCATGGGCGGTTGCCTAGGATACGTAAACAGTCTGTTCAGCATCCATAAATGTCAGCCAACTTCAGCTGTAATTTTCAAGATAACTATCCGTTTAAAAGGAAGTCAGAGGTGACAGTCATTTGCTTTATTGTTTTCTCTTTCGATTGATATATATATTAGTGGAAGTTTCATTTACAATTTTCTGTAAACTTTGTAAGTTTGTAACGCGCACTTGGCTGAATCTTGTGCACAGCGTTAAACTGTGCGCATTTGCACACACTTTTTGTTTGTGTACGAATTTTTCTGAAGTGTACCGCAAATTTTAAGTGCGTACATCTGGGGTATATAAACCCAGTTTTTCTTCATTCTGGAGCTCCAACACATCAAAATTCCAAAATTGTCGTCATTCATTTTTTCGAACAAGATTCAAACAAGGTTCAAAATTATTATCAAACAATTGACTATTAGTAATTTTAACTGGCAGAATTTCATTTATTTAAAGGTTGAATACAAATTTGTTAAAGAATTTCATAGCATATTAATTATAATTAGCCTAGTAAAGGCAGGGTGTTTAAAAGTTATTCATTAAAGTCTTTTGACTTCAGTATTGTATTTGCATGCTTTTTAGCAGGTTTTAAGCATTTCTTATGTAGACTAGCTACTAGCCTTGTTATTTGTAATAGACTGGCAACAGAATTTAACATATTGTGAATTTCCATATTTTGTCTTGATATTTATTTTGGTGAATTATCAGAATAATTAACAATTGTTGAGGTACTGTATATTGAAAATAAAATTCATTAAACTGAAGCTGGCTATTCTAGATTTGTAGGTAGGAAATAACAAAATATTACTACAGTAGTTTAGTTGGAGCTCAATTTCGGCCATTTTTAACAGTTTTCCCAAGTCTGCTTAAAGCAAAAGGGTAATTCATCCTTGCCAGTTACTGGCTCAGACCCAGAGGACCCGGTTTTCGAACCCTGTTAGAAAGGCCTCCAAGAGCCAGAAAAGCGTAGAGATTGTCTTCACCGTCTAGACGGATAATAGGTCCCGTACCTGGCCCTGCCCAACAGCCGGACCGTAACAATATCTCTATCTGAATATAAATGACGAATTAATTTTGGACTAGTTTTGATAATCGCTACAGTCGGCTTTTAAACTGTTCCGACTCTTGATTCTAAATCTTAATACATACATGTACTCTGATAACAATTCTACAAACTAAACACTAAATTATGATGAATTAAAATTGGATTACCTACAATCGACAACTAACCTGTCCGAAAAAAGAAAACGCTTGGTTACAAGGTTTTACAGAATAACTCATTGCTAAAAATATAACGACCTTCGATCAACCGTTATCAATGGAATTTTGATTACCGAAAAAATTTGTCTAACTATACATCTATCACTACCATCTATCTAGTCACTACCAAACTTTGCTGTAAAGATCATACAATGTGTACAGTTTAAAGTTCTGTTAAACACCATGACGCTAGTTTTACACGTAGATGCACAAAACATTGAGTATACCTTTCAGAAAGAGTGCTGGGAACAGACTGAGAGAGGTTTCTATATAGAACAACACTGTAAGCAGTCACTCCTTGATCTGTAAAAGAGCATAGGGAAAAATAGACATATTTAAAATATTGTATTTGTTCATACTTTTTCACAGATCTCGATAACGCGTAAAGAAGAAGCAATGTTCAAAATATAGCGTTGGTGACATCTTTTTGTAATCTAAATCACTTGAAAATTTCAGGTGGTAGTAACTGGATGTAAAAACCATATCTTTTACCATAGAATGCTGTATAATTAAGAAACGCAGAAGATATCGCTGTTGTATTCCATTTTGGATCGTTTTCGAGCGCAGTCGGAAACACAATGCTGCTAGGGTTGTTTGGCTCAATCTTTGCATATTGTAACACTGAAAATTAGTTAGAAACCTTTGAAACAGAAAAGTACTTATAAGGTCATTGGTTTTCTCAGTGTAAAAATGATAATTAAAACATGACACATGTGCATTACAGTCAACAACCAATTCGGAGCATAAAACCAAATATATGCTAAGCATGTGGTTGAGTAGTTTTATTATTTATTTAACTTAGTAATACTATTTCTGTATAAAGTGCAGTTGGCACAACCACCTTCTATTTAGAGGCATTCGATAAGATCTAGCATCGCATACATAACAAAAGACCATAATGAGTTTTTATCAACAAAATAGAAAAAAAACACGCAGTGTCGTTGCGCTTAACTTTATAATCGGCCAAAACTCCATATGTGTAAAAAATTCTATGCATGCAAACCTATATAAGCTTTGATTTATCTTTCTCAACTCAGGTTTTACACAGCTATAGATGGTGCGCATATGACATGCGGGCCTTTACAGGTCAAAGTCACAATACACCTATCGACCCTGTATGCATGACTCACGCACTGCGAAATTATATATATATATATATATATATATATATATATATATATATATATATATATATATATATATATATATATATATATATATATATATATATATATATATATATATATATATATATATAATTTGACTTTATGGCAAAGTTACCTAAGTTCTGTCTGGTAATATTAAGAGATGGCTGGTTGTTGTTCTGAAGCGATTCAGTTGCCTTTGCAATGAAATTGTCTACAACACTCAAGAACTCTTCTGCACCTTTTCCTACCTAAAATAATGTTATTCTAAAAAATCATTTACTAGTACTTCCGTATACAAAATAAATCTAGCTCGGGAATGAAATCATATTGGTAAATTACTTGATCTATTTTGAATCTGGAATGTTTTGTGTTTAATTATCATAAACCGCAAAATAAACCTAAGAAAATAACTGTCATAGTTTGTTTAGAGAAATATTGTGTATGACTGAATTGAAAGTTACAAACGTTTTCAACCCGACTCTTCCATTTGTCACCATTCTTTTCTTTGTCAACAACGAAACTTGAAATAGTTAGAAAATCCTGTAAAGAAAATAGAATTAGAAGAGAAAACGATACAAAGTTGACCGGTACAGAACACTAGAGTAAGTATGAATTGCCTGTAATTATTGATGTTTACATCAATGAAATGCTTTCTCCTGACAGGATAAAGGTACAAAAATGAGAACAATATTTTGTCTTATAAATCTTAAGTGTGAAATTGGGCCGAAGATATTCTTTTATTTGGTCTCTTCGGTCTTATAATGCATACTGTCATCAACAAATGACGACCCGCTCGGTCAAGAAGGGGCTCGATTCGGTAAAGATCATTTATCTCACTTGTATCTTATTGCAATGAACATGTATCCTTTCCTTTCGAGGATCAATTAATTCGAAACTATGTGTAAATTGATTTTTTTTATAAATAATATATCTTTAATTCAATGCATCGAGCGATCCAGGTTAATGCAGGGTCAGTAGCATCTGGAGGACAAAAATCTGGCGCTGATGCGACATTATCAGGATTGTAAAGAAACTATTAGTTGTTTGGTACTGTAAATGAGATGTGTTATTTATTTTTGGTCAGTGGTTAGAAACAATGCCGATGACGTTTTCAAAATAAAAAAAAATCACCAGCCACCATGGTTAGATAAATCTTAAAATATATGAAAAAGGACTTGAAAGCCACCGAACACAACAAATATGAAAATAATGCAGGCTCGATTTCATTGCAAGTACAGTATAAAGAGAATAATGAAAACAATAATGATCTGTACACATCTTAAATTGATTAGGTCCTCACATGAAAGACATTGTGGAAAATATAATAGAAATAGTTGTAGAGATAATAAGAAGCAACGGCATTTAGAAAACGAAACAGAAAGAGCAATACACATGATGAATCTAAACAGTCATGATTCCAAGAGTAGCGCTTTATTTATGCTAAATAAATGATAACTTACTTCGGTTTCCTGTACACTTGTATTTGATATATTATATGTAACGAGTTCGAGTATCTCCTTTATTTTTATGAGATCACCAATATATAGAGTTGTGTTCGTTTTGTCTGATCCATTTACATTCACTGGTAGTTCATTGACAAGGTTGATCATTGCTTCGCTGGGGTTAATATTGCCTTGTGTTAGCTGAAAACCAAAGTTTAATTGAAAAAGCTCGATTATCTGTAAATCACTTTTCAGAAAAGATACAACAAAATGTTGATATACTTGTCGCTTCAATTAATTGAAATAACTAAGGAATGATGAACTATGTGTTCGTGTGGTATAATTCTAAATAAATATTTTTGTCCCCGTATTTCCATCTTTCATACTTTCTAACTATGTTGCTTTATTAAGTGCCTGCCCCATTGGCTTTGCAATGATATTAGCTTTTATATTTTATATGTTTGAGTGCTTTTGCGTGCAACATTGATTGAGCTGATGGGTTGGTTGGAATTATTTCAACAAGACAACTTGAACTTGATTATTGATATGACAACCTTTTGCGGCAAGTGTGAGGTTGCTGCACCCTAGAAGCTGGTTATACCCCCAGTGGCAATTTGTTTTGCCACTGACCATTCCAAGGCGGTAACCCCTGGGGTTATCATATTTGTTTATTGTTTGTGGTGTCTTTGAAGGCTGATCACTTTATTAACCATGCTTTCTCTCTCTTCTTCTTCGCTGCGCGGGGAGGCTGTGTTTTCTGAATGTGACATTTCCTGATATGCATATTTATTTTTTTACTGACAGATCAGATGATTATAAAACAATTATAAAACATCAATCGTTATTTTGCATTGTCTTAAACTTGTCCATACATCAATCATGTGTATTCTTATGACATAAACTAAAATCAGTCTGCAAATCGCCTTTCCATTCTATTAAGTTCTGCCCATTGTTTTCTCGTTAAGGACAAACCCATGGAATGGTATAAAAGCCCCAATAAACTTGCCAAACAGCATATTTTGTATTAACCAAAACATTTTAGATTTCACCGGTATGAATAATAACACAAAAAATAAACCTTACAATAAGAAAAGGGTATTATCTTATTGATTTACAGCATGTTTTGGGCGTTTTTCGGATTATTTATTTTGTTTACAAAACAAACAGCGAATCTTTCCGAGCTGATTTTCGGTCACTCTCGACAGGCGAAGGTCGCTACATGTAATTATACAGAATGACGTCACTGCGTTCTTACGGAAAAACCGATAACTTTTCGCCGAGTGATTGTAAACATTGGTTAGTAATTTTGTGGGCTACAAAAATACTATTCGGACCGGGTCTCAATGATTGGGGATTATTTGAGGACACAAATATTTGGTCATTTATACTTTCTTTTGAAAAGGGTCAACGTGGTTAATTAATTTTCACAATGAAAAAAAAAACGTTTTGGCAAGTTTATTGTGGCTTTAATCTGAAAATACCGAATTGAAGATTCTATGTTCACCATCGCAGTTCATCGTTTGAGATGGATTAAAATTGTATTTCTATTTGTGTAAATATTGAGTTGCGCTCAACCCAGGGCTAAGCGGCGTGGGCAGTAATATGCATTTCTGTTACTGTCCATAAACAGACTCAATCAAACAGAGCCTGCAATATTTTTATTTTTGTCTTGTTCGCTGGCTTTCAAAGTTCCGTTTTCATCTGTTTGAAAAAACCTAAAACCGACATTATATACTGAACAAAAATAAAAAGTATCCACTTTTTATGCTGATATTCTCATTAACACATTTTCAATTTATCACGAACACTTTGAATGGTGTTTTGATAGTTAATCTCAGTTGTTTTTAAGTTTAGTTGTTCATGAACATAATCTTCCACACCGAGAACTTAGCAATTGCCAGTCGAATAAAAATTAATAATGAATTACAAAACACTATATATTCAATTTAAAGGGAGGTAATTGGAAATGGTTGGTATTTCTAGCGTTGTTTGTCGAAGACTAGTTGTCTTATTGATGAATGTTTTGTGATTTTATTGATCACAAGAGGTGGAGAAATCGATTCAATTCAAATAAATGTAAATACTTTTAAGAACTACTGATTTTTTTCCTGGAATCTTCATTATAACAAAAGGAAAGATAACTATGCTGTGGCTGCAGATTTTCAAGAAAACTTTATCTCTTTGCAATGATAACAGAAATGCAAAATTTGTCACATATAGATTTTTGAGTTTTCAATTTCAAATTTTACAAAGTTGAAGATAGAAAAGTGGATACTTTTTATTTTTGTTGAGTATATTTATCGAATGTATTGTCAAATCCAATTTGATTGATACTCACACAAAGATTATGATTAAACCCAGCTTGTACGATCATAAAATGCATGTGCTATATATGGACAATAAAAGAAGCAATTATGATAACGCATTAAAGAGCAATTCTGGTTTCAAACTTAACAAACATGACAAAATAAAAATATTGCAGACTCTATTTGATTGAGTCCGCAAAATAAACAAATAGTTATTGTTTGATGCTGTCTTCTAGTAAACGAATATATTGGTGATGTTTTGTTTGTGTGCTTTTGAATGCAACATTGTTGAGCCGATGGGTTGGTGGGAGTTATTTCACCAGTTTGTGTGCTTTTGCATGCAACATTGTTGAACCGATGAGCTCTCCCCCCTCTTTCTCTATCTATCTCTCCCTCTCCATCGCTCTCTCTCTCTCTCTCTCTCTCTCTCTCTCTCTCTCTCTCTCTCTCTCTCTCTCTCTCTCTCTCTCATCTGCTAGAAAGCACAATGTCGGTTTTATACGACGATTCCGCAGTCACGGGTTCGAACCTCATATAGTTTTACGATACATCAAATATGTTTTGTAACATTTATTTTATTAATAATATGTTATTCAAATAAATATCTTTTGATCTCAAATATTCAGAGAATATGACGGATATCTCACTTACTGCGACGTAGTTATCTAAAACCTACATCTTTACCGAGAAGACCCGTAGCTCTACTACAAAAATGTCAAGTTATGCCCTTTTTTCCTACCATAGACTTTGAGTTTAGTGAAATATTCATTGGATTTATTGAAACTACCTCAGATATCAGCATAAAACACGGAATATGTATTAATTATCAAAATCTTCATCATAATCAGCAAGACCTACTACTCTACTACTAACAATTATTTTTCAAAGTAAAAAATCTTTTCAGTTAGATTTGGGATTTAAATTGTGTTTGCAGTTCGAAAATACTACATTAATTTTAACCATGATAATCTATATACGACATCACTTTCATCAAGATATTTTATATTATAATTCAACATGGCTTAGAATTTGTGTTTGTTTTTATTTGGTTAATCAGTGGCTGTAACATTAAGGTAAATAATGTATATAAATCTAAACGTTGTTGTCCTCAATCATTATTTTTTTTACTTAAAACAAGTTTCTTAACTCCTCCAAGAAACAGTCGCATATGTGCCCATTTGACACTGGAAGTTCTTAAACTTGTTTTCAATATCTTTAAAAGTACTCAACACTCTTTCAATCCACTTTCTGAATTAGGTTCTCGTTTAATCAGTAATTTCTTTAAAGTTTTTTTTAGCAATTACTTTATATTTAAAACTGAAGTGCTTAATAGTAGCTTTTATAACAGTTCGTTATTATAATAGGGTTTTTAACTCTTTTCATTTTAATTTTTATAGTACAAAATAATTTATGTTTTGCAATAGTGCCTGTGCATAAATAACATCTAAAAAATAAATTTAACAATCCGGTATTATTCTCAACATTGCATTTATTTCAAATGAAAATAATATTTGAGCGTAATGTCTCCTCTGATAGCTTTTGGTCTTCGGGTTATTTATATTTTCATTTGGCAAATTTATGTTCGTTTTTTTGCAAATATATGCACATCTATTGCGCGCATGAACAGTACATTATACAAGAAACATGACTTTACGTGCTTGTAGTTTCATTCTCCTTTTGAGAATCAAGGAGAATCGAACTATTATAATATAATTATTATTAAAAGAGATTCAAAAGTTAGTTATTTTGGCAAACAAAATAAAAATATATTATTCAAACCAACGACCCATACATGGCTTTTGATTTCAAAGGGAAAAAAGGTGATACCTCTTAGACCTCTTGGCAAGTGAGACTTGTGTTATAACCTGTCCATAGCAAACAATTTTTAAAATAGTATTGTTTTATTACTGAAGTCCGTCACGGACAATCACTTGACAAATACGTTTAATGTTTTTTTTTTCACCATTTACATGATAGGGATCTTTTGGGTCACATAGATTCGTCCTATACGACGAAATAATAAGCAATAAGTACACATCATATAATTCTTATATAGAACCTAATATTATTTTAAAGAAAAACGTATGCAAATCAAATCCAGCAGACACAGTCTTCCCACACAGGCGAAAGATAGATAGTGGAGCAGAGAGCAATTGATAATTATCTTTGAATATTCACATACGTTAGCCTTTATATCTTCCAGTGACTTTAAAGTACAGTTGTCATAGGGTGGTTTCCAAACGCCGCTGTCCTGACAGTCTCTTGTTACTTGACCTAAAATAAAACAAAGCATTCATGCAAAAGCTGTTTGTTGGCAAAAACTATCAATTAAACAACAATTTGTCTTAACATTATACTGAAATGAATAATTCCCCTTACGTCAGATTGTTTTGGAGTGAAATGTTCGTAACAGAAAAGACTATACAATTGATTAAAACAATAATACAAAAACTAAATTTCAAGATTTCCATGAATCCTGTAAATCGTTGAATGAATATCAGCAAAAAATGAGAAATATAATGTTTTAATATATTTTTAGGGTTTTAATTGTTTATAACTGCATTACAAAGCTGTGGATCAAATAAGACACTTTTTATAACGTTAAAGCGTATGCCCTGTTCTGCAGAGGAACAGTGGTCAAGGAATGGAGAATCGGACCTCAGAATCCGGATATTGTGGATTTAAGTCTTACCAGAGAAATGAGATTCTTCTGTAAATTATATAAACTTCTTATTATTATTTAGTTATGGAAAGTTCAAATCTCATCATACCAATGTTTGATATTTTGTTATGTTGCTTTCATGCATTTCGGATCGATTATATCAAAAAGATTTTGGTCGAATATACCTTTATGAGTATTCGGACAAGACTGGTTCACTTGTATTCCACCTCTTGTGTAATTCCAGGTATAGTGATGAATCTCGTCTTCATTTTGTTCACAGGACTTTCCTGGCACTGTTAATGCGAATTCTTAAGACAATTATAAAAAGAATTACATGGTCTGTGTCATTTCAGTTTATTAAATTTTATTTTTCAGACATAGGTGCATGGATATACTGATTTCTCACAAAATTACTCTATTACAGATCGGGGATTTCGTAATGTATGTTTATAGTTTAATGTTACTTTTAGGAGACGGGTAACATGACAACGACTATCTGTTTATCTGGGCCCAAGATCATAAAACCAAAGCTGGAGACCAGACTCAAATCTCAAGCATCTGATTGGCTGATGTGAGGATTGGTCGCCATTTCAGCCAATCAGATGCTTGAGATTTGAGTCTGGTCTCCAATCTCAGTTTTATGACCTTGGGCCCCGGTATCACATGCTTCAAAAGCAAAGAAAAATAGTCAAAACGTATCTCGTATCAAGGCCAACGTTGACGCTTTCCTTATTTTATTGGCTTGCATTATATAGAACAGTCAACACAGTTGCTTGCTTAGTATCTTACACAAGTGTAAAGATAAAAATGTTCGAAATGGATGTACGCGATATTTAACATTTTAATTCGTGTGACTTTTCATTCGTTTTAGCTGTCTTTAACGTCAGACACTTACAAATCTGATTCAATGTTTTGTTTCTGTGAACGTTCATGTTTAATAATTACATATATTTAAAGCACAGAAACAATATTTCTCAAACAATATCTCTATAAGTATAACTGGTTCATAGACTCTTTCAAAAAGGATAAAATGGTGTTTTGGCTGAAACAAATGCTCTTAACGTGAGTTGTATCGTAGATCTGAGATTTGTATGAAACATTATTTGACTATAAGCGCTGGTGTGAAGGTTATAAAACTGAGCTTGGAAACCAGTCTCAAATCTCAGACTGGTTTCCATGCTCAGCTTTATAACCTTGGGCACTGGTGTAACGCACATTTTCTCATGAAATATGCAACATAAAACTTGTACCTTTGGCCTTAATGGTACTTTTACACGTATTTATACAAAACAACGTTTTTCAAATGAAGTTTACAAACATATAATCACAAGAGCTTAGTATAGTTGTAATAAATGATAAAGACATTCAATACGTTATTGATTTTACTCAAGTTATTCAACTGGCTCGGAACCAGGCAAATTTATTTTGCGTTAAGGTGTCACAAACATTGCAAACGAAACTTTTAGTTTCGGGCAAATAATTTTGATTATTTACATAGAACAGACACACACAAAAGGGAAATACCGTTTGAACAAGAACTATGTCATGGCTGTTTAAAACATCTAGAAAAATGATACAGATATCGCATAAACGCTCATTTACACTATTTTGCTGTCATCTGTCAAAAAAATGTCAGAAATTTTAAGTAGCACATCAAAATGTTTGACCATCAAACCGAAAGTCGACCCGGAAGTAGGTTTTTCTTGAATTTCTTGAAAACCCTATTTTCATTTTGACGAATTGGCACTCATGATTGTAGACCAGCATATACTTATTTCGTGTTTTAGTTGATTTGGTATATTGTCCATGAATTTCAGAGTATGGATTTTCTTTTGTTTTAGAATGTGCTTTGTAATTATAACAATTATAACTTAACTGAGCATGGAAACGTTTGTACACCCTTAGATAAATATATTTCTTCACTAAAATCTAGGTGGCGATGAATATTTTCCCCAAAAATTCATTTTTGACATTTAAGCCAGACTTGTCAGAAAACAAATCAAACGAAACATCGAACTTCTTTATGGGGTTAGAATATATATGACAAATTAGCACAAATGGTTTAATAAATAACTTGTGTTTGACTTACACATGATGCAACATGTTATGTTATTACAAATAGGATAATCCTGAAAATCAACGCATATTCATATGCGATTTACAACTGCTGTTTTAACTATGCTTAACTCACATTTAATGAAACATCCTTTGTAAGAAGGGTCAATAAAATTGCAATCTGGAGACATCCGGACTGAAGAGTTCCGACTATCATACAATATGTAGAGGCATGAACTGGGTGAGGAAACCCAATCCTTGTCTGGTTCTGGAATAAAATCTACAAGTCTCTCTCCAGACGGCAGAAACCACTGCGGCTTCTTCATCACAAGTGAGTGATTTGTTGAAATGACGATTTTAAATGTTTTCGCATCAGACGGATTTCCATTCAAAATCAAATCATACATGGTCTTTGAGTAAAAATCTGTAATAACAGAAAAACAGAACAAGTTCTAAGTACTACAAGTATTTCTATACTTACTAAAACTTCTACTTATAGTTTTTACTATTGCAGCATCACTTATTTATAACTTTAAAATTGAAATGAACGTTATACTTGAAAAAAAAATGAATCGTTGCTCTCTATTTAATTGTTCTTGAAATGTTAGTTATAACCGGTTTGTACACTTCTTGATTTTGATAAGATACTTTGCCGTCCATCTGCCGTATATATGGAATGCACTTGAGATTATTCCCCATCTGGCCCCCACTATATTATATTAAGCAGCCCACTCAAAACTCGGAATTAAGGTTAAATGTCAATAAAATCGAGCGAAGTACTTTATAAGTAACTTAAACAAATTAAGAAAATTACTGAAGGTCCACAGTCTGTCAATGAGGTGAAACCACAGGCTGGATTTTACATGTAAAGGCAGTGCAACTGCATATTCTTCTGAACACACTTTATCCCAGCTGTCATTTGTACTACTGCTTTTAATTGTATAACACACATTACTGTCCTTGAAATATATGTAGTTACTATTCTCGGGACAAGGTTCTGGAAATAAACGATTTAAAGTTGAGATACATGTAATGTGTACACAAATACGACAGTGTAACGAAGTAAGTTATTGTATTAGATAGATAACTAGTATGCAATCATTATGCCAAGATTTTGTAGGAATGTGAAAGAAACCCAGCTGATGCATATCAATCACTGTATATTATATTTATTTAGCATTGGTAATATGTACACACATATGGCAGTGTAACAAAGTAAGTAATTGAATTAGATAACCAGGGTGCAATCATTACGTCAATATTTGGTAGGAATATGTAAGAAACACAGCTGATGCATATCAATCACTGTTTATACTCGAAATAATGATTTAGTATTGAACATGAACACAAGATTGTCCAAAGATTCCGAAAGTTAAATTCATCGAATAGACGTAGTTTGCCTATGATGTATTCCAGCTTGGCGGGGCCCGTAGGAATTGAATTGCAGAGTAAATGAATCCCTCAACTTTGCAAAGGCATGTAAATATAATACACTCTTATATATAAGTTGTGTAAATCGGTCAACTACAGTTCAAAACAGCCAAGAAACAAAATACCCAAATCAATCAAATAATGTCCGATAAAATCGCACTATAAAAACACTGTTCAGTGGTGTTTAGGTAAATTAAGGTACATCCAGTAACAATGTACTATATGGCAGCCATCTTATTTTGGCATTTATGAGGTGTCAAAATGGAACTATTTTCTTCCAATTTGAAAACTTAGAGCTATTATATTGTTGTTAAACTTTGTATAATGATAAGATCAGACAATTGTAGAAAATATAAGTTTTTATTAGAAATGGAACAAAGTATGGTAAGCAACAATTTATCGATTCAATTCTTCTATTAACAGTCCTTTATAGTTTTATTTATGTTTAACCAATTTGAAAGTAATTGAACTCACTTTTAATAACACCTCTTTTTGTCGACCGAGAGAATGACGTCACGAATGAAAAATATCAATAAAAAGCGATACGTAATATATTTATTTGATTTATAGATGTTACCTATGTTTGTGCACCTGTCATTTACTTTGTCATAGTACAGATCCGCTGGGCATTTACAGATCGGCTTAGGCAACTTGGTGTCACAAAACGCTGAAGAAGTCTTACAACTATCATTGTACGTGCACCCCATCCCAAACTCACTACCTAAACAATAAAAATTCTTTATTGATATCTGGTACCCAATAATCATTTACCAAACCTATCTGAAATTTCAGAGATAACATTTAATAATCCAGATGTTAGACAGGTCATCAATACAAGTCGAAGCAAATCAATCAATTGTCCATTCACCTACTACAATGGAAAAAATGTTATTCTTTTACATATATTTGTGTGGAGTAATAAGAATGTTAAATATATTCAAATTAAAAAATGCAACTATTATAATAATACTTATAAGAAGGAAACATAATAGGACAATATCATAGGTGAATCTATTAAATCTTAGTTTCACATAGAAATCTAAGTTTATTGGAAAAAGATCAGAATGTAAGTTTTGTCAACATATTTAATCGAATCATCCTGCTGATATTTGACTTTAGTATCTTTAAATACCTAAATCAAGTTGTTTTGTTACTTTGCTTGACATTATTGTAAAGTTAACATACTTACTGTACAACAAAAACATGTTCATATCGGAAAAGAGGCTGTCACTGTTCACAGATCTTCTCACTCTTTGTGCTGAATTGTTGCTCGTGTAGTTCACAGAACAAATAAAACCTACATTTATGCCGAACAAACAAAGAAAGGTTTCATTGACAACGTATAGTGTTGACCTTTTTATAGTTTTCAAGCGTTCACACGTGGTGGGCGTTGAGTTATTCACTGTTCTTGTGATATTGTTTGCGTGGAACCCCATCGAGCTAACTTCCAGACACGATGCAGTTGTTGAACAAGTAACGTTCAATTCAACCCTTCCTGATCTTTGTGTCTTGTCGACTTCTATCAATGGTTTACCTTTTTTTAAAACGATTAAAGTAATAATAAATATGTATATAATATTTCTTTACATGTTTATTTGAACAATTAAACTATCACATTCTTAATATTGAATCAGCGATTCATACAAATTTAATTAAAACAAAATTTAAAAACAAACACCCAAATAATTTGTTGTTTGCATTGATATCATTTTGGTTGATAACATAATGACATAAGCAAGATAAGTGTTGATTCTTAATGAAATGATAATAATGTTTTCCAGATATTTTTCCAGATATATGCATATTTGCACAAATTTGAAATATGCATATCAGGAATGGCCACATCCAGTAGACACAGCCTCCCCACACAGCTAAAACGGAGAGAGAAGAGAGCATGGTTATACAATAACCAGTTTCAATATGGTCTCCACAAAAAACCTGCGGAGTTACCGCCTTGGAACGGTCAGTGGCAAAACAATTTAAAGGCTCTGAAGCTGTAAATACAATTTGAACAATAGTTGTTCTACACGATAAATTAATTCATATGATTTAAAATAATATCTCGGCTGATAACCTTTTATATTCGATAGGTGGAAATGTTTCCAATTTGTCGCTCTTCCTTTACCAACATATATAAAGACTTAAATGTTCTTTGACTGTTTATAAAATCGAATGGGCTTTTGTTAAAATGCTTATTTACTACAAGGTCTCTAAAAGTCATTTTGCCCAGATGCAATTGGAAACATTTAGTCGTAGGTGTTGAAAATGACGAAATTGTAACAGCATCATTACTCATTTAAAGAAAGAAGTTACGTCTGTTATATGTGCCCAAGATCATAAAACTTAATCAGGAGATCAGTCTCAAATCTCAAACATCTGATTGGCTGAAATGGCTACTGGTTGAGATTGGAGATTGATCTCAAAACTTAATTTTATGATCTTGGGTCCTGATTTTTAGCTCGACTATTCGAAGAATAGGGGAGCTATCCTACTCGCCCCGGTGTCGGCGTCGGCGTCGGCGTCGGCGTCCGTTAAACAAAATATGCACTTTGGTCCATAACTTGAAAACTACTTATGATATCAACTTGAAACTTGGAATATATATTCACCATCAAATTCTACATCATTACCAACAAGACCCATAACTCTGCTACAAATATTTTTCAAGTTATGCCCCTTTTTCACTTAAATTTTGCGTTAAGGAAAATATGCACTTTGGTCCATAACTTATAAACTACTTGAGATATCAACTTGAAATTTGGAATATATATTCACCATCAAATTCTACATCATTACCAACAAGACCCATAACTCTGCTGTCAATATATTTCAAGTTATGCCCCTTTTTTCTTATATTTTGTGTTAAGCAAAATATGCATTTTGCCCATAACTTTAAAACTACTTGAGATATTGCCTTGAAACTTGAAATATATTTTCACCACCAAAATCTACATCATAACCAACAAGACCCATAACCCTGCTTCCAATATTTTTCAAATTATGCCCCTTTTTCACTTACATTTAGTGTTAAGCAAAATATACACTTGGCCCTTAACTTCGTTTTGAATGGAGGGATTTCAAAATAACTTGGCACAAATGTTCACCATGACAATGCGGTGTGTCGCGTTCAATACCCATGCCTGTAGGTCCAAGGTCAAGGTCACTGTTACTAAAAATAGAATTTTCTTGCAAAATCTTGTCCGCTCTAACTTAGTTATTTCTTATTGGATTTTTAAATAACTTGGTATAATTGTTCACCATATCAAGATGGTGTGTCAAGTACAAGCCCATGCCTGTAAGTCGAAGGTCAAGGTCACTGTTACTAAAAATAGAATTTTCTTGTCCAGGCTGTTACTTTGTTATGAATGGAGGGATTTCAAAATAACTTGCCACAAATGTTCACCATGACAAGGCGGTGTGTCTGCACAATACCCATGCCTGTAGATCCAAGGTCAAGGTCACTGTTACTAAAAATAGCATTTTCTTGTCCAGGCTGTAACTTTTTTATAAATGGAGGGTTTTCAAAATAACTTGGCACAATTGTTCACCATGACAAGGCGGTGTGTTGCGTACATTACCCATGCCTGTAAGTCCAAGGTCAAGGTCACAGTTACTTAAATTGAATTTACTTGTTCAGGCTATAACTCTTTTATGAATGAAGGAATTTCAAAATAACTTGGCACAAATGTTCGCTATGACATTGCATTGCATTACCACCAACTTCTTCGCAGACATTTCCGTAATGTGAAGACAACAGTGCCACAAATACAAATAATTTACTTATCTTCAAGTTTATGCATATTCTTATAATTCCTCCAACATCACTGTCGTTGAAATGCTATTATTCCCATCATTTCACTTGAGTGTCTGAAAATGATGCATAGCAGGGGCATCTGTGTCCTATGGACACATTTCTAGTTTCACTTATATTTTCACTTAAGTGCACCTCATCGATAACTTTGCACAAAATACTTAAGGTATCAACTTCAAACTTCCATTATATTTTCATTTCAGTTCTTTTCTTTAACATTACTGAAGTGATTGATATTTGACTAAAAGTAAATGTCTCTCATAAAAAATTACTAACATGTTTTCTAACAAATTCAGAAATATTTCATAGTTATTCCCCTATTCAGTTTAATATTTATGGTACATTAAGGAATTATTTCTGTTATTTGAAATGAATTTCTCCCTTACCATTCACTTGTTAATATTTTTCCTGATTTCACACCAATATATGGCCATAGTTGTTATTGTTTTAATCTTCAAATTGCATTTGTTTCAAATGATTCGAATAGTCGAGCATGCTGTCTCCTCTGACAGCTCTTGTTTTACTTGTTATCATCTCTCATGTTTTAGAACAGATGTTTGCAATTAATGAAATTGTGTTGTAAATAGAGATGTTGCTGTTGGTGGTGTATACTACAACCGTGTTATGCAAGTTCATTCTACTTTAGGGTTGTTAAAGAAGACCCTATCTTTAGTGATAAGTAGACAAGTTTTTATCTGTCTTCAAATATAAAATCAGTTGTCATTTATTTTTTTATTTTAAAATTTATGGAAGACATATGATTAGGTTTCATGTTTAGATTAATTGTAATATTGGTCTGTCAAAGAGACAACTGTGTTGTCATTTGTGTTGTTATAAAGTATATGTTACTTTTGGTGATATAATTGAATACACGTTGTAAAAGTATTGTGATTGAAAACATGCATTTCGAGCACGAAATCTTATCACAATCTACGTGAAACGGAGACCGCAAAACACACAAGACAACTTATACCCATACTAATAATAACGAACTGTTAATAAAAGAAAATACGAACTTATTAGTCGCAATGGTGTTGTGTTCCATCTTATTATCGTCTCATTTCGACTTACTCCGGCGACGGCACAGTTGAAGGAACCGAAATGTACTTGAGGACTGACAGCCACGAACTGTATTTTAAGATATCCAGCGGACAGGTTACTCGTTAGATTTCCACTGTCAAAATAACCTGTAAGATAATGTATATTCACACAATGAATCATAATAAATTCATCGGAAGCCTCAATTAAATAATGTACACACGCAAAATGAAATAAAATGAAACGGAAACCCCAAAACGGTTACAAAATAGAAAGAAGATTAGTCATATTTTTAAACACAACTAAAATCATACACACGTAATTTTGCAATACAAAGCGCGTATGGTATTCAAGGCACTACTGATCTAACAGACGCTAAATCCTTTTTGTAAGGTATTGCTACATTAATCAGCAATAATTTTAGGAAAATTTAGATCTCGCAATTTTTCTTTACTAACGGGTTGTAGTTGGCGCATGCATGTTTTGCATCCTGGCTTTGTTGTATTGACGAATATATTGTCAATTTTGATTTGTGGTATTTGGATTATTTTTTTCTGAAAAAATTGGTTCCTGTAGAATGAGACATGCTTATAGCAATACATCCTGAAACCTTCGATTTAAAAGCCGTAGAAGGAGATACAAAGTTCTCCATTTATTATATATTACCTGTTCTAGTTGTATCTGTGACGTTCGAGTTTATTATCACTATGGTATTTCCTTGGTTGGTCAATGTCATATTAAGCACTTCTGTCATGTTTTTCCCAACCTGGCATGATACTTCGTACGAGAAAGGGTCTGTTTCGTGATCTAGAACTATTTTGTCTTGGATAATATTGATATCAACTCCATCTGTCAATAAAAACGATTAAAATTAAATTATCGTTACAAGATATGCAATTAGCATAATTGACATTAGAAATCAAAAGTTAAAATAATGATTAAATGATTAGAAATGACGGAATGCCAAAAAATTAAAACTATTACACCATAGTACAGGGCTTCATGAGTTGATGTTACAGGAGGGAAGCGTTCTTGAAGAAAAATATTAGAATTTGAAGCTTATTTATCTAACAAGAGCTGTCTGAGGAATCAGCGCGCTCGACCATTCGAATCATTTGACGTAAAAGCAATAAATATATAGAGGATATTTGTTTTTAATGTTCGTGAAGTTGGCCGCCTAGCAGCCAAGCAGCGTGAAGTTGGCCGCCAAGCAGCCAAGCAGCGTGAAGTTGGCCGACAAGCAGCCAAGCAGCCAAGCAGCGTGAAGTTGGCCGCCAAGCAGCCAAGCAGCGTGAAGTTGGCCGCCAAGCAGCCAAGCAGCCAGGCAGCGTAAAGTTGGCCGCCCAACAGCCTAGCTGATACTTTGGCTGCTGTGAAACTTTTGCTGCTGAGCTGCTGTGGCGGCTGGAAAAAAGTTCGCTGCTGGGCTGCTGTGGCGGCTGGGATACTTTGGCTGCTGGGAAAAGTTGGCTGCTGGAATACTTTAGCTGCTGAGCTGCTGTGGCGGCTGGGAAAAGTCGGCTGCTGAGCTGATGTGACGGCTGGGATACTTTGGCTGCTGAGCTTCATTGGCGGCTGGGATACCTTGGCTGCTGGGAAAAAGTGTCTGCTGGAATACTTTGACTGCTGAGCTGCTCTGGCGGCTGTAAAAAGTTGGCTGCTGGGCTGCTTTGGCGGCTGGGAAAAGTTGGCTGATGTTCTAGATTATGTACTCTGTACTTGTCTTGCATAAAATATATTGTCATTGTCATTGCTAATAAACAAGTTATAGTCGAAATTTCGTATTCTTCAATTTTACCATTGCACCATTCTTTAGTCAACTGATACATAGAGGTATTAGGGTGGTCTTTGTGTCGTAAAATTGATATTATTGCTCGTTATTAATGTTTGTACATTTCATCAACCATATCTTTGGCAATACTAATAAATACTGTAGAATCTCGAAAATAAGCGCATAATCGGAAATACGCGCTTACTGAAAATAAGCCCATATGTCTTACAGAAAACTAATACCTAAAAATAAGCGCATATCCGTCCCTTGAGTTAAAATCTATCCCAAAAATAAGCGCATACCCAAAGTATTATAGTTTTCAATGTTTGTTTGGTAATATTTATGTTGCTTGAAGTAATATTTTTGAGTCGGCAGACTCAGTGAAAACCAATTTTCGACAATCGTTTTTGCTTTACTATGAACCTAACAATTTGAGGGTTGCATGCAATACTGTCCTAACTCCTTCTTTATTTCAATGTAGTAACGACAGTACTTGCATGCTACCATAGAATGTATGCTTGCTACCCTAGAATATAGTTCTTAGTTTCAAAAAGTAAGTCAATGCTACAAAGCGGTCAATTTTGTAATTCTGTGCAAAACGATAAAATTTATATTAAAAAATATGGAATCAATATTTGAAGAAATTTAACTCGTGGAACGTTCGACAAGATTTTGAGTCATGAACGCGCATGAATACCTGATGGCGGAACGCCATATTGGATTCGACAACGTTCGGTGAAGACGAAAAATCCATCGTAATCAAGTGAACAGTGAGTATTTATCGAGTTATTTTCGTGATGCAATGTTTTTATAACACCCAGGTTATATTTGAATGCATATTGACAATAGAAGTTCTCTTTGTAAATAGAATTATTCATATGGAAATGGAGGTTGATTTGGTGGTTTTCGAATGGTAGCCTACGTTACAAAATCATTGTAAAACTTGAAATTTTAGATTCGAAAGACTACACCGCAGTAAACGTGATTTTGGCTCTTTGGGTTTTATTGAACGGTTACGTCATTTAATTAATTAATGCACTCTCCAAAATGAAAGTAGGAGTCACAAAATCGTCCGTAGGGCTAAGCGAAACTTTTTTAATTTAGGGCCCTAATCATTGTGGATATTAATTGTGGAACCTTGTAGAGATGTAAGTAATCAAATTATTTCAATGTATTGCATTGAAAAAAGTTGGATTTTGAACGATTAACGAATTACTTGGTAAAATATCGTCACTCGTGTAAGAATTATATTCCCATTTGAATGCTTTAAGTAAAACATAAAGCATCTGATTCACAATGATTTTTTATAACATTTTGATCTATTGAAAATAATGTTTAAAGTAATTTAAAATTCATACATGAATTGATTTAACAGATATATTAATAAATGCATTTTATGCATTTGATCATAAGAGCCTGAATTTCCATCAGAAAATATCCAGATCTAACCCATTTCCAAACCGTAACCAGCTACATAGTTGACACAAGATTTTCTGAAGTATAAAATTTCAAAGAAATGAAAATCTAATGTTTTCAATAATTGCGTGTTATATGTAGACCTTATGAAATCCTCTATACGAAGTTTTTCCAACTTTCAGTTTTGTCTTACACTCCATTCCATAAGTCTCACAGGTCATTTAATCAGAACAGATATTCTCAAAATTAATAACCCAGGGAAAACCATAAGAAGAAAAAGAGTAGCACCTCAGGGATTCACCAAGTTTATACAGAAATGGGAACTTCACAATATTTATTTAATAGCATCTCTTAAATGCATTTCAGGTAAATTTTGCATCCCGGAAGAAAGAATGAAGTATTTATTAATTGATTTAATTATTCATAAACAGGTTTAGATGATTTTTGGTTCTGGTCAGACATGTATCAACCATTTGAACCATTTGAAGCGGTATAGAACTGTTTGACGTCATGCAATGAAGTGGACAACAAAAGTGAAGGTAGAAAATAATGTTTGAGTTAAATCCAGAATGCAGGCCCGGACGCAGCCCTGTGGCTGAGGGGCTGCAGCCCCCCCAGCCCGGCCGCTTTTTTTTAGTTGGCTTTAAAATCTGCCTGATCAAATGATGTGTATTATAACATTTCACTGGCCAGTTGGCCAGCAATTAATTACCATGGATACATGTAGTTCGGAGGCATATTAACCGCAAGCTACAATTCATGTGCGATATAAATACAATTTTTCATTGGTTGCTCGCTCAGCCATTGCCCAATAAAAACAGTTGGAACAATAGCGTTCTGAGAGCAGTAAAAGATTGGAAAAGCGTTACAAACACTAGGAGAAATTAGCAGTTTTTGAGGAAATCGATCGCAGAGATTCTTTCATTTTCTTTTGTTTTTCTGCGAATCTACAAATATGTAAGACTGTTTTACTCAATATCTGTCCACAATTTTAAGAGTGAAATGTATTTTTGACCAGATAATGGGAACATTCTGAAAATGAAAAGTTATCAGAGTACACATCATACATTTGGATTTAGTAAAAAACAAAAGTTGGATAATTTATGTTCATCCTCAGTTCGAGACAACTGTTAATTTATTGCGCACTGAATAAGTACAGATATAGTTTAGGTATACTTAAAATTGCACCATTTTAGCACACCACATAAAAAAATCGAATGCGGGAGGGGATACCCCTCCTGCACCCACCCCGTCATCAGCCTCCCCAGGATGTACCAGTCTGGATCCGGGCCTGGAATGACTGTTTAGGAGATGTAATTATTTTAAACAGTATATTTTAGTTTCTTTGTAATGCTTGAGCTGTGATAACGCTGTCAACATTGCAACTGGTAAATTATTTTAACATGTTAATGGGTGGGGTACAAATCCGTTGCGTTGGGAAAATGTAATATTTTTTCCTATCTGAATATTTTCTGATGGAAATTCAGGTTCCTGTAATTTGATAAATAACTCAAATTAGTTTCATAGTGTTAAATTAAGTCTTGTTAATAGTAGAATTGCCTAACAAAGTGACAATAAATTATGAAATGAAAACCAAAGATATACATTTTGTTCACTACAAACATGTGCCAAATTATAAAAATGAATATATTGTCTCCCTTTTGATGTTACACCAGTATTAAGTATTGAAGTGAACCTAGGTTTACACAGTGTTTCACTTCAATAATTTTGATGTAACAAGTATTCATTTATTAGCCTTCCATTACAAATTGTTTTTAGGTAAAATAAACCAAAACTACTTAAGACATTAATTTTATGTCTATTTCATTCTATGATTTTTACCCAGACTTGAATTCTGATCAGCAATGTAAAATAAATTACTGGTAGTTATTTGAAAAGGAACCCACTTTGTGAATTTTAGTGATAACCCAATTTGACCAGTTTATAAGAGCAGTCAACACATTTTTGACTTTTTGCAGTCTGATACTTTCTGGTTAATTTTAAAGTGACATGCCTGGATCCATATTTTATTTTTTCAAAAGAAGAAAACACATAATAACTCTGGCAGTGATGAAACAATATGGATACTTAATTCAGTTAATCAACAGTTAATCAATATAACTTTATGAAATTTTCTTGAACGGCTGTTGGAACAGGCATTTTAACTACAAAACAAATTACAGCACTCTTTTTCACAGCAACTAAAGGAAAAACATTTTTCACAGTCCAAAAGATTGTGGGTGACTTTTTGTAGATACACCTCACACCTCAGACTGAATGGATTTCAATGCAGAATAGAAACAATCTGAAGAAAGACCATTCTAGCAAAGTACAAAATGAGAGTAAACTAATTGTTATGATCACTCACTTAAAAAATAAAATAAGTTATTATAAAGAATATTTGTAATTTGAGCAAAGATCAAAATAATTGTTATTATTTCATGGGTGCGTTTGCCTGAAAATCAGGTTTTTGTGTGTCTAAAAATCAGGGTTGGCTTATTGACCGGTCAATTGAGTATTGACCGGGCCGGTGGTCAATACTGGTCAAAAGTGGTCATTACTGGTCAATAGTGGTCATTTCTGGTCAATAGTGGTCATTACTGGTCAATTCGATTTTATTCACAACCAAACTGTCCAAAATGTTCTTATAATCATTTAGAATCCTTTAGGCCCTTACAATAGCCCCTGTAAGGGCCTAAATGGTACTTCATTAATGGTTTATTATTGATAAGCCTTTAATAAATACAAATATTTAATTGGTATGTTCCTATGTTCAATAAGCAAAGGAAATGTATTTTCCGCTGGTTAAGCAAAGCTAATTAGGTGGAAAATATTAATTTCCTTTGATTGGGTAAGATCTTTTGAATGTACCAATCACAAGGTGTTGTTTTCATTGGTTTAAAGCATAAGTTCTCATGTGCATTGTTGGAAAATATATGGTCATTCAGCTTTGGGCATTCAATGCTTACAGACACATTTTCTTAAGTATGTGGAAACTTTATGGTATATATAAACAGCTTGACATAATTATAGGCATTAATGATAAGTAACACTGAAATTAATAAATGTAGTATGCTAAAAGTTTCAATTCATATACTGTTTGTTATGTTTTATGTAATTTATGTAGTGGATTCTTTAAAGAACATTCTGTAAGCTTTGCCCGAGTGCTCAGTACAATACATGCATTATATGAAACAGTATGACTTGGTTGTTCACTTGCAAAGATGTGTGAGGTCAAAGGAAGTGCAATCACCCCCTGTCTCTTGACCATCAATTGTCAAACACAAGTGTTAACTGGCAGGTGTATAACACCTACTTCATGGATATTGGATAATCCTTAAATAAACACATAGGCATCTTAATTGACATGTTCCCAAGTTCAATAAACAACAGAAGTGTGACACAACACCCCTCCATCTCCTCACCATCCATTGTCATACACAAGTGTTACTTGGCAAGAGTGTAACACCTACTGGTGGTGCAAATTGCCTTTGCTTTAATTAAAAAAATCAAGTTACTAAATCATTCTTTGCTGAAAGTTGATAAAATACTAACATTAAAAGAATTCTTACTTTGTCTAAAAACTCACCAGAATGAAGCCAAAAGACCCTGTTTGGGGATTTTATGATCTCAGTTACTGAGGGAAATAAGACAATTTCTAAGTGCAAAGCATGTTCAAGTGAAGTTAGTTCTAAAGTTACTTGAGTAGAAATTAAATAAAACTTAAAAGGTTTGTTTTCTTCCTTTCTTTTATGGAAATTTTGAAAAAAAAGTTCAATTGACCAGTATTGACCACTATTAACCACTTGGGGAGTATTGACTGGGACGGTTTTAACCGGTTAAAACACCGGTTTAAACCAGGGGCGGTCGATTGGTGCCAACCCTGCTAAAAATGATTGATTATCTTCATTTACCCTAAATAAATTTTCAGGATTTCAGGTTTTTCAGAAATCCTAACTTGCACCCTTGCAATTTTGTGTTTGTTAATTTCAGTGATAAAATCAAATGAAAGAAATGTGCCATCTCTGGTTCAAAAAGCATGAAATTGGAAGAGGAGTGGAAGAAGGATAATGGTATATTAAATTTTATTAATTGACTATTAATAGGGCTCTCACCAGACTTGCAAATCAGGGAGAGTTTTGTCATAATTTACTGCATTATGGAGAAGTTTGCAGTCAACAGCTTTCTTTCCCTATATCGTAAATACAAAATGACTTCTAACAAAGCTCAACAAAGAGAGAAGTCTGGTCACATTTGATGAGACTAATTCCTTCAAGTCTCTCTCTAGTGAGAGCCCTGTATAAATATACAGTAAAGGCATTGCATACTTTGCCCTTTTCTTTTACATGACTGCAGTGTGGCAAAATATCGAGGCATGTCATCACCTGACTTGAACATACCATTTTCCTGGCAGACACTACATGGTACACCACATCAATACTTAAGTATTTTATAATGGCCCAGCAATTTTCATATTGGTCCAGAACACCTGTATTGGCCCAGTTTAGTCTTCATATGAATTTGAACATGTTATTGGGCCTCGGGCTGTCATATTTACCCTCGGCCTTCTGCCTCAGGCATAAATGACTACCTTTGACCCAATAACAAGGTCAACTTGAATTCACTTGATTATTAACATTATATATAACAATATTCATCTGTGGGCCACCTTGAACTAACACAATGGGTTGCTTATTTGTTTTTTAAGTTGGGTAATCTCATATAAGTGTGTCTCAAAAATCCAATGCTGTTTCAACTTTCATGGTTAATAACTTGACCCTTTACTCCATTTACACCATTTTACCACATGGGCAACCAGTGTAAATCCACATCTGATAGAGATAGCACAAATGTAGCTCCAGACCAGCTTGCACATCAGACATTTTGAGGTCTCATCATTCTGTATCTACTCTGTTCATTAGATACATTTAAAGCTCTAATTAACAGGAAGGAGATGATTGTGTCAGAACCTAGATTTACAATAGTTGCTCATGTGTTAAAAGATGTATCCAAGGAATAAAATGAAGTATCAAAATGCAGGTGTTTTTTTGTAGTAATTAACCCTTTACTATAATATTATACACATTTTCATGCCTTTTCATGATCTGATCTGGATCTGCACAGGTCACATTGTGGTCAGAAATAACCTATTGAAATTTGAATAAAAAAGCTAACGCCGTAACGGTTTAGATCCTAATCAGGCAGTATGGATGTGTCGGCTGATCTAGATCTACACTGATTTCCCATGCCATAAAGGCATATACATGTAAATGGAGGTAAAGGTTAAATGGGATAAATTGTGTATGAGCCTATAGGAACTGAAGATGGCTTGAAGCTTACACCAGAAATACCTCTTTTTTGTGATATTTATAAAATTAGATGAATTATGACAACATTGTAATCTGTTAACTAACCTGCAACATCAAATTATGTACAACTTCATAAGCAACAAAAAGTACAGTGAAATTGGTTTTGGTTATTTGTTATGATTAAAATACAACATTTATTTTCAGCCATGTGTATCATCAGTCTTGTGAAAGCTGTGGACTTGAAAATTTAATGTCTGCAGAATTGGTAGAACATAAGGGAGCAGAATATGAATGTTACTGTAGAAAATGAAGACAAGGTTTGCATTTTTTATTTTCATTTATTAAAGCTGCATGAATGTATGATTGAGACACACTAAATCTATCTGTATATGTTGGTATTTGTATTTTTGTATCTTGTAACAAGAAAACATAAAATTGTGTTTATATGTATGTGTTGACTTGTGAGACCTCAGTTCACAAGAAAATTAATCATCCTATATAAAAATTACTGTGTTGTTTTTGCCCCTTTCTTCCATGAATACATGACATGAGTGACCAGTGTATATCCAGATCAGCAGGCATATCTGTGCAGTCTTAACAGGATCTACACGGTTCATAATAAGCTTCATGAGGCTATTTCTTACAAATATGCAAACAGTGTAGATTCCAATCAGATCCAGGTCAGACATCAAAGTTGTTCTTGCTGATACATGTACTGATGTATTGTTTTCCAGGTGTCCACTAGCTGCTTAATCTAAAGGGTCATTTTTTGTGTCGCCCTTTCAAAGAAAAGGCAATGCATAGGGATTGCTTTGTCTGTCCGTCCATCAGTCTTAAAAACTTAATGTTGGTTATAACTTTGCCATTTCTTAATATTTCTTCATGAAATTTTCAAATTATAGTGTTTGTGACAACATGCTTGAGCTGATATTAATTTTCAGGTCAAGGTCACATTTGATGGAGTTAATCCCTTTTTGTTCTTTTTTTTAACAGTAAAACTTAATGTTGACTTTAACTTTGACTTTTCTTAATATTTCTACATCAAACTTTCAAATTATATTGCTCATGACAACACACTCATCTTGACTCCAAGTTCTTTATGTCAAGATGGGGTTATTCCCTTTTTTGTTCTTGCATTTTTAACTTGATCTAGTTCCCAGGGCGACACAAGTGAACACCCATCTAATGTAACTTTTTGGTGGATTCTGGCAATTAATAACCAAAATTACCCTTGATTTAAAGAAAACAAAGACACTTCAGCTAAAATCATTACAACTTCAATATAAATAGGTTATTTGTTGAAATTAATATTTCAGGATAACAGCTCTACATGGAATGCTGTGAGGAGACCAGTTTGACAATTCTGTCTATGACTGTCTGAGGGAGCATACAGCCTTTAGATTGCCACTAATTCCTGCAATGGAGCATGCTGCTTTTGTAATGGACAAGAATAAAAAAATCACAAATGTCGATACAAATAGTGGATGTGAAATGGAGACAAGTTATATAAAATATAACCAAAACGTTTTTATGTGCACCTCATTGAAAAAACATCAGTTGACAAAAAAGCATCAGTGTAATTGTGTGTTTGAACATTATTTGCTGAATAATAGAACCATTGAAAAAACCATAGTGTCACTTGTAGTATTATTTTAAATCATGTGACCCAATTCTGTTTGTCGATTTCAAGTTTGAATATTCAAAGATTATGACTAGCTTAGCTACTTTTTTCTGTCATTGGTGTCACCGTATCTCAACTCAGAATTTTAGGTGCTGTCTAATGATACTGCGCTTGCAAACAACTGCTCACAGGATTCTCCCACACTTACAAAAGTATTCACGCCATTAAGGTAATATTCCATTCGTCATTGCACTCTCATTGATAAAATGAAAAATTAAAAAGTCTCTCTAAATGCAAAATGCAAGGACGAAAGGAGTAATACCTTTAAATAAAGCGTTGTGTTTGAGAACTGACCAGCGTTGTTTCACTGTTGACCATATGACCTATGAAGTATGATATCCTTCACTTAATTGTGATTGGTCAATTTCATTTCATTGTCTTCAAGTCCAATCATATTCAAATCATGCCTTTAGACATATTGTCCTACCACCAGGTTCGCTTTCCATGTCACCACGTCTGCAAACTTAATAACAGTATTTGTCTTGACTTGTTAATTGGACATTAATTGTTTTTGGGGTCGAAGATCTATGTCTCGGAGGACATAAAGTAAATTGTTCCCCGTTCTTGAGGCGAAAGTTTATTTCTGGTCCAACTTAATCAAACCCAAAAATCAAATGCTTTTCAATTGTGTTTTGATGGCCGACTCATCAGTACCTCCAGTCCTTTGATTTGCATACGCAGTGTGTCATAAAATAACTAATGGACGAAACTCCAAATAAAAATCTCCAAACAACTCGGAAATCTTACAGCAAAGAAACAAAGTGATGATCAATTGTTGTAAATTTGTAAATAAACTTGCCTTTCCAAACACGTCTTTCCTCTTCAAAGAGGGTAATAGTGTTTTGGTAATGTTTGATGAATGCGTGTCTATAAAAGTGTGTTTTTTTTTCAAAAATCAGCGTATATTCCGTCAATCTAAGCTATAAGCGCATATCAAATATTAGCGCATATTCAGCTATAAGCGCAGCGTATACGCTTATTTTTGTGATTCTACAGTATATAAGAATAAAGGCTTCAAAAGACACCTGGAAATAAATTCAGATTTACACTGAACGCGAAACAAATTTTAACAATGAGGAAGTAAGCGCATGATGAAACTTTTCCCAGCCGCTACAGCAGCCCAGCAGCCAACTTTTCCCAGCAGCCAAAGTATCCCAGCTCAGCAGCCAAAGTATTCCAGCAGCTAACTTTTCCCAGCAGCCAAAGTATCCCAGCCGCCACAACAGCCCAGCAGCCAACTTTTCCCAGCCGTCACAGCAGGTCAGCAGCCAAAGTATTCCAGCAGCCAACTTTTCCCAGCAGCCAAAGTATCTCAGCCGCCACAGCAGCCCAGCAGCCAACTTTTCCTAGCCGCAACAGCAGCGCAGCAGCCAAACTATTCCAGCAGCCAACTTTTCCCAGCAGCCAAAGTATCCCAGCCGCCACAGCAGCCCAGCAGCCAACTTTTCCTAGCCGCCACAGCAGCTCAGCAGCCAAAGTATTCCAGCAGCCAACTTTTCCCAGCAGCCAAGGTATCCCAGCCGCCACAACAGCCCAGCAGCCACCTTTTCCCAGCCGTCACAGCAGCTCAGCAGCCAACGTATTCCAGCAGCCAACTTTTCCCAGCCACCACAGCAGCCCAGCAGCGAACTTTTCCTAGCCGCCACAGCAGCGCAGCAGCCAAACTATTCCAGCAGCCAACTTTTCCCAGCAGCCAAAGTATCCCAGCCGCCACAGCAGCCCAGCAGCCAACTTTTCCTAGCCGCCACAGCAGCCCAGCAGCCGAAGTATTCCAGCAGCCAACTTTTCCCAGCCGTCACAGCAGCTCAGCAGCCAAAGTATTCCAGCAGCCAACTTTTTCCAGCCGCCACAGCAGCCCAGCAGCCAACTTTTCCTAGCCGCCACAGCAGCGCAGCAGCCAAAGTATTCCAGCAGCCAACTTTTCCCAGCCGCCACAGCAACCCAGCAGCCAACTTTTCTGAGCCGCCACAGCAGCTCAGCAGCCAAAGTATTCCAGCAGCCAACTTTTCCCAGCCGCCACAGCAGCCCAGCAGCCAACTTTTCCTAGCCGCCAAAGCAGCGCAGCAGCCAAACTATTCCAGCAGCCAACTTTTCCAAGCAGCCAAAGAATCCCAGCCGCCACAGCAGCCCAGCAGATAACTTTTCACTGCCGCCACAGCAGCGCAGCAGCCAAACTATTCCAGCAGCCAACTTTACCCAGCAGCCAAAATATCCCAGCCGCCACAGCAGCCCAGCAGCCAACTTTTCTCAGCCGCAACAGCAGCTCAGCAGCCAAAGTATTCCAGCAGTAAACTTTTCCCAGCCGCCACAGCAGCCAAGCAGCCAACTTTTCCCAGCCGCCACAGCAGCTCAGAAGCCAAAGTATTCCAGCAGCCAACTTTTCCCAGCAGCCAAAGTATCCCAGCCGCCACAGCAGCCCAGCAGCGAACTTTTTTCCAGCCGCCACAGCAGCTCAACAGGCAAAGTTTCACAGCAGCCAAAGTATCTGCTAGGCTGTTGGGCGGCCAACTTCACGCTGCTTGGCTGCTTGGCGGCCAACTTCACGCTGCTTGGCTGCTTGGCGGCCAACTTCACGCTGCTTGGCTGCTTGGCGGCCAACTTCACGCTGCTTGGCTGCTTGGCGGCCAACTTCACGCTGCTTGGCTGCCTTGCGGCCAACTTCACGAACATTTGTTTTTATCAGTGTAAAAATAGGAATATCTTTCGACGAGTGAGCTCCGGAATTCGTGTTTTCACGAGTGGCGAAGCCACGAGTGAAAATACATAATTCCGGAGTTCACGAGTGAAATATATTTCTATCTTTCACTGATAAAAACAAATATTGTTTTTATTTTATTCTTTTAGAGCAAATTTTCAATGTTTACTGTAATGGGAATCTCTTTAAATAACATAACATATACTTGATGAAAAAACTACGAGGCACATATTTAAGATTGAACAAGAAGTAATATAATGCACGTACCTCATGTTTTAGAGTATGAACATGACGGGATTGATGTGATATTTAAGCACCAGAGAAATTTGTTTTAACTAATCACTGCATGCTGTTTTGCCATTGACTTTTCAGTTGTGGAAGCGCATCTGTTTTTGCTATTGATTGTATAGTTTTACAAATGTGTTATTTAATACAAAGGAAGATATACACATCAGGAATAACTACATTCAGAAAACACAGCCAACCCACCACTTACCGCTCAATATACTCTCTCTCTCTCTCTCTCTCTCTCTCTCTCTCTCTCTCTCTCTCTCTCTCTCTCTCTCTCTCTCTCTCTCTCTCTTCCTCTCTCCCTCTACAGACCACTTACAAAGAGTGTACATGAATTCGCATAAGTATAAATCCCTAAAATGAATAACTACTTTTGGAATCATGTAAAGAAAATCGTTTTACCTTGTTCCTGAGTGGTTGCAGATAATATAAACACACCAAGAAACCACAGAACAATCATGATCCTCACGATCGACTCTGCTACACACACTGAAATATATTATATGCAAACTCGATCTGAACGGAATGGTTTCAAAATGTATGTGCATACTGGCAAAGACTACATTCAAACACAATTCTAATTGGTCACTTATTGTAAATAATATATATTGAGAAAGACATGTACATAACACTTTATTTTCATTAATTGTCAATAACAGACTTCAAATTGTGATTCAACTTTTAATAATTGACTTTGACTAATAAAAGTGAGTTATCTTAAATTTCGATAAAAATTTGATGACAAGCGACCGGCTTCTTACTTATTGCAGGATCCCCATTTAAGAAAACATATAAAACATAATCAATCAGCAGCACTTTTCTCCAATATAGGCCTGAGGGTTTAAATTAAAATTGATAATTGTTTAATTAATGTAAGCACATAAGAAAAAATAAACATTAATCATTATGACATTAAATAACTTATTTCAAATGATGTTGCCTTCGCTGGGAAGCGAACCCGTTCAGTAAGGCGACAACGCTAAGACATGCAAATCCATTATCTCTATCGATTGTGCTAGCCGTTACAACCTCTCTATTGACTGAGCTAGCCAGGACAACCCCTCCAAAAGAATGCGCGTATAAACCTAAACATCATTACATAACATCGGTAACCGATTATTTACTGACAGTACTGACCGATCGTACTGGAGACTTTTTACGGACGCTACACTGCCTAAAAAGCGCTGCTGTGAATTTCGGAACCGATGATACTTCCCTCACTGGGAAGCGAACTAAGCGTATACGACGACAGCGCCTTGCCATGCAACTCCGATTATGCTACCGATTTTGTTAACTAGGAAACCTTCGAAAAATGCTGCGCTTATAACCCTGATAATCGTTATTATTATTACATTACATCGGTAACCGATCATTTACGGATAACAGTACTATTTCATTGTACCCACACTACACAAAACATGATTCTTTTAAATCTTTTCTTATAGGGGAGTCACAAAACTAGCATATATTGTAAACATATCCAGTTGATGACCAATTCGAACTTCGGAAGAGTGTATATATTATAATGGTTTGAATACGATAGAATACATAAATATGTTTAGTCAAATTGTATATTCAAATTTGGTAGAATTTTGTTATCTTGGTACTTAAAGAGACGTAACTACATAACATAACGAACTGAAACAGAATACCGTTATGTACTGACTTGTTGACAAGTAATTGAGCACATGATTATACAGAAACGGAAAAGATTCTTTTAGTCGATCTCAAAATTGAAATAACAAAACACAAGCAAACAAACCAGTATGGACTAGACACGATGACATACCGTATGAGGATGTTTCATGTCATTATAAACTTATTTATTTTACATCCATTTTAAAACAAGTTAATCCAACTTATATTAATCACGCTCGATGACTTCTTCCTCGGTTGCCATCCAGTACTCGCGCCGAATGGAATGGGGATACTGTAGAAGAATCTCACCCCTAGTTGGTTTCGAATCCACATTTTCCGGATCTGGAGCTCAAAGCTCTACCTTTAGACAATGTTCTTCATGTATAGGGTATAACTTAAGTTATGCAGTAAAAACAAAATAAAAATAGACAGACAGTGGTGGGCTTTTAAAAGTCCGAGATCGCTCTATTTTCCCCAATTATTTCTTGCTAAACATATTATTCGAAAAAGAGACTTAATTTAACATCTGTTACCAATTTAAAGATATTTAAACAAGAACATGACGAATTCTGACAACCTTTTTCATAACTAAGCTGGAAATTGTATATTATTTTGCCGATTGTTTTGAAGCTAGATCCTAAAAATTTTATGGCAGTAAAAAACTGTAAATAATACATGGACTATTCGAGGAAACATCAAATAATTAAGTGTTAGCTTGATTTATCACTGAGCACAATCTAAAACATGGACAATCGCCGAGTTTGAAAGTGTGTGTGATTTCGGACAGCAGGCATTTCGGATAGTGCGTCTTCCTAAATATTATTAAGTTTTCGTGCTTGTTAGGGTATTTGTACACTCACACAGTCACGTGAGACGACAACTACAAATAGGTCACCGGGATACCAACTTGATGATCCAGACCTATGCATCACAGCTAGCGGTATCCAGGTAACCTAGAACGAGGATTTAATGACCAAGGCCCAGTCACTGATCGATGCCCTCGGCGAAGAAGTATCAACCAATGTGTTAATTACCGGGGCATTACGGTTACCGACTAGACTGAAAAATAGACCACCGCTTGTGAAGATAAGTTTTCAGAATATAGATGAGAAAATACTAGTGTTAAGATACAAAATGCAACTGAAGGAAACCAATGATCATAAGAATGTATCAAGAGCTGCAAATCTCACGTAGAAAGGCTCATAGAATTGAATGCTAGAACTATATTACGCCAGTTACCAGCAGGACGTTCCTACCGTGTGAACGCTAACGGGCGAATTATAGAACGCACGCAACGCCAGGAGCGAGATAACAGTGTCTAGGAAGACTCCGGTCCCTGTGGGTCGATTATATTAGCACACCTAAATGTTTGTGGTTGGACTAGAGAGAATAACGAATTAAGATTACAGATCGTTCGCGCCATTGACGCTGATATAATCTCTTTATGTGAGACTCATTTGTCAAATCAAGATGTGATTAATGTGCCAGGTTATGTTTGGTATGGTTTTAATCGTCCAGAAATACACAGGAATGCACCAAAGGCTTCTGGTGGCGTTGGATTGCTAGTGAAAAATTGGATTTCTATGGAATTTAATTTGGATAAATCTTACGATGGAATATTAATTGTTGAATTTACCCATAAAATCACTGGATATACAATTCTAGTGTGGCACTGTTATCTCCCACCCGAAAATTCAGCGAGGGGTCGTGACGCTCAAGGATTCTTCGCCCGTTTATTGACTCAGATTTACGCGTTTAGTGACTGTGATACATGTAGTTTATTCATAGCAGCCGATTTTAATGCTAGAATTGGAACGCTGTCTGATGTATTATGTGAAACCGACAACCTACCTCCAAGAATTGCTCTTGATAAAAGTGTCAACCAACATGGTCACGACTTTCTGGAATTTTTAAATGACGCAAAATTGTGTACGCTAAATGGAAGGTTTATTCATGCAGACGATAATTTTACATCAATATCAAAGAAAGGAAAAGCTATTGTAGACTATATCTGTGTCCCGCATGACGTATTTCGACAATGCAAATTCTTTAAAGTTTTACCTGTCTCGTCCATTGTTGAGCAGCACGATCTTCACGGATTACTCGGAGAAAGGTCAAGATTACCCGACCATGCGGTTATATTAACGGAATTTTGTGTGACGTGCAGCGAGAAAAGTGAAACTGGATTAGGAGACCGTGGGAAAACTTCGTTACGTAATAAACTTGACCGTACTCCGGAGGATTTCTTCGACAGTGATATTGCTAGACAGGCATTTTCGAATCTTATTGTACAAATAGAAAGAAGTCGAGAAACACGAACAGTTATGCAGTACTATTATTGATGAAATGAATAATCGCATTCCTGTTTACAGTTCTTCAAGAAGAATACGCAGGAGGTTTAACCACAACAAACCGTACTGGGATGAAACTCTCACAGCTTTATGGAACGACATGAGACAAAAAGAAAAAGTATTTTCTAGATGTAATGAAAGCGGGCGAATAAAAAGAGCCCTACACAAGGAATTTGTGCAATCACGTGATGTGTTCGATAGACAATTAAGAATACGAGAACGGGAGTATAGGCGAAATATTTCTACAGAAATTGAAGATTTATCCAGCAATAACCCCAATGACTTCTGGGATAGAATAAAAAGACTAGGTCCCCGACAGGATAACTCGATTCCAGTTGAGATTGTGGACGATCAAGGAAATGTTATTACTGATGAACAAATTGTGTTAAATACGTGGAAAAGAGATTTCGATAATTTATATAATTACACTGGAGAGGGTGACTTCGATGATAGATTTTATGACAGAATTAAGAGTGATAAGATTGTGCTTGAGACAAATATGCTTGATCCGTTATACGTTCCTCAGGCGCAGCTCAATGATAACATTAGCTTGGAAGAAGTGTCTAAAGTTGTAATGAGCGCGAAATCAAAATCGGCATGCGGTGGTGACAATATCCCATATGACGTTCTGAAATACCCCATAGTGATAGGTGTGTTACACAAACTTTTCCAGCTTATCCCTGACACGAGTATTATACCATCACAGTGGAGAAGATCTATTATTTGCCCCATCCTAAAAGATTCTAATTCGGACAAGAGAATCCCGATGAACTATCGCGGAATAAGCTTACAGTCATTTATAAGTAAACTATACAGTTCAGTGCTTAACAAAAGAATTACCCGGTACTTAACAGACAATAAAATCCTATCTGATGAACAAAACGGATTTAGGAAAAATCGGTCTTGTGAAGATCATGTGTTCACTTTAAACAGCATTGTGAGAAATAATACGTCAACGTTTACGTCATATATAGACTTACGTAAATGCTTCGACTTTATTGATCGTGACATGCTACTTTACAAGTTACTTGTGAACGGTATCGACGGAAAAGTGTACGTGTCGTAGAGGGGTTCTACATGTAGGGTTTCGAGCCAAAATAAGTGGTTGACATTCAGCCTGTAATAGCATGAAACACTGGGAATGATAAAGAACAAGTCTGTCAGTGTCTGGCGTGAACCTTCAATGACATTCATAATAACAGTGCGCATCAAAAATAACAGCCACAGCGTCAACAAAATGAATGGAGATGATAAATAAATGCTCAGTGAATAATGACAATTCATCAAATTACCTGTAATAGCATGAAACACTGGGAATGATAAAGAACAAGTCTGTCAGTGTCTGGCGTGAACCTTCAATGACATTCATAATAACAGTGCGCATGCGTGCTATTGAATTGCGGGAAAGTTAAAAAACTTAACGAGGCCCGTCATGCAGGTATTAGAATTAGTAATGATGAATGATTGATGGTAATGACATGTATGGGTATATAGGCTGTTATTGGAAAATACATCAATAAATCAAACACGAAACAGACAATAACGGTAAACAAACTATGGTGGAAAATACGAGACACTACATAAATGAAATAATACAAATGTTACGAAGTAGCCCTGTGACATATTCCCCCTCCCAGAGAAAATGTCGTCCCGACATTTCAAGACAAACAGAGGATGTAGTTTTACCACAGTAAATACCGCTTAGTAAATACTATCTTAATAGCTTTATCACCTACGTCAACTAAATTAAAATGACGCTATCTAGGCTATTAAATAACCTAATGTAACGCAAGCACATTACTTTTACTACACTCCTCCAAACTTTGTGGCTACAAACTCATGAAGCACAAGGCACATGAAATGCTTTTTTCAACTTCAATACATTTTCATCAGTTTGCTGTAAAACAAAATCAACAATATGCAAATGTTCAAAATGCATGTTTAATGCGCAATGAACATATTCACCAAGGTTTTGACGTCAAAATAACATGTAAATGTAATGAAACATTAGTTTATTGAAAATTCATTTACAGTTAATACACAGGAAAACACAAGTAAAACCCCGGAATCAACTCAGATCCCAAGAGTCTGTCATCCACTGTGGTTTCTTCCTAGTTCTGTTCGTCTTGGTACGACGAGCTGGAATGATGTACCTGGGTACTGGCGCATGATCTGCTGAAGTATTCTCGTGTGGAACTGTATTCCCATGGTCAGCTGTCGCTTCTGCAGCGGTTGTATCATCTGCTCTGTGTACTGCTTCTGGATCTTCTACCTGAAAAGATAAGTCAGAGTCACCTTCAGTTACTGGATCAACACTGTGATCGGTTTCAGTACGCTGTCTGTTCACTTCACTGTCAGTTACGGAACTGGTATGAGAATCAGCATTACCCTTGGGACCTGTTAAGGGAAGACCCATAAATGGCAATAAAAGATTCCTGTGAAGAAGTTTAGGGGTACTGCGACCATGTTCTCTTTTAACAGAATAAACAGGAAGTTCAGGATTAGGCTGATCCACCACAACATGGACATCCCTTTCCCATCTATCTGCCAATTTACATTTACCCCTTACACCAACGTTTCTTACTAAGACCCGGTCACCTACTTGCAATTTGGCTTCTCTTACCCGGAGATCGTACCGCTTTTTGTGTTTTCGCCCCTGTCTCCTAGCTTCTCGACTCGCTACCTTATATGCAAAGTTTAGCCTTGCTTTCAATTTGCTAATGTAGCTGGACTTGTCCACATTATCGGACCTGTCGGGTTCAATACCAAGAAAGGCATCTATTGCTAAACGCGGATGGCGACCAAAAAGCAAATAATGTGGGGTGAAACCAGTACTGTCATGCCGAGTTGAATTGTACGCATGAACCATAGAAGGCAGGTGAGCCTTCCAATCAGCTTTCTGCTCATCTTCTAGTGTCCCCAACATATTCATGAGGGTTTCATTGAAGCGCTCTGGCATCCCATTCCCTTGAGGATGGTAGGGAGTGGTACGAGTTTTCTCAACGCCTGCAATGTTGCACAGTTCTTGTATAACTTCACTCTCAAAGTTTCGCCCTTGATCGCTATGCAAACGGCTAGGAAAACCATAGTGACAAATAAAATTGTCAAAAAGGAGTTTAGCGGTGTTGCGTGCGGTCTGATTTTTTGCAGGAAGGGCTTGGGCAAACCTAGTGAAGTGATCTGTAATAATGAGGACATTTTCATAACCACCACGTGACATCTCCAGTGACAGAAAATCCATACAAACCAACTCCATGGGATAGCTGGACTGAACTGACACTAGCTTTGCGGCATTCCTATCGAGGGTTTTCCTCCGTATGCACCGCGGGCAGTGACGTACCCTTTGATCTACAAATTCATCAATCTGGGGCCAATAAAACCTGGACTTGATGAGGGAAATGGTCCTATCCCTACCCTGGTGACCTGCTTCATCGTGAAGCCCAGAAAAAACAACATCAATATATATCTCAGGGAGAACAAGCTGACTGACTGGAAAACCATTAATGGATCCCTTTCTGTAAAGAACACCATCAATGAAGGTAAAGTTGCTCCATTCTCTCAAGTATTTCCTAACAGGTTCCCTCTCAAGTGCGCGTTGACGCTCAGTAAGCCGATGACCAGCTTGAAGCAGCTGGATAAGGCGACTGATGGTTGTATCATTAGCCTGTTCTGCTTTCCAGTCCACAGACTTCAATCCAGTTCCGATGTCTGCGTCGGTACCGGTATCAACTTGAACTGAGAGGGAAATACATTCAAAGGCGGGCAGTTTTTCTGGCGCAATCGACTGTGCCTGGAGAAGAGCATTAATAGCATCAGATAAAACAATGCCGTCCTTATCAGTGCTGGGCAACCTACTCAATATATCAGCATCTACATTCTGCTTTCCCGACCTGTACTTGATTCTGATGTCGTATGCGGAAAGAGCAGCTAACCACCGATGACTAGTAGCATCCAGTTTGGCGGTGGTAAAAGCATATGTCAGAGGGTTGTTGTCTGTGTGCACATGTACAACATTTCCATAAAGATATTCATGGAACTTGTCGCACACAGCCCACTTCAACGCAAGAAACTCCAGTTTGTGTGCTGGATAATTGCGTTCGTTAGGCCGAAGACCTCGGCTGGCATATGCAACGACATGCTCTCTGCCATCATGCTCTTGGTAGAGAACTGCACCTAAGCCACTACTGCTGGCATCTACATTCAAAATGAAAGGCCTGGTATAGTCAGCAAAAGCAAGAACTGGAGGGGACACCAATTTCTGCACAAGGGTCTCAAATGCCTCCTGTTGGTCACGACCCCACTGCCAGGGAGTTGCTTCCTTCTTACTCTTGGTAGGTTGATTTGTCGGATGACCAACAAGTAAGTCATTTAAGGGTTTGGCGATTTGTGCAAAACCCTTAATGAAACGCCTATAATAACCTGCAAAGCCAAGAAAGCTACGCAGGTCCTTGACAGACTTTGGCACAGGCCAATCCCTTAATACCCTTATTTTCTCAGGGTCGGTCTCAATACCTGAAGCACTGACTACATGACCTAAATATTGCACCTGAGACTGGAAAAACTCACACTTGGTTCCCTTCAATTTCAAACCGCACTGCTCTAGACGCTGAAAAACAGCATTCAACCTTTTGAAATGGGAATCAATAGTATCAGAAAAGATAACTATGTCATCTAAATAAATCAAACACTCTTTTAGATGAAGTTCACCCATGCAGCGCTCCATAAGACGCTGAAATGTTGCCGGAGCATTTGTCAAGCCAAAGCTCATTCTGTTACATTCCCAGAATCCTAAAGGGCCAACATTGAAGGCCGTTTTATGCTTGTCTTCCTCCTTGATGGCTACCTGCCAATACCCAGACCTTAAATCAAGCTTGGAGAAATACTTAGAACCTATCAGACATTCAATGGTCTCATCAATACGCGGTAAGGCATAAGCATCCTTAATTGTACGGTTGTTCAGCTTACGATAATCAATGCAGAACCTCAAAGAATTATCTTTCTTCCGGACAAGCACAATGTTAGATGAAAACGGACTGTGTGATTCCCTAATGGCCCCAGCATCTAGCATATCTTTAAGGTGTTCGCGTACCTCTTCGAACATTCCTGGTGGAATCCGCCTATATGCATCTTTGAAAGGAATAGGGTCAGACAGTTTAATCTCATGCTCAACTAGATTTGTGCATCCTAAGTCTGTAGGCCCTGATGAAAAAATGTGTTTCCAGGACTCAAAGAAAACCTTAGCCTTATGTTTCTGCTCAGGAGTGAAATAATCGGAGGGTACCGAAATACCAAGGTCTTCTAAAGACTTGTCTTTGTTGTGTGTCTTATCAATTACCCCTTCTAGTGGATTAATTGTGCGCACAACATCGACATCCTGCAGATCACAAAGAACAGCTCTGGGTTTAATGACTATAGGCCTGGCTGTAATGTTACATACACGTACAGGAATTTTGGAGAAAGAAGTTCCAGGACGAACTTTCACGAGCCTGGGACAAATGTTCAACATAACATTATCATTGGACTCAGTGACACCTGTCGACATATTCCCTACATCTCTAACCTTCCCCGTTATTACCCTTATTTCAAAAGGTTTAACGGTTATGGTTTTTCTGTGAAATGATGTTACATGAATGGTACGACCTCCAGAAAGAGAAGCAAATGCGTTCTGAAAGGTTACAGGACAATCTGAAATACCAGACGACCTTAAATGGTTCAAGATATTTGTACCAACAATCAAAGGGGTGGTTGCTGAATAACTAGTATCAGGAACAATCAATATGGGCACTGTAAAGGGAGAGCACTCACATGAAGGAATACAAATATCCAACAACGCGTAACCCAAGTATGGCACTTTAGACCCATTGGCACCAGTTATGTCAAAACTGAAATCTGTAAGATCATGAAGAACCGGATTGGAAACTATAGAAATAAACTTCGAATGAGCCAGAGTGGACACCATAGAACCAGTATCGATCAAACCCACTACAAGAACACCATTTACAAGTACATCGGCTTCATTAGCATGTCCTACAAGAGGAACAGATCTAGGGCCACTACAACCTAGACCTCCTATCGGCCCTGTGATGGAGGTCCCTTGGAGTTTAAATCCTCCACCTTCCCTTCTTTCTTAGCTTGCTCATCTGCTTTGAAGTTATTACCCTTTCCTCTCCATGATCCTCCCCTATCATCCACCTTATCTGCTTTTGTTCTCCTTAACTCCTGAATATCTTTCTCTAAACTACCCAACTTGGTTTCCATCCTCGTCATCTGTGCCGTCATTATCTCTAACTGCTTTAAAACTCTACTTTCTACAGAAGAAACAAACTGCTTGGCCTCAGCCACTCCAGCTTTGGGATCCTGACTACCTGAAATACCAGTAGAAGGAACTGGTGCATTTGCTATAGATCCAGGATTCATATCAAACACACAATTACCAGAGGAAGAGACTGAAGACTTAAGGTCCTCTTCAATGGCCCTCAACTGCTTCCTCAAGGTATTGTAATTGATTTCTTTCTGAAAAAGATAACGGGAAACATTTCTTAGGGCTGGGTCCCTCAGCCCAGACCATAGCCTGTTTTTCAGCATTTCCTCCCGAACTCCTCTATCTATCAAATCTGGAACCCTACTTAAAAGCCGCTCCAGTCTTAAGCTATATTCTGCCACTGACTCATCTGGCTTCTGACATTCATTATAAAATTGTTCTTTCAATTTCTCGGAGGACTGCACATTACCGTAGATCCCTTCCAATTCTGTGAGAATGTCTAAAATAGAGGCATATTCTCCTAAATGAAGCAAGACACCACGGGCTGTTCCCTTCAACGATTTACGGATAGCCTCCCGAATAGTATGCAATGGGTACATACCCTCATCTATTAAACAATTGACATCATACTTCCACACCTCAAACACATTACCAGCACCTTTTTCGTCTCCCGAAAACTTAGGGAGTTCTGGGATACGAGAAGAAAGGTAATCAACTCTACCACCCAAGAAATGACTAGTGGGCAATGCAGATACACGGGGAACATATGTTGTTTTAGACTGGGGTTCAGGAAGAGATGACCTAGGTTGGTCTTCAGAAGGAGCTATCTTCCTTGGCACATTGGTGCCCAAACTTTCACGAATATATTCGCGCACTGGTGTTGGCGTCACACTATAGGTCTTCTGTTTAGCACCTTGAGACCTTACAGGAGTGGACGTTTGAAACTCATTCACATCAAATCGACCAGATTTGCGCAGTTGTTGGGCAAAGTATCTAAGACAATCATCGTCATATTGAATACTCTCAGTTGACTCATCGGCCATGATAATCAAACAGAACCTCCAAACAACTGGGAAAGTTTGACTTGAGACAATTAGTGTTACCAACAGCACACCATACAAATCTTGATCAATTCAGATGCTTTGGCCAAAATTGTACACCATACAATCAATGAACAAGAAGGCGGGAAACAAAAGTTTGTATGTCTTAGTCAAATAAGAACAAGATATGCAGCATATGGCATGTATACTACACCATCCTTTTAAATTCAAATTCAACCAATGGTCTACATGTACACCATACTTTTCACCAAATATAGATGTAGATATTTTCACCACACTGAATAATTTATGTATGCGATGGCCAAACTAGTACACCATACCTTTAAATTCAAATAATGGTCAAAATGTACAACAGTATCACACAACAACACTCAACCTTTCCCCAAATCCATAATATAAATTACAAATGAATAAAGACTTTAGTCCCCGAAACTAGCTTCACTCTTGACAACAAATGTGTCAACCAAATTATGAACCTCATTAAAGATGTTCATCAACAGAATTCACTTATACAACAATAATTTTGAGGACACACTGTACCACAGTCTACATAATTAATGAAGAAACAATAAAATTTCGTTTAAAATGCTTTTTAATAGTGCGATCAAAGTCCGAGATCGTGCGATCCGATAAGTCGATGAATTTTACGAACGTTGTGGTCAGATTAAGGCATTTTTCATTACATATTACATGGTAAAAAGTGTTTTGGTGGTTTGTTTACAATTTCTCTATGTAATTACCGCATTGTTTTGAACATTTGATGTCAGTGTTGTTGTTAACAAAGTGAAGCACTAGTACCGTAGCAAGTTGCACAAGTTCGGATAGGTTGCGGTTTCGAACCAAAATCGAGAAATATCACATGTGTGTACTTTTCATTCATTCTGATATTGCTACTTGTAGCTATTATAGCCGAAAGTAGCAATTATAGCTACTTTTGATACCTTTCCCCAACCTGTTGACATTCGCTCCCAAAATGAGTCGACCACAAGCTCTATACCACAACACACACTGGCCACCAATGTCGTAGAGGGGTTCTACATGTAGGGTTTCGAGCCAAAATAAGTGGTTGACATTCAGCCTGTAATAGCATGAAACACTGGGAATGATAAAGAACAAGTCTGTCAGTGTCTGGCGTGAACCTTCAATGACATTCATAATAACAGTGCGCATCAAAAATAACAGCCACAGCGTCAACAAAATGAATGGAGATGATAAATAAATGCTCAGTGAATAATGACAATTCATCAAATTACCTGTAATAGCATGAAACACTGGGAATGATAAAGAACAAGTCTGTCAGTGTCTGGCGTGAACCTTCAATGACATTCATAATAACAGTGCGCATGCGTGCTATTGAATTGCGGGAAAGTTAAAAAACTTAACGAGGCCCGTCATGCAGGTATTAGAATTAGTAATGATGAATGATTGATGGTAATGACATGTATGGGTATATAGGCTGTTATTGGAAAATACATCAATAAATCAAACACGAAACAGACAATAACGGTAAACAAACTATGGTGGAAAATACGAGACACTACATAAATGAAATAATACAAATGTTACGAAGTAGCCCTGTGACATACGAATCAATAAAAAATATGAATAGAGATACGGTAACATGTATACGCATTAACGACAAAACTACAGACTGGATCAATTGTGCAAAAGGCGTGAAACAGGGAGACAATCTTTCGCCGACGCTCTTCTCCATCTTCGTCAACGACCTTGTCCATGAGATAAACGACCTTGGCCTTGGAGTTAAGGTCGGTGATACTACCATCTCAATCTTACTATATGCAGACGATATTGTTCTTATCGCTCCTTCTGAAGAAAATCTCCGGGCAATGCTTAATACAATGCATCAGTGGTGTAAACGTTGGCGAGTGCTTATAAATACAAATAAATCAAAATGTATGCATTTTCACAAAGGAAGAACTAAACAGACGGAATTTGAATTTCGGATTGGAAATAACGTACTAGAAATAGTGTCATCGTATAAAAATACCTTGGAGTTATAATGAACGACAAAAACGATTTTGGAAATCATTGTAATGCTCTAGCCAATGGCGCCGGGCGCGCTCTAGGATCAATTATAAATAAATTAAAACCGCTCAGACATTATGGATTTAACACATTTGAAAAGTTATTTTCATCATGTGTAATTCCGGTTCTTGACTACTGCGCTGGTGTTTGGGGATACAGACGCTACCAATCTGCCGACAACGTACAGAACAGGGCTATGAGACAGTACCTGGGTGTTCACAGGTTCGCCCCTACCTTAGATCTAATTGGAGACACTGGCATGCTACCTTGCATGTATCGTCGTTGGATGTGCATGATCCGTTACTGGAATAGACTAATCCTCTTACCAGACGACCGATTAACCAAGAAAGTATTCATTGCGGATTATAACAGTAACAGCAATAACTGGTGTAGTGACATCAAACATATATTGACAAAATTGGATTTAACGGAGTCTTTTGTAAATAAATCCGTGATTTATCTATCAGAAGCTCATTCTAAATTGAATAATTATTACTCCAGAATATGGACATCAGATGTGCAGAGAATTTCTAAGTTAAGAACATATATAACGTTTAAATCAGTTTTTAGCTGTGAGGTCTACTTGAAATTAAATCTTAAACGCAATGAATTATCACTACTACATGTAGCACAACTTAGGTTCGGTATACTACCCCTTCGAATAGAAACCGGAAGATACATCGGTGAAGCCCCTGAACAGAGACTGTGTTCCTAATGTGATTCAATGGACGTAGAATCAGAGGTGCACTTTATAACTGTATGTCCTAGATACAGAAATATAAGAACTCAATATATTGGTCAAATATTAAATACAATTCAAACTATAAATGACAACGAAAAACTGTGTGTTTTAATGAAAAACTATACCAGACAGACTGCAAAATATATCACAGCAACATACTTGAAAAGAAAAGACATTCTATATAAAAATTAATTTAATGTATATCATAAATTTTCTCTAATTCTTTCTAAAACAGCTGAGTTTTGACAACTAATATGTTGTTATAAGGTGACATATAGGCCCGTTGGGCCGGGTGGATACTTTTTATTTATTTATATATTTATGTTGTTTTGTAACAATATTCACATGTCACTATAATAAATAATTACTTACTTACTTACTATTAGCACAAACGATTAATATATCACTACCGTAACCTAAATTAATAACAGAAAGGTAGAGAGATTTTTTTGGTAGGTTGGTTGAGTCCTAAACATTTATGAAATGCGTTTGGATTCAGGTGATTTAGTTTGTATAATGAACAAATAAATTTTGAAACACTAAAGTAAAATTAGAAAAGACATCAACTTTATTTTTAGACATTTCTGGATGATTTAGTAGAATGCAACAGATAAAACACAAAATGTTTTAAATCTGCATAAATTTCAAAAATTATGTGCATATATAACACAAATAAAAATTCCGGGCAACAAGATCAAAATTCTGCTTGCCCAGTGGGCATCAAGGAAATACTGGAATTTGTCTGTCCCTGCATTTGTGATTGGTCAGAACTGTATTTAATATTGAGTTACGCTCAAAACGGGACTAGGAACCGTGGGCAGAAATTTTCATATCCATCAATACCCATGAACATGCTTAATAAAACTGTTCATATATATAATTTTGACAGCAAACCTGTTTTAATTGTTTCTTGTGCTGAATTCATCCGATATAGGAAACCTTAAATCAAGAAAGATTATTATTTTCTAAATTTTATCGTATCGGACCTGCAAATACATAGATTGTTCGTTTGTTCAAGTAGTCATCACTGTTCAATTGAAGGGTCATCATCGATCACGTGACCGATAGTCCTTTAGTGACGATTATCAATTTTGCTGATAAATGTCCAGGATCGCCGATGGTAGAAAAAAATGACAACGTAAAGATAATACTCTTATAGCGACACTGCTCAGGCGAGATAAAAAATATATGAAAAACATAGAATATGTTTGATAATTTCTGCCAAGGTCCAGTATGTTTCTATCTAATAAAAAGGGTTTATTTTAGATGTATTAAAATGGTAATAGCCTTTATTACTAATTATTGTGATATACCTCTACATGTAATGCAGTGACACGAACAGAGGGATATCGGTTTTCAGATGAGATCTACTGAAATATCATTAAATTTCGCGGGGAAGATTTTTCGCGCAAAACCCGTAAAAAAACAAATTCGCTGGGACATGAATTCGCGCAGATGTGTTTTCCTATAAAGAAACACTGTTTAATGGTAAAATTTCGCTGGGGTTGAATTTCGTGCTCTTGCCATACCGAGAAATACGTGAAGATTAAACCCGCGCGAAATAAAATGATTAAACAATATTACATAATTCGTTTAACCTTAATCCGTGTAATCAAACATAACGATCAATTCTCGAATTCTGGACATCGATTTAATCACTCTCTTACATGTACACTATCAGCTTATATACATTCTTCTCTGTTATAGGCCGAGACAATTTAACTAAAAATTTAAAACAAAGTTTTAAAATTTCATTTAATATAGCTTGGATTTCTTCGGTTTAAGTGAAATATAGTGAAGATTTTTGTCATTTGTTTAACCACAAGTTTTCAAATTCATAATTGGTCAAAAATCGTTACGTTGAGCCTTTCGCAGAGGTGAACAAAGTTCAAAGTTCAAAAGATTTATTAGGCATAAACATTAACAGTTTTTTGCCCTTAACAATGGCGGATTTTTGCAAAAATAATACAATACAACATATTCAAAGAAGTAGAAGACATGTTCATAGCAACATATATACTATTTAATAGGAGATAAAGCATGATATACATAATTACTAATTTACATAACATGGGTAATATTTTGTTTTATTATACCTATATAGATCTACTTATTGGGTCTAAAGTAAGATACATTTTCATCAAGCATATAATTATTTGTTTTGTTTATTACATACATAGAAAACCAACCAGTATAACAAAACAAAAACGCTGAGTCAGTGTCTCAAGAACTAGTGTCTTTCCGCTAGAATCGTTTCTTTGGGTTATATTGCTAATAAAGATCAGTCTATGTTTACACACGTGTGTAATTTGATCATCAATAACAATGATTTATAACGGTTTCTACAGTAAGTGTATATTCTACAAGCAAAATATCGGTTGGGATTAAATAAGCAATCATTTGACTGCATTATAGTGACATGTACCCGAGATAATAATAGTTCGTAGTTGGATTAAATGTTTTCTTTGGCAACAGGTATAATTTGTCTACTATTGAGTGCTTCGAATGAAATGCGGATATGAATGTTCTAATTGCTTTGACCGGATAAGTCTTTACAATTTTGTAAATAATGGCAAGTATGAAAAATAATTTTTAAACTATATCCAAGGGACTTAATCATGCATCATTAAATTGTAATGCTAGTTTAGGGTTTTAGCCCTTGGATAATCGAAATTTATAGATTATTATATATTTTTGAATGTTTAAACTTTAATCCAATACTTTATGGGTCCATGATTTACATTTGTATATTCCATACATATTTATACATTTTCAATATCATATATTTTTCCATTTACAAATACATACAATATAAACTTGAGAAAAAATAACAACAAAAGAAAACAAACAAAAACACTAAGTGTGTGAATCATGTTAAAACATCCAATAGCAGATACATGTGTAAATACATTTTACATAAACCTTATTATATACATGTGTAAATAACTAAATATTTTTTACATAAACTTCTTATTATAAACCTATAGGATATTTTTATTAATTTTGATAAATCTCATTATACTTGATTTAAATAGTTTTCTCTCAAAATGTTTGCTTCATGAATAAATTTTCCAGTTTTTACAATTGAGTGTAAGGGAAGACTGCGATTTAAGGTCTCATTATAATACAGTTGATACATCTTAATTTAAGAAGAGGGTGTTCGACCTCGCAATCTCTTGACCCGGAGTCAGACGCGTTTACCGCCGATTTGCTCAAGTGATATTATTTTTATACCCGTTATATTTAATGATATTTATCATAAGACTGAAGACATATGAGAACTTACATAATATTATATTTGTTGAAAATCTCATTTACAATTTTATTACACAAATTTATAGTCTTTAAAAAACCTTTAGATACAAATATACGTATATATTAAGAGACAGACGACAGCATTCAAACATATACCGGTATACACTGTCAGATGGTCTGTTAGGAAAGGGTAAAACTTACATATACTGGTATCCGAGAAGTACTGAAACTTTTCTTAAAAGTGACAAGATACACAAACAAATAGCCTAATACTTCTCCCTAGCACCCGGACAATCTGATGTAAATGAAAGAAATAATTTTGTTATATAATAATGAATTTGCATTCCGGAAGAACTGAAGTTAAATAGGACTGGGTAAGATCTGATTTCCCCATTTTTTGTGATACTGACTATTATTACTATTATTATTATCTCATGTTTCAGTTTCTCAATAGATTTATCCTTATGTCTCATGTGAGCGTGATAAATTCGTATATAATAAGGATAAACGAGTCTTTTGTAAATCACCCAAGCGACAACTTCACTTGCACTGAATGCGCAATTTACCACATTTTTCCAAAGTATTAAATTTCATTTTAGTGTAAAATGAACGTTGCAATCGTGATTTTTTTTCAAAGTAATCACCACTACATTAAGATAAACTGTCAACAGTTTATTCATCAGTTCTATATGCTGTTGTGTTCTCCCTATTAATTAACTATTTTAACTTCGTCTTCAGTCGAAGTCATCAGTAGCAGCGTTACTTTTATATACAGCTGCGCCACTAGTTTCACACCCGTCAACCGGCAGAGCCAGGAGCAGACGGCACATCCAGGCGCAGACACAGTAAGTTGTTTCATACTTGACAGTGGTGTAGAAAATTATCGTTTTCGCTAGTTTTGATTTACCCTTGGAAAGAAATATCGGCTGATTTAAAAAGCCAAATGAATTTTGCACATACCCGTTGATTTCTGAAGCGGTAGAAGGAATGATAAACATTTTATCGCGATTAAAATACGAAAGGTTGTGATGGAATCTTGAAGATCTGCGTTTTATAGCAAAATCAGCCGATATTTCTTTCCAAGAGTAAATCAAAACTAGCGAAAACGATAATTTCCTACATCACTGTCAAGTATGAAAATACCTACCGTGTCTGCCCCTGGATGTGCCGTCCGCTCCTGGCTCTGCCGGTTGACGGGTGTGTAGTTTCTTTCTTTTACATTTTTTACAACTTTCATCGTCATAATCATCATAATCAACAAAAGTAGTTGCCGATATTTTTATCTGCATTAACGATGTATGGTTACGATGTATTTAAATAAAGGTCCTTTTTAGGATCATCATTATGAGCGACACTGTTGCGTTCTTTGTACTCATTAACAACTTTAATTTTGTCTTCAGTAGAAGTCGTCTTCATTACAGTCAACGTAGTGTTACGTGAAGTTCGCATAAAACATCCGTCAGAATTCATGACGTCATGGATCGGGCAGCTGTAGATCTATTTAGATGTAGCGCTTGAATACTACGTGGTAAATCAGTCACTGGTACATGTATTTACTGCTTAAAATCACGAAAATATTCAGTCTGATGTATTCACTGCTAGAAAATCAAGACATTTTTTCCTCGACCGATGACCAGCGAAAAAGAAGAGAGGAAAAGAGAGCATGTTAGGTCAGTGCAAAACAAATTGCCACTAGGGGCTTAAACCAGGCCTCGTGGTGCACCAACCCCACACCCGCCCCAATAGGCTCTCATATCACAAAACAAGTACAAGCTGTCTTGGCGAAACAAGTCCAACCCACCCATCATCCCAACAATGCCGCATGCAAAAGCACACATACATATAATACATAAGAATCTAATAGCACTGAAAACGAAAGGGGCGTTTACTCAATGATCCCACCGAGACCAGAGTTCCTGGAGTCAAATCAGCAAGAACAAGATGACAGGGATAAAAGAAAGATATCGAGCCTCTAGGTTCTTTTAAAAAAGTTCTTCTAAAAACAACATTGATTTTAGAGAACGAAATAAGATGTAAATGGCACGGGTTAAAAATAAAACAAAGGTTTTCAAATCCAATGAATATAAAAATCTCAATATTATGTCTACATATACAACTGTAGTTTATTTCCTACGGGAAACATCGGCGGATGATTTATAAGCGATTTGATGGTATTTTCACGAGATAAAAGTAGAATATAATGTTTTCTCAGACAAAACAAAACTTATACATTTGTGATTGATGTGTTTGAATAGGGTTAGTGATTAATGAATCAAAGGGCATCTCAAACCGACACAAGGATTGGTTTTGACAGTTTAAGTATATGATACTTGAAGCTTAAAGCAACTACCAGGAAATGCCGCTTACAATCACACGCGATAAGTTAAATGAAATTATATATTATGTTAACTGAAGGATTGATAAATTGAGATTTAACACAATCCCGTAGGACCAACTTGCCATCATCGGGACCATGTTGGGCGCATCTTTCGCTGTCTTGTAACTTACGTATTCTGTTTTACTATAGTCCGGTGTAAGAGTAAAATTTTACCTGTGCATAAGCTCGAATTTCCTGTGGCTGATAATTTCGCGATTTTTATGAAATCGCGAAATACGCGAACATTACCACTTATACAGTAATTAATTAGGATATTTTTATTGAAAGAAGAGTTAGTCACATGTAATAGGATGTGATTAAAACTATCATAACTTTTTTCCAAAAAAAAAAGATTACTGCCGGTAACAGAAATGCTCGGATCAATCTTGTTTATATTTGGCATGATCAGTCAGAGGTCATGTCGGATCTTGTCCGTGACATATCTCAAATGGTCGAGGTCAGAGGTCATGGCATTTACACAGATTTGTTCTGTTTTAAAATGTTACAAATAAAAGACTGAACAAAATCGTTGCAATATTACACTCAACCAAAGTTCTAATTGGTCATTAATTGTATATGTTTACAATGTATGCTAGTTTCGTTTCTTCCCTACACCAAGAGAGGTTGTGGAAAGAACTGTTTTGTATTGAAATCAATTATCTAATGTCTTTTTAATCTTTATTGATTGTTTTCTTAAATGAATCCAATACCATTTACTTACACCGCAGGATCAAAATTAGAACAGTTTTTAATTGAAAGGGAGGTAATTTTAAAATTGTATACTTTGAAAGGGGTTTATTTAATCAAATGTGCTATTGATTTATCATGTTTTCTGTTTTTCCTACTAATGAGGGGTCCTATTATAACAAAACATGGAATTAAGAGCAAATTTCTGTTTGCTTGGCCTTTTTATGCAAGAAATGCATTTTTAGCAAAATTAAGGATAACTCTTGACAAACTGTTCCAAAATCAATTATTACAAGATTAAAGCTTATATTGAAGACTGTTGTTGGCATATGATTATAAATAAAGAGTGAATTCAATATCTTTCTGATAAAAAATTACGGACAAAAATTGACCAATTAGAACTTTTATTGAGTGTACACGCTAATCTTTTCTTTATCATTTCAATTTTAGTAGAGAATATTAGAACATTGAGACAAATAGTAATTATTTACATTTGCTTTGAGTATTTCGACCTCCCACATGTACTAAACTAAATTACTGACCATTTCTTCAATTTTGGACGACTTTATTTATTAACTGTACTGGTCTACGTAAAGAGTTCTGTAATCATAATAATAATAATAATAATAATATTAATAATAATAATAATCTGGATTACAAAATGTATATCTTCTGGAACTGAGACATCTTCCCTCTCATGCACTCTACTAACTCACACACTTCTGGATGCTAAGCACTGATGGGCGACGATAAATAAATGCAAATACAGTTATCGCAGCATAAGGTTAATCACTGGAAAATGATGGACGTCTGATGAAAATGTATACGGTGCCACGGTTTTGAGTGCGGACCCATGATACGTACAAAGAATTCGGTCAGTTTTCATCATTTTGTGATATAACTAAAGAATAAAGAAGCATATGTTTAGGTGCAGTATTCATTGCATACCTATTTTTATGCTCACAGCAATATCAAATAAATATTTTGATAGAAAACAGGATATTTTGACTTCAAATATATTTCAAATGGTCATTTTTTCCACACCCGCTCTAGCTGTTTTCACTAAAACAAAGAATTCCTACTATTCCTGGATAAAAAACTAGATAAAAACCTAACCTTCAATGATCATAAAATTCCGTAGATATACTTTTGTAAATACACGTGCTTCAAAGGGGGCCTTTTTTACTTTTTTTCTTCATGGATTGACTTTTTCCCACTTTATTTTGTCTAAAATGATACGCTGATAACGACCAGGATGATAAAATAACGGCGTCGGCGGTATGTGGAAAAAATGATGCGATACCCTTGACACTGCGGAGCATCAATTGTAATGAAAACAAGATTGATAATGCTTATGACAGAGGTTTTTGGATGTTGATCGTATTCCCATGACAGTATTTATTATGCGCATAATATAATAGTCAGAGCATTCATAACATTAAAAACAGAATGTAATAGTACACATTTATAATATGATATTATAGGCATGTTTATATAGATTACGAAAAGGTCAATTGCAGTATAATATTAATAATTTATTTGAATGGGTATTTCAGGATGACTTGTATCCGTTATTGTCGGCATGCAGAGTGGATAACAGAAAATAATGCATTTCTAAAAATACTGCACTTTATGAAAAAAGCAAGGAACTTCGCGCAAGTGTTTTGAATGACATTAGCTATGATTTTGGAGAGATATCTTAAAATTCCTACTTCCGGGTTTATTTTAGATAGATGCCTTTTATGATTTTTTATTAACGAGTGGCGTTTTACGTTGGCAATAATCTGCAGGCTTGGTGATTAACCCATCCACAGTTCATTATTATGCTTACCCCTTTGGTTGCACGACGATTGCAGGGGTTTAAGGGATTCTGAAGGTTTATAGGGAAATCTTTTTATAAAAAAACCTAGAAGCCCGAATTGTTTCTTTTATCCATGCGATCGTGTTCTTGCTGATTTGACTCCAGTTTCTAAGATCTCGGTAAGATCATTGAGTACCCGCCCCTTTAGCTTTACAATGCTATAAGCTGCTTATGTTTTATATGTTTGTGTGCTTTTGCATGCAACATCTTGGAGCTGATGGGTGGGTTGGAATTATTTCATCAAGACAACTTGTACTTGTATATGAGAACCTGTTGGGGCAAGTGTGAGGTTGGTGCAACTTAGAACCTGGTTTAAACCCCCATTGGCAAATTGTTTTGTCACTGACCTAAGGCGGTATCCCCTCGGGTTCTCACTTTCGTTAATTGTTTGTGGCGTCGATATTAAAACTGATTATTTTAATACCATGCTCTCTTCTCCTCTCTACTTTTTGGCTGTGTGGGGAGGTTGTGTTTGCTGGATGTGGCCATTCCTGACATGCATTTTTCACTTTTGTCTTATATACTTAGTTGATTTCAGCTCTTTTACACAAATAAAATAATATTAGACAAATTCTCAGGGAAAAAGGATTTTAGTGAACTGTTTTTTTCTTATGTACTCGTTTAATTTATTTTACTATTTACTGCAATATGTGCAAAAGAAAACAGAGCAGAACAAAACATGTATTTTTTGCAATCAGTGCCCAGGGTTATAAAACTGAGCATGGAAACCAGTCTCAAATCGACGCCACAAACTAGTCGCCATTTCAGCCAATCAGATGCTTGAGATTTGAGACTGGTTTCCAATTTCAGCTTTATAACCTTGGGACCAGGTATGTGAAGAACAACATGATAATGGTATAAGATATGGGTTAATGGCAGACAATAGCAAGTCATCAAATGGTGAACGTTTTCAAATAATATAACGGATAATAGCAGCTGTTTAACAAAAACAAAATAGATAAATACATATCGTGTAAAATGCTGTATCACAGGCATTGCATATACATCAAGTGGTGATTCTTATGATTCATTAGGACTATTAATCTATAAGTATAAACATATAGACCAAATATGTATCATTTACGACAATAACAAAAAGCCCATTTCTCAATTAAATTTCTTATAATTTCACGACACACGTGATAAGCAGAACGAAATTTAGACGATTTATGAAATTTCATAGTTTATAGTTTTAGTTTTAACAATTTTGTTTAAACTTTATATTAATTATTCCTAAGCACAGTATCAAGTTACCAGTTCATAAAATCATAATGAAGTTCATGCATGTGAAAAGTATTATTTCATTTTTGAAAAAAAAGGAAATAATGTTTGTACCTTAAATCGTTTATAATACTACCTCCTTGTTTACTCCTATTTTATAAACATTTAATCAACAATAGGCAAATGATATTTTTGTCAGTGATGTACACCGGTTTTAGTGGGGATAATTGTCTTGTCGTTTGCAAAAAAGATCTCTCTACACAAAATATGTAAAAATATCCGATGCAACAGGTAATCAGGGTACTATTCATGTTTAAAGTTGGTACGGTTGTATGAGAACTTTGCCTTTAATCTAGAGAAATGCAGTTGTTTATTGGGTTCAGAACAGTACAGTCGGAAATTAAAGACAATTTCGGTATCTCAATGTAAAAAAGGTCATAAAAATATGCTTTTAGAACATAATATTCACAGATTGACATGTTCGAAACACCTATACCTGCAACAAACAATTTTACGTATAACAAGAAAATTACAACATCCACAGCCGCTAAAAAACAACAATAAACACTTAATATATAATTAATTAATTTTCTATTTTATTTCCCCCAAAATATCAGTAGCGATACATATTTAATTATTACCTTAACACTACACAACAATAACATATCGTTCCTTATAAATAATTACAAATTGTGTCGCCTATAAAATGTGTTCATGCAAGTATAATACATCATATGTATGACACATTGTTCTTATCTTCTGCTACAGCTGTATGCGTTTGATTATTATAAACACATATGATTAAAACTTTATTAACGACGCACGCATTGACACACAATAGTCCGATTTTACGCGTTGAGCCGTGAATGTACTTTTGTATTTATAGATTTTTGGAATATTCCGCAAAATAGGGATGTTAGATATTCCCATCATAGCTGATTATGTTGAAATTGTACTGCTCTGTGACAAAAGGTTTCATGGCCGTAGCAGTAACCCTTCTGATTTCTTGTAATATTACCTAAGGGTTGTGTGTTCGAATCCCATGAGGAGATTTCATTTTTCGGCGTTAGCTGTCTAAGCTCACTTTTGACCTAGTTTTTCGACCAATGAAATGTTGTAAATAATACTCGTATTCTCTTATTATGCAGAGGGAAAATCAAATAAAGTATTTCGATTGGTAGCTATTTACACCAGAGGGGCATCTAGCAGGCTGGAGAGGTATCTAGTGGAATTTTAGTATTATGCAGCGGAAAAATCAAATAGATTAATTAGATTGGTTGTTAGCGGGTGTTGTATTGGAGGAAAACATATTTACGATTTAAGTAACCAGTTAAGTCAATATTGATGGCTTAAATACAATATTATATGGAATATTCTTGGGTGTCACCTGCATACAAGAAATATCTTTTAAAAAAGATAAACGGCGTCGATGGAAAAGATTTTTATATATAAGAAAGAAAGAAATAAAGAGCGTGCAAAAATTTCGTCTGGTGATAATACGTCGATTAACGAAGAATATCTTACATTAACTGTACATTTATTCAGTTTCAATAAAATACCTCTTGTGGAGTTAGTACTAATGACGAATAAATGTTATTAAAATACAATAAATGAAAATAATAACAACTTGTTACAAGAGCGAAATCTACCAACTTTTACGTAAATTAACTTTTAAAAAGTTTCCCTCCCGAGTTTTGAACCCGGAGCCTCCGCTTGAGAGGCGAGTGTGATAACCACTACACCAACGGGATTTGAATATCTGGACTTGAAATTAACAATCAGTATCAAAGGAACTAGAAAGGAACCAGTAAGAACCAGAAATATCTGCACTTCTCTGTCGTTTAACACTGTGTATTGTACTCGAGTGTTTACCTGACACCCATGAATATTCCATATAAAATCGTATTTAAGCCATCAATTGACTTAACTGGTTTTATATACCGTAAATATCTTTTTCTCCAATACAATTATCGCTTTTAAAAACGAAAATGCCCGAACATATAAGTGCCATGTAAATACTAACACACAATATAAAAATCGTTACGGTAATCATTAACGAGACCCACTAATAACCAATCAAAATAATCTATTTGATTTTCCCGCTGCATAATAAGTTTTATTTACAATATTTCATTGGTCGAAAAACTAGGTCAAAAGTGAGCTTAGACAGCTAACGCCGAACAATACACAGTGTAAAACGAAAGAGAAGTGTAGATATTTCTAGTTCTTACTGGTTCCTTTCTAGTTCCTTTTATACTGATTGTTAATTTCAAGTTCGTATGACAAGGTCATTGTAGTGTAGTGGCTAACACTCTCGCCTCTCAAGCGAAGGCCCCGGGTTCAATACTCAGGACGGACACTTTTTTTAAACTTAATATACGTAAAATTTGGTAGATTTCGCTCTTGTAACAGGCTGTTATTATTTATATTTATTAAATTTCAAGGACATTTATTCATCTAGAATTCTCACTCTACACGAGGTATTTTATTGAAACTAAATATTTTGCTTCTTTAATCGACTTGTTATCACTGTATGAAATTGTTGCAACAGCTTCAACATTTTTTTTTGAAAGACACTTTCAATAAATTTATGAGTTGTCATGATTCGGTCGCCTAATCTCTAAGTCAGACTAAGAAGGCAGGGAGGGTTCGTCAACAGCTATAACAAATAAAATAAAATAACTAAGCTGTGTCTGCTTTGCCTCTCTGTATTTCTTTCTTTCTTATATACATGTATATATAAATCTTTTCCATCAACGCCGTTTATCTTTTTTAAAGATATTTCTTGTTTCTGTTGTAAGTGTTTTTATTCAATTCATTCATCTAAACACCGACAAAAATGACATTAAACCGTACAAATTTCGAGTAATCTTTTATCAAGCGGGTTGATAAAATGTCGCGATTGATGATTACTCAAAACACATTATTTGGGCGATGCAAACATTGTACAAAGTGATTTTGAATTATGTAAATTATTAAAGAAAAGGAATGTAACAACAAGTGTTTACAGAACGCCAGGATTCACAATTGTCAACGCTCCTTTGGTACGGAGGTGTATGGGGTCAGGGAAAGCTGCTCAACAAAAATATATTGTTAAAAATGGAATGAATGTGAACAAAATTAAAAGTGGTTTGCAAAATATAAAGATAAAACAGCTTAATACTATTAAATAATATCATATGAACTAAATTAAAATTATAAAAGAAGAAATGAGACAAAAATATAAAGTTACTTATATTGGATTCGAACATGCAATGTCTAGCATCATACCCCGAGATCTTATCCACTGAGCTAATGCGTCGTAACTCAATATCTGCTGCTTTGAACAGGTTTTAATGTCATATAAGTAAAGAAATTTAACGGTAACCCTGTAAAATGACGCACTTTACCTATGTAGTAGTCCGAAAGGTCACAGCTCACGGGTCAAAATCGAACTATATTGATTCTGCAAACCAAAGACTCCGACAACAGCGTCACTACTTGTGTATTTCATTAACAAAACAATTGCACATAAATTGTCCCAAATAAAAGCGCTTGTATTACTTTAATAATATTCTTAAAAACCATCTGTAAATTTAAAAAGAAAGGTTACCAACATGATATTTTACAGCGCTCTGCATTCCTGGTGATTAACCCTTCTACAGTTGATCATTATGCTTACCTCTTTGGTTGCACGACGTTGGCAGGGGTTTAAGAGTTTATGAAGGTTTACGGGGAAATCTTTTCTTAAAAGAACCTAGAAGCTCGATTTGTTTCTTTTATCCCTGTCATCGTGTTCTTGCTGATTTTACTCCAGGAGCTCTGGTCTCGGTAATTGAGTACCCGCCCTTTGGCTTTGCAATGCTATTAAATTCTTATGTTTTATATGTTTGTGTGGTTTTGCATGCAACATTGTTGAGCCAATAAGTGGGTTGGAGTTGTTTCACCAGGACAACTTGTATTTGTTTTGTGATATGAGAACCTGTTGGGGCAAGTGTGAGGTTGGTGCACCCTAGAACCCGGTTTAAACCCCCAGTGGCAATTTGGTTTGCCACTGACCGTTCCAAGGCGGTTACCGCTTGGGTTCTCATTTTTGTTAATTGGTAGTGGTGTCTCTTTTGAAACTGATCATTTTATTAACCATGCTCTCTCCCTCTCTTCTTCTTGACTGTGTGGGGAGGCTGTTTTTTCTGAATGTGGCGATTCCTGATATGCATATTTCACCTTTTTTAAATTCAAAATACAATCGATAGCGTGGGTGAGAGCGAGCGAGAGAGAGAACAAGAGAGAGAGATAGAGAGAGAGAGAGAGAGAGAGAGAGAGAGAGAGAGAACAAAATGGAGAGAACAAGAGAGAGAGAGAGAGAGAGAGAGAGAGAACAAGAGAGAGATGAGGGTAACACATATTAACACATTAATGCCATGATCTGACTTAAGAACAGACACCAACAACAGTCAGCCACAGAGCGACCCTGCCATTACGTTGAACACCTGCTGGTAACGCTGGTAGCAGTGGTACATTCCTTTTGAATCAAAATTTCATTTTAAAACTGGAATTCAGTGTTTCTAAAACCACTTCATTTTAAAACTGGAATTGGACATATTGTGTCATTTTTTCAAATATGTATACAACATATAAACATTATACAAAATGTAAAGATAACCTCAAAGCAATGTAAACACTGCGGCAGCGCCTGGCCAACCATCCAAGAGACAAACATATACCCATTCCCCGAAAAAGTTCAACTAACCCTTTATATAGTCATCCTCAAATATTGACATTCTGCATGGTTTAAATTAGCATATTACCATCAAGGGTGGTAATTGAAAGTGAAAACTACATTGAAGTGAAGTACGGAGAGACTTGTTACTGCCGCCACGAGGCACTTAAGAGGTCGCAAACATTGCAAATGGCCAAAAGTGGCTAAAATTTCAAACATGAATTTTGGGGGAATAACTTATTGCCACCTAGATTTTAGTGAGGAAATGTATTTAGCTAAGGACGTAGTTAATGTTTGCAAGCTCAATTTAGTCTAATTCATGTTCTAATTTCCGAGCACATATTAAAACAAAAGAAAAACCGTTTGCATGAGAACTCTGAAATTCATGGACAATACACCAAAGCAACTCATACCTGAAATAATCATATATGCTGCTCTACAATGTTTAGTGCCAATTCGTCAAAATAATGTTCGGGTTTTCAAGAAATTCAAGGAAAACTTACTTCCGGGTTTCTACTTTCAGTTTCAGTTTGAAGTCAAAATGTTCTTCATAAAATTTCTGACATTATTTTGACAGATGACCGCAATGTATTGTAAATAAGTGTTTACGTGATACATATATCATTTTCTAGACGTTTTAAACAGCCATTACAGACTTCTTGCGCAAACGGTATTTCTTTTTTGTGTGTGTCTGTTCTATGTAAATAAAGCATTTTTTTCAAACAACTTGAGCCTCCAAACTTAAATACAGCCACGTGACACTATATTTCTTCTCTTTTATTGGTCTGCCAGTGAGAATTAATGTCGAGTTTTGAAAAGGTACATCAAAGTGTTTGACTTCAAAACGAAAGTAGAAACCCGGAAGTAAGTTTTCCTTGAATTTCTTGAAAACCCTAACATTATTTTGACGAATTGGCACTAAACATTGTAGACCAGCATATACTTATTTCAGGTATGAGTTGCTTTTATATATTGTCCATGAATTTCAGAGTTTTCATGCAAACGGTTTTTCTTTTGTTTAAGCATGTGCTTTTTAATTAGAACATAAATTAGACTAAATTGAGCTTGCAAACATTAACTACACCCTTAGCAAAATACATTTCTTTACTAAAAACTAGGTGGCAATACGTATTTCCCCCAAAATTCATTTTTGAAATTTTAGCCACTTTTCGCCATTTGCAATGCTTGCGACGCCTTAACACTTGCAAGCTTTCGGCCAAATAGTAAATTAATTTTTAAATAAACCTTATCTGGTTTCATTGTTTAAAAATGTTTAAACATGGCTTCATGGTTAATGATGATGAAAATTATGCGTTTAAATTTCAATACGAAACTTGTGACATGTCAAAATTTGCTACATGCTGCATTTGAAGTTTTGCTTTACGAACCTATACCGACATCAACTTTAAAGAAATACCAAATTAAAATTTATCTAAAGATTTTCGGGCGGCACGATAGCCCGAATTTAGAAATCGATTCAGCCGACATATAACATAGACTTTTTCCCTTCCTACTAATCGTAGATAGGTCTCTGAATAACAGAGTTATTTTAGCTGAGATTATAATTATTTAATAGAATTTAGACTTTCTATTTCACTGTGAACGCATTTTGGTAACATGGTAAATTGCAAAGTAATGACATTTTCGTTGCACTTAAACACCTCCATTACCTAAAGAGATTTAATCAAATTCCTCTCAAATTTCTTTAAATGCAATAACGCAAACCTTTTATAATTAACCTTTGTCTCGGTACAATAATAATATCGGTGATAGATCATGACCCGCTGACTTATTAAGGAAAACAAGGGTGATTTTATTTATAACTAGATTGGAACCCACGCATGCGGGGGGTTAGAGAATCTACTTATTTGCATTAGAATGACACGCATGTAGCTAGAGAAGGATATAATCTAATTTACAAATACATGTAGTTCACCTATTCTCACAGTGTATAACCGTGCAGTTACTGGATACTATAGACTGAAATGATATATGGCCAGTGTAAATCTAGATGAACCTGCACTATCGTACAGTCGATTCAGGATTCACACGGTTTGCCAAGAATAATGCAATAAATCTAGAAACGGTTCAAATTTTGGTTAGAATATCCTCCTTAAGAATCTAAAAATAAGTGGTATAGGCCCTGATCAGACTCATGGATATGCGACCAGTGTAGATCCAGATCAACATGCACAACCGTGCAGTTTTTACAAGATTTACATCGTTTACTTCCTGGTCAGACCTTACCTGATGAATTAAGACGAAATTAGTGTATATCATGATTAGAATGCATGGACGTGCAAGCTGATCCGGATCTATATTGGCCACACAACCTCTCTATTGTTATAACAACCTCTAGAAAAGACAACATTGAAAAGTAGAATCCGTAATATATTACACGCGGGACATCACTATTAAATGATATCCAAGTTACTGGGTATGATTAATTGTAAGAATTTATATACCTATCACGTGACACGCACGATTATCTCACTTTGGAAAATTACAAGTACACGTTACTTTTCTCAAACAGTTTTCATAAAAAAGTGTCGTGTACGTGAACTTGTAGCTTTCAGCCTCACTATTTACGCTTTAGCGGTCGGTAACTCTGTGTGTGTTTGCGTTTTTTTGGTTTCCCTATATGATTAAGCTGGTTTCCCCATATGAGGGAGCAACCGGAAAAATTGTGTGACACAAACCTTTATATTTTTCCCGACCGGGGCTTCTGGTGGGTCGCTGAGCTAACCAGGAACAAAAGCTATAAAAAAAACTAAGCAAATCAGAAAAGAAAAGGGGAAATATGCCTATCAGGAATTGCCACATTCAGAAAAACAGCCTCCCCACACAGCCAAGAAGAAGAGAAGAGTGAGAAAGAGAGAGCGTGGTTAATAAAATTATCACCTTCAAAACAGACACCACAAACCGAGGGGTTACCGCCTTGGAACGGTCAGTGGCAAATCAAATTGCCAGTGGAGGTTTAAACCAAATTCTAGGGTGCACCAACCTCAGACTGGGCCAAACAGGTTCCCATAACAACAAACAAGTACAAGTTGTCTTGGTGAAATAACTCTAACCCAACCCTTCAGCTCAATAAAGGTATATGCAAAAGCACAAACACGTATTAAACATAAGAAGCTAATGGCAATACAAAGCCAAATGGGCGGGTACTCAATGATCCTATCGAGTTTCTAGGTTCTTTTACAAGATTTGCCATTAAACCTTCATAAACGCTGAAATCCCTGTCACCGTCGTGCAACCAAAGAGGTAAGCAGGTAACGATCAACTGTAGATGGGCTTATCACCAGCAATTCTATTACTAGATAGGGCATACCGAGATTAAGGTTGTTTGTTGGTGACGCGTATGAGAATCTTCAAGATTTCAACAGGTGGCAGAGGTTTAAGAGGTTATACAGGTTTATGGGGCAATCTGTTATAAGAACCTAGATGCTGGATTTGTTTCTTTTATCCCTGTCATCGTGTTCTTGTTGATTTGTGTCCAGGGGGGCTCTGATCTCTAAGATAAGATCATTGAGTATCCGCCTTTTGCTTTACAATGTTTTTAACCTTTCATGTTTTGTATGTTTGTGTGCTCATGCATGCAACATTGTGGAGTTAATAGGTGGGTCGGAGATGGTTTTTTTCACCAATAAAATTTGTACTTCCTTGTTTATATAAAAACCAGTTGGGGCAAGTTTGAGGTTGGTGCACTCTTAAACCTGGCAAATTGTTTTACCGCTGGCCTTTCCAAGGCGGTAACCCAAAGGGTTCTCACTTTGTTAATCGTTTGTGGTGTCTGTTTGGAAATTGATTATTTTATAAACTATACTCTCTCTCTTCTTCTTGGTTGTATGGGGAGATTTTTTCTTTCTTCTGAACGTGGCAATTCCTGATATGCATATTTCACTTTTTTCCGTAAACATGTTATTTATAAACTCAATTTTCTAATAGAACAAATATTATAATCTGAACAAATCGTTTTGGACTTGAAAAGTGCATTGATTAACACGCCTTAGGTTTAAGCGATTGCTAAAATTGTAAACATCAAAGTGTGACTCCTTAATGAAATTACGCTATAATTAGTTTTACAATAATCACACTCATTCATTCGAAGTTTTAGAGAAAATAAATTCATGACTGATTGATTATACTCGCCTACAAACGCATTAACTGTGACAGAAATTAATATTAATATTCTTCTGTGTACTTTTTGGATCAATCAAATTTTAAAGGCAGTATGTGTTCGTAGATTTGTTTAATGTTTGTCACCATTCGATGCTCAAAGTTAACGGATGATTTTCAGCAGTAACTGGACACATTTAGGTCTGACTTTTCCAAAAATTAGGTAAATATAAGATATGTAGGAAAATGTTTTGAGTCTATGTTATGTGCACCCTAGAACCTGGTATAAACCCCAGTGGCAAATTGTTTTGCCACTGACCGTTCCAAGGTGGTATCCCCTCGGGTTCTCACTTTCGTTATTTGTTTGTGGCTTCCTTTGTAACTCATCATCGTATAACCATGCTCTCTTCTCCTCTTTACTTTTTGGCTATGTAGGAGGAGGCTGGAAACGACCATTCTATGAATGCATATATCACTTTTTTTTCAGAAAAATATTCAGAAACTGATAAAAAAAATGGAGAATCTTAACCCATGAACAGGTTGAATCAAACAAAGCCTGCAATAGTTTCATTAATGTCATGTTTGGCGGCTGCACATTTTTCCTTTTATCTATCTCAAATATTTCAAAGCTGAGTTGTTATTGCCGTGTGGTGGGTGGCTGTAGTCCGTAGTCTCCTAGTTCAATCAGTGCTGCTATCAGTTACTACCTTTCAAGGTTGTTGAGTATGATTATTATGAATGTTAATAGAACTTTTAAAAATTACTGTTGCTTTAATATTTTTGCCAGTTTTAAGATGGGTTAATTCAATATACCAGCCAATATTGATTTGGATATTGTTTAATCACCATTAGATATACTTCCCGTTCTTAATTTATGCATTGGGCGTTCTCTGTGACATGCAGGATTTGTATTCTAAGATCCCCTGTCTAAATTCTGTTATGTTTAGTTCCACCCATTGTTCTGTTTTTAGGGAAAAGATATTTTTCATCTTTCCGTTCATAAGGTTACATGTTCACCGCCATATGCATACCATTGTTTGCGATTGATCTTAGTTGTACTGATTTTTTGAGCAAATATTAAGTTGCAACCAACCCGGTTTGGGCGGAGCAGACAGTGATTTGCATTTTCATTACTGTCCATGAACAGGCTCAACTGAACCGCAGATGCAATATTTTTATTTGGTCGTGTTCGGTAGCTTTCAAAGTTCCCTCTTTGAGAAGTAAAACGTTGGCAATAATTCTCATATTGATAACACGCTTTAGTTTTTTTCTTTATTTTAGCGTAATAAATGTATGAATAAAACCCATCATTTGATTGTAATAAAAGGATAAATGAGGTAGGCTCAGCACTTTTATGCCATTAGCAACCAGACCAGAAAATGTTGTAACATCGATAATGTTCATTTGCGTGACTAATTTTTATTAATATAGACAATTAACCTGATGTATGTAATTACAAGAAAATATCTTTGGCATCGTGTAATTAGCTGCTCTATGTGTTTTGCCTATCAAAAACAACCGACGTTTTTCTTCGGAATTCTTGATTTTTTAATCTAATGATGAAATTCCAGTTCCGTCTGAAATTAACAGTAACTGTTATTTTCTCAGAAAATGTTGACACATTTTGACAACTGTCACACAGTATAATCTTGAGGCTTTGAAGATTTGTTTTGAATATAACATACCAAACTTGAAAAAGGAATGTTGTATATCCAAAATATATTGATAGTCCGTGACACGCATGAATCAGTGCTGCATTCCGGCGAAAACACGACTATTACCCACATACGCCAGAAGTATTGGATACCACGTTTCCGACAGTGTGTTGAATCTATCCTGAAAAAAATGTGTGATTTGTAAAAAGGTTATCGGAAGGCCGTAACCTTTACCAGAAGCCCCAACATTGGTGAAGTACAGACTTGAGGAATCGTCACCCTTCACAGTGACAGGAGTAGATTTTATTGGAGCGCTGCACGTGAAACTCGACAATGGAGGAACCACCAAGGTCTACATATGTTTATTCACGTGCGCAGCAACATGGCACTTAGAGGATTTATCAGAAGCAGCATTTCTTCAGGAATTTAGAAAATTTTCCAGCCGACGTTCCCTACCTAGACTCATGGTATCAGACAACGGAACTACTTTTCAGGCGGCGGCGAACCAAATACGAACACTCGCAAGTTCAGAATCTCTGCACAACCACCTTGGGAAAAAGGGAACCGAGTGGACATTTATCCCAAAACGCGCGTCTTTATTCGGTGCGAGGTGAGAAAGACTCATTGGGCTTACTACCACACAGAAGAAAATATTAGAACGCACCTGCATCTCTATCAACGAACTTCAGACGGTGATTACAGAAATAGAGACCACCATAAATAACCGGCCGACTTCCATATCAATACCCAAACCTTAAGCCCGTTCCCATGGAATACCTCACTGCACTTAGGGAATGTCACCAAACGACACACGGCTGCACGTGCAATTTGCAAACTATTTAAGCTGGTAACGTAGTGCAGATCCCTGAAGACAAGCCACGAGCGTTATGGAGACCTGCCATTGCGGAGATGGTCGTTCGCGGGAGACACGATCTTGTACGGTCAGCTACGGACCAAGAATGGGCTGACCAACAGACCTATCACGAAGCTGTACCCCCTGGAAATATCTATGGATCACGATTTAGATCGTGTGAACAATCAGTGACTGACCTGTGCTTTATATAAATTACATCAGTGACATTTAATGTCTTAAAATATACTTTATATATTATTTACATACGTTTCAATTATTAGAATTTAAAAACTGATAATTTAACAAAGACTTTAAATATTTTTCAAGCAGTGATAATTTTATTTTGACGTTAATGGATTAATGTTCCTGTTTCAGAGTGATCATTATTTATGTTCATGATGTATTTAATCATTTCGGCATCCGGAGTATGTCGTGGAATAACTTCCATAACGTTACGGCAGACGTTATATGGCGTGTTAACGCTTACTAGGTTTTGGTGACGTCGCGGGCGTCACTTGCGTATTATTGTTTGTTATCATGCACCCTAATGCTAAAGCTCCTATACCCGCCGGGGTGATATTTGTTTCGCATATCGGTCACCGACCCGATATTGCTTGCACCGTGTTAAGTTTACCATAAAGTCCGAGGACACCCGTCGTCCAATCCGACGAGACCTCCGCCCACTTAGTGACAGAACTACTTTCCGGAAGCCATTGTAACTAATGTAAACAAATATCGATAACGAAACAATTTTCCGTATTTCACTTTATTTTATAAGATTTGAAAACAAATAATGGTGTTATTGTCATTTTTTCTTAGAAAAACGTTTATTAAACACTGCTAATTGGACTTTCTCCAGTAATTCGTCGTTTTTCGTCTGTTTTCAAATGCGTTATTCCTGTAAATTCGTGGCCCGTACGATTGGTGTTGTTGGCGAGATGTGGATTCATTTTTTTCATGGGAAACTCTGGAAAATAAAAGAGAAAAAAACACTTCATTTAAAAAAATAGACTTTGGCTGACTCCAAAAAGACATATATTGAAACAGGTCTGCAAAAGCAATAATAATTGTGACAGAAGAGTGACACAGATTGCTTAAAAACAAGGTTTTGTGAAATAAAATTACTGCTCCACATTTTTTTGTGACTGAATAAAAGCGGAAGAAGAATGAAATCTGTTGTTGTAAAACCGTCAATAGAGAATAACAAGGTTACTGTCTTGCGATATAAGTGTTATCTTTCGAGGCCGAAATGGGGAGCGGAAGGGCGAGGCTCTGCCGTGGTTTTTAACAATATCCTGATTCCTGATGATATACGATACTTAAAACTTGTTTAAAGTCTATTTTACAGTGTTTTTTGGCACCATTTTGAGAAGGGAAATACTACAAATTTTTCACTGAAATTGAGAATTTCAACTTCATTAATCAAATGTTGATAAAAATTATTTTTAAAGAGTCTACACATTGATCACCAATCACCCAAATTAAATTTCACGCTTTAATGTGTTTTTTCAACATAAGCAAGTAACATATATTTTTTTCTTAATCATGTTTTGGGAAAAACCATGTTTTGTAATTATGAATGGGACTGATGGCCGTGAATGTACTTCATGCAGGCGGAAATTGTTAATGCATAGTCTGTTGGTTTTTTAAACTACCCGGTAGTATGAAATCTTTCCAAAAATCTTGAGTAATGATTTATCTTATAAATGTTACAAAGATGACCATTTGGAGCAAGTGCTTATAAAAATAAAAGTTTCTTCACAATATTTTATACGTAATTGTACTGCAATGTCATATGAAATATTAAGAAAACTTGTCCAGTTATGAGAAAAAATTAATTTTATGCACATCGTTTACACATTAATTTAGCCTACTATTTTCAGTGTTGACTTTCAAACCTAAAATTGGTAGTGTTCTTCAATAATTTAAATTTCTTATAGTATATAAACATGCATAATTATGATGTTGTAAAATAAAACTCTGAGTCTGATTTCAAATTTTTACCTTTCTTGTCTTTCACAACTCCAGTACGGTCAGTACCTCTTGTAAGTTCGGCATGACAGAGACATCCATTCATAGGGTTAGACAATCACCGTGGGACCAACCTACAAAATAATATAAATCAGGTTACTGTTTTGTGATATGCATTAAAACACATCGCAGGTACAGGGTATGGGGGTAAAACTCATAAAAATTATACAAAATTATGGTTAAAGGTAAATGTTTAATTAACCTTTTACTCCAAATATTCACATTTTAATGCATGTGCCACCAGTGTAGAACCAGATGTTGAAATATTCATATCCTTGATTTAAGATCTCGATTCGCATTAGTTGCATCTTGGTCAGAAATAACCTAACGAATATAAAAGCGAACAGTTTAGATGGCACAAATGTGGCGGCTGATCAGGATCTACAATGCTCACCCATGTACTAAAGGTATTTACATATTAATCAAATATTGGACAAGCCCTTTTCTGACTTTTTGAGAAAAAAGACTCTTTCCAAAATTAGAAAATTCATGTCAAGAAACATTCAAAATAGGGAAAAATGTAAAACAACTGGAAAGCAATTGATAAATCCCGTCTCGTACTGTCCTAAAACATGTTTTTTTTTACTCTCGCACTAAGCATCCAGATTTCGCAAAACTGTTAAGCATCAAAAATTTTATCTTATAATAGGAATATTTTTTTCCGAGAAAAATAAAAATTTGCATTGGAAATGCGTCTGACGCATGGAATGCACAGAAAAACACCAGTGGAGTGGAATCATTCATATAACTGGACTAAAATTGAAGATTTTTCTTTGTAACTTTTGTACTTTCACTTCTGATTTCAATCAAAATTTGTTTATATAACTGATAAAATTGTCCTGTCGATTGTTGGGTGAACAATTCAGTACCCTGAAAATGAACAATTTTAAATTTACATTTTATAATAAAAATTACCTTAGTAATACATTTGAGGTATCATCCTTCAACACTAAACATGTCAGGTGTTGACTGATCTCAGTTAGTGGGTCTACTGTACTGTAGACCATGTTCTTCTGAAGATCAGCATAGATCTATCCGAGGAAACAAGTGATATTTGCTATCATGGCCCCTCTAAAGTCTGATGGAGATTCGAATTCGGTGCTGGGTTGATGCCTTATGTTATTAAATATGTCTCAGTGACATTTCCTAGAAGGGTAGATACGGATGTTGATCAATGTCAAAAATTATAACGATGACACAAATCACTGAATTCCAGAAACATAGCGATACTTCACTTTTCTGTTGCCACTTTATTTTTTCATAAATCCGATTTCTGATTGCAACAGTTGTTTCTCGATATAGTTATCCAAGAACAATTGTTAATTTATCAAATCACAACCAAATAAACACATTTTCTGTCAGAAAAATATGGTGTCCATGACCTCGCTAAATAAATTTGATTGATCATATTACAGAGCAATAAACGTTCGTTTGAGCTTATTTTACTGTGTTTATCTTAAATTTGGGTAAGAAATGGGTAGTTTATCGCTTCAAAATGAACTAATTTCTTAAAATTATATGTAAATCATAACAAAAGGGGCCGTTATAAAGGAGAACTATTTATCGGCGCGTAAGAAATACCGCGCGCGTTGTTAACGTTTATTTTTGAAAAAAATCACGGCGATAAAACGTTTCATAATGAATTTAGCATATACAAAATCACAGCGGTAAACCTATTCCAGATGAATTTAGCATACAGTAGAAAAACATCGACATTTAAGTGGTAAGTGCATGATAAATAGAATAACAGGTTACTGTATTGCGATATAAGTGTTATCAGGCTTTTTGTGATAAATTGCAAATATAATTTTAGAGGTCTTTCGGGTCTAACTTATTTCTTTACTGTTCTAACTTTTCTTATCGTATGTAAATGAAACACATATTAATAACATTGATTTGTGCAAAGTTTGATGGAACTGCATTGTGCCGTTTGAGAGATTTTTATATTTTTCTTTTTTGTCTATGGCAAAGCAATGGCGAAAGCGAAAGGCGCAATACCTTATCGCCAATAAAATAAAGTCATTTGCAATAACCTATCGTAAGTATTACCATATTGCAAATAAATATTAAATAATTAAATGATTAAAGTCCGTATTGACTGATCGTCCGTTAATATGAATGCACGTGTGTAAATTTCCACCGTCTGAATTCTTACTGTTTAATTTTTCGTCCGCATTTTGTGAATAAAACGAAATAGTACGTAGTTTATCTTTACTGAGTTTTCAGCTGGAGGCTGGCCATGCAACGAGCCCCTCTCTTCACCTTATTCGCGCTTGTTGGGGCAAGTGTGAGGTTGGTGCTCTCTAATTCCTGGTTTAAACCGTCAGTGGAAAATTGTTTTGCCACTGACCGTTCCAACCCCTCGGGTTCATATTTTCGTTAATAATTAGAGGCGTCTTTTTTGAAACTGATTATTGTATAACCATACACTCGACTTCTCTCTACTCTTTGACTCATTGTAGCGGCTGTGTCTGCTGGATGTGACCATTCCTGATATGTATTTCCGTTTTTTATGCATATTTGTATATAAAAAACACAAACGCTTTCTAAACTGGATCTACTGATTTGTTTTCCCCTTATCGACTCCAACCTGAGCCGCTTCTATGACGGTGGTAATAGAATCATTACTAGTCTTGCATTAAGGTCATTAAAAAAAAGCGTGAAGTTCCTATATATATACCCAACAAAAAAAGTTCTGCGCACAAGTGTTCTTATGCGTAAATTTTATAATATAGCAAATAACTGGTATAAATTCTCACATGTATACCAAGATTAATTGTTTGTGGAGTTAAAGACAAAAACGAAATTAAAATAGGTTGGTAAATAAGCGAGAAATCTCATCTTGAGTATGATAGGGGTCAACAGTCAAACGTTGCAAAATTTGCCGTATCGAAATAGAGGTATGAACTCTATGAAATCACTCAACATTTCACCAGTGTCTGGTTTTTGCAATTATGGGCATGCACTGTGATGCTAGTAACAGTTGATAATCAAAATTTGATACCAAACCATTTCCAGAATTACGCTCAAACTTGTTTTTATTAATTAAAGTATCACATTGTCTCACTCATTAACCTAAAGGTACGACAAAACAGTTTAGTGATTGATTATTCGAACAGTTTCCATTCTGTATCAAAGAATCAAAGCATCGAGTTTATAAAGTGTATAAAAGCAACCATCTAATGAAATCAACACCTAATCTTTTTTCAGAAAAACACATCTGCATTGCTTTTAAAATTAATTTATTTTTCATGGTCAACAAGGAACGTTTTCGTTAATTTGACCGTCATGGCAAATGTCGGACCACCACCGGCCACCTCGACATCTTTCTTAACAAGACAGGACACGTAAAGTTGGTCAAGCTAGTTGATCTACCAGGTTTTCTGGTTCACGAATGGAATCTAATTCCACAATTGAAATTCGTCGGCTGTTAAATTCCGTGCGAAGCCGTTTGAAAGAATGCCGGATTCATCGTGGTGAATTTACTCAGTATAAGTCTAGCGATTTTTGCAACTTTTGTGTAGTAACCCCTAGTGGCTTTAACAATGAATTGCTTATAAAGAATTGATCGGATTTTATTTCTGACTTTTTTACATTGTTTACTTTGAATTGCCGATTTAATTGGTATGTATAATTTTGTTGTGTTTGGTGAAATTAAAAAAATATTTTAATAAAATGAAAAGAAGAAGCGAAAAGACGAAATAACGAAAAGACGCCACGCGAAAAGACGAAATAACGAAAAGACGCCACACGAAAAGAAGAAATAACGAAAAAACGCCAAGCGAAAATACGAAGAAACGAAAAAACGCAAAGCGAAATAACGAAAAGACGCCACGCGAAAAGACGAAATAACGAAATAACGCCACGCGAAAAGACGAAATAACGAAAAAACTCCAAGCGAAATAACGAAAAGACGCCAAGCGAAATAACGACAAGACGCCAGGCGAAATAACGAAAAGACGCAAAGCGAAATAACGCCACGCGAAATTACGACAAAACGCAACGCGAAACAACGAAAAAACGCCAGGCGAAATAACGAAATAACGCCGAGCGAATAGACGCCAAGCAAAATAACGAAAAGACGCCAAGCGAAAGAACGAAAAAACGTCAGGCGAAGTTAGAAGGAACACTATTTTGTACAGTTAAATTGGCGTTTTGCACGGCGACTTTTAGTTATTTCGCGCAAAAATAGCGTTTTTTTCGTTATTTCGCGTGGCGTTCTTTCGTTATTTCGTCTTTTCGCGAGGCGTTTTTTCGTTATTTCGTATTTTCGCGTGGCGTTTTTTCGTTATTTCGTCTTTTCGCTTGGCGAAATAACGAAAAAACGAAATGGCATAAATCAGCCACCAAATCGCGTCTTATGTTGTTAACGTTTGTGCTTTTGCACGCATCATTGTCGTGTATATGCGTGGCTTGAAGATAATTCATAAAGTCATCTTGTACTTGTTTGCTCATTTGAGAACCTGTTGGAAAAGTGTAAATATGGAAGAACTTGGTTTTAAACCCGTATGCGACTTTTTCTGCTGTGCATATTTCACTTGTTTATGTTAACAAGGACGCACACTTATATCTCCTTTTTGTTATTTTATATATAATTTTAATTATGTTAATGTACTTGTAGGTCATGGTGGTATAAATTTGATTATTTAACTAAATTCAAATACAACATGTTGTTATTATCGTTATTATAATGTGTGTGAATGTTTTAATAATGAATCTAGCATTTGATAAAGGTTTCATAGCCATGTGGACACTTCAAAACTGCAAACGCACTCTGGCAATTTCAGTTGTTTGTTAGAATTATGCAAAATACAACTTGATAGTTGTGAACTAGGTTGTTATATAATTGTTTCTCATTAGTTTTCATTAAAACAAGTTGGAATTTGATTCAGACTGTAAGATTCATGTTTAAGTCATAAAGTGGAGTAACTTTACAGACATCTACTTCCTACGATACTTGAGGTAATGTTTCTTTCGGTTGAAATACTTGAAATCAGACCTACAGTTGATACATTGTACAGACATTGTGTGACCAATAATAATCTGCTTTAAATGTTAGTTAATTCAAGAACATTAGTTAATCATATTACTAGTAGTGTCTTGCAATGATGGAAAATGGGCTCTGAACTTGTCAAGTAGGTACTGTTAACACTGAATATGGACTACTTCCCATCATATAAATAAAAACTGAAACCACGACTTCTAAAAACAATTAACACAAGTGAATGTACTGTAAATTTTATTTTTCTAAACCTTACAAAAAGCTTCTGAATCAGATGAATTATTTATAATTTTGTGATATACTGTTATCACCCATACCATCAATCTTCCAGACCATATTAATATTTAAAAGTTTGGTCGCCATTAATGTGTATAATCAATCAGTCGGATGACTTAATCTTCTAAGCATATGAGATTATAAGAGTTATATTATGTTGAACAAATGAGTGTACTTTAAGAATCAGCGGTGACTGACACACAGATGTTTGAAAAGTTTTCTTTTAATATGCGTTACCCTTATTCTTCATGCGACAGCAGCAAGTTTTAACCAATTTGATCAGAATATAATCGTCTGTTTCAGTTTTTGAACTCGGACAATATAACGAGTTAATATTATTTTCAATATTACTTGTACAAATCATAAACAATTTCAATGATTACTATCAAAGAAATTATCATCGGCTTATACATAAACGTTACTAAAATACTCGACGCAATCTCTTATATTGAAAATGGTTTTATCGAATGTGCGATCAACGTAGATCCAGATCAGCCGTCGCATCCGTGCCGTCGGATGTGGATCTACACTTTTATAATAACTACAAATCTTAAAGCGAAAAGTTTAAATCCTGATCAGACAGCACAGATGTGCCTGTTGATCTGAATCGGCACTGTTCGCAATGGGATGACAGTTATAACACATGGCTTTTAGAGTTAAATACGCAAATGAGAAAAGCAAAGTAGGAAAATACCACATTAAGTAAATTAGAAAAAAAGTAGGAAACATCAATATATTTAATACGACTCAATAAAAACACCATTAAAATAATAAATAATTAACAAAAAGGAGAACATGAGGTATAATGTACAGATTAGGAATGGCAGTGGCAAAACAAACTTGGGTGCACTACCGTGCCGTTGACAATAGGATATTTTATGATTTACGACTAACTAGCCTATAATGACTGATCACTTTAATGTGCTGTTTAACTGCACGGATGGGAAATATTTTGTTCTCGGAACATCAATCTAAATATAAATTATGAGGTTTTTATGCCATCCATCATGATAATGTTTTGCCAATTTAATCTACTGTTTACTTTGTACTTTGAATGTGTTTGTTCAGAGAAATATTTATATAACATGTAATAATTAAATTTTATGTATGTCCTTTCTTCTTTTCTTGTTTGTTTTCTTAGTGTACCTTGATTTTATTCTAGCACAAATTGAAACACCCATTGTAAACGCAGTGATGTACGTTTATTGAGGCTTGTATGGTACCTTGATTTTATTCTAGCGCAAATTGAAACACCCATTGTAAACGCAGTGGTGTACGTTTATTGAGGCTTGTATCGTACCTTGATTTTATTCTAGCAAACATTATAACACCCATTGTAAACGCAGTGGTGTACGTGTATTGAGGCTTGTATGGTACCTTGATTTTATTCTAGCACAAATTGAAACACCCATTGTAAACGCAGTGGTGTACGTGTATTGAGGCTTGTATTGTACCTTGATTTTATTCTAGCACAAATTGAAAACACCCATTATCAACGCAGTGGTGTACGTGTATTGAGGCTTGTATTTTACCTTGATTTTATTCTAGCACAAATTGAAAACACCCATTATAAATGCAGAGGTGTACGCGAGGCGGGTGCGCTTCAACCTTGTCACAAAATCCCTTTAAAGAGTGTCTACTATTTTTATACTTTTCTTAGACATTTTTATAATATCATTGCAAAATTCATGTTCTGTTGAATTACAATACTGGTACAGCCTTGATAAGTATTGTTCCTTGACGTTGATGTCGAGAATTTCAAAATAACGTTTTTATTATATATTATCTCACTTACAGTCATTTTTGTTTTTGTAAAAACATCGTAGCATTCAACAATAGCATAATCTATGTTTAGTTTAAGGATATGAATTGCTTATAGATGCATAGAAATAAATCTCACTCAAAGACCGTTTGATGTCGCGTGATCAAACTTGCATTTTTGTTTTCTTTTGGGTTTTTTTTCACTTATAGTTCACATGTTAACATCATATATTTTTAATAAATATATTCAAGAAAAATGCAGACATACTGAGATTAATGTGTCTGTGATCGTTTTAAATTTTAACATTTTATGAATAAAAATAATAAAGTTATCAACATTTCAACAAAACCGCTATATTTTAACAACACGTGCCAAAACTCATAGTGGGGAAAGGTTAATGTTACAATAACACACAATACTAAATTAATTTTTAATTGACTTAACCGCTGACATTTTAAATTCTTTAAAACTCCTTACAGCCAACGCAGCACTAATCGACTTCCATTGAATAACAGGTTGTGGTATTATGTACCACGCTTACATATTCATTAACTTCAACACGCAATGAATATCAATCATGGGTCTGTCACGTGAAACTTTGCATCACCTTTAATAAAAGTTTGCGCCTTTGGTGCTAGACGTTGTCAAGTAACATTTTTAGTGTTTTAGAGAAAATCACATTTAAATGGTAACTATATTTTACTTAGAATAAAAGAAATATAATGAATCCTCTTGATTTTACTTACGCGCCCTGTTTTGGTAGCGTCCTAGTTTTATGTAGCTATACGCTTAGTGGCTGTGGCAGTGCTGTTTCCTTTGCGGCCGTTGCTTGTATCAATCACTTCAATTATACTTTAGAATAGCCCTGTGGTGCATATTTCCATGCAAAATAAGTATAATCGTCATTATTAATCGGCCATTAGTGCAACATAATAACGGTTAGTTATACATATATTAAGGTAACCTGAGCATTCATTTTCGTAATATATAATGGTTGAAATTATTTTTGAGCCAATGACAATGCAGTATTTTTCAAATATTTCGAACCTTAATTATCATAAAGTCGCGCGTCTTAAATTTGGTTATTGTAGGTCGATTTCCTCCACAATATTGTTCGAACATTTATTGATAAACATGTCTAGTTTGTTAACGATCTTTCACAGTGTTCAAAGAGGCGTGACTTAGAAAGTCTGAGGAAAAGAAAATCATTTAAATATTTTTTGAGCTCTGACTTTTTTCTTGGCTAATGATAATCTTCTTACATTGCTTAACCCTTTATTTCATAGATACGACAGTTATCCGGAGGCGACTAGTTTAGATCCGGATCGCCCATCAAATCATTGTCATCTGATTAGTATTTGCACTTTCCTTTTTTTCACAAATAACATAGTGAATCTAACAGCGAGAAGTGTTGGTCATGATCAGACTACACGGATGAGCCCGTTGATCCGGATATAAACTATTTTGCCATGCTATAAAAGATTTATTTATGAAGTAAAGGGTAAAATGGAACTTTCACGTTTAAACGATTGATTCTCAACCCGAGGACAGACTGCTACACAGGCTATTTTCTGAGAGTCAGTTATGTTCTGAAACATGGTGTTTTCAGATAAAGAAATTTTATAATTCACTTTCTAAAATATTCTCTTAGTACATTTTTACGGGCAATTGAATGACAAAATTACTTTCAGTTTGACTATTGATTTTTGATACCCTTTTATGGTAATTTAGGCGGAGACAGTTTTGTCAGTTACAAAAATAATTTCGACCATTATATACGTTATAGTTTATTTGGAGGCAGTGCTGTTTCCTTTGCGGCCGTTGCTTGTATCAATCACTTCAATTATACTTTAGAATAGCCCTGTGGTGCATATTTCCATGCAAAATAAGTATAATCGTCATTATTAATCGGCCATTAGTGCAACATAATAACGGTTAGTTATACATATATTAAGGTAACCTGAGCATTCATTTTCGTAATATATAATGGTTGAAATTATTTTTGAGCCAATGACAATGCAGTATTTTTCAAATATTTCGAACCTTAATTATCATAAAGTCGCGCGTCTTAAATTTGGTTATTGTAGGTCGATTTCCTCCACAATATTGTTCGAACATTTATTGATAAACATGTCTAGTTTGTTAACGATCTTTCACAGTGTTCAAAGAGGCGTGACTTAGAAAGTCTGAGGAAAAGAAAATCATTTAAATATTTTTTTGAGCTCTGACTTTTTTTTTGGCTAATGATAATCTTCTTACATTGCTTAACCCTTTATTTCATAGATACGACAGTTATCCGGAGGCGACCAGTTTAGATCCGGATCGCCCATCAAATCATTGTCATCTGATTAGTATTTGCACTTTCCTTTTTTTCACAAATAACATAGTGAATCTAACAGCGAGAAGTGTTGGTCATGATCAGACTACACGGATGAGCCCGTTGATCCGGATATAAACTATTTTGCCATGCTATAAAAGATTTATTTATGAAGTAAAGGGTAAAATGGAACTTTCACGTTTAAACGATTGATTCTCAACCCGAGGACAGACTGCTACACAGGCTATTTTCTGAGAGTCAGTTATGTTCTGAAACATGGTGTTTTCAGATAAAGAAATTTTATAATTCACTTTCTAAAATATTCTCTTAGTACATGTTTACGGGCAATTGAATGACAAAATTACTTTCAGTTTGACTAATGATTTTTGATACCCTTTTATGGTAATTTAGGCGGAGACAGTTTTGTCAGTTACAAAAATAATTTCGACCATTATATACGTTATAGTTTATTTGGAGGCTTGTATGAAAAATTAAACGGTCGCCCAGCTGCGCTGGGCCTGACCGTTTAATTTTCATACAAGCCTCCAAATAAACTATAACCTATACGTAAAGGTGCGCAATTTGTAGCAAACTATTAGTTGACCAAGTTTACAATTATACTACTCAAATTTGATAAGGCTCACTTATAAGATCGTGTTTATTTCTCATATAAGTTTAAAACATTAAAATATTTGCTGTGATTCTGAAAATTTGTTAATTTGACATCAGCATTGTGCCATGTATGACAGTAAAATTGTCCAAATGTATAAAAATCACTTATCTTGGGTTTACCATTAAGGAGATATTTAAGAAATAAAAAAGTGATCCCTATCAAATTTTGAGTAGTATATTTAACACAGGTTATCAAATTTACGCGTTCAAAGTACTACTTTCCCTATTGCTATCACATCACCTCGACAGCGCAGTGGTTAATGCGTCCGGCTGGCATTGGCTTTAGGCTGGTATTCCATGTTTCCGTGATGCGTTTTTCGTGTCCGCGTCCGCTTCCGCGTCCGTGTCCGCAATTTTTCAATCACCAAAGATATCGTTGGGTATATTCCATACCTCCGTGTCCGTTTTCGTGTCCGCGACGTGTAACGGACACGGAGGTATGGAATATACCCAACGATATATTTGGTGAGTGAAACACCGCGGACACGGATCACGGATCACGCATCACGGAACCATGTAATACCGGCCTTACTTTTCTTTCGACACGGGTTCGATACACACTGACAACCGCTTTTAGAGATAATTTAAGATATATATTTTTGTTTTCAGTTTTATTGCAGTTTTTAAAGTATTTTATGTATTTTGATGCAATTTATTTTATCGCGGAAATAATTATTGTGTAAAAAGTACGAAAATGTAAAACAAAAAAATCATGTTTCGAACCTACAAAATATAACAGCGTTGTTATATTGCATTTCAATTTTTTTGACGGCGTCTTAGACGACTCGGATAATGGAACAAGCCTTGGAAGCGTTACGCTTTGAGTTTAATAACGATTAAAATGTTAATTCATTGTTTGCATGTAATGCCAATGTAAACATTGTCAAAATATCTTGTATAATTAAGTGACTGGTCACAACAAGGTGCCGGCAAGGAAATAAACCTCCGTGCAAAACGAATACATTTAGGTATTCCATGGTTCCATGATGCGTGATCCGTGATCCGTGTCCGTGTCCGCGATTTTTCACTCACCAAACATATCATTGGGTATATTCCATACCTCCGTGTCCGTTCCACGACCACTGACGCGGTTAAAAAATTGTTCATTATTCATAATGAAATTAAATGAATATTTTTGATGAACTGTGATATAGTTATAATACGTAGTCTTACATCTATGATGTAAGAGACTGTGTGTAGAACAAAAAAGTTTTGATTTGGTCCGGTCAGCCTGCTTTAATTTCATGGAATGTTTAAGAAAAATCTAGTCATTCTTTGTACTGAAAAATCAGTACCTATCAGTGCCCAAGGTTATAAAACTGAGCATGGAAACCAGTCTCAAATCTCAAGCATCTGATTGGCTGAAATGGCGACAAGTCGCCATTTCAGCTAATCAGATCCTTGAGATTTGAAACTGGCTTCCATGCTCAACTTCATAACCTTCAGTCCAGAAGTAATTCCATTGACCCGACTAATAGTTAGTGTTGGCTCCTGTACATCAATCTGTTAACGACAATACCAATTGAAATGGACAGAACATTACTTGTTCTTCATAAACACAACATACCACATGACTTAAGGAAAATCTGTTACAATTACCATTATCGAGGTGATTTATTGAGAATTCAGCATAATGTTCTTACGATATCAATTACTGGATTGCACGATGCCCAAATACGTTTTGTTGAAATCTGTTGAAATATAATAGTACTTAAGACGCCAGAATGTAATATTGTCGATTTTTATTCAACATTAATCAACATGGTCTCTTGGAATTTTTTTCACCATCGTTGAAAATATTAAAAAAGGAGAACGTTACAGTTATTAATTCCTCATGCTTCTTTTTAATTGTTTTTAATATTTTCAAATGGAATTATTGAAACTCCATAGATATATGTCGTATGAATATTATTTATAACCAGTAATATATATTAGCTCCGATAGTTGCCGCTCAGTGCCCAAGATCATAAAAATAAATCTGGAGATCAGTCTCAAATCTCAAGCATCTGATTGGCTGAAATGGCGACCAGTAGCCATTTCAGCCAATCAGATCCTTGAGATTTGAGACTGATCTAAAAACTAAGTTTTATTATCTTGTGCTCTGATCATTTACATGCGTTTTCGTCTTTAAACACTTGGCCTTGTCATTAAGTGTTGGAAACGGCACACAAGTTAATAGGCTTTGGGCATTGTCGACAACAATTTGTGTAAATAACTTGACTCGGATGAAGTAAACAGAAATTTAAGAGACAGTTTAATTTAATTGCATAATTAAGATTCGGAATTGAACACTCTGAACTAAGTCTTGGCCTTGGTAAAAAAGAATGACGAAAAAAAGACACCACTTAGAAACCAATTTGATTTATCGCGAAGGTGGAAACTAATTTTAACCTAACAGACTGGGCTTAAGAGAACGGGAAATTTGATTATGCTCCACAGTTCATAATGATTTTTGGCATGTTTTAAGATCTGGAAACTATGATATCAGGACCATTTTTTATGATGTTTAAGATTGTTTTTGATAACAATTGCATTAATGCAACGGATTCAAACATGGTCATACGAAAATATTTGTACAATTAAGACCTAGAAATTATAGATTTGATACATACATTTTTTTTATTATGTACCCATGAATGGCCGATTTCAAACTGCGATAATTTTACAAATTTTAATTTGTTGACTCCAAAGACACTCTTTCTTTATAGATAATCGTTGATTCCAATGACCGTTACAAAACATAATATGAAATAGTCGAAAATGTGAAAGAAAGTTAAATTAATAGATAGCCCTTGCGAATATAAACAGAACAAGCAAAGGATTAGAAGCGAAGAAGTGTACAAATATCCCGATTTAAATATCAATATGCAACAATCTTTCGTATTTTCTCTTTTAAGCCTAACCCTATATACATGCATGTTGTGTAAACGAAGCTTGTTGCTGCGTAATAAAATTGAAATACTTGAAGCTCACTTAATTGGGAGTTTAAAAAGGGTATATAATAAAAGGAACATAATTCGAGTATGCAATCTCTAGGTTTGTATTATTTCTCGTTGTGTATGCAAATCAAATATCGCTCGACCATCGGTCTCGCGTGATATTGTTTACTTACCCAACTAGACAAATACAAACCTACAGATTGCATACAGGTATAATATTCCATATATATTAGATACCATTATGTACGGATACAATTTGCATTTTCTACCAGAAAACTCAAAATAAATAGGCAGAAAAAAACGGCTTTGAAAGTCACAGAATATGACAACTATGAAACAACACAGATAATTAGGAAGAATATTTCTTAAAATGTACTTACCTGTAAAATATATCATGCTTAATCTTCTTTCAGATTTAGTTCAAAGTTATTGCAAAACAATTGATTTAAGAAAAGATAATAAACAAATACTCGTAATGTAAACAGTCGGTTAGGTATGGCGATTTGTACCTTGCAATTCTGTATTTAGGCAGAGAGGATTTTGATATTTTACAGCTTTCTGCAGGCTGGTGATTAACCCATATACAGTTGATCATTATGCTTACCTCTTTGGTTGCACGACGGTGGCAGGGTTTTAAGAGTTTATGAAGGTTTATAAGGGAAATCTTTTCTTAAAAGTACCTACTTGATTTGTTTCTTTTATCCGTGTCATCGTGTTCTTGCTGATTTTGCTCAAGGAGCTCTGGTCTCGGTAAGATCATTGAGTACCCGCCCTTTGGCTTTGCAATGCTATTAGCTTTTTATGTTTTATATGTTTGAGTGCTTTTGCATGCAACATTGTTGAGCAGCCGATAGTGGGTTGGAGTTATTTCACCAAGGCAATTTGTACTTGTTTTGTTATACGAGAACCTGTTGGGGCAAGTGTGGGATTGGTGCACCCTAGAACCTGGTTTAAACCCCCAGTGGCAATTTGTTTTGCCACTGACCGTTCCAAGGCGGTATCCCCCACGGTTCTCTACTTTTTAATACCAATAACATTTAATTTATAGATAATTATAATGATACATATTATATTTGGGTGTAGAACTGATGTTTGTTATGTAAATTTTGGTGTTAACTTGTGGACATATCGTAGTCACGTTAAAGTATATTATAGAGCCATTCGTTCTCGAAGTATTATGTTCATCAATGATGGTACAATTAAGTACGGACATAAAAATCATTGACATTCCTTACCAGAAAGGACTTCATTGAGTACTTTAGTGCAAACCTTTTATCTGGTGACCTTTATCTGGTCACAGGATACGGAATGGTACTTATTTATTGAACCATGTTCACAGTTACTCTCAAAACTGTTTAATGCATGGTTAAATATAGGGACTAAATGTTTTAAACAGTCTGGTCTGTTAATTATGGCGATTTAAGGCATGCAATTCTGTTTCCATATAAGGCGTTGTCAATTTTACGAAACACAGCCTCTCGGTTCACCTAAAAGTATAGAGGAACACAGTGCATGATTATATCATATAATTATTACTAAAAACGACACTACATATAATTTACGAAAATGAAAAACCGACGGGTTGCAGCCTTGGAATGGCGAAAAACAAATATTTTGCTTGCTTCTAGGCGTCTGGGGATTTAAACCAGGTTGCAACAACCCAATGTATAAAACACAGTTCACGGTCCAAGACATGACCTGTGTACGTTGGCGCTAGGAACTCTGGGATAGAAACTACTTTTAGGGCGGAGCTACGACCCTGCTGTACTGCATTTAAGAATCGGGGTTGCTTTATGTCATCAGCAGACGCTATAGGACATGGAAAATGCGTAAAATATTTTTATTTTTTACAATTAAAATAGGAAAAGCGTCAACAACATTAAACTTGTTTCGTTTTAAATCTTTATTTACAACTAAAGCCTCCTATAGTTAATCAATATCGCCCATTTTAAGTTTCGATGAAAGCAGCCATCACTCGGATTGTTAAACACCATCCATTACAGGCACGCTGACGTCATAACTTTCATTTTGACGTCATAACTTTCATTTTGACGTCATAACTTTCATTTGCACTTTTGTGGCAAAAGATTTAGACAACATATACCATCAATTTGAGTTTAATTGTGAAAAAGTGTGTTACTCTATCATAATTACTCTTGCATATAGTTATCAAAAAAAAGACAGAAATTGCAAGATAAATTACAAACTACATTGCGTGCCTTTTTACACAGTAGCGTAGTAATTTAGCAATAAACTGCAAGTTATGCGTCAAACCATACAGATCATTCTTGATCTGGGTTTTATACATTGGCAACAACCTCAAACTTTCCACGACGGGTATTCAACAAATTACCTAGCGGATGAAATCCAACCAATTGATTAACTCGACAATGTTGTAGTGAAGAGCACACACACTTTTTAAACATAAAATGCTAGCAAATGGGTTGATACCCGATGACCCAACTCTGACCAGAATTAGCACGATATCGATGGCAGGAGTAAATGAAACTGGTTGAGCTACTACGTTCGTTTCACGTGATATCCCCAGAAACCTTCGAACAACGACACCCTTGACGCCGTCGTTCAAAATCTAAGGTAAGCATAGCGACAAACTGTAGATAGTTTCATCACAAAGCATGCAAAGTACTATAGACGAGATAAAATAAATGATTAAACACATACAAAAACTGATTTATTTGATTAAACGCATACTTTCTACACAATATTATATTAAATGGCATCAAACAATTACATTCATAAAGTAAACTGTGCAAAACTGACATGTGCATTGTAAGACGAGATAAATCAATTAAAAAGGAAAAAAAAACAAAATGGCAATAAATTACAATAATGATGCATTTATCCTGAAATTATCTGATAAAATTTTCATACGCATTTAACCAGTGCATTAACGGCTCTTAGAAGTATATTTATGGATTAAGAGTTTGCTTTTTTGAATCAATGTACTGAGTGGCAGAATTATCCGGAATATTCAAACCAATCGTGTAGACTGATAGAAAATATTCATTGTATGAAAAGGAACAACATATCAGCAATTAGATAATGTCTGAAGGTTATTAATCTGAGATTGGAAACCAGTCTCAAATCTCAAGCATCTTATTGGCTGAAATGGCGACAGGTCATCTCCAAAAGGAAATGTTTTGTTTTCAAAACCTACACCACATATGTGCTTAAGGATTTACGAGGGTTGATCAGAAAGTTCGTAGAATGGTGCTATAACTTCTATATATGACGTTCTATGCGCTTCAAATTTTAAACAAATATTTTTCCATTTATTTTAAATATTTTAACCAGAAATTTTTAAAATCGAACAGTTAGTTTCATTTTTATGAATATTTATAATCACCACCGAACGTTACCCCGGAGCACGCCAAATTTTAAAGCAATGTAAGTATCACCTGGCACGACTTTGACCCTTGTTGTTTTGCGAAATTCCGCGAAATATTGTCTGCTATTGACGTGACAACAACTAAATTTTTTCACGTTGATTCTGACGTCATGCGATATATACAACGCATTCAATGTACATTTGAGTGACGCGCATCGTTCACACACAACGTCCATTATGGTACTTCCAGAAAATGAAGAATCGCGAGCGGCAGTAAAATTTTGCTTCAATTTAGGATATTCAGCCACAGAAACGTATAATACTATGCAGAGGGCTCAACACACCAAAGATATGAAGAAAGCTACTGTTTTCAAGTGGTTTAAACGCTTCAAGATGGCAGATCAAACATAAGCGATGATGCACGCTCAGGGAGACCATCCGTTATTACGCCGACGTTAGTGGCGTCAGTGAAGACGTTCATTGAAGTAGACCGTAGGCGCACTATTAGAGATGTAGTTGATGGAACGGGAATCGCCTTCGGAATCGTCAATATAAACTATTGATATCTCAGGTACGTGGTAAAATGACTGTTATGCAATTTTCTCTGCAGGTGAAGTCCAGATTGCGAGGTAACCGTTACAGCGGCCTACCGGAACTGCGACAGGCGTTGCACGAGATTATCGCCGAATTCAACGAGACTTGGTACCGGAATCTGCGTGGATTCACAGACATCAGAGATGTAAACAGTTTCAGGGTGACTTTATTGAAAAGTTGTAGTAAATCCTATGACATTTGCGCTTGTTGCGGTTGTGAGACGTCGACGCGACGTCGATTTCGACGTCTTTTATGTAACCCCGGGGTGCTCCGGGTCGAGTTTATTGTGTATGCTATTTCTTATATAGATTTTATATTTTTTATGATATTGTTATGATTTTTTCAGATTTTGTTCATGAGATATCGGGCTATATCATATTAAAATTTTAAATGTCTGCGCTTGTTAGTTGTCAAATTATAGCACCATTCTACGAACTTTCTGATCAACCCTCGTATTTCCAATTTACATACGGACTACCAAGCCCTGTGGTCATTGGGATTTTAGTAATCTTTACTTGAAAGTCAGAATTTCTTGACGCTGCATTATATGCCGCACTGCACTTATTTTCCTTTATTCAATCTTATGACGCGTAAGAGTTTATGAAAAGGTTTTAGGAGTGGCCTAACTACATTCTCCAACATAATCTAAATTAGTTAAGAATATTGGAGGAAGCTAGCTAAACTCGTTAAAGTTAACCTAGAACGAAACTGAATGTTCAATTGTTAAGAGTTTTCGTGTTAACAAAATGAGTTTCTTTAACAACATGAAAAACACTAAATATTGATGAATAGATGCATGGACGACATATTATTCTCAAGTTGTTGTTTTGTATAATTATGAAAAACTTTATAAATTCAACAGTACTAGAGAATCGTTAACATGCTACTGAGCTATAGAGGACATGGCTATTTTACTTTTTATTATAATTGTAACTTTTTGAACATATTTTACCAAGATAATTATCTATTGGTCTATTTATCTACACAAACACACCGAGACTAGTTGTTGCGTATTCGTTATTGTCTTTAAAGAGAAGCTTTTTCACATTGTTGTCATTTGTGTCCCCTCGAATTGTGTTGCAGTTTTTATATATACTTCCATTTGAATGGGTTTTGGCTTCAGAATACTTGCAACCATCTAATGCTATGCACTGAGAACACTGTTCGCACATTTCAAGCTCCGTACATAATGGTTGTAGATCAACCAAATTTGTACATTTAAAGTGTTTTAAATTTGGCGAATTTTCACTAGAAACACATTTGGCTGTGTGTTTTTTCTCGGCTTCAATATATTCCCTGTGGTTAAGATGGCATCCTAAGTTGTCTGGAATGTGAACAATATTGTTTGGTCGTCTGCTGTTAGTAAGTCTAAGGGAATCCCCGGCTGCTTTTGAGTTCACAGCACTGGATCTACTGATTTCCTCTTTCTCACAATTCCTACACTTAACGATTCCTCTGATATGCCTGCATGCGCCGCTTCCACGACGTCTATGAGTGAAGCTTCCCTGATCTTGCCTAGGAAGGTATTTTAAAGACCCCCTTAAACTGTTTTGTTTACGTTTGAACGAAGTTCCTCCATTAGTTTGCCGTAACGAGGTGAAGTTTCTAGAGGTCCTGTTATGACATATGGTCTCCAGGAAGGCAAGCCGATAACGCCTAGACATCACGTTGTAAAGTATTGGGTTAACAGTTGAGCCAACAAAGTAGAGAACTCCTAAAATAAAAAAGGATGCAAATCAATCATACCCTGGTCAACTATTAAGGAGTAAAAAACAAAAAGGTAAAGTTTCTTCAATATGTCGGAAAACTCTAGAGCTTCAGAGGACGATTATTACCTAGATAATTCAATTTGACTTCAGTATACAGTTAGCCAAGTAAAATAAATGATCATTTCCGATGTTATAAAAATATTATGTATGCAATATCCAAAAAAAAACCACAACATATTTTCAAAGCCATTAATGTCTAGGAATAATGAGGAAAAAAGTTCCTTTAAGACTTCTATAAATTACAAAGATTTCAATTTGCACAATATATTTTGATCGTTTGATCATATATTTTGATCATAATCAAAACTGTTTAAAGCGTTTGAGAAAAAAATCAGACTATTTTATTAAATCTATTTTAAAAAATACTCTCAAAAAGGTCATTGGCGAACAGCTATAAAATAAATAGGTCAAATACCCAACGGCATACTGAGCGATCAGATAAACGACAGATTTCCGGACACGAATACACGGATACACTGTTTCTCTCTTTGCTCAACATCTCCGCGTACTATTATTACCATATGGCCGTTATTAGGCTAATTATTTGCTTAAAGCAAAAATAGGTCATCGCTGTATTAGATATAAATTAAACAACGCATTACACAACGGAAATTCTAGGAATTGTCATTGACTTTTAAGTGGTATTTTTATTGGATGTAATTGCTTGCCTTGGAAAAGTTGGTCAATGTGTGGGGACGTAATGTTGCTGTCGTCCTCCCCAAAAATGTTAAAAAATTCAAGCAGTCTCTAATTGTCTTTACAGTTATGACATTCAAAACATATTAACTATAAACAATATTTTAAGGCTATTTTTACAGTCCTTGTTGGTTTTATAATGAAAAATTGGAAATTCAATGCATTCTGAGATTTTGGTATTCATAAGTGTAGTAAACGATTTTGTTTGACACCCACTTATTTGTGAAGGAAATATCCGTTTGAAATTCTAAACCTAAGAACGTTTCCACGAACATATTATTACCTGAAATGTAGAAAAGTGAGCTCTAACCTAAGAACGTTGAAAAGTGAGCTCTAAACTAAGAACGTTTCCACGAACATATTATTACCTGAAATGTAGAAAAGTGAGCTCTGAACATCGAAGAGTAATGGTGTCCAGTTTCTGTTGAAGATGGTCAGTAGTCTCTGAGCATGAAATGGTGCCCAACATATGAAAAATGCTACAACCACGGCCACTGAAACACAGCAAAATTTAAGTTATAATATTATAAACTCAATTTTCAAAGACGAAAAAAACAAACAACATATACATTTTCATTATTCCATTTTGAGACATTTTATTTGAAGAAAAGCTAATACTCTTTCATTCTTATAAGTATATAATCATGTCGTTGTTATGCTTTTAAGGAATGAAGACGAAATAGTCGCGTGCAATTAATTAGTCCGATTAATATAAAAACAAAATCAGATTGGCAATTAACTATGGAATTTAAGCAAATGCATTTCTATACAGTAAATTAGTTGAATAAACGTATGCCCAATAAAAAATAATTACAGAGATGTGCATTTGTAGTCGAATAAAGTAAATGTATCACATTATAAACAATAACCTGACCCCCTTACCCCTTAATGTATTTCATTTCAATTTAAAATAGAAGTTCTAAATATAAAATACATTGGAGGGATAAACGAAACTGTGAAAGGTTATTTACCTAAAACTTTTAACACACTTCTTCGGGCAATTACTGTTGGACTTCGGTCTTGTTGACCTTGGCTGTTATGGCGACAGCTTCCTTTGTAGCGTTTGTCCGATGGCTCTCTGCTTAGGTCTGCTTTTCGTAACGTATATCCAATTAAACTGTACAAGACAATGATCACTGTTAACGGAAATACAAAGAACACAAATGTTGACAATTGAAACACATGAGTCATTCTTTCGTAATACTTTGGTGGAATATTACATTGTAGAGAATCCTCAATTGGATTGCCTTGTTCATCTTTCACGTAGAAAAACAAATCAGTATGAATAGGATATGGTAATGCGCAACACAGAGAAATTACCCAAATTGCTATTATGATTTTTATACAGCGGGAAAATGCCACAAATTTGTGTGACTTCAAAGGTTTGCAAATGGCTATATAGCGTTCTATTGTGAACGCTGTTATTGTTAAAACAGAAGCATACGAAGTCATCTCAGCGAATAAAGCTTTAATGATGCAAAACGCTTTTCCAAATCGCCACGGATAGGATTCCCAAATTGAATAGGCCTCTGGAGGAAGACCTGAAAAGAGAAAAGGAGAAAATTTAAATAATTTGACTACAATATGATGGAGATGTATTGCAATTTGTTATCCCAGGCCGACATTGTTAAAGTAATAGCGCTATTTTTGTACTTATAGCGAGAGCTTCACAAACAACATAATTGTAAATAAACCCTTCTGATAAATGATAAGGGAAATCAATGAGAAGTTATGAAATCGCTGAAATGCACAGACATAATGACGACAAGTCTAAAATAAATGGTGCTGTTGACGATGCAATATTTAAAGGTATGCAATGCCTAAGATTCATACACTCCCGAGATAGCTGATCGATGTTTTCATTGGATATTAATATCAAATTATTAAACATGCCAAAAAATTTATTATAATGTTTAATGAATTACAAAGGTAACACATAAATCTTAAATCTTTGAAGCTTTCAAATTTCTATTTTGATCACACGTTTAAAAGATACATAACTGAGACTATAATAACTAATTAAGATTTCCACACGATCAGACTTGATTTGGGGAATCGGACACACTACAAAGTAATGGAGGTCTGCTGTCCATACAACTAAAATAGAAGAGTTCATATTATATTAAATTGCAAAATTAATGTTGCCAAGATTTAAATGACACATTAAAGTTTTCCATTTTATTGCGAAATACAAAATTGCGACGTAATAACATTTCTTGTCACATACAAAAATCTTTTGTTGAGACATCGGACCAGACACTAATGTAAAATAAAGGCATAGAAACACAGCTCGTCGCCTTAGTGCAATGATGGTATTACCGCCTCCTATTTTAATGATCCTTAAACCGTTGTTGCATTAAGTTGATGAGCTTACAAACTGTCCATTTGTGAATTTGTGAGATTGACTAAACACTTTGTTTGGTTTATTTCGTTCATAATTCACATATGAATAACAAAACGGAATTTATACTGAATAAATTCTAATCAGATTACAAATCCTTATTATTAATGTATGCTTAATATCGTAGTTATATTGAAGGTAAAGCCATCATACATATTATTGCATTTTATATATGCACTATGATGCACCTAAAGTAATACTTTTGCAAATGCTATTGAATTTTAAATTAACGCGTACAAGTACTGCAAGCATTAGAGAAAGCAAAGAAGCAAAACAAATTCAACAAATTCTACCATTTACAGTAATTATTTCGATTTTTTTCTTTTTTCTCTTTTTCCAAAGTTAAATAAATTACAAAAAAGGCTGCTCTCTGCAGGTGAAGGTCAATGGACGTCTATTTTCCATCTAGCATTAGATGCCATGACCGTAAGACAGGTTAAAACAATTTATATTATTTAAAAGCACAGCTAGATATCACTGTGGTCTAGACATCGCGGTTGTCATGGACGACATTCGTCTAGGCTAGGCTAGGATAACTGGCAGGTCGTCCTCAAATGTATGCACTCAATAACCAGATGAATAATATATTTAGGAAAAATAATTTGACAAATGTAAATTCGTTATCGAGGAATTCGTAGAGAAAACATAATCTATTAATCCAAGACGAACGGAAGATGCGAAAAGAAACATACTGAAACATACTACGACCAATACATGCATATTTTATTGCAAAGTACCTTTATAAGTTTCGTCTATGACAGCATCGCCTTAGAGCTTTTTCGTTTAACGGTACCCAAGGTTATAAAACTGAGCATGGAAACCAGTCTCAAATCTCAAGCATCTGTTGGCTGAAATGGCTCAGCAGATCATTGAGATTTGAGACTGGTTTCCAAACTCAGTTTTATAACCTTCAGCGCGGGTCTTGTGTAATAAGCAGTAATTTACAAACGAGATGATAAGGCTAGTCTTGAAATGTTTACATGTAACTCTAATGTAAATATTGTCAGTTGATTTCTGTTTATTAGTACCACGACGCAGATGAAAATATGCAACGTTAAGATGTTGTTAAAGAAGATTAGTGATGATCAGATTTTAGTGTTTTCTTTGAAGTAGTAAACATTTTTTATTAAAAATATCATTTCTAGTATATAGTGCGAGATATTTTTATCTACGTCAGTTCCCGCATAAATTACGTTCATGCCTTTGGGCAAAGGTTCAATTGTTTACCTTAAATATTTACATTCCTATTGATTTCTTCGTTTAAAAAAATTCGGTTCATTTTGCATGAACCGCATGACCCGTAATGACGTCAGTAACGTCATGGCTGTTACTATTGAAAACTCCCACGTATTACTCCCCCTTTTCACTTAATACTAATTTTTGAAAGCGTTCGACTTAAGTTTATTTAAAGAAAAAAATGAATAAAATGTAAATATAAGTAATGATTCTTATTTTGGTGCGGTTCATGCAGATTGGACGTGCACGCGAGAGCTGGCAAATTTACCATAAAGCGCTAGCGCGCTTTATGGATTTGCCAGCTCTCGCGTGCACGTCCAATCTGCATGAACCGCACCAAAATAAGAATCATTCCTTAATTATACTCTCAAGCAAAACACGCAAAGCCATATTCTCCATCATTATTACACAGTTAAAACAGTAGAATCAACAAGCAATTATCAGCTGATCAGAGGGTTTTAAACCCGAATAGTTTGGTGTTTTCGTTACGAGTTTACATGATTTCAAGGTTAAGCTACTCTAACCATTTGTAAATCAGTAGAGGTGAAATAATATTGTTTAGACGTTAGAACCGATAGAAATAAAAGCAGCATGTCATTACGCAAACATTAAACAAAACCGGCTTAAACGACGTTGTCCAACAAAATATTTCAAAACGAAGAAACTATTAGACTATGATTGGCATAATTATAATTCAGCTTAAATAAAACACTTTCCCAAATAGCAGTTAAACAGTTGTCTATAAATCAATTACCTTCACAGTAACTATAACATGACATTTCAGAATAAAACAGAACAGAACAAGACATTTCAATACTGTTATTGTTTATTTAATTTGATTTGTGTTAAATACCTGTATAACAGGAAGATTGCCTATTATTAATAATAACAAAAACGGATTGAAATTTTTATCATTAAATGTTTGTGGTTTAAAATCTAAACTGATGCTGCCCGAATTTTGTTCATATATTGAACAATTTGATATAATTGGATTACAAGAAACCAAATTAGATTCTCTAGATACTGTAAGTCTAAACAACTTTGATTTATATTTTAAACACAGAAAACAATTCTCCAGAAGAAAATCTGGCGGAATCGCCGTAGCAATTAAAACACATTTAAGCAAATTTATAACAATACTAGAAACTGATTGCAATATGGTTCTATGGTTTACACTTGATAGAAAACTAACTCAAGGTGAATCTGTCTTATATGGTGTAGTGTATGTACCACCAGAAAACTCCGAATTTTCTGTAAACGATCCGTTTTATGATATTTAGAATGATATTAATAGGCTATCGAATAATTATTCAGGTATATGTCTATTTGGTGAGTGGAACTGTAGAACAAAAACTTTATGTGATGTAGTTGATGTTGACTATAATTTATTTCATGAAAATGGTCTTGACGAACTCTTTCTCGAACTTCAAGAAACGCAAAATAGATTTAATGAAAATGTTAGGTTGTTACGAAAAAACACCGATAAAAATTGTAACAATTATGGGTATAAGTTGGTAGACTTTTTACAACTAATGATTTGTATATATTAAATGGCAGAACTGCTGGAGACCTCGAAGGTCAGACCACGTGTAAGGGGGTTAGTACTGTTGACTATTTTATTTGTTCACCTTATTTGTTTCAGTATGTATGTTGTCTCAATGTTGACGAATTTGATAATTTGTATTCTGATGTTCACAATCCAGTTACATTGGTGTTAAAATTTGATAAAAATACAGAATGAAATGTTAGCCAACCTACTATTGGGATCAAATGTTGGGACCATAATAGGGCAGATATTTTTACTGCCAATATAAACACTGACAAAATCAATAGTATTTATTCTGAGTTGTGCGATATTGAACAAAGACAAACTCTATTAACAAGCGACTTAGATGATGTAGTTGACGAAATTTCAAAATTATTATTAGACTGCGCAAAACAAACGCTCGGAACTAAAATAAATATTCCATATGACGCGCATACAAATATAAAAAACAAACCTTGGTTTAATACAAAATGTCGGGTTGCAAGGAAAATTTTTCATTCGGCAAAATATTCATACAAATTAGGAAAATCTTATCAAAATAAAATTATTTTGCAAAATAAAAGTAAAATTTACAAAAATATTATGAATAAAAGCTTCAAAGAGTTTAAAATAAAAAATTCGGATAAATTAAAAACATTAAAAACAAATAAACCTAGAGACTTTTGGAAAATATTGAGCGGTAAGAAAAAAATGAGAACAGATGCGGATTTAGAAGATTTATATCGTTTTTTCAAAAATCAGAGTGCTAAAGACGAAACGGAAGAAACAATTAATAATGAACCTATCACTAATTTAAACAATGAAGAACTAAATCAACCAATCACAGAAACTGAACTCTTAGAAGCAGTTAAATGTCTAAAAAATAATAAAGCTAGCGGAGCCGATAATATACTTAATGAATATATCAAATTCTCAATACCAAAAATGAAATTAGTTCTAGTTAAACTTTTCAATATTATTTTCAGCACTGGAAAAATCCCACAAATTTGGACTGTTGGAATAATCCACCCAATATTTAAAAACAAAGGGAGCCCTATCGATCCTACAAATTACCGACCAATAATACTATTGAGCTGTTTAGGCAAATTATTTACAATGATTCTCAATCTAAGACTACAAAAGTATTGTAACGAAAATAATATAATTAACGAATTCCAGGCCTGTTTTCGAAAAGGTTACTCTACCTTAGATAATATTTTTATTTTAAATTCACTTTTGGAAATAGTAAGAAGGAGTAAAAAGGCTTTGTTTTGTGCTTTTATTGATTTAAAATCCGCTTTTGATACTGTTTGGAGAAATGGACTTTGGGCAAAACTCAATATGAATAATATAAATGGTAATTTTTTACAAATTATTAAAAATATGTACGAACAAGCTAAGTCATGTGTATTTATTAATGACAAAAAATCAGACTTTTTTCCATGTAATATAGGAGTAAGACAGGGCGTGAACTTGTCGCCCCTGTTATTTTCATTATATCTTAATGACCTGCACGACTTTATTATTAATAGTAACAATGTTTCAGGTATTATTTGTAACAAACATGAATTAGAACAAACAGCCATTAAATTTGTTAAACTATGCATACTTTTGTATGCTGATGATACAGTGCTTCTTGCTGATTCGGTGGAAGATTTACAAGCCGCTTTTAATACATATGCCAGTTACTGTGACATTTGGAAATTACAGATGAATTTGAATAAAACAAAAATCCTTATATTTCCTAAATGTAGAACAACGTAATTATCATTTTGTCTATAAGAATGAACCGATTGAAATTGTAAATGAATATAAATACTTAGGTATATTATTCAGCAGATCAGGATCTTTTTATAAAGCTAAACAAGAAATCGCAAAACAAGCCACTATAGCCATGTATTCACTCATTAAAAAAGCAAAATACCTATGTCTTCCAATTGATTTACAAATTGATCTTTTTTCAAAAATTGTTAAACCAATATTACTATATGGTTGTGAAATTTTGGGTTTTGGTAATCCTGACGTACTAGAAAGGGTACAACTAAAATTTTTAAAGCATATTCTTAATATTAAGACTTGCACTTCGACTAGTATTGTCTATGGTGAGACAGGAACTATGCCACTGTTAATCGAAATAAAAAGTAGAATCGTAAGCTTTTGGGCTAAACTGGTTTGTCCATCTCAAGAGAAACTATGTAACAATATGTATGCATTGTTGCTCAGCTATTTTAAATATTCAGACGTAAACCTTAATCATAACTTTCTTTGGATTAACGAATTAAAAAGCATTTTTATAACATGTGGAATGAATAATATCTGGATACTCATGACTTTCCAAACATCAAATGGCTTACACTTACGGTTAAACAAAAATTAAAAGATATTTTCCTAAATGATTGGTACTCAAATTTAGAAAATGCAAGCAGTTGCAAAAATTATCGATTATTTAAATACAACTTTGGATTTGAAAATTATCTCATTAAAACACCAAACAATTATTTGAAATATATAATTAAATTTCGTACACGAAATCACAAATTTCCTATTGAGACTGGCCAATGGAATAGAACACCTTTAAATGAAAGAAAATGTACTTTATGCAATCTAACAATCGGTGATGAATCGGTGATGAATATCATTATTTATTAGAATGCCCAGATTTTACTGATAAACGGAAACAAATGTTAACTAGAAATATGTCCATAGGACACGGATGCCCCCGCTATGCATGGTTTCCAGATACTAAAGTGCAATGATGGGAATAATAGCATTTCAAAGACAGTGATGTTCGAGTAATTATAAGAATATGCATAAACTTGATGATCAAGAAAATTATTTGTATTTGTGGCACTGTTGTCTTCTCATTACGGAAATGTCTGTGAAGAAGTTAGTGGTAATGCAATGCAATGTCATAGTGAACATTTGTGCCAAGTTATTTTGAAATCCCTTCATTCATAAAGAAGTTATAGCCCGAACAAGTAAATTCAAGTTTTAGTAACTGTGACCTTGACCTTGGACTTACAGGCATGGGTAATGTACGCAACACACCGCCTTGTCATGGTGAACATTTGTGCCAAGTTATTTTGAAAACCCTCCATTCAAAACAAAATTAAAGCCCGGACAAGGAAATTCTATTTTTAGTAACAGTGACCTTGACCTTGGACCTACAGGCATGGACATGGTACACAACTCACCACCTTGTCATGGTGAACATTTCTGCCAAGTTATTTTGAAATTACTATATTCCTAATGTAGTTACAACCCTGACAAGAAAATTCTAGTAAAATTTTAGTAACAGTGACCTTGACCTTGGACCTAGGCATGGGCATGGTACGGGACACACCATCTTGTCATGATGAACAATGTGTCAAATTATTTTGAAATCAATCTATTCCTAACAAAGTTACAGCCCGGACAAGAGAATTCTATTTTTAGTAACAGTGACCTAGACCTACAGGCATGGGCATGGTACGCGATACACCGCCCTGTCATGATGAACATTTGTGTCAAGTTATTTTGAAATCCCTCCATTTATAATGAAGTTACAGCCTGGACAAGAAAATTATATTTTTAGTAACAGTGACCTTGACCTTGGACCTTCAGGCTTGGGTATTGTGCGGACACACTGCCTTGTCATAGTGAACATTTGTGCAAAGTTATTTTGAAATCCCTCCATTCATAACAAAGTAACAGCCCGGACAAGAGAATTCTATTTTAAGTAACACTGACCTTGACCTTTGACCTACAGGTATGGGCATGGTACGTGACACATTGCCCTGTCATGGTGAACATTTGTGCCAAGTTATTTTGAAATCCCTCCATTCATAACAAAGTAACAGCCCGGACAAGAAAATTCTATTTTTAGTAACAGTGACCTTAACCTTGGACCTAAAGGCTTGGGCATGTATGTGACATACCGTCTTGATATGGTGAACAATTATACCAATTTATTTAAAAATCCAGTAAGAAAAAACAAAGTTACAGAGCGGACAAGATTTTGCAAGAAAATTCTATTTTTAGTAACAGTGACCTTGACCTTGGACCTACAGTCACGACACACCGCCTTGTTATGGTGAACATTTGTGCCAAGTTATTTTGAAATCCCTCCATTCCAAACAAAGTTAAGGGCAAAGTGTATATTTTTCTTAACACAAAATGTAAGTGAAAAAGGGGCATAATTTGAAAATATTGGAAGCATGGTTATGGGTCTTGTTGGTTATGATGTAGATTTTGATGGTGAAAATATATTTCAAGTTTCAAGGCAGTATCTCAAATAGTTTTTAAGTTATGGGCAAAATGCACAAAATATAAGAAACAAGATATATTCCTATTAAAACTAATGTAAATGGAAGTATCAAAGGGCCATAACTTCTGAACAGAACATGTAAGAGCAAAACCCCACCTTTTTGCACAACAACATATCAGGCCAAGCATTGTGGTAAAGTTTCATCAAATTCCCAGCAGAGGTGTAAGAGGAGTTGCGTTCACAAGATATATTCCTATTAAAACTAATGTAAATGGAATTATCAAAGGGCCATAACTTCTGAACGGAACATGTAAGAGCAAAACCCCACCTTTATGCACAACAACATATCAGGCCAAGCATTGTGGTCAAATTTCATTAAATTCCCACCAGTAGTGTAGGAGGAGTTGCGTTCACGAGATATACTCCTATTAAAACTTATGTAAATGAATTATCAAAGGGCCATAACTTCTGAACGGAACATGTAAGAGCGAAACCCCACCTTCATGCACAACTACATATCAGGCCAAGCATTGTGGTCAAGTTTCCTTAAATTCCGACCAGTAGTGTAGGAGGAGTTGCGTTCACGAGAATATCGGACGGACGGACGGACGGACGGAAGGACGGACGGACGGACAGGAGCAACTCTTAATGCCCGTCGCCATTTCATGGCGGGGGCATAAAAACTGATTACTATACAAGACCCAATATTGTGAAATTTTACAAATTAATGAACATGAATTTAAATAATTTTTCTCAATACAGAAAGTTTTGCATATTTGTAAAAGAAATTATTATGAAATTTCAGTAAAGTTTTTAATAACATGAAAATCCTATTGTTTATTAGTTTATGACGCTATATGTATTTCTCCCGTGAATATTTTGTTGGATATGTTATATTTATTGTCTCGAATCCTCGTTTATTATTTACAATATATATATTGTGTTCCTCATATTTACATGTTTTCATGTATTGAGAGTAAGAATAAAATCTTGAATCTTGAATCTTGTTGTGTTAGTGTCGTTTCTTTCGCGGAAAAAGAATTGCAAAACCTACTAAGAATTGAATTATAGAATATTATATCAATGATATAATGGATTTCAGACATGTGCAGTCATGTATCCGCTCGAAACAGTTATTGGTGTGTGTTGGGTCCAAACGAACTTTATGACCTCCGCAGTGTTAATGAACCAAAATACATACCGATGATGAGTAGCAATAAATCAGATACAGCTAGGCTGAACAAGTAGTAATTAGTGGTGTTCTTCATGTAAGATGTCCGAATTATCACAGTACAGGTAAACACGTTCCCTATTACACCGGTCATAAATATTACACAATATATAAACAATAATATTAAAGTCACCACTAATGATTTGCGTTTAGGTCCAAGATTAAATAGCAGAATCTCATCAACATCATTATTCTTGCAGCAATGTCGTGTAACATGACTTCCTTCATCCAATGTTGCATTCTCAAACACAGATTCCATTGAAATACTAAAATTCACTGTGCTTTTTACATTCAGTATTGATCAATATAGTTTATGTTATATATTCATGTTATTAACACGTAATTTTCGCAATTATTTTAGAAATAGAACAAATTTAAACTAAATTCTACCACATTTTTATTGAAATATATAATAATTTAAATAACTTTAAACGTCAAATTGTAGTTCTATTACTACATTTATACTATAGTTTTCCTGTTCACACACTTCAAGGAATGGTTTATAAGACTGAAATCATACGTAACAATTCCAATTATATATGGCAGTACTCCATGATCTTTTAAAACTACGTCTGCGCTCACTTGATCCTGCTGTTAAAACCATCGGAAAAAAGTTTCTCGGCTTTTATAGAATTCACACAAGTACTGACAATTTATTTCCCATAATGATGCCTGGTAAAATGCGAATGTAGTCACACACGTTTTAAATTTATTCGACGAATGACAAACTACTGCAAAAAGCCTGTAACCTTTGCAGTTGTTACCATTCGTTACGACGATTTAAGTTATTATTATTAAGAATAGTTTATATTTAAATATGAAATCATACAGAATGCTTGTTCTTGTTAAAACAGAACAAAACATGTTTACATGCAAATAAAACATGAGATAAAATAGCATAATTTATAGCCATCGAGATTTTTCCAGATCGAATGTATTTGTTATTCAATTTGTAATAAATATTGTTGCTAAGACGGCCTACGAATCGGTTTAACATGTTAACATACAATCGAACTTGTGATTTTATAGCGAGAAAATACTACAGCTCATTATGATATGTGATGTTACGAATAAATAACGCCTCACTGATATTACCTATTACAATGTGCATTAAGTTACACATAATTTTTACATTAATCAAGCTATCTTTATCGGAAATCACAAACACGTCAATCTGAAATAAATACTCATGTTATTTTAAACCTGATTGATTAAACACATGTTTTTGTTTGTACTGTCGTGGTTAAAATGTGGTACCTGCTATGTTGTCTAATCCGGGTGTCAAAATAAAGCATTTTCCACTCAAATAAATCCTAAATAATTAATTACAATATCCAGTTCAATTTTCCCTCTAGGGCCAACCAGTGTTACTTTTTCAAAATAACTTTTTAAACATTGACTATAATGTATTTCAAAACACTGCACAAATACCATCACACAAGATTTACATTGTTATACATGTAGAGATTAAACTGTCCTACAGGTAAACACAATTGGGCATGATTTGCATGCTTTTTGCATGGGTGAGTGACCTCATGGGACAAAGGATGATGTGTTTGGATTTCGATTTATAAGAGCAATATTTTCAAGTTATTTTGAAAAAGTAACACTGGTTGACCGTAGATGGAACATTGAACTGGATATTGTAATTAATTATTTTTGCTATATTTGAGCGGAAAGTGCTTTATTTTGACACCTGGATTAGACACCATAGCAGGTACCACATTTTATTACTTTTCCAACAAAATTAATTTTTTTCAACAATTGTCTCCTGTTATTATCAATATTCATCTGTTTATAATAATATAATAACAGTATTTTTGAAAATTTGTAAAAAATGATAATTTTATTTTCACAGCTCATCATCAATAAAACTGAATTATGAGCAAGTATGAAGTACTTAATGTATTTAGAAACACTATATAATAGAAATAGAGAACTATGATAATAACTGATAAAGTAGATCGTTTATCTCGGGGCCGCACCTTTCACAGACTTGCACTTGATTTAATTGTGGAATAACAAGATGTTATCTTCCCTATATAGGAAACAAAAAGTTCTTACTTTAAGCACGTATCCTTAGCCACCGAATTTCTGTATTTTTAGTAATTGTAATTATAACATGCAGAAGATGTGTTTATTGGTACTCACAGCCCACTAATGATGCTTATGTCTTCGTTAAGTTGTAGACAACTCCATTTCTTCTTGGATGCCTGTGGAGTTACTTTGTTAATGTCTTCATTTTCACAAAAGTTTGATTGAAATGATTTACGTAATGACGTCAATGTCTATTTTAGAATTTAAATATTTGTGAGCACTTCTTAATTGTGTTGAAATTTTCTGTCTTAATTGTGTTCGAATTTTTTGGCAATACTAAACGAACGGTCAGATTCATTCCAAGACCAATGAAAATACATGACACTGAAAGTCACCATCGTAGTTGCATGTCTAATAGTTTATTATAAGCGAAACTAAATTTTCTTTCTACGAAAACACTACTGATAACGTTGGTTCAGTTTTTGTGCTTGGCTAGACAAAGTTTTAATTTCTTTATTTTTAGGACTTAAATTATGACAGCTAAAATGCATGATTGAGGGGATTATAGCTTTATGTCAGATCTAGTTCCTCTTCTATTTTCTATTTCAAGATTGTTTTTTCTAAGACCTTGCAGATATAATTCAAAATATCATATTTTTTCTTCGCATGCAACGTTGCGTTGCGTAGACAAACATTCGAGCAAACGTGAGTACCCACTGACATCATTAACATATTTGCCGTTGATTTTTTAAATCCAGATTTATCACTAAAAGATACAGATGCGCCTGGAGGGAAACAAGTTTGATAATGTATTTTGTAAAACCAATAACAAAATGATGCAAGATAAAGGTTAAATAGCAACGAATTGATTGTTTTGTTTGTTTAGGTAGGTATAAATTTCATTGTCTCGAAAAGGTGACACATTACGCAACGTAAAAACATCGGTAAAGTCGTCAAGCGAATTACTTTCGAAGCCGGATGTCCAAGGTTCGATTCCTGTTCGAGGCTACTATTTCTATTCCATGTGTAAGACTAGTACACATTGTACTCAAAATTAAGTTTTTTCTCCCGTTAAGTGTTAATTTGTTCACTTTGCACAGTTAAGTCTTCCTCGCCTTTCCTTTTCTGAAAATATTCTGAAATACAACAATGTCGGTTTTACAATGTACATGTAAACCTCAACGTTCGTTCTGTAAATCCACCGTGACAAAAACGTTTCTGTTTAGGGTGTGTTATATGCAATATACAGTTTTTGCTCTGATCTCTTCCAATTTAAAGTATTTATGACGAAAAACAGGGTTTCTCTCTTTGCATGCGCCAAATGCAAACATTGTGCTTAAGAAACGATATCTTTAACAGACATATTAAAATCTGCACGGTTCACTCCACCTTACTCTCATTCACTTTCTTTTAAATGTTGCCAGTTAAAAAAAACTACTGATATGATTGAAAAAAAAACACCCATATACATGAGAATGTTGTTGGCTTCTTAGTTTAAGGATCAGTGAATGTTTTTGGTGATTTGCTCAGATTTCTCCTTATCAAACAATATCAAGCTTGTAGCGCATTATTGTTAGTAAAACATTGCACAAACAATAAATGGGGCTCAAGTTATACAAGCCTTTGTACTTCTTCGCCGGGGTTCACGATCTCGTCTTCTTTCCGGTACTTAAGCAATCCCCGAATGCAACACTCGATATCTTAAACAGGCACATTATTAAAGGTTATAACATTATTCCAGACATTGTTCAGCCTTCCATAATAAACATAATTTGACTGTATGAAACTTAAATAAAGCGATGTATATAAGAATATGGACTTGGTGTGCATTGCACAAATGAAGCATAAAACAAAATCGCATTACTGGTTTTTGTTACTTTAAGTACTTTGATTTCATGATGCAGTCAATAAAGGACTGAAGCTTTATAAGTGAAAAGAACTGAAGAAATTTAAAAAAAAATAGATTATCAATCCCATTTAGAAACAAAGAAACAACAGACTATGTTTAAAGTTTTACCAAGGACAAAACACTTAGGCCTACAAACCAGTCTACTTGTAAAGTGCCATAGGACTGTCTCTGACTAATGGGTTTAGTTTGCGGTTATTTTATACTGTTTTCTTCCATCGACTTTTATTAACACTCTTCATTTAACGCATACCCGCTGTCTCTTGATTTTAAGAAATGCGAAGAAAATATATGTTATATTAAATGCAAAATAACCAAGCTTTCATGTTTCTAAGTTCAATTGTCGGAAACACTTACCAAGCAGTTTCCATTTTTCAGTATTTTTGTTTAAGTTTCAAACATTTTCTTGCGTCTGTTTTCATTCTCTCTTATCAAAACTTTTCAATATCAGGGCTATCCGATCAACCATTTTGGGGTTGTCGCGGCTAGCTCAGTTGGTTGCGTCTCAGGAATTGCAGGGCTAGGCGCTGTCACCGTGACGGTGCGGCTTCGCTCCCAGCTAGAGACACTATCATTTGAAATTCACAGTAGCGCTATTTGTGCAGTGTGGCGGTCGTAAAACGTCTCCCCGTACATTAATTTTATCAGTTAAATAATCCGTTACCGATATCATGAAGTGATGATTACGCATATCAGGGCTTTCCGATCAACCTTTTTGGGGGTTGTCCTGGCTAGCCCAGTTGGTTGCGTCGCAGGAATTGCAGGGCTAGGCGCTGTCGCCGCGACGATGCGGGTTCGCTCCCAGCTAGAGGCACTATCATTTCAAAAACGAGATTTAAGAGTATTTCCGCCAAGGTGAAAGAGTATCACTTAAAATTAATCTGTTCGTAATAACATGAAATCTGCTTTACAGACAATTTCTTGAAAATCGAAAGCAACAATTTTAGAGAAAGGAATTAAATTGCTAAATTAAATCTGAAAGCAATTGCGTGGTTTATAAAATTGATCTGAAATATCACGACGGAAGAGAACATTAACCAGAAACCACGTGCCATTTTACAGCAAGTAATGTTAACAATACAAGGATGATCATTTGTCATACACAATCATTCATATTCTATTAGTTACTCATTGCATATGATTTTTTATAAAGTAAGTATTATTTGTCAAACCTAATCTTCTTAATACATGAAAAGATTGCCCAATAAGTAGATTTATTTGCTTTTACACAATTATTTGAATGCATATAAACCGATCAAGGCTAAAAAAAACAATTGTTCAAAAGAAATAATCCAAGTTATATCAGAGCTGGTATCAAAAATAATAAAGCACATTTTATGTAAATAAAAAAAACTATGAACACAGGATAAACATATAAAAAGGAATATCGTCAGACAAGAAGGTTCATGTGCATGGTATTATTGTCTATTCACCCTGGTCGGACAGACTGACCAATGTGCAGTTGACCAACCAATGATCGAACTATGTATAGCAATAATGAAATAACTACACTGCTGGTATTAGTCCAGAAACTGATGTATTGGAAAAAGTGATATAAGCACATCAGGAATGGACACATCGAGCAGACACAGCCTCTCCGCAGTGTCAAAGGGGGAGAAGAGACCATAGTTTTGCAATGATAACTTCAAAATAGACGCCACAAACAAGTAATGAAAGTAAGAACCCATGGGGTTACCGCCTTGGAACGGTTAGTGGTTAAACAATTTGCCACTAGGGCGGGGCTCACACTTGCATCAAAATGTTCTCATATGAACAAACAAGTAAAAGTTGACATGGTGAAATAATTATAACCCACTGATCCACTCGACTGGGGTTGTTTTAAAATTAATTGTATGTTTTTGGCAAAACATTCCTATTCATTTAAATTATCAACCATGAAACAAAAATATATTGTCACTGGAAGTTAGAAAATATATATTGGGTGGACTATCCTCAGATTTGATACCGACAATCAAGAACAAATGATATTGCCTCTAAAGGGGAGCGAACCTGAACCGTCACGGCGGCAACGTCTAGCCATGCAATTCGACAACGCTACCGAATGAACTAGTCGGGAAAAACAACAAAAGTTGATCGGGTAACTCTGATAAACATTAGCATCAATGCATGACATCGGTAACGGATTATTTTTTCTGATATCGTACTGACTATATGTACGAGAAGACCTTTTTACTAATGCGGAGCGAACCCGCACCGTCACGGCGACAGCGCCTTGGTAAGGTGAAAAACTTCAAACAACACACTCGACACTGCTTGTCAACAAAATATGCACGAAACACAGAAAAAAAGTGTAGTCAACTCTAGTTAACTTTTAAGTACTAGACTATCCGTTTCCTTGTAATCATGACTTAGAGCCAGTAAGAAAGAAACCTAAAACTTTACTTAAAGGCAAAAGTGTATTTTGGTCCATGGGGAATTCGGGTGAGGTATAAAACAGGCTACATCATTCACTTATATCTTCAAATACAAGCGTTCTTTTGAGAAGTTTCTTGATTTTCCCATTAAGCACAAGAGTTTAAGCATAACGTGTTGATTTAGACCATTGGTTTGACTTAATTAACCGCGACAACTTGTTTATGTTTTCTCTTATGTCGTCGTGTGGGGAAATGTTCTCAGTGACAAATAGTGACCTTTTAATACCTACATTCACTAGATGTACTTTAACAAGAAGAGTACTCTTAAAAGTATCTCTTCCTTAATTATATGTAGTAATATATAGAGATAGTTAATAAACATTCATTGAAATACAAGAAATATCTAGATATTTTGCATGAAAGTCTATGTTTTACAATATATAGACGTTTTATATACCAACTTACAATTTAGACAGGTTGAATGTTTCAGAAACAGGCTTCGAGATGAAACGTTTTACGGACTGCCAATGAAAACGCAACACTTTATTTTTGGAATATATTTGATACGTGTAAAAGTTTAAAAAATTATTTGTCAAAGGTGTAAGTTTTTAATACCAATAAGTAATCAACCGATACATTAATGGTCATCTGATTTTTTAAACTTTCTCTCCGAAACTAACCCTATACAAAAGCACGAAACTTTCGTTTTCGTTTTGGCATTTAGACATGCCTGAATAAATCAAAACAAGTCCATTTTTAACCTGTTCTTACGGCTACACAAATCCCATCTTCAGTTTTCAAGTTTAACTCTATAAAACTGTGATAATACCCAGGCTTTCAGACATCTAGCGACAGGAGGTTTTAGGCATGATCGAAGGAGGGATGTCTCGGATGCATTGTTCACCGTCGAAAATAACTCGCCAAACGACATTAAACTCTTACAAACATCATAAATATTCCAAAATAAATAAAATGTTGCGTTTTCATTGGCAGTAAGTTTAGTTTTTATAATAGGGAAATATGCATGTTAATATCAAGACTGTCCACATCCAGACAACAGCCTCCGTCCTTCAGCAGACAATTGCCCAAGATCATAAAAATTAATTTGGAGATCAGTCTCAAATCTCAAGCATCTGATTGGCTGAAATGGCGACCAGTCGCCATTTCAGCCAATCAGATGCTTGAGATTTGAGACTGATCTCTAAACTTAGTTTTATGATCTTGGGCCAGTATGTAGACAGAAAAAGAGACCATGGGTTATAAAATAATCAATTTCAAATATGACAGCAACTACAGTTAACGAAAAAGAATGACTTAAGAGATTACCACATTGGAACATTCAGTGACAAAATTGCTACTGTGCGTTTAAACCTCACACTTGCCCCCAACAAGTTCTCATACAACTTTAGCAAACAAGTACAAGTTCACTGGTGAATAAGCTCCAACACGCTAATCGTCTCGACAGCGGTTTGGAGATAAACGTATTTTACTTGTATATATCTAAGTTAAACGATCTGAGAAAGAAATACTTAAGAAGTTAGCAAAACACACAATCATTCTTCTGTGTAAAAATATTTGCGGTAGTTAAATTCATAGGATACTAATAATGACATAACTCAACCTGCATTCTAAAACCTCTTATTGTCCGAATTACATAATAACACATGTAACCGTCGAATAACTTAAGTTAGTTCAAACCAAAACGTTTAAAATAAATAACGTATCGTTAATTTTTTGTTGTTCTTATTGTAAAACATTGGTTAGGCGGCGCGGGCAGTAATATGCATTTCTGAACATTTACTTTATAAACATATTTTATTGTAAAAAATGTAGTTGTTTTTTTTTTTGGCTTAAGGTTTTTGCTATTCACATAATTCAGGCATCGATAATCGACTTTTAATGTGTTGCACAGTAAATGTACGTGTTATTACTTTAAGAAGGACACTTTTATCCAAATGACATTACCAGATGCCTAGTTGTCAAGCCAATTCATCAATTAACATAGGTGTCTTTATTTACAATGTACTATGCAAGACTTCTTCATATTGTGTGCTAATTGTTGCACATGTAGTTCAAAACAAACATTTAGACAATGAATTTCTAACTAAACTCTAATAGTTTTAAATAAACTCCCACATAGACCTTAAAAAGATGATTATTCTAGTCCCCGTGGAGTGTAATTTTTAGAAAACCATCATAGAAAACCATCATGCCGAGTAAATACATTTAAACACAAAGTTTAATGACTTCGTGGTGTTGGTTGTTTTCGTTTTGTTGTTGTTGTGTTTTGCTTTGTCATCATGAACTTCTGTTTATTAAAGATTAATAAAAAACAGTCATAAACGTCTCTCATCTCTACAAATATGAACACATGTGTAGAGTATTTTGAAAGTATGTTAAAACTAATATAACCTGTGAAGTGACGTAGCAAAAGGAATTCATTCCGGGACATTATTGATAATTGTAAACACGAAATATTAATGTCTGCTGTCAGTATAACGTTTTGTCTAACTTGCCTGAAAATTTCATTTTCCTCAGTCAAAAATTGAGGATTTTATAGAACTTAAAATAGGGTATACTAGAGTATACAAGTCTTGTTTTCTGCTAAAGCAAATACAAAATGATAATACAGATTTAAGAAAAGAAGATGAAACAAACTTTTTTCTGAAAATTTGCAGTGAACTTTATATATTCTTGAAAGACTCTGAGACAGCTTCTTTCGTGTAATCAAATGTAGCCGAAATTTTTAGAGTATTTAGAGGAGTGATAGAAGCATCTAAAAATAATATAAACAATTGAAAATCTATATATGTTCTGCAATATAACTGCATAAATTTTGCATTACTTTTGGAACACTTTTTGTATGAATTGTATTCTTTGATTTTTTGAGTTTTGAACTGGAAACTAGTGTTTAGTAACAAACAACTCCAATGCGCAAATCGTTGCGAATTAGTTTTAATTGAAAAGAAAACCAGAGCATTCTTTCTTGTAAAAATTATGTTCGAATATTTCGTATAACATAAAAGTACTTAAGGGCTAAACATTAAACAAGAAATATCTTTAAAAAAGATAAACGGCGTTGATGGAAAAGATTTATATATACATGTATATAAGAAAGAAAGAAATACAGAGAGGCAAAGCAGACACAGTTTAGTTATTTTAATTTATTTGTTATAGCTGTCGACGAACCCTCCCTGCCTTCTTAGTATGACTTAGAGATTAAGCAACCGAATCATGACAACTCATAAATTTATTGAAAGTGTCTTTCAAAAAAATGTTGAAGCTGTTGCAACAATTTCATACAGTGATAACAAGTCGATTAAAGATACTGAAGCAAAATATTCAGTTTCAATAAAATACCTCGTGTAGAGTGAGAATTCAAGATGAATAAATGTCCTTGAAATTTAATAAATATAAATAATAACAGCCTGTTACAAGAGCGAAATCTTTAAAAAAAAGTGTCCGTCCTGAGTATTGAACCCGGGGCCTCCGCTTGAGAGGCGAGAGTGTTAGCCACTACACTACAATAAACTTGTATTTCGTACTTGAAATTAACAATCAGTATCAAAAGAACTAGAAAGGAACCAGTAAGAACTAGGAATATCTACACTTCTCTTCGTTTTACACTGTGTATTGTATGCAAGTGTTTACCTGACACCCAAGAATATTCCATATAATATTGTATTTAAGCCATCAATATTGACTTAACTGGTTACTTAAATCGTAAATATGTTTTTCCTCCAATACAACGCCCACTAACAACCAATCGAATTAATCTATTTGATTTTTTTCCGCTGCATAATAATAAACATCCCACTAGATACCTCTCCACCCTGCTAGATGCCTCTCTGGTGTAAATAGCTACCAATCGAAATAGTGTATTTCATTTGCCCTCTGCATAATAAGAGAATACGAGTATTATTTACAACATTTCATTGGTCGAAAAACTAGGTCAAAAGTGAGCTTAGACAGCTAACGCCGAAAAACGTAAGCTTGGATTGCATGTATATTCAGACTATGTTTCGTAAATACTTCCTGTTAGATAACATATTTGAATATAGGTATAACAAAACATTTTGCTCTTGTGTTGGAGCAGACTTCTGCCTCCCGGTCAAGCAAGATGTGATATGCGTACCGCTTACAACTGCTCCGCCTTTATCAAGATGCACCAGGGAAAAACAACTGTAAATGTATTTATTTAAAATTCTTTGTTTTGCTATGTTACGAATGGAGATCCGTTTTTCATAGCTATGAGCTAAACATGTTTGTATTCATCGTGTCTTGTCTTTATAAAGAGTTTTGAACGCAATGAATTGTCGAAAACGAAGTGTTCGTGCATTTGTGCTATTCTGTGTTTTATGATACCGGGACATGAAATGCTTTTTAATCCAAGGCCATTGAGAATTTCTGACCTTTATTAATAATTGGAAGATTTCATCAGCTGAACTGAAAATGTACTTTACAAAAGATAAACATAGTCGCTATGACAAGGGTGATTTACTAGTACCTGTCATGTGAACATAATTATCAAGAAGCGCCGCAATGCGACAAACCCAGGTTTTCAACGACCAAGTAAAGACATCTGAGTAGAATCCAGTGTTGCATCATGATGTAAGCTACCCACAGGTCAAAGGAAACTCATTTTTTGCACGAGAGACCTTGACCTTGATAACAGATATCTAGGTAGCAATCCCATGTTACATCTTGACATAAGCTACCCAAACACAAAGTTAGATACATCTAAATAGAAATCCCAAGCTGATCTATTATAAGCTACCTAAACATAAATTTATGTGTCAATAGGTCAAAGCAAACTCAGGTTATGCGGAAACTGAATTTGTATTTTAAGCAACAGAGACAATGACCGTAGTCAGAAGTCTGGGTAGCAATCCCAAGTTGCCTCTTGATATAAGCTTCCCACACAAGTTTGGCGTCAATAGGTCAAAGCAAACTCAAGTTACTGAGTGAAAGCTGAATTTCTATTTTTAACAACTTGATAACAGAAACCATGATAGCAATCCCAAGCGGCCTCTTCATATAGGCTACCCATATACCGTTTGGCGTCTATAGGCCAAAGCAACCTCATGCTTTTGAGTAGAAAGTGAATTTCTATTTTCAGCAACAGTGATGTGTAGCTACAGTGACCTTGACCTTTACCACAGACACCTTGTTAGCAATCCCAAGCTGCACCTTAATATAAGCTTCCAATACACTAAGTTTGGAATTGATAGGCCAAAGCAAACTCAAGTTAACGAGCAGAAACTGAATTTCTATTTTTTTTGCAACAGTGACCTTGACCTTGATCACAGACATCTGGGTTGCAATCCCAAGATGCATCTTGATATAAGCTACCAATACACCAAGTTTGGCGTTAATAGGCCAAAGCAAACTCAAGTTATTAATTGGAATCTGAATTGTTATTTTTAGCACCTGTGACCTTGACCTTGATTACAGACACATGGATAGCAATTTCAAGCTGCCTCTTTATATAAGCTTTCAATACACCAAGTTTGGAATCAATAGGCCGAAGCAAATTCAAGTTAATGAGAGGAATCTGATTTTTTTAGCAACAGTTACTTTGATCTTTATCACAGCAATCCTAAGCTGCCTCTTGATACTCATTTACCAATTTTGGTGTCAATAGGCCAAACCATCCTCATGTTATTGAGCGGAAACCAAAAGTTGACGCCCGCTGGCCGACTTCAGTATTACAATAACCAGTTTTTGTACAATCAAATGTTCAGAGCTTAAATCGATCTTGATCATTGTTATGTTTTCATTATATTTTTTGGTTTTGTTCATGTGAAATTATAAACTGATAATTTAAAATTCCTGGAACTATTAAAGGTGATTGACATTTTTGCAATGTCTTCTGTCGTAACAAATATAATTTCTTGTTATTTTATACATTCATAATTATAATGATATGCAATTTACTGAATAAAAAAGTCCATGCTGGAGATTTCTAGAATTATATTTACTTGCGTTTCACGTGTTACACACACAACCTGAATGATACGAAGCCACAGACTGGATATAATATTCCATTTATTATAAACCATTTACTTCAATTCTTTTACCCAATGTGCGAGCATGCGTAGATCCAGATCAGTCTGCACTTTCGTACAGTCCGACCAGGATCTCCACCAGTAGAAGTTAGTGGCAAGGCTATTTCTGACCAAGAAATTAGTAGTGTACTATGATGTTTTATGTGATGCGCATGATATTTTTGTTCTACCCAGTGGTAACCCATGGGATAATCCATATCAAATGAAGTAACAGGTCAATAATGTTACAGATTTAGAGGATTGTGTCATGACAATACAACTTACCCATACTAATTAAAGTAATGGACATTGTTATAACTTTGTCAACTTTGTTAAACTATGTTTGTTTTGGAGGTCAACCCTTACCTGTACATGGGAGAATTTGTGATTTTTCATACTTATGTTTGGATTCGTGCTCGTTCAGATTAATAAATTTATCGACATATTTCTTTTTAAACTATTTTACTTATTTATAAATGTGTCAATGAAAAAATCTGACGAAAGATTTAACATGTCTTTGAATTAATCAAGGATGTCTCAATACTCAAAATCTTGAACAATACACGTTAGTTAGGTTCAATCTGTGTGCACAATAGGCTTGTTTCTAATGCTGCATTAATTTAAAAAGTGAAATACGCATATTAGGAATAGCCACCTCTAGAAGACAATGCCTCCCCACACCGCCAACAAGAAAAGAGGAAAAAAAGAGTAACGGTAACAAAACAATCAATTTCAAATAATACACTCAAACATTTAACGAGGAGGAGAACCCGAGGGGTAACCGTCTTGGAACGGTCAGTGACATTTCTAATGAAATCTTAATTTATGCTTTGCTATTTTGAGGAAGGAACTATTTTTGTTTTGTCCACCACCATTCTCCGATTGGAGAATAACTAAAATTTTCTCATTCTGTGTCTTTAATTTTAGATAACTAAAAGTTCATCCTGCGCTTTCAGACTGTACTGTACATAATGAGGCCAAAAGTTGTTTGCAGTTGCCCTATCCTTAAACTTTATGAAAGGTCATTAGATAGGAGTACTACAAGTGCTGGGATTTAATCATGTAACAGGAGTGTTACATAACAATACTATGGCAATGGCGAGTAAAAAGTAAAAGCCTTTAACGCCTGAAAGGTTAATGAGTTGAATCGAACAAATTATGATGAGTCGGTAGCACATCTGCAAACACGCAGCTTGATGAGGACAGCCTAGAGTTAAAAGCCACATGTTACAAACTCGTTTAGCTGATGAAGAGAGTTTTCATCTAATGTACTACAAACATATTAGTTTGTATTATGACATTTCGTCTGTTACTTTATCCCGTGCAGATCTGTTATACTTTTGAAATTTACATTAAGTCTCCAGGAATGTTTGGGATCCATATGGAACTTAAATACTGTAATCCTCCCGTTTATTGTTATCCTGATCAAAACAAAGCTTTTGAATAAAAGAAAGAAGTTGTTTTTACTTATTGTCTTACAAGAAAGATAAACCATGTCTGGGAAGAAAGAAATCATCGGAGAGTTCGCTTATTGTCGCCAAAACGAGAAACAGTAATCGTTATAATGGAAATAATAATCCCGATGATACTAATGGAATGTCTAAACACGTAGATCCTACTAAAGAAAGCTGAGAAGCTGTCTCACCGAGAAAAAAGGTGTACTCAATGCTTAAAGGAAACCAAACGTATTGATGAACCTACCTATGATATTTTAAAAACGGACTTGCACAATTCAGTCAAACATGTGCTAAATGCCACCTGTAAAACTTTTGATTAAGACCAAATATTATTTGTCCCACTTACTGATTAAAAGAACTAATTCACCTTTGAACATGTTGAACAAGGGTCACCTGGCATCAGAGACCACATTTGGGCTGCTCCTGAGAGGTCTTTGAAGACAGGTTTACAGTAGTATGTTACGTTACAGACGGGGCTGAGTTTGTATTTACGTATTATAAATAATTTCATTTAATAAGAAAATGCAAGATAAATGCACTATGGCAAGAGCACTTTGTTATTACGTACTAAGTCTATCAAATGATGGCGAAAATGTGAAAAACTTGGCCATTTTCATTATAACCCGATATTTTTCCGTGTTTTAGCTGTACATGAGGTATTTAACAAAACAAATGCCATATGCAAGCTGTGGCACTAATTATGTTTGAATGCCTTACACATCATTAAAGTTTCTAATGCAAACCGCTGTGTGATAATTGTACAACACGTTAATCGTGATTGAAACAGACTGTCGATAAATTACAGTAGTTTTGCTGTTTGCGTGAAAGTTATTAATGGGTTGATTACTGTGATTTGTCACATGTGTCAGGTACTTCTAATCCTTGAAAAAGAAATAAACAAATCAGACAGAACTAACTTTAAATCATTTCAAATAATATCATTAATTAAAGCAAAATTATAAATGTAAGAACTGTAGCAGCCAGTAAGAACATACAGTACATGTAGTAACTGCACTACAATCGGTTAAAAATATTCAAACTTTTTTAACGGCAAAATGAAGTTCAATAAAACTTTGCACAAATAAATGCTATTACATTGTAATCTATCTTTATTTTGCAAGCCTTAAGATATGATAGAACGGTAAAAAAAATAGCAAACACTCCCTAAAATTCTGTTTACATTCAAACACAAAAAATAAACAACAGAAAACATCATTATAATCTCCCCGCATAAGTAATATGATACTGACAACATTTGCCATTTCGTATTTCAGATATTTGTTATAAAGTTTCTCACTTTGAATTTTTCTGGGCTGAAGGTTAAAAAGCTGAGTTTGGAAACCAGTCTCAAATCTCAAGCATCTGATTGGCTGAAATGGCGACTGGATGATTTCACTTTTCGAAATGGATAGTTTTAATACATATTGTTGTTAGTATAATAATAATCGTGTAGATATTTGAATTACGTTTTGTGTTGTTTAGTGTTTGTGTTTAGATATAAATAGAATTTAAGGAATTTTATGTTGTTTTTTTATCTTTACTTTCTTTTTTTCTTCAAGTGTAAAATAAAGATACATCGTTTATTTGTGAACATTGTTTTACTGCTGCATTTTCCGTTTGAGAGGAGTTGATAATTTTCTTTTATTCTCGATGACAGTGCAATGACGCCTGTAGATAACCCTGTAGTGTAACCCCATACTCATTTACAGACATTTCACAGATCAGGCCCCATGGTTATAAAACTGAGAATCTCAAGCATCCGATAGGTTTCCATTCTCAGTATAATAGACATGATAAAAAATCACATGGATCCGAAACTTACAAAACATTAAACTAGGGTTGTTTACTGTATGGAAACAGTCTGTGATACATGTAATGTCAGGTCAGCTCCATTGCGACTAAATGCACATTGGCCTTAAATGGCCTTAAACCTTTAGGAATCACATTATTATCAATCAGCCTTTGTAGTTACCTTAGTTTGATGGTGTAACACACAGAAAATTCATGTCAACATCTGCTAATGGGATTTATCTTGTGAGATCTTGCCAGAAGCTTTATATATTGACTTAGCTTATACAATTGATCAGTTCTGCTTTTAGGGAAAGTGAATTCCGTTGGCGATCTTCTTCAGATTCAATTAGGTAATTCAGCTATTCCACGTTCTGAGTTTGTCATTACGGCGAACACAAAACACATTAAAAAGGCTTAGTCAAATGCAAAAGTATATATTGTCATAGATTCTATATCGTATCAAAAAAATATCCGTTCCCGCTTAGTTTAAGTTTCATGTTTTCACGTCAACTGCATTAACATGTCTTCATCTATTTTACTATGAGATGGTAACTTTTAACAGAATGCAATCGTTCGAAATTGATAAGTTATGCATGTGTGTTAATGGAAATTGCCGCAAAAGAAATAAACATCAAAATGTTGTAAACCAATACGTTTCGGTGCTTTTAAAGTTGCTTTTTCATCTATTTGTTCATTACAGTTTGAACCGTGTGGCGGCCTTAAAACGTTACCGCGTACATTTAATCAGTGCTGTTATCGAAATAATGAGTAACGCTGAACTCCGGGGAAGATATTTGCATTTCCATTAATGCTCATGAACAGGCTGAATAGAACCGCAAAATGTTTTGATACGTTTCGTGTACGGTGGCTTCCAAATTTTCTTTTACAAATATTTAAAACGGGTGTTTACCTGTCAAGTATTTCAAAGAAACTAAAATCTACTGTTTACAATAATAAAGCTTCGTAAAAAGGCCATTTGGATTAATCTATCGAACGGTTTACATCTTTCACGTTTGTAGTCCAAGAAATTGTGTGACGTCACACAGTTCTACAACCGATCGAACTATTATACAACTTGATTTACACGGACTGACCGGCACCAAATGTCGAGCAAAACTCAAAAATGTGTATATTTCTTCATGATTAATTTTGTTAACTGTTTTATTTTAAATAATTAAAAACCCTGATTCTCCTTAACGTATATGAATTAAAATACCAAGGTGTCAAAGTCGCGGTTTTATTTTTAAATAAGCTGTTATAAATTACCACCCCATAGCAATGAAGACGTGATAACATACAACTTAAAATAAGCTTAAATCGTTTCATGTTATTGTTTCTGTATTGCTCATCCTTTGGTAAACTTATATAATTATATCAAAATTACTTTTAAGAAATTGTAGTCTTATTATAACATTATTATTATTATAATTAAGAAATTGTGTATTTTTGATGACATAGCGTTGTTGTATTTTGGATATTCAACGATACCTTTTTGCTATTTTAGAATTAACTGTACTGCATTGTAGAATACTAAGGTGTCAGAGTCGCGCTTCACATATTTTAATAAAATATATGAAAATGGAACTTTTGCCTCCAAACACGGCAAATGAAAAAATCGGTTTTATTGGGCCTGTTCATTGACAGTATTGAAAATGCATACTACCGCCCACTCTGCCTAGCTCAGGGTTGAGCAGAACTCAATATTTTAATCTATTTCAGGAGTGGATCCGAGGCATCACACCAAATCGGTAGGACCAATACATCTTTACACTTGGTTTAAAAGAAACGTAGAAAAAAGGACTGGTTTTAAATGTCCCACTTCAGAATATATAAGGTCGTTTATCTGTAAAAAAAACAGCTTAAATCTTGCTTTGTGTAGTAAGTATGGTCTAAAAATAATAGCCATACAAATTATTTAAAGTGAAATATGTTACGATCGGAATACAAAGCCTCCCCACGCTTTCACATACTACATGTAAGGAGAGAAAAAGAAAGAGCATTCATTTATCATAAAGATCATATTTAACAATGAAAGGCATTCAATTAACATCATTGAGACGTAAAGTGTAATCGGGAAGATTTCTAAATTGCAGTGTCATTTCTCGCAAACGATATATCATCTTTTTCATTATTTTCTATTATTAAAGCTCGATGTCTTACACACATCATGGGAGAATAATAAATCGTCATTTTATGGCTGTTTTATGGAATCAGAGTAACATAATGTATGTTTTCCCATGTGCGTGTTGTATATTTTTAGCTAAATACTTGTGTTTAATCTTAATAGTCTTAATCATACCTACAAACTTAACAGTTACTTTGTTCTACAATTACCATAGACACGCTGATAAAAAATTCGGTATTAATCTTTTTTATACTTGAAACATTGCAGTAAGGCTCAGATCTCCTATCAAAATTCTGTTTTGTTTTAATTCCGCCCATTGTTTTTATTGCCCATGAACAGACTCAAACAAACGAGCCTGCAGTATTTTTATATTTGTCGTGTTCGGTGGCTTACAAAGTTCCCTTTTCATCTATTTTATGGTTATTTAAAATATTATCTTCGTAGTAAGATTAAAATAATTGTTAGTGTTCATTTATCTGTGATAGCTCTCTGGATTTTGGAATATCCCAATAATACGATCAGCATTCGTGTGCTATCCATACTTAGGCAATTAGGAAGCGCGTTGTATCTTACATTTGTATTCCTTAAATTTCTATTCTACTGGCTGACAGGTTACATTTGTAACAAATTCTTTATTTACTCACGTATTCTATACGCACATACCAAACCACATAACGCGTTACTATTGTTCAACAACACGCGTCAATTACAAGCGTTTGATAGTCTGTCAGTCAATTTCTAATAGAATCATAAAGAAAAACGTGCGCCGCTAATGAATATTATAATTATTTATTTTCATATTGCAGTTTGGAAGGTCATAACACGCAAAGATAACGGGAAATTGTTAAAGAAAAACTTCATGATGTTTTCATAAAATGTTGAATCATATCATTCAAGGTTCTAATTAAGGGCTTACCACACTCCTCTCCAGTTTGTTCATCGATAAAAAGAATATAATCAAAATCTCAATAACGGCAAAATTCCGTTCAATAAAACTTTGTACAAATATGTGTTACTAATGTAGCTTTATTTTGCATATGGTTAGACACGTTACAACAGTAAATAACTAGAAATGTGTCCATAGGACACGGATGCCCCCGCTGTGCATCGTTATCAGACACTTAAGTGCAATGATGGGAATAATATCATTTCAAAGACAGTGCTGTGAGAGTAATTATAAGAATATGCATAAATTTGAAGATCAAGTAAATTATTTGTACTTGCTGCATTGTTGTCCGCTCATAACGGAAATGTCAGTGAAGAAGTTGGTTGTAATGCAATGAAAATATTTTAAACAAACATATATACATGTTTGCAAAGCTTTTATTTCTCCTTCAAAACAATTACAGTTGTAAGCATTAAGTTATCATTTTCTATTAAAGGCAAGTGTTTAAAAAAGTAGGGGTAAGGTAAGCTATTAAAAATGTAGAATCCCTGATAATAAGACCATTCCAATAGCAAGACAACTTTTCAAAGAAGGGGTACTGGTGTTTTTAGCAGGGTTCAACAGCATACCAATATTATTGTTCACTAGCATCACAATTATGTACTTGTTTAAGGAACTACAGGCATGGATATTATACGCAACACACCACCTTGTCATGGTGAACATTTGTGCCAAGTTATTTTGAAATACCTTCATTCATAAAGAAGTTATAGCCCGAACAAGAAAATTCTATTTTTAGTAACAGTGACCTTGACATTGAACCTACAGGCATGGGTATTGTACGCGACACACCGCCTTGTCATTGTGAACACTTGAGCCAAGTTATTTTGAAATACCTTCATTCATAACGAAGTTATAGCCCGAACAAGAAAATTCTATTTTTAGTAACAGTGACCTTGACCTTGGACCTACAGGGATAGGTATTGTACCCGACATACCGCCTTGTCATGGTGAACATTTGTGCCAAGTTTTTTTGAAATCCCTCCATTCATAATGAAGTTAATGCCCTTAACACAATTCATACATGTGTAAGAACCTTTTCAGTTTGTAGTGGTACTGATTTGAGTCGTAACAATTGTCAACAATTATGAAGATAATCGCTGAATGTCATTCAGCCTTATACTTTTATTGAATGCTAGACATTTGATAATTTCGCTCTAAATGGAAAAACGTATATTTTTCAACAGAGGAGAAATCATTGGCAAAAGTTCAAGGTTTATTAGATATTAAGTGTGTATTTGATCTCAACCTATACTGGTACGATGATGTTAGAAAATCAGATTCATATCACACGTTTAATTATTATATTAATGGACTTCTGCTTGCGCTACACAATGCATAGAGAAGTACATCATAACATGGTATACGCTAATATGCTAAGCATCGACTTATAAATTTAGTTATGAAAAAGGGTGCATACTACAAACGGAATATGAAGGTGGTGTGTTTTTATATCGAACTGTGTCAGTAAGAGGATATATTTACAAATTTTTCACTATTATAAACTTTTAATTACTTAAATGTTTTAGAAAACTAAACCAACCATATTTAAACTCTTTCATTTTGAAAATGTTAAATTAATCATTTTTCAAAGTGAATTTTCATGTCGACTTTTAATTTGCGTGTCTCAAACCTCGGACAATTCTTTTTCCACTCGTGTACGTCAATTTAGTTCGCCCATCTTTCAATCTTACTGAATCTATTTGTTTGTCTGATATGGCCGTCTAGCGACTAAACATGTAGTGTAATAAAAATAAAATAGGCCTTTGACCAATAATTAATGATGGGTTATTCCTGTCTAATTAGAAGTTTAAACTAACTTACGTAGAAACTTTTGTTAAGATACCAAGCATATATTAACAATAACTAACAAGGTGCTTTGTGTTAATACATGTATAGAAGATAGGAAACCTTTCCTCTGTGGATGTGTTCATTTCATATAAAGACACAATTACCGAAGAGAAAAAAATAAGGATAAAAACCAGTTGCACAGCTGTTGCTACTGATTTAATTTTCCACGCCTTATTTAATATAAGTGATCACTTCGCTAACAAAAAATCTATGGAAAACCTCTCCTATGGGCTTGACAGTAGTGCATATTTTGCTACATTTAGTTTAATTTATTTTTTTGTATTCTTCATTAAACATGTGGTTGTAGTGTTGGAAACAAATTAGTGCTATTATTAATTGAAACTCTTCCAAGCTAATAAAAGAGACTACAAAATTGGTTTTTCATCTCGACTATAAATTAGCAGATTTCCAATCTCGAACTAATAAGATAGTCAACTAATCAACAACGACATACAAACCAATAAACCCCCGCTTGAAATAATTAAACTATCTTTCTAACAATTGTGTGAGTCAATTGTTTATGTGTCCATGATAAGTTTCGGTTCATTTCCTTAAGCAGACATTTGGCCAAGATTTTAAAACTAAATCAGGAGACCAGTCTCAAATCTCAAGCACCTGTTTGGCTGAAATGGCGACCGATCGACAATTCAGCCAACCAGATGCTTGAGATTTGAGACTTGTCTCCAATCTCAGTTTTATTATCTTGGGTCATTATATGGATTAGAAATGAAAGTTCAGATTGGGTATCAAATCAACATTTCCTCTGCAAACTATTATAATCCGCATAATGGCGCACATCATGTAAAACAGATGCATCATTTTGTCGGTATGATTAAAATATTCTTTTAATATTACGCTTAATGTTTTTGTTTTGTAGAAAAACTAAATGGTACCACTTCGCTCCCAGATAGAGGCGATATCATTTGAAATTCACGGTAGCGCTATTTGTGCGGTGTGGCGGCCGTAAAAAGTCTCCCCGTACATACAGTCAGTACTGTTATGAGTAAAATAACCCGTTAGCGATGTCGTGCAGTGATGATAACATATATCAGGGCTATCCGATCTTCCCTTTTTTTTGGGGGGGGGGGGGAGGTGCTCAATTAGTTGCGTCGTCGGAATTGCTAAGCTAGGCGCCGAGACGGTGCGGGTTCGCTCCCAGGTAGAGCTAATATCATTTATTTTGGTACGAAATTCAAGGCTGTCTTACTAAAACGAGTAATAATATGTCGTTTGATATCATCGTTGAATTATCACTGACTGATTGTACATGTTGTTATTTTCATTCATTATTCTTAAGTTATAACCGGAAAATTACGTGATACAAGACTTCATGTTTAATTAATTTTTGAATTTTATTGTTCTGGATTATAAGAGGTCGTCAAACACGTGTATGCATAACTCGATAGTGAGTTGTTTGCTTTTTTATTTGTACGTGCTTATATTTATATACTAATTGTGCACGTCGAATAAACTTTGCTTTATGAGCAATTGTGGGATAACAATTAGAATGTTACAATCCAACATTAACCTGCCATTCCGACTTGCTACCCAAGAGGTGCTGAAAGTTATACATGTACGTTTTTGCCGCCATCTTTAAAAAAAAATTTAACCGATTAACAAACATTCCTGAAAAAATATGACATTGTCTTAAATGTTAAACCAATAAGACATTGTTGTTCTGAATCGTCAAATTTTGAATATTTAAGGTAAAGTTTATAATAAATTACATGAATCTAATAAGGGTTTTTCCTAAGTTAAAGCCAACAAGCTCAGTTTGATTGTCCAACATTTCATGAAAAAGGCGAAATATGCAAATCAGGAATTGCTTCATCAAAACACAGACTCCCGAATTTTTTAAATAGAGAGAAAAAAGAGAAAGCGGGATGTTTAATGCAAACCCAGCACATGAGACATCACTGTCTTTGACCAAAACATTTACAATATTAGAATCATAATGAATACTTTTTTCAAAATTCGTTTTGGAAGTTACTAAACCATCTTCAATAGAAATATTAAAATTAAGATTGTTTGTTTTTTGGTATGAAAATAAAAAGGTAACATGAATATTAGGAATAGCCACATTTAGAAAATACAGCCTTTCCTCACATTCAAAAAGCAGAGAGATAAGAGAGAAAGCTTAATCATTTTGAAATAAGATACCACAAACAATTAACGAAAATGAAAACTCGAGGAATTACCTGCTAGGAACGTTAAGTGACAAATCAATTCGCTACTAGACGTTTAATTAAGCTGGACATCATTAGGGTATGTTTTGACAAAAGATGAAAAATTGTTGTTAGTCATCAAGATACCTTGAGGTGTTGTTAAAAGCAAGATGTAAAAATGTTCTCCAGACGTTCGATAGTAATAGATATCAAAGAATATCTTAGTATAAAATAGATCAGCTTCAAGCGGCGTAAAATAAGAAATGTTTAGCATATATATTAGAAGATCATCCATATCATCTTTGTCAGTTCAAACTGAATTTCTGAATTCGAAAATCAGACATATTAAATGGACTTGACAGAATGATACTTGAGAAAATGTGCGATTACTTCTAGAAATAACAGTATTGAGATAATTATACGCTGGCAATCCTCTTGACATATGTTTCTTCCACGTTAATAACCGCACTTAAAGCATCAAATTGTGAATTATACAGCCCCGCGAAATTCCATTCATTTAGTAATTACTATGATGTCGACGGCTGGGGTACTTATGAACATCAATTAATCTCGTTGGTTAAATCGATTCTTTTAATACTTTTGTAGTGTTGGTCAATATAAAAGAAAAACTAATTACCCTAGTTATCGTTTAAGCTGTAATTAAACTAAGAGCTACTGTCCATGAACTACTTTCAGTGCAATTTACCTACCTGAATGTTATTTAATTACTATTACTGTCGCACAAATAAAAGCCTTTGTGTTTCATTTAAAGAAAATCGAACAAAAATGGTGTAATAATTTCTTTCTAGAAATACTGGGATTTTAGATAAATTAGAAATGTGAAGTTTTGTGGTAAATTTACATATATATTTTTATTTGCCATACATACGCGTGTGAATATGAGCCAGGGTTTCACTGAGTACTGATGTTCAGTACTCGAGTAAGAACTGAGTACTGGATGCTTAAGTGGTACTTGAGTTAGTACTAATTTCTCACTTTTGTGAGTATACTTAATTAAGTACTGAGTATTATTCAATGAACTCAAGAGTATTTTGCGGGTACCAAAACTTTTAGTATTATTTTTATAACTTTTTAGTATTTAATACACTTATTCAAATGTGGTATGCTTATTGTGTCGCCTGCGATAGCAGGTAGACACATATGGATCCTAATGTCCGGCGACATCGTCTTCTGCGACATTGTTGGCGTCGTTCGATAGTCCCTCAACTTAAACATGAAACTTAATGTTGCCTATAACTTTGAAAGTACTTGTCCTATTCACTTCATACTACGAATATATAATCAGCATGAACAACAACATTGGTTACAACAAGAATCATAACTCCTGTTTGACTATTTTTTGAGTTGTGACCCTTTCAAATGCAACTTGAACATGAAACTTAATGGTGCATATAACTTTGAAAGAACATGTCCTATTTATTTAATACTCTGAGTATATTATCAACATGAAAAGCGCCATCGGCGACAACAAAAATGATAACTCCTGTTTCAATATTTTTGAGTTATGCCACATTCAAATGCAACTTTAACATGAAACTCAATGTTGACTTTAACTTTGAAAGTACTTACCCTATTCACTTAATACTCGGAATATATCTCCTTCATGAACAACGCAATCTGTGATAACAACAATATTAACTCTTTTTTTTTCAATATTTTATGAGTTCTGCCCCTTTCAAATGCAGCATTAACATGAAACAAAATCTTGCGTATAATTTTTCAAGTACTTCTCCTATTCACTAAATACTTGGAATATATCATCTGCATGAGCAATGCCATTGGTGACAAAAAGAATGAAAACTCCTGTTTGACTAGTTTAAAAGTTATGCCCCTTTCAATCGCAACTTTCGCATGAAATTCAATGTTGCTTGAAACATTGAAACTACTTGTCCAATTCACTTAATACTTGGAATATATCATCTGCATGCACATAGCTATTGGTGAAGAATGATAACAGGTTCCACAATTTCTTTAGTTATGCCCCTTTCAAATGCAATTGAGGTGACATATGTGTTCCGTGGTGTAGTATTGCTATCAACTTGAATTGAATCTTTTTATCATATATGAATAAACATAGGCCAACATTTGAACTTGTTGCAAGCAGGCGACACATATGTTCCACGAACCACCAAATTCTAGTTTATTATGAAGTAATAATAATTTAATAATTGACATTGTCACTTGACAAAAATATATGAACACACACACAGAAATCATAAATATTCCATTATTGAAATAACAGCGACCAAACAACAACTAGTTTAACTGTCAATAGTCACAGTTATTGCATAGTGTTATCAGTAGCCTTTCAAAAGTGTCTTCTACACCTATCAGGTCTCGCCATAGTCATTGCAAAGATGAAAAAACTATTGTTATCTTCCACTGTATTAGAATAAGGTGAAAGCTCTTCTAACCCCATTGCTCAATATAACAATCTTATTAAAGTTTAATACATGTAGTTTATATTCGTTAATTTGGATGAACCTTTAAATTTATGGTATTTTAATCATTCATGATTGACAATTACTACAAATTTCGATTTCAATTAGACTTTGACCAAGCGAGCAACCTCCGTATACACCTGTTGCACTGTAGCACTTCAAAAGACGCAGACCACGTGTTTTGTCATGCGACGACTGTTAGAACTGCCTCTCCAATCAAAAGATGCTGTATTTCGCTAAAATTAGATTTTGCTGTCAATCTTTTTTTTTTCGCTTTTTGTTCATTCCCCTTGCGGATTTTGAAACAATAACAAAAGGTGTGGCTTAAAGTAAAGCAACATGAAGGCGTGATTAAACAACGTTCTGTCAATTATATTTTCCCGCGCTACTTCTCAACGAAAATATTAGCCGCCGCACATCATGTTTAAGGTTTTTGGTTGAAAGCCAAAATCTAACTGAAATCAAAGTTACCATTATCATGATTTATGTATAATACATGTAATTGTATAAAAACAAATACAACAAACATGTACAAAAGTTGTTTAATAATCCTACCCAAAATGTGTTATCAATAAATTATTTCTTAGCATTCCATTTATAAATATATACGCGCTAAAGGGTTACGTTTTATTTAATTTTATATGGTTGTATTGCAGTGTGAAAGTACTCATATAGTACTCATAAAGTACTTGTAAGTACTGACAATTTTTCTTTAGAACTTGAGTGAGTACCAGTACGTGTACTTGTAATTTAAGATGAGTACTGACTCCTGCTGAGTATTCGAAAATTGGTACTCGAGTAAGTACGAGTACGAGTACATGTACGAGTCGTGAAACCCTGGTATGAGCATGTCTGACCTTACGTGCTAAACTATCATGCAACATGTATTGATATCTTTGTTTTCTTTTCTATTAAATTTAAATGTAAATGTTTGTTACATTTAGTAACATGTAACGCCTGCCTAAAGACCTTCAAAAATGGTAAAATTGGTAATGCTGTAGGATATTTTGTTTAACGTTCTTTCTTATAATGCAGTGTAGTTCGTGCTAATATAGAATAATAACTTAGTATGCCTAATGTTTGGAGTTGGATACAGTTCGTAAGTTGTAATTACACACTTAATCAAGTTGAAACCCGATCTTATCGACACTAGTAAATAACTTACAATACATTCAAAATCAATGAGACCAGATGCAATTTTATAGCATTCTAGTGCGGTTGAGGTCCTTTATTATTTGCTTTCGCGTTTATTGCCTTTACTAATGATCACACTTAAAAAAAATTATGATGATGGTGACGACGATGATGATGATGATTATGATGATAATGGTTTTGATGATGATGATGGTGATGATGAGGATATTTATTACCTCATAACTGTAAAAAAATAAACCTAATTCGATTAGAATAATAAAAAATAATTTATACTATTTAAAAAGGTAATGTATCTGTTGATACATTTAAAATATATACTAACCAACTGCGAGAAGAACAACGTCGGACATCGCAAGACTGAAAAGGTAGTAATTTGTTGTTGTGCGCATGTAAGACGTCCGTATAATCACAATACAAGTAAACACATTTCCAACAACTCCTGTCAGGAAAATAACACCATATATAAATAATAACACAACTATAACAGCTGTCGATTTTCTTTTCGGGCCTAACTCAGCGATTAATGTCTGTTCAGCACTAAAATCACGATCAGTTGTATTTCTATAAAAACACAAAATATTCTTTGCGGCAAAACTTGAAGAATTATCCAAACAAAGGCTGAAGTCAAACATGTTTTCTACTTTGATCTTTTATTACAGGCAGTTGACTTAGCTTAACAGTAGGACCTACAGTCCTTATTTTCCACATAAACTTTTCAATCCAAGTCTATCAATATAAGAAATCTCATCAGCGTTATAACGACTCATGTCGGAAACAAAAACAATCTGGTATATTAACAAATGAAACCAATTCGATCGTGAACCAATTCTCTCATCCACCGCATCAATGAAAGCTCAAAGAACATTGTGTCTGGCGACCAATATTATAACAAGATTTGCCTCTTGCCTGGAAAATAACAGTTTTCCAATCTCAGACCAATAACTTAAGAACGCTAATCACCGATAACATGTTCGCCAATAAGCCCTCACAGTGACATAATTAAACCTGGGGAAATTTTAGTCCCGACACTATTAAAACGGGTGAAATATGCATATCAGGAATAGCTACATTCAGAAATCACAGACTCCAAACAAAGCCAATTATTAGAGAGGGAAAAAGACCATAGGTTTATTGTTATACTTTCAGTTTAAAAAAATTTGTTAAACAATTAGCGAAAATAAAAACTTGAACAGTTTGCCACTGGGAGGGTGAGAGGTGGGTTTCAACCAAGTTTAGGTGCACCAACCTCACACTTGCTCCCAAAGGTTATCTTATGAATATATACATACATGTATACTATACAGAAATATTAATATGTTAAACATACATTTAAGTTAACTTCAAATAATTAAAAGCGACAGTGAAAAACAAACTAACAAACACGACAAAAATATTGTAAATTGGTTCGATATAGCTCATTATAAGTGATGGAAATGAATGTTAATATCCAAGACGATTAGCCTCGGGTTAAGCACTTATCAATATTTGCTCAGTTAATATTTATAAATTTCGACTTGTCTCAAAAAATATTAAATCAAGATTATGTAGGATACGATTAATTATATAATTTCATCTGCTATTGGAAAGGCATTGCATTTTGTGTTTTCTATTTATTTAATATTTACTAGGGATGTCAACGGATCCTGAATTTGGGATCCGTTGAACGATCCGAACGGATATCCGGATATCCGAATATTAACACTTTGCTAATAGAAATATGTCGTTTCCATAAACATAAACGCTTCATAACTTTAATATTTAAATAAATTACGAACAAAAAAGCATTTGATATTCTCAATAAGTACTTTCTTTTTGCAGTTGTTAAATAAATAGTGCAAAAAAATTTGGAATCAAAACGATAAAAAGCTGCCTGAATGAACTATACATTTGCTGTATTTTCATCATCATTTTACTTCACAAAATGTCGCGAACAGCGAACTAGATAAAGCAGGGCATAACAAATTATTTGTTTAGAACGTAGATTTTAATAAATAATTAACGCGAGATCAAATAAAAAATGAATTCATCAATAATTTAAAAGATAGAACCAAACTGACGTAATTAAAAGTGAGAAATTGAACTATGACCGCTAAATCTGTTGTCTACAGAATTATAGCTCTATCCATTCTCAATAAAATCGATAAAAAATAAGGTAATTTTCTTTACTCAAAATAGATAAACTTCCATGGTTGACTATTAATTAGCAAGTTCTCATATACACTGTCATACTTTAACACATTTCTAAACTTGTGAAGCCCAATTAACTGCGTGTCATCACCTCTCGATAATCCGTTTAACATGCTCATGCTTAATGCATACTGACATAGTAGAAAGATAATTTAGCCAAATAAAAGTAATATAAAAAATTTAAAGTTTTTATAAACGAATATCCGGATGCCAAACTCGATCCGGATATCCGATGATGCGAACGGATATCCGGATATTCGGATATCCGTTGACATCCCTAATATTTACTCAGCACAAATAAAAAAGTCTCCACTTTTTATCCTTATAATCGCATTAAGGTATTTCATTTAATGCTTTAAATAGTATTTTATTAGTTAATCACAGCTCTCTATAAGTTTACACGAATTGATCATGTACTTAATATTCAACACCAAGAACTGTGCAACACTCCTAAAAAGAATTAATAAGGATTTAAATCTCGATATTTTCGATCAAAAGGGAGCTAATTGAAAATGATTAAAAGTTCAGGCGCTTTTAAGGACTAGTTGATTTATAATGTGTTTTGTGATATCGACAACAAGAACTTGAGACTGATTTCTTCTAAAATAAATGTAAATATTGTTTAGAACCACTATAATTCGATTTTACGCATTGAGCCGTGAATGTATTTTTGTATTTATAGATCTTTGGAGTATTCCACAAAATAGGTAAGTTAGATATTCCCATCAAAGTTCATAATGTTGAAAATGTATGACCTTGTAACAAAAAGTTTCATGGCCGTGAGGGTAACGCTGCTGATTTCTGATAATATGACATAAGGGTTTAGTGTTCGAGGGGGGTCATTTTTCTGTGTTTAATTGTTGTTGTTTTTTTTCCAATACATTCATGTAGACACAGACACAAAAAATTAAATCGTGCACATTTCTATAAGCTTTCATCAAGTAAGTTGACAAGATGTCGAGATCGACGCTTACAAAAAAACAGTTTTCAGAGGACGCCAAGACATTGTACAAAATGGTTTTGAATTATGTTAAAAAAGAAAGAGATTTTTATTATTACATTTACTACAATTTTTACAGAACGTCAGGATTAACTGGTGTCAGCGCCCCTTTGGCACAGAGGTGTTAGAGGTTATGGCGAGCTGCTCAACAGAAATATATTGTAAACAACTGAATGAACATGAACACAATTTAAAGTGAATTGCAGAAACTAAAGATAAAACAATTTTATAAATAAAATAATATCATATGAACTTTATAAAATTATAAAAAGCAAATGAAAGACAAAAATAAAAATGTAACTGTAATTGGATTTGAACTTGCAATATTTTCCGTCTCAGCCAGAGATCCGTATCCGCTGAGCTATAACGTCGTGACTGTATGTCTGCTGCTTTGAACAGGTTTTAATGTCAAATAGGTTAAGTAATTTAACGGTAACTTTGTAAATGACGCCCTTTACCTATTTAGGACTATAACAGTGGACTAGTCCGAAAGGTCACAGCTCACGGGTCAAAATTGAAATATAACTTCTTTCTGAAACCCTAATTACAATAAGGAAAACGGTAACTCAGTTGTGGCTGCAAATTTTCAAAAACTTTAAGTTTTTTTAATGATAAAAGCAATAGAAATTGGTTCAAAAAATTATTCTGAATTGAAGATAGAACAGTGGATACTTTTTGCTGAGTTTAATTTTGCTTATAAGAATTTCAAATATCTTTAAAATTGTAATTGTTAATAACAAAACATACTGCAACATAATCTCATAGTAATAAGAGTTAGTAATTATGAAACAACAAGCATACAAACACAAACAGACATATAATGATATAACAGAATAGTAAACACATTTAAAAATCGTGTGCTCTACTTGATTGATCACCTTTATGATTGTCCGCCGAACTTGCAAACTTTCACAAGCCATCATCGGCTCATCGGCCGAACCCTGGTACATGTACAAGCCTCATTGGAATTACATTTGCATAAATGCAAAAGTGGAATATGAATATCTGTAATGGGTGCATCCAAAAGGCATAACTCCCTACATAGCCAAAAAGCAGAGAGGACAAAAATGGGTAATAAAATGATCAATTTAAAAATAGACACCACAAACAACCAAAGAAAAAATGAGAATCTTATGGGTTACCGCATTGGAACGACGGTCAGTAGCAAAACCTTGCTACTGGGGGTTAAATTAAGATTCTTGGTTACTCCAAATTTAGACTTGCCCCTAAAGATCATCATATGAACAAACAAATGCAAGTTGTCTTGGTGAAATAACTCCAACCCATTAACTCAATAACGTTGCATGCAAAAGCATACCAGCATATAAAACATAAGAAGCTAATCGCATTGCCAAGCAAAATGATGGGTACTCAATGACCTTACTGAGAACACAGCCCCTTTTTAAAATTTAAACATGTTTGTTACAAATAATGTGGAGAAAGTAACACTGCCTTTTATTTTCTGTAAAAAAAACTTTAAATATAAAAGAAAGAGCTGACATTTAAAACAAATATGATGTATATGTATAGAGAAAATAATAAGACGGCATTTTTTTCAGCTGCTCGTGATATCTTTATTAAAACTTGTTTCATCTTTATTTCTTTCGCATAAATAAGCGCACTTCAAGCGATATTATGTGACTGAGAGAGACCTTGGGAATAGAAAATGAACATCAGATTAGAAATTATTTTCCGTCATTGTATAAAAAAGACAATTTTATTCTTTGTAACCATCAATAAGTTTCTTTGGTCAAGCAAATTCAAATAATACATTACAAATACAATGTTACTTGTGAGTAGGAGTGTTTCTGGTAAGTAATTTACTTTTATACGATTTATTTGTCATCTTTTAACAATGACAAAGATATGTTCAGAATACGTGTAACTTAACATTACATTTATATCTTATTCAATAGCTTTCGAGATCATACCATGAACACGTAACAAAAAATAATTCGAAAAAAGGACTGATGATTCTAGGCCTATTTGAATGAGTGCTTTACTTTGATATGGTATCAATGCTAAGAACCATTTTGTTGTTGTTATTTATTTTGTCCAAGAGTCCGCCGTATTCAAGACTGGTCGAATCACTCATACTTGTAAATATCACGTTGAAGGTTGTTGTTTTTGAATTGAAAAAGTATTTATCGTGATAATATCATAATGACATCGCTCGTTCAATTCCAATCAAAATCAAAATGAGTGTAACACAGTTTGATTAAACGGAAACCAATTTTAGATTATAAGATTTTTATCCTTGAACTTTGGTAAAATGTTCCAAAATTCAACAGGGGCTTTCATCTACATTTAAAATAAACATTTTATATATGACGAGTCTGTGTCAAACCATACAAAGTGGAAATCGATAGGGGCTAACATGTTCGCGCAAAGGTTCCATGATAATCCCATTGCACTTTTCGATTTCAGAAACTCTCATTATGCTATCATGAAATAGACTTTCTGAATTTCCAAATTCTAATTAGTTCTATTTATTCTAAAATTAAAAAAAAACAACACGTTTTTTATTCAATAAAAATAAAAGAAAGGTCTAGAACGTATGTCGATCAAAGTATAGTAAAATTTTCCTCTTGACTGTCTTAATAATAACAGTTTCCAATGTCAGATCAAACTTGTTTAGAAATCTAATAAAAATTATCGCAAAATGCCCTACTGTGTATTAATTAAATCCGTGGAATAATTTCTGTTGACGCGATGTTGAAGCATGTGTAGTAAGTTTGATAAGAATTAAACGCGTTTTCAAATATAACTTAGATCTATGTCATTTAAATCATTTTTGGATTCAGGAAATCGTAACAATACCCTGTTACCATGGTAACGATCCTAGCATTCATTAACCTTTTTAAGTCAATACCTTACCCAAGTTAAACTTGTATTGTTTGTCTGTTATTCAATGTGCCTTCAGCTCTGTACTTTTTAGGTTATTTTTGTTGTTTGTCGCATCATAGATCTGGGGTCTACGTGAAAAGGTCTGTAATATGGATGTGACTTCTCATCCATTTCACTTGAGTAGCCCTATATGTTTTGCATATCTACACTACTGGACAAAATTCGAATAGCTAGTCATGTATGTAGCAAGTTGTGTTGGACTCAAAACAATAACGAATATAAGTAAAGATGAAGCGGCTAGTGACTACAATGTTGTTCAACAGCATCTCATTATACCTACTGACCATCGCGCAATAAACAACCAGCTGACTGAATCCATAAACTTTAAGGTTACTCTAAGACCTGTGCTATGGAATACCTAGTGGATGCCTCTCTGGTAAAGTAACCACCGAATGAAATAATATTTATTTTATGCTTTCCAGTGAGGAAATAGGATTTTCTCCGTGAAATAAAAGTTGTATTTGACTGTTTCACTGTTTGTTTAGAGTTGGTGCCCAATCGCGTCATAATATTTCGAATGAGAACGTTAAGAAAACGGTTTGGGTATATGACGTCATCACGTAACATCACAAACAAACGTTTTTGGCGCCATTTCATGCATTTTTTCTGTCGAATTCACGCAAATTGTGCACTAAAAGCATAAAATAAAAAGAAAATTGTTTTACCAGTGAAAGATAGAAATATATTTCACTCATGAACTCCGGAATTATGGATTTTCACCACTCGTCAAAATACGAATTCCGGAGCTCGGTTAAATATATAAATTTTCTATCTTACACTGGTAGAAACAAATATCCTCTAAATTTTTCTCTCTGCTTAATTAATAAACAGTGCATTACTTTTTAAGAAACACGACATCGAGAGCGTGGATAGACATAGACTAATAATGCCGATTAATCATGTCCAATTTTAATTTTATTGTCAAATTAGTTATTATTCCCTCCAACCGACAACGTAAGCGTTAAATGTTTGGTGTACATGTTTGTTATCCCTTTTTTGTTCTATTTGTACTATTTCAGGTCTTGAAAACGATACATTTAGAAATATGTTATATTCATTAAACAACACCTACCACAGCACTTAGACATTATTTGTCTTGGCATCGTCATACACATGTACAAACGCTTGTCTTCTCCTTCTGGAATTTTTTCAGTAATTGTTAAGTTTTTAAGAATGGTAACCCTTAATAGAACAAAATTTACATCTTGTATTTCCAAGCCATATATATTTTTACTATACATGTCATAATGACATCTTATCAATCGACTTCTCTAAAATTATGCCGAATAACAATACCAAATATGGAAATAACTCAGAATGACATCAAAATCTACCATAAAAATATCAATATCTAGTCCTTTATGTCCCAGAACCCGATGAATTATACGTGGACAGGGTTAATCAGCATGATCGGAATACAAATTATAATAACATGTAGAACATGGCAATTTCTAATAAAGTCATAATGTTATACATATGAATGCTATCCAATTTACTGGTGAACAATTTTCCGTTTGCTGGTATATATTGTTAGTGACACAGATTACTTCAGAAATAATCATAATGCATTTTCCACCTAACAACAATACTTGTTCGCAAAGGGTAAGCACACATTATCCAAAGTTATTTATGTGTAAAGTATTAGTGGTAAGATCGATTTTCCGACGGTTGATCATTAACTCCGAATGGTGGTTGGCTTTATTTCGGCATATTGTAAACATTATAACATTAATTACACTATTTGAGGAGTCGAAAAGTTTGATGTTTGAGTTACTTTGAGTTTTGAGTTTATACTGCTACGTAGCGCGTTAAGTTAAATACAGAATATTTGCAGATAGACTATGCATGATAATGACTTAATGAACCGATCCGATTGAACCGAAACTAGACAAGTACCTACTCTTATATTGCTTGCCAAAATGCACAAGAAAAAAACAACACTTTCCGTCCACTCATTCATGTACATCACTAAGCGACTTGTGCTCTTAATCTCAAGTCATACAGCCACCCAAAACATGTCAATATATATATTGCGAATTGTTGTTTTCAAACCACTGGAAAATTGTGTTTCGATCCATTAATATATAGGGCGACGTTCTAAGGAAGGTAAAGGCTAACAATTTTATGGCGTTCGATTTGCCAATATATGATTTGTCTACATTGTCACGCCACTTCCTCATACCATCATAACAGAAGAACTTACAAGTCTCATTGAAAAGACTTTGCAAAAGGCATTTAAAGCATTATTTCTTATGACGAAAGCAAGCTTTTTACCGATGTTTCCTGTGATAATTATACTTGATGGACTTATCATGACTTGATCCAGTTTCAGTTACATCCTTTTGAGGTCGTTGAGCTAGATACTTAATGTACTATGTCAACAGAACTACTTATAATTACGTTTGTTGTAATACTTCGGCCAGTTTAAAGATCTGTGGTTACAATATCCTAGCCAACATAGATTTAGATTTGTTTAATCACCCCAAGGATATATTTCCTCCAAGTAAGTTTTGCATTTGGCGTTATCTGTGATATGCAGGGTTTATATTCTCAGATCCATTGTCGAAATGCTATTCTGTTTTCTTCCGCCAATTGCTTTCTCGTTAAGGACGTACCCATTTTTTTATCAGGGACCCATACGCCGCTGATAATAGAATGGTACAAGTTTTAGCTTTCCAAAAAGCTAGTCGGTCATTAGCACAACCTTTTAACAAGACGGCAGAAAAGTTTGAATTTTAAGGCGCTTTTATTGGATGCCATACAAAAATGTAAGTTGACTTATAGGTATTTCCTCTTTCGAATGATATTTATTTAATCTGGTGATGAATCTAACCCTGTTTGCGAACAAGTTGATAATTTACTTGGAAGTAAACCAAAATGGAAAAGTTTGTCAAACAATATTTTTGTGTCAGAAAGTGTCAGAAAGCAGCGATTATCAAGCTGTAAATATATATGAAAAGCTACGGAATATGTTGAAAACCTAAGTTTTGTCACAGTCATAGAGTGGGAGAGAAAAAAGTGAACAGTCTGTCAGGGACTCACAGGTATGATAAAATTGTTCTTTCTGATCTAGAACAATATCGTTAGAATGTTGGTATTCACTTAGCAAAAAGTATGCACTACAGCTCCGTCTTTTTTGTTAAAAGCTTATGCCAATGGCCGACTAGCTTTTTGGAAAGCAAAATTTTGTATTGTCTATTATTGACCGTTTCATGACCCGATTTGATACTTCTGCAAAAGTATGTGTATTCGCATGTTCCAAAGATTATTTTGTTGATTCAAAACCAAATTACAACTAAGTAAAGCTTAAACTTGTAGTGTCTATTATTTTCAGTTTCATTACCCGATTTAAGATTTCTGCAAAACTGTGTGTTCTGGTGTTCCAAAGATAATTTTTACATTCAAAACCTTATAAAACTTTAGCAACCAGTTGATTAGTGGCAAAATGCAAGATAACAGTTAAGCAAAATTATCAAGAAAGTACCGACGGATGTATCCATATCGAGCTAGCTAAACCATGTAAAGCATTCCCTGGGATACCTCTGATCCCCGAGTTTCACAAAATGCTGCACAAGTTCGTAGATTCGTGGTCAGCAAAATAAGTAGCTAATCTCTTTTCAGTGTTCTCTACACATTTTATTTGCTTTGGTTTAATAAATTTATAAGCTGTACATCTTTTGTTTATCATACACAGTGTACATTTACTAGACAAAATCCATGTACATGTATATGTTTCTTGTTCGTTGTCGGAAATATCTGTATGAGTAATAAGCCTAGCTGATAAGAAGCTGGAGAGAGCATTTAAGAATAGGTACAGACTCCAAATGTGACGTCCTTCAACAGCCAATACGAGGCCTCTAGGTTTTTAAAGATAACGACTGGGTAAGAGTCTATCCATAAATAACGACTGAGTAAGAGTCTAATTATCTAAATTATCCGTTCCGTCTGGAACGTGATCTTTGCTTTACATCACTGTTAACCGGTGTTCAGATAGAAAGCTCAAGTTTGGTCCATTATAATATGTCGGTCATCAGGATGACCGACAATTAATCTAAAAATACCGCACCGTAGGTTCCATGTTCACCGCCATATGCATACCATCGTTTGGGATGGATGTAAATTATACTGTTTATTGGAGTTAATATTGAGATGCGTTCAACCCGTGGCTAGGCGGCGTGGGTAGTAATATGTATTTTCAATGCTGCTTATTAACAGGCTCAATGAAACCGAGACTGCAATATTTTTTTATTTTTTCGTGTTACATAATTTTCTTGTTATATATCTTAATGGATAATATATATTTTAGGTTTTAGGCCACTATAAACAATAAGTTAGCATATTATTCCTGCCGATTTATTTTATATTGCTTTGAAAGAGACTAATGTTATTTATTTAAATTGCGCATTTTGGATGGCGATGTCATTTTGACACATGTACGTATTACTAAACATTTTGATATTTTTCAGACGAATTAAATATCAGACAAAAACTGATTATCTGTAGTCAGCATTTTTTTCTGTTGTTTGTTGCTTAACACACACTCATGATAATACAGCCAATTAAAATAAAACTGCCATACATTTTCCTATTCTAAAGATACACGCATCAGCAAAACATTAGCTTGATAATTATAGAAATTGTCGTGCCGTGTATGCTTTCAAATTTGAGCAAAACGTAGTCCATGGCAACCGGCGTGATGTGTCCTTTTTTATTTTTGTAAAACAGAAATCTATCTCTTTTTTTTCAGTATGAGAGCCAACATACATCGGGTTATTCTACGATATATCAAATATTCTGCCTTATGTTTTAATTCTGTATTTGACGATGTTTAATTTGAAGTTTTAAATAATACCGAGTCTGTTTACAGAAGCCAAAGCTGACATCACCTACCAAACGCTTAAAGCGCTTCAATATAATCATATTCAAATTAAAAAAAATTATATTACATTAAGTGTTTAATATATAAACTTGTGGTATTTTCTTAATTAAGTTTCTTATACTTCGATTTTTTCCAAAAAGTGTATAAAAAACAACCTCAACGTTGATGATTCTTAATACATGTATTTTGGTGTCATTTTGTAATTAAACGACTATATAACAACCGTTTGTTTACTTTTTGTCTTTTATATGTTGCTGTGTGTGGGGGTGGTGGTAGGGTGTGTTTGACGCTTTTCCTGATACGTGCATCGCACATTTATTGTAGAGTTTATCATCTACATTATATGGAAAGTCAACATATAAAAGTGTACGCATTACCTCCCAGTACATTTGTAAAGCAAGATGTTATTATTTCTCTGGCAGATATAATAAACTTGTTTGTAAAGTGGTTGGAGCAACATTTCTTTTTCTATGGAAACAACTCGAAACTGCTCGGAAATGGTATCTTTGTTACGTTCATTTAAATGATTTCATCTCAAATACTTGAGATTTGAGATTGGTTTCCAAGCTCAGTTTTATAACCTTGGACACTGGACTCTGTAACATCCATTAGGCACGCATACTCATCGGTCACATAGTGAGCATCGCAAGAACTAAATTCATTTTCGAACCAATTTAGAAAACAAATTATTGGCAGAAAACAAATACATTCGTGCAAATCACTTTGCCTTAATGTCATGATGATAAGAGATATATTATTATCAGACGTTTGTTTGGTGGAAAAGAAAATTAAAATTGAACTTGATCAAATCAATAGAAGAAGTCAGTAACTGTTAATAAAAATATCTGAAAGAAGCAGAACTATTTCAGATGGCATACATACAAAACATTAAGAGAGAATCAAATTGAATCTTCTGCTGCTGAACTCATGTTGAACGAATACAACTATTTTATAAATATATAACTACCTAGAGTCAAATGTGGTATCGTGTGATTTACATGAAGGCAACACACAAGAGTTGGACTTTAGCTTAATATCTTATCTTTTGCTTAGGCTGAGTGGGGTTGCTGTGTATGCTGGATGTGGCCATTCTTGATATGCATATTTCCCTTTTTTATCTTTTTTTATTCGGCGTAGCTGTCTAAGCTCACATTTGACCTAATTTATTAACCAATGAAGTGTTGTAAATAATACTCGTAGTATATTATTATGCAGCGGGAAAATTAAATAAACTATTTCGATTGGTAGCTATTTCCACCGGGGAGGCATCTAGCAGGGTGAAGAGGTATCTAGTGGGATATTTAAACAATTAGTTTACACTGTTTGAAACAATTATTGTTGTGACGTTAAGATCTTTGCTCTTCTCTTGTGCTGAGAGATGTTGAAATGAGGCACTCGTCATTGGCTAGGATTATTTGTCAACAACAGTCACTCTTTTATATCAACCTATACAAAATGAAAGTGAAAGTAAGTGGAAGTGGCTTAAAAAAACGATGTTACACTTTCACTGTAAAGCTTAAAATTTATAGTAAGTAATAAAATCTGCGAGCTTGAATTATTGTAATATTTGTGAGTTTTTAGTTAATGGAAATTTATCCCAGCTCTTTCAGTTATTAGAATGAATACCCGCCTCTTAAATCGGGCAGATGTTTATAATATGCTACGCGATATAAACAATGAGTTCGCTATGTAAGTCTTGAAGTCTTCACTAAATATATTTTATTCTTTCAGCAATTGATATATCATCTGATACATTATGTTTTAAGAATAAACACAGCCAATGCTTTTTACAATACGTTTCTTATATAAAACTCATTCTTTATCGCGACTGAGGATTTTACAATGTGCTTACTTGTCTTAATGTAACAAAAGAAAAACAGTTTGCATGAGAACTCTGAAATTCATGGACAATATACCAAAGCAACTCATACCTCAAATAAGAATATGCTGGTCTACAATGTTTAGTGCCAATTTGTCAAAATAAGGGTTTTCAAGAAATTCAAGGAAAACTTACTTCCTGATTCAAAGTGAAAGTAGAATCTACTTTCAGAGTTCTCAGGCAAACGGTTTTTCTTTTGTTTTAGTATGTGCTTGGTAATAAGAACATGAATTAGACTAAACTGAGCTTGCCAACATTAACAACATCCGTAGCTAAATACATTTCTTTACTTAAATCTAGGTGGTGATAAGTATTACCCGCAAAATTCATTTTTGAAATTTTTGCCAGTTTTCGCCATTTGCAATGTTTGCGACCTCTTAAATCTGCAACTTACGTGTAATATGTTACGCGAAAAAAGAGTCCGTTATTAAAGCAATTGCACTCAAGTCATATCTAAGAACATGTTACATGTAGCGTAACGGTTTTCAGTTTATGATTTTTATCAGATTGCAATTACATGTAAAGCATACAGCTTTCACAGAGTAGAAAGTTGTGGTATATTCAAGAATTGTTTCATATTCCTAGGAAATTCTCTTCATGTTTTAAAGAAAACACTTATAACTCTTTATTAATGTTTATTGCTCACAATAAGTCTTAAGATCTTTACTGAATTTCTTATTATCTTGGTAATTAATACATCCTCTACTAACTTGTTTTTTTTTTGTTTTAGGTATTAATAAAGCAAAGACCTTTAAATCCGCTTTTCATAAGGCCTAAAAAAAGGTTTGTTTCTGGTTACATCTTTGAAAAAACAATGGGTCGGTAGGTAGGCCTTTTTTTTAGGGGAAGGATCCAAAGCCCAGGTATATACCATCTTGGGTATAAGTAAGTACATCAAAGATTAAAATTGTTAAATTAGTATCTATCTTTTTTCAAGTTATCTTTTAAGGTATTGAAGTGTAGAAAAGGGAAAACTCACTGCATTTTATACTGTAATTCCATTGAAAAAAAGAGACGGTCGGTCGGGTAACCAGAAACAAACCTATTTTTAGGCCTAATTATTATATTAACATTATAACCAAAATTAAAATCTATTTATCTGCTCCTTAATTTGCGTGGGATGTAATTTTACATTCGAATCTAAGTTATTTTATTATAAAGTCATTGTGAAGGATTCACAATGAAATTATTTAATTTTCACGTAAATCAAGATGAAGTGACCAGCTACAAATTGCATCATTTCTTATACAATCTACGCCGATTATCTTTTTTAAAGATATTTCTTGTTAAAACTACCATCAGATGACCTAAAAGATGCTAAACATATCACAAATATGTGGCCGATTTTTTTTCTGTTTATTGCTGTGTTTTTTTAAAGGTATTAAAATCATTAACTCTTACGCTCTTTTCCTTTAGACTGTTATTATCTGTGTTTCCGTTATGTTTTTCTGAATGGATCTATTCTTCAAATGCCTGTCAAATCACCAATTAAAATAATTAAACGTTTAAGGGTTCTCGATATTGGACGATAAACAAAAAAATCAATTAACGCGAAATACAACGAATGTGCACAATTTTAGTTGATCCATTTATTATAAACTAGTGTTCAAATAAACGATACCAAACTTTGAATAAAATGTTTGTTATAGACCTCACCCATCTTTGAATTCTGTTAATGCCTGTACAGGATTGATGAAACTGATTTTTGGTGACTAATGAATTCAACCAATCCAAATTTTATGTAGCCGTTTGGTTTTAATTGTATGTCCTTACATTGTGTATTGTTTCTTTTGGACACTAGTATTTAATAACCAATAACTTCATTTAATACGGATGTTATCCCGTGTGTGGACAAGCAGTGAAGATTCGTGCCGTCTGATTAGGCTTTACTGTTCGCTGTTATTTTCACGAAGTTTCTTCTTACCAAGAAGTGAAGATGTAGTTTGAACTGCATGGATCTGGATCCACACAGTTAGCAAATGCGATAAAACCCGTATATTTGAAGGGTCGATTGTATTAACTGTAGCTAAATCTTATGCAGTTCACCAACGACAAATAGGTCACAAACACAGTTTGGTAATTTATACACGATTCACTTGAACTTATGCCCGTAGTGTATGTTGAAATAAAAGATCTATTTGTCCGTTAGTCGGCTGTCTGTTAGTTTGTCTGTCTGTCTGTCGCATGTCTGCCTTTCACATTGTCCGTCCGTCCGTCTGTTCAGACGATGCAACGTTTACAAATGGGAAACTGCACCTTGATTTACAAGACTCAGCGGTAAGCAAACACATTGTTTGCTTATTAAAAGTAAAGACGTGATAAATATCAGCGTACTGTCATTATATCCGTTCGTCGCCCTGTAAATCGTTATAAAGTCCTAATGTAACTGTATTGTAACTGATGTCGTATCCGTTTATCCATCTATTAACTATATATCGGAAAATACTGTCTTTCTAGTTTATCAGTTGAATTCTAGCTTAATACACAAAATCCATAACACGAAAGATTGAAGAACTCAAAATGCATTTACATTACTGCCCATGAACAGACTCAATCAATCCGAGCCTGCAATATTTTTACATTTGTCGTGTTCGTTGCCTTTAAATTCACTTTTTGTCTAGAACAGTTTCAAACACTTTCAAGTACGTCAGAATAGTAATATACAGAGTTGTGAACTTTATTGGTAAAATCCTTTGTCTATTGAATTGGTTTTGCCGCGAATAGCAGTTAATTCTTTCTTACTTTTTAAACTCTTTCACCCTGTTTCTAAAAAGTGTCAGGGTTCTTTCTTTTCCGAATATATATTTGCTTTGTGGTTTTCAGTAACTGTAGTTTTCATGGATATCTAGGTAATAATTGCTTACAAATAATGAATTTATGAAGAACATCGACACAATTGTGATGTTTACACCATCGTTTAAACTTGCATAATCTCAAGAAATCAGTACTTTTTTTTTGAGAAACAGCCGAGCAATAACAGCTTCATTATGTAAATTATTTTCAACATTATCAGTACTCAAAGGTCCTTATAAGATAAGGTGTGAAACATACCAATATTCGAAACAAAGAAACCAAATTGTTTTTTTTTCAGTAAAAGTTTATACGTGAAAAGATGTGCATGCAATGTTTTGATTGGCATTCGAGATCGGGGAAATGGATTTTTATTTTAATTTGTACGTTTGACACGCACAATTGTCGTTTCATCATTTCATCCCGTCAATAGGAATAAACGAAACAAGACATTTAATTATATCGTAGTAGGAATGAAGGATGTTATCAAGGCGCAATATCGTTATATTAGCGATATTGTCACAAACTACCTTATCTCAGTTCATCGACCGATCAAGAATACGCTGTCGTTTATGTACAATAACTAGTAATAAGGTTTTCTCCAGACAGATGTACTGGGAAGTGAATGCCATTCATGTAATATCTTGACTTACTTAATAAACTTTTATAAAGCTCATATAATGTGTATCCGTACTTTTTTCTACCATCAACACTTAATAAATTATTTTAAAAAAGCTTTATACTTCTCAATAGCTTGTAGACTTATTTATGTCTTTTCATTATAATGGTACTTGTTAACCCAATATACGGAAAATAATATTATAACTATATTGGTTTCACATAGCTGTAAAATTTGAATAAAATGTTTCTTCTCTATTAAAGTATTTGAAAAATACGAAATAATCGATATATTACCTGGAAAAGAAAATTGAAAGGAGGAAAAAATACCTGTGAAATGTATAGAATGAAAACAAAATAATGCAGAAAAACAGATTCACCACTCACATTACTCAGCTGAAAAAATATATATGCTGCATTTAAATGAAGTGATAAAAGTCAGTACCAGTAGAAGCAGTTGACACTTGGCTGTTTCCAATCTCAAGCAGCTATTCTGTTGACACCCGGCTGTTTCAAATCTAAAGCAGCTTTTCGACTAACACTCAGCTGTTTCCAGTCTCAAGTAGCTATTCTGTTGACACTCGGCTGTTTCCAATCAAAAGCAGCTTTTCGGTTCACACTCGACGGTTTCGGTCGCAAAGAGCTGTTCAGTTGACATTCGGCTGTTACCAATCTCAAGTAGCTATTCTGTTGACACTGGGCTGTTTCCAATCTAAAGCAGCTATTCTGTTAACACTCGGCTGTTTCCAATCTAAAGCAGCTTTTCTGTTGACAGTGGGTTGTTTCCAATCTAAAGCAGCTATCCGGCAGACACTCGGCTGTTTCCAATCTCAAGCAGTAATTCGATTGACACTCGGCTGTTTCCAATCTAAAGCAGCTATTCGGTTGACACTCGGCTGTTTCCAGTCTCGAGCAGCTATTCGGTTTAAAAAAGACACAGTCTCGTATTAGCGGCTGGTCTCCTCGCTTACTTTTCTGATATCGGCGGAATGTTGTGGGATATTGCTGAGTATTTAAATTGTTGATCCTTCCTATATTTTGCCTTTTTGTACAGGCAACCCAGTTAATTTTGAGATCAAAATACCACCCCACGTTATATAGAAATACGATATATCATAGGCATAATGTAATGATTGTCAACACCTATTGCCGGAATAAAACAATCTCACAAAAAGATACAAAAAGAACTCTTAGTAAGACTTGTAAATTAAAATTATAATATTATTCAGGATTGATAAACGGACGATGTAGACTTGACAATAATTTACGAGATAACTTCCGAAGTCTCGTTGCGAGTCTATATCTAAATCAAAATAAAATGTTGCCATTCAGTTTTATATTTTAGTTATGTTGTAATAGATGAAAAGGGAACTTTGAAAGCCATCGAGCACGACAAATATGAAAATATTGCAGGCTCGGTTTGATTAAGCCTGTTCATGGACAGTAATATATATACATATTACTGCCCACGCCGCCTAGCCCCGTTTTTAAGCGCAACTCAATGTTTACACAGGTCCAATAAAGAGTACAATTTTGACCATCGATGGTGTGCATATGGCGACGGACATGGAACCTTCAATGCGGTAATTCAGATGAATACCATTTCTTTTCAACAGCGTTTGGTCCTCAAATAAAATTATGGGTTTGTCCTTAACCAGAAAACAATGGGCGGAATTAACAGAATAAAATCTTGACAGGGGATCTTAAAATATAAATCCTGTATATCACAGACAACGCCAAAGGCAAAATTTAAAAAGCTGAAAGTATATCCTTGGAGGTGATTGAACAATATCCAAATCTATATTGGCTGGGAAATTAAAACCATCCATCTCAAAACCGGCAGACATATTAAAAAAAGTAATTTTAGAACTACTATATACATAGTACATAAGTATCGTGCTCAACGACCTTCAAATAACGTAATTGATAACAACACTGATTGAATGTACGGGGAGACTTATTACATCCACCACACGGCTCAAACAACGCTACTGTAAGATGCATTTTGTTTTCTTGTTTGTCTTTGGCGCTTGTATTCTATGCGATATGCGTTATTTAATAAAATATGACGTTTTAATGGCAATTATTTAAAATTTTGACAAGTATTTTATATTTTATTTCTGTAAGCTTTTATAGATCTATAGATCTCTTGAATATCACTTTTCTTCGCTAACATTAAGGTTATATCAAGAGCAATGTTCCTTGATAATAAACATATTTCGGTAATTTTGTTTCGTCTTGAAATTAAAAAAAGTAATATATTCATATCTGGAATCGCCACACTCACAAAACACAGCCTCCCCACGCAGTGAAAAAAAGAGAGGAAGATAGAGAGAGCATTTGTCAATTCAAATAGGACGCCACAAACAATAAACGAAGAAGAGAACCTTTGGAACGGTTAGTGGCAAAACAAATTGCCACTGGGAGTTTAAACTGGGGGTTTAAACCAGGTTCTAGGGTGCACCAACCTCACACTTGCAAATACAAATCTGTATTTTTATATTTAGTTACTTTTCTCATAAAATAAGTAAGCTTTACTTAGCTTTAAAAACACATATGTCTGAACAAGTGAAGTTGCCTACATGTTTGGTAGGTAATTGCTGAGTTAAAAGATACATAGACAACATACTATATTTAACGCTTTACATGCCATAAGCATATCAAATTCATATCAAAGGCGAGCTTGATACGGTTTTTGCTTTAATTTGAGATCATAATTAAGATCACATTTGAAATAATTTATCAAAAACCAAAGCTTCCTTGCAATATTCTAACAAAAAACAAATGTGATAACTAAAAGCCTTTTACGTAACTTAGGAAATGTTTCAAAATCCTAGTTAAATAACATTTTAAATGTTCCAGCAATATGATTGAAGTTTTTGAATGTAAAAAAAGTAATATATGCATATCAGGACTCGCCACGTTCACAAAACACAGCCTCCCCACGCAGCGAACAAGAAGAGAGGAAGAAGAATGCTTGTTATAAGTATGTCAATTCAAATAGGACGCCACAAACAAATAACGAAGAAGAGAACCTTTGAGGATACCGCCTTGGAACGGTCAGTTGCAAAACAAATTGCCACTGGGGGTTTAAACCAGGTTCTAGGGAGCACAAACCTCACACTTGCCCCAACAGGTTCTCGTATCACAAAACAAGTACAAGTTGTCTTGGTGAAAAAACTCCAACCCACCCATCGGCTCAACAATGTTGCATGCAAAAGCACACAAACATATAAAACATAATAAGCTAATAGCATTGCAAAGCCAAAGGGCGGATACTCAATGGTCTTACCAAGACCAGAGCACCTGGATTAAATTTAGCAATAACACGATGACAGGGATAAAAGAAACAAATCGAGCTTCTAGGTTCTTTAAAGAAAAGATGTATCCAATAAACCTTCACAAACTCTTAAACACCTGCCACCGTCTTCCAACCAAAGAGGTAAGCATAATGATCAACTGTAGATGGGTTAATCACCAGGCCTGCAGAGCGCTGTAGAACATCATTTTGGTAACCTTTCTTTTTAAATTTACAGATGGTTTTTAACGAATAACCGGGAGAAATTAACATTGTCTTTCATCTTCTTAAGTTTATAAATAAAATCTCCATAAAAACTGGCTGTGAAATACCTTGTTGCAATAGTGATTTTAAACTGCACCTGTATTTATGAATTAGATCTGGGTATCGGCGATAAAACTTGCAAAGGTTTTCCTTAATTTGTGATACCGATAACCTTGTTTTAAAAGTTTTTTTCTGTAATGCAAAGATTACGTTCATTGAAATCATTCACATCGTTGCAAGCTCTTGAAAAGCGAACAAGCTGTTAGATATAAACACCATTTTCAATTGACAGATTTAGATCAAGAAAGTTTGCTTGCTTTTCTGAAGTATTCGCTTTATTTAGCTGTAGTTCTTTAGGATAAATCTTATTAACCAGTGATGGAAAATGGTTATTATCTTTATTTAATAAATCATCAAGGTACCTCGAGGTGTTGTTAAAACCTGTAATAATATCATCTTTATGTTCGGTAGAAAAGATAACATAAAGTATCTTTCATAACAGTATAAAAACAGATCAGCAACAAGGGTTGCACAATTAGTACCCATTGGAATGCCTATTAATTGTTTATAAATAGAGGTACCAAATCTCCAATAAATATTATCCAATAAAAATGTTAGTGCCTGGAAAAGGTCTTGAAAGGTCCATGAGGTATAATTATCAATAGAACCATCTGTAAAGAATGCACTATTTTCATTACAAGCGATAAATATTTTAGTTTCTCTAGCAAAAGTTTTTTCAATGAGACTGGTTAGCTTTTGTCTTATTAAATTATGAGGGAGAGAAGTATACAGAGTTGAATAATCATAAGTAGACAAACAGAACGCCTGAAAATTATTTGATTTAAGCTTCTTCGAAACGTCATTTGAATTTTTTATAGACTAAAATAAATTTTTGCCAGTGGTTTCATAAACTTTTTCGCAATACCTAATTACATGTTTTTTATAGCAGTAAGACAAGTTGTTAAAAGCACGGATAATATCTTTGTTGTACAAGAACTAGAGTTTGCAATAAATCTTGCTATGTACGGTGTTTTGTGCATTTTATGCAACCATTACATAGTAGGTACTTTGTCTTATTTCGGCTCAACACTGATTCTAAAGCAAGAATGTTCTATCATATTTCCACTGTTGCACTGGCAAATTAATTACAAATTAAAAATTAATTAAAGTTAATCGGCCCAAGAATATATAATGGCGAGTTAAATCGTCAACTTAAGAAAGGCGATTAGTCTGCCGTTCATCAGAAAACTATTTTGGTAACAGGTTCCTTATAGTCTTCCATATGTTCTTGGTAAAAATCAAAAGTGACGAATTTCCTTGATTGATTCATGTTTTTTTTCTTGTCATCTATGGTTTAGTGTCTTAAGGACATAATATCGATACAGATTTAGTTTAAAAGTTAAATTATAAAACATTTAAACGATTTTCATGTTTAAAATGATTTAAACAGCACCGTTTCTGAGTGTCCTTATCTCAGAGTTTTTAACAGTCAATCTCAAAGAATACTATTTCTTAAAAACAACCGGTTGTCTGCAGTAATCCAAAAATATAAGACAGACTTGTTAATTTTTTATTAGTAAGCAATGCAGAGATCAAAGTTGTTAGATGCACAGAGACCATTAAACCTTCATTTTACCTTTAATAATGCATACTTTTCAGGAAAATCACCAGATGTATGAATATCGACAGTCTAGATCGGAAAATCAAGACATTCGACCGAACAGAAAAATGTGAACCTTTATCATTATTTATGAGCTGCATCCAGAATTAATTGTGCATGCTCAAAATAAGAATTTCTGTTTTGGGTTTGATACGCAAAGTCAAAACAATATACATGTATATGCGAAACTTTGGTACATATATTAACGTGAAATTAAGTCCCAAGATTATAAAACTGAGAATGGAAACCAGTCTCAAATCTCAAGGATCTGATTTGCTGAAATGGCGACTGGTCTGGTTTGAGTCTGGTTTCAAATCTCAGTTTTATAACCTTTAGCTTAGATCTAAATAATTCTGCGAATCATTGCAATAGATTAATGTTATTCGACCTTTACAGTCAAACAAGTGGGTTTAGTATCAACGCGTTAACAAATGTTGCACAGATCGGATAGTTATTACATACAATAACTCGTCTCGTTATAATAAAAACAGTTATTAAAGTAATGTTCATTTTCTACTCATCCGACGTGAATTTATAGTGCACGTACATCTGGATGAATCTGTGCCCAAGGTTATACCAGTCGCCATTTCAGCCGATCAGATGCTTGAGATTTGAGACTGGTTTCCAATCTCAGCTTTATAACCTTTAGCCCTGGGCTTTGATAGTTTTATATCTGACATCGATTTCTTTCTAGGCGTGAAATACGTAGTATTTCAAATAACCAAATAGATGTATTTGATTTTCAGATTGCATCTTGTTGACTCTGTGTTATGTCAATCATAAATGTTTGCCTAGTCTTAAACGAAAATTGAAGGAGTCATTCTGTCTAGTATTGGATGTCGATAAATTCAGATAAATATAAGACCCGCTATGTATCATATATTTATTCAAGAAAATCAACTTCTAACGTACATTTATGAAAGGCAGCCAGCTCTAGCAATAACCAGGCCCCAATATTATAACAACGCAGAATGGAAACCAGTCTCAAATCTTTAGGATCCGATTGGCTGAAATGGCGACTGGGCGCCATTTCAGCCAATCAGATGCCTGAGATTTGAGACTGGTTTCAAATCTCAGTTTTATAATCATCAGCACAGGTATTTAGGACAATAGTTGAAAATGTGCATGCGTGTTACTATGATGAGCGACGTTACTGACGTTTGAATACCAATTATTAGAATTGTAATTTACCCGTGTGTATTCCGTTGCAGTTTAAAATACGGAATGTCTAATTAACTCTGCCAATATTCATTTCTTTGAAACTTCATCCCATTAAATATTAATCATGGTAAAGTAACAACAATAATGACACAGTTACAAACTTTATGACCATACTTGAAGACAAATTACAGTGATACATATATGTACTTTTACAATACTTTCAACAAATCGTTTGAATAGAAAGTTTACCGGCAATCTTATTTCTCTTTATTGGACTGAAAATCTCTCTAGGCATAACAACATAAACAATTTTCCTATTCGATTATGTAAACCAAGGACATAATGATATACGTTTGTTGTCGTCTCAATAAGTCAACAATATACAAATGATTTCGGGATTTGTCATCTGGAATAAATTGTGTTTGATTATGAGAATAAATGCTCTATGATGAATATTTATTCTGACAAATGTACCTTATGTTGTGTTACAGTAACATTCAGAACATAATTACACGCACGCGCAAGATACATACATTTTCTCGTTTCCGGCGTGATTGTTGGAGATACGTGCTGTGTAGTTATTTTATATTATAACATGCTTTAAACATAATTATGTACTGCTTTATTTTCTTTATCGTTTGTTTAAAATATTCTGATGTCAATTTTTAAACAAAAATCTAATTAACCGCAAGAAGGCTTAACTGCTTTTTATATTGTCGTTGGCGAAATATGAAATTTATCTTTTTTTCGTTCTCTATTTTTGGTATTGAAAGTCTATAGTTCGAATGCCTCGTCGCTCGCAATTTGTCGGCAGCGATGTATAAAATTGACTTTGATTAGATAAAGATAAATAAGTAGACACTTTCTCAAAATATCAGTTGATGGGGATATTGGTTTACAATATCCGTTGCGGGTATTTCTAAAAGAAAGTCCATTGCTCGAAATCCGTATTGTGTAAGTGCTATTCGGACGTATAACTCGTTTTAATTCACTTGAATTTCGAAATAAACACACATTTATAAACAAGGGGTGATTGTCTCGAAGGTCTCGTATCTCTTACGACGTTCGTATCTCTGTCGTAAGACCACCGTAGTGATTTTTCTCATTGTCTAGAAGAGTTCGTAATTTACGCAACATCTTAACACTCTCGCAAAGTTACGGTAAAAAATCGACCCCATAGTTATCTTTATAAGGTTACGATGATCATTTATTCCAAATATCTAGTAAATACTATTATAGGCCAAGTAAATGTACTTTCAATGTTTCAGGCAATAGTAAGTTCTATATTAAAGCCATTTGAAGGGGATTAACTCAAAAATAGTGAAACGGGAGTTATAATATAATGTTTAATTCTATAATATTATTAATCAAGTGAATTCATATTGGACTTGTTATTGGGCCAAGGGTAGTCATATTGGCCAGAGGCCGAAGGCCGAGGGCTAATATGACTGCCCGAGGCGCAATAACAAGGCCAATATGAATTCACTTGATTAATGACAATTTCATTAATTAACACAATATTAATAGTTCTAGACTTTAAAATTGGTTATTTACCGACCTGATGAGATGAGGTGTCAACTATGATTAAAATGTCTGTCAATCTTCCATCGGTTTACAGTAGTGACCTAGCTTGTTTAAGCTACCAAGGAGATGCAGATTTGCAGGTTGTTTTGTTTTGAATACAAAAACAACCTGAACATTACTACACACTGTGGCAGCAACTCTCTTGTTCATCCAGTCCAAATTTAGTTATTATCCAAATATATCCATAATAAGACTTACTTTTTGGCACATTCCATCCACGACTTCCGCATGTAACACTCAATTTAGCATGTCTGTAAGTTATCCAAACTAAGTATTGATCCTTTTTGCAAAGTTACGCTTTATAAACTTGCTCAAATGAAGAGTAATCCCATAAAATTCACTGTCTTTTTTAGTTTCAAGAATTCTTGCTGCAGACATCCGCGTTGTTGTTGTACTAGCGAGTTAGATAAACTCAAAGATTTTTTATTACACAGAAAGAAATCAAAAGCGGCAACATGGAATGGGGTCCTACCGACATACAGAGTTATCTCAATATTCTGTCCTTAGTTACATCCCTTTGTAACGCGCACCTGTCACTGGGTAGTTCCGGTCTGAGATTGACATTAAAACAGACATGCAGTAGTCATCCGTGGTCCTTTCAAATACATTTTGATGGGGTCTGGTTGGTCAGAGATAAGCATAATGCATAAAAACGTTTGATTATTATCATTGAATTGAAAAAATTGATAGTTTTATAGTGCATCGCATAATATTTAAATTTTCTCTTTTACCCATTTTTATACGTTTGCGAGGTATGTATTTAACATCGTTATGTTCGACCCCTTCGGTAATAAAGAGTAAAAATACGCATTTCTTATGCTCAAAAATGGCAGATTTGAGGGAAAGAAAAGTAAGAAACCGTTAACGAAAAAAAGGTAGACTAGTACAATTTATAACACATGATGTAAAATAAAGTTAGACTTCCGCCAATGAAACGCCCGTTCACTTTTATACATGTTCTTTCTTGTCCATGCAACATTTTTGGCCAGGAATTTAATAGTCTTAATAAGCATTGCTTGCATGACTTAACGGTGATTGGCTGAATACTTAAGTGAACGTTTTAAAAAGCTATAATTTCGATGCCAGCCAATAAATAAATTTTCATAAAGGATACGTGCAGTTACGTAAATAGCTAAAGATGCATTTAGTTATTAACTTAAAATCACTTTACAAAGATGATGGTTATTCCTTATATGCCTGTTTCACTTTTTTGTTAATTTGACAATGCATTTTAACTTCAAAAGCACGTTGAAACTTTTTATCTACACTTTTAACGCTACGCTTTATTACCGCTTCTAAACCGGAACTACCCAATCAGCAAGGGAAGCCACTCTCAATGGGAGGTAACTCTGGATATCGGTAGGCCCCCATTATCCTCTGTCGCTTTGCTTAAATGCACCTCATATCAAAAGTCAAACTATCTATTATCATTTTTATCCATAAAAATCGACTTAGAAGTTCCAAAATGGCGGCATTTTTATTTTTAAAAGGAAGTGATTCAATTCATATTGGACCAGTTCATTATCCAATCGGAATCATGCAATCTCATATTGGCTCAGTAAAACCCGTATTGGCCCAGGGTACATGTATCTCGTATTGGCCCATTTGAGATTTCATATGAATTGAGTGCAACCCGTTAAAGGTGGACTGACTTGTACATATTGTGTCAATATTATTTTAGTTAATTAATAATGAATATTATAGATCACTTTGATTATGCATGTGATACATTTTAAGTATTAAGTTAAAAGGACAAGTACTTTCAAAGTTATAGGCAACAAGTGTTTTCTTATTTACGTTATGGTTCTACAGGACGCCGGCGCCGCCCACGACGCCACCGGACAATAGAATCCCTATGTGTCTACCTGATATCGCAGGCCACACAAAAACAACTAATCAATAATGTTACTGTTGATATAGCATTTTATCGCTTCAGTTGACCTTTTTTATTTATATCATAGTGCGACCTTCTTTATAAAAGAAATAACACACAGCACGCACATTATACTAAACGTTTCAAATTGTTTGTTAAAGAAGAATATTGAATATTTTGGAACAAACATGCATACAGATGTACAACTTTAAGTCTTTGTTCACGCGAAAACAAATGATCATGCGAGCTGTTTTGCTAAAGAAAGAACGTCTTAATGTCTTCTTTACATAAAGTTTAAAATGAAAGAAACCGAAACCGAAACATAAAAAAATGAAATCACCAGCATATGACTATTTTCAAATTGACCGCATTAATTCAGTAGTCCGGTAATGGAATAAAGAAAGGGTAATATAAAATACTAATTTATATGAAAAATGAATATAAATTGATTTATATTTCCGTGACTATTTTCTACTTGGCTCGAGTTGTAAGGAGAGTGACCAGTCTAATTAAACTTAATTCTGTGGTACAGTCTGGTCATCCTTGACGCGCTTGATCTCTGCATGTTCGGACCTTTTATCCAATCGGCGCAGGACTTTACAGTGTGATTATACCTGTAGTCCAATCATGTGCTGTTTCTTTGTTTGCCTGCTTCTGCAGCCATTTCAGAACAGAAAACGGACAGTGCAGGATCTCGTGGATTTATTTGGATTTGTATCAATTTCCCTTACCTCCCCACCACCCTCCTTTCACCCGGAGCCAAGAAACATTACCAAATTATATAACAGTCCTCAATATGTGTGCCAAATTGTTTGTATCGTTTTTACATTTGTTGCACCAACCTAGTACATTACTGTCTCATAGTGTGGTGGTTTAAATCCTCCAGCTTTATGCCAATGGTTATAAATTGTGCAATGTAAACCTTTACAACTGTATTTAACTATTCTAATTATTGTAAAATAAATCGTCTGACTCCTGGAGTCAGACATGTTCAAACATACATATAGTTGTGTTGTAATTGGCATAAATAAACTTGGAAGAGTACCAGATTATCAATATAAAGAAAGGGTAATATAAATGTAGATGCAAAAAAAATTTAGTACGGTGTTTAATGCCATAATAATAGTACCCTGTTTTAAAGCAGTTATTTTCGTTAATGTGATTCGCGACATGTAGCCGCTGCTTTATCCGGCTGTAAAAAGTATAATTGGGATAGATGTGATAGTTGTTGATAGTTGGTACGAAGCGTGTCTTCAAAACCACCCAACGCAATCGACTTTAAATTAAAAATATAATCATTCTTTACATGTTCATGTAAATAAGGGATCAATCTTCTACATTCTGTGCCCAAGGTTATAAAGCTGAGCAAGGAAACCAGTCTCAAATCTCAAGCATCTGATTGGCTGAAATGACGACTGGTCGCCGTTTCAGCCAATCAGATGCTTGAGATTTGAGACTGGTTTCCATGCTCAGCTTTATAACCTTCAGGCCAGTGCTAGCTGGTTATCTAATAGATCGCATAAAAGGCCATTCAACGATAGCAAGGATAGCAAGATATTCTTTTCAACATCTAAGCGCTCATGTTTAATGTCGAGTCTATTCTTTTCTATCTTAACACGTTGCCTTTTTATAACCAGTTTGTCTGGCTCTAAAGCTATAATGCCGCAATGATCAGCCTCTGTCAGAGTCTTACTACCGCTAGCAGAGGATGAAGTGATGAATCTTTTTCAAGGGATGGGATTGGTGTCAACCTCTTCATAGGATATATCCGCCATTTTATTGAATCTGTAATTTTCCTCACAGATTTTCAATTTGTATATTAAGTGCTGCAAAAAATAGTAGGTGACAAGGCCAAAACCAAGCTATTTATAAACTACACGGAACCATCTTAAGTAGCATATACGACGTCGTGTGTTGGATCTGAGAAACGAGAACGTTACGATGCTCTTCCAGACAATGAAACAACGACAACTTAATTTCATCGTTGCAATCTCGTAATCTGTTGTCGCAACTTAACGATACGAGAATTTTTTGAGACAACCACCCCTGAAATCGAGTGCATTTTACTGTGTCATGGTCTGCTGTAAGCAACTAAACAGCAATAGCGTGTGAAGACGACTACGATATTATACACGGTCTCTCACAAGACGTGGTTGTTCATTTTCTTGCTAGATTTCATGGAGTTAACATCGAGAGAAAACTTGGCATCTCTTTACACAAAGTTAGAATAAAATTATCTTCGCTAACATCGATCAACAAGACTTCAACAGATGCAGTTTCGTATTGAGCATTGCACAACAACAAGAATTAAAAGACAAGTAAAATTATTTATTACTTGCGCATAGACAGGTTCAGACTTGCAGCTTCGATACAGGCCGAGATATACGGCTATTCAACAATTTTATCCTATAATTTGATGTTTAAAAACGTGTTCCTATAACCGAAATTGATACTTATTATTTAAAACAAACCAACTCGGCACTAACTTGGCTAAAACACCTTGGGCTATTTTATTTCCCCCTCTACGGCCAGCCAGTGGCCAGGTTGGCCGAACGGGTAGCATCACTACCACACATAACTAGAGCTTTTCAGCTCGAGACACGCCAGCGACGTTGTCTAAGGGAGTAATGGTTTTGTACGTGGTCTGAGGTTTTGAAGATCTAATGTTGTTAAAATCAAACACTATTCATGGGAAAAATCATTTGTTTTTTAAACTCCAAGGCTGTTGGGTATGGTGGCTGATTTATGCCTTTTCGTTCTTTCGTTATTTCGCCGCGAAATAACGCCAAGCGAAAAGACGAAATAACGAAAAAATGCCACGCGAAAAAACAAAATAACGAAAAACGCCACGCGAAAAGACGAAATAACGAAAGAACGCCACGCGAAATAACGAAAAAACGCTATTTCTGCGCGAAATAACGAAAAGTCGCCGTGCAAAAAAATGCAAATTTAACGGTACAAAATAGCGTTCTTTCTAGCTTTGCCTGGCGTTTTTTCGTTCTTTCGCTTGGCGTCTTTACGCTCGGCGTTATTTCGTTATTTCGCCTGGCGTTTTTTCGTTGTTTCGCGTGGCGTTTTGTCGTTGTTTCGCGTGGCGTTTTGTCGTTATTTCAAGAGGCGTTATTTCGCTTTGCGTCTTTTCGTTATTTCGCCTGGCGTCTTGTCGTTTTTTCGCTTGGCGTTGTTTTTGTTATTTCGTCTTTTCGCGTGGCGTCTTTTCGTTATTTCGTCTTTTCGCGTGGCGTCTTTTCGTGTTTTCGCTTGACATATTTTCGTTATTTCGTCTTTTCGCATGGCGTTGTTTTTCGTTATTTCGTCTTTTCGCGTGGCAACGAGAAAAACTAACAAACTAAAATACCGTGAACAATGTGTAAATTATACATCGTTTATCCTTCGCGATTGCACGTGGTGCGTGGGGCTGCACGAGGCGTGTAGGGATGTCGCGCTATTCGAACGGATTATCATTCTCTTTTCCGAACAGGAAATTATAAATGAATAACATTAAATCATTTAAAAGAAAGCCACTAACACAGCGGAAGCATACGATCAATTATACACTCCGGACTTCAATATCTATCAAAAATTTATCTAAATACATACACAACAACTTATTTGCAAGTAATCAAGTATTTCTGCGTCACCCGTTGATAAATAAAACTGAACCATAAGTATTAAAAACGTAGGCCAATTAATATCGAAGCTGCTTAATTGACAAGTCCGAGGAAAATAAATGCTACTAAATGTTACTATGTACAACGTCCTGAAATCTAGATTAACGGAAAGAGGAGCAGGAGTCATTATACAAAAAAAAACCAGAAAGAAAACAAAACAAAACAATTTACAGTTCCGAAAATTTTCGAAATGACGTTAACAAAATACGTCAAAAGTCTCGCTATGGCGGCTTAATACCTTTGCATATTAGCTGGGATGACGTTACATTAGCATATATCGGAGGTTAGAGTAAACAAAATCTTAATCTAAAAAGCTGTTAAAGGCGACCAAGACACTCAAAAGAAAGTTGTCGGCCCTGTCCCACAGAGCAGCCTTGGGAGAGCGTTCTCTCGGCCTATACAAAAAAACGTCTCAATGAGCGTGTTGTCGAGGTTCGCAAAAATAATAAATAAATAATAAAAATGATTTAAAAAAAGGCTTTGCTTATACTCTAACAGCAGTTGGGTCCCCAATATAAAAATTATTGGTGCCGACCCTCCTTGGATGAAAAATAAAAAAAAAATAATAAATAATAAAAAAGAAAAGGTAAGTGAAGAAAACAAACAACAACATAAGGTAAGGATTTAGTCTTGGCTGCTTCCTGGGATGTAAAAAACTTATCAATGAAATAGCGATTGATCCTACCCTTACAAAAATCTAATGGTATGACGTACATGTAGATGTAAAATACATATTTAACAAGAAAAAGTAAAACAGTAACTTACTGTTTTACAGACGGTCTATTATTCAGAGACAACTGAACAGTTTCTCACACAATTGTATTGCAATGTCTAGCCCATTTGTTGATTTGTTTCAATGATATTTTGAAAGAAAGCAATCCAACATGCATTCTGATTTCAAACCTTGCCTATCAGTATCACACTTGTTCTTACAAATTTTCATAATTTTCACTTTTGATAGTGTTCTCACCACATGTTATTTGCCTATCAAGTATGATACATGTATGTTTTTTTTTATTTTGAAGAACAATTCAATATTCTATGAATTTTATCATTTTAAACACTACTATGGGTTTCAATTACCATACCCTTTAGAATACAACTTCTTCCCCAATGCTTATAGTGTTTACAAAATATATAATTTAAAAACAACAGTATCAATTTATTTTACCACAGAATTGATGAAAAGATATTATGTATTGAAGACATTCAGGCTACCTCTAGTTCAGGCGAACTTAACTTTGGAACATTTTTTCTTACATGATAGGGTAATCTTTTTAACTTAAGACTTATTTTCTGGAATTTCTTACTGAATAGCTCATGATTTGACAAAAAACATGAAAGTGTGTTTCATTCTGTTAAATAAACTTTTAAAAAAAATTTTTTCACAGAAAGTTTCATAAATTTATGTAAAATATCCAATACACTATATTTTGCGAATTTCCAGAAAAATATTTAATAACAAGAGCTGTCAGAGAAGACAGCGTGCTCGACTATTCGAATAATTTAAAACAAATGCAATTTGAAGATTAAAACAATAACAACTATGGCCATACATTCATGTGCAATCAGGAAAAATATTAACAAGTGAATGGTAAGGGAGAAATTCATTTCAAATAACAGAAATAATTCCTTAATGTACCATAAATATTAATCTGAATAGGGGAATAACTATGAAATATTTCTGGATTTGTTAGAAAACTTGTTAGTGAATTTTTATTAGAGACATTTACTTTTAGTTCAATATCAATCACTTCAGTAATGTTACAGAAAAAGAACTGAAATGAAAATATAATGAAAGTTTGAAATTGATACCTTAAGTATTTGCAAAGTTATTGATGAAGTGCACTTAAATGAAAATACAAGTGAAAAAAGGAACAGTGGAAAAAGGGCATAACTTGTAATTGTATTACAGTTGTGGGTCTTGTTGGTAATGATGTAGATTTTGATGGTGAAAAAATATTCAAAATCTCAATGAAATATCGAATAGTCGAGGTAAACATTAATGCAAAAGGGGCATAACTTACAAAAATATTTCCAATAGAGTTATGGATCTTTTTGAAAATGATTTAGAAACTGATGGCAAACATATATTCCAAGTTTCAAAGTAATATCTCCTGTTGTTTCAAAATTATGGGACAATTGCATAAGTGAAAAAGGGGCATAACTTGAAAAATATTGGTAGCAGAGTTATGGGTGTTGTTGATAATGACCTAGATTTTGATGGTGAATATATTTTTCAGGTTTCAAGGTGATAGCTTTCGTAGTTTTAAAGTGAAGGACCAGTGTATATTTTGCTTAACTCAAAATTTAAGTGAAAAAGGGGCATAATTTGAAAAATATTGGAAGCATGGTTATGGGTCTTGTTGGTTATGATGTAGATTTTGATGGTGAAAATATATTTCAAGTTTCAAGGCAATATCTCAAGTAGTTTTAAAGTTATGGGCAAAATGCATATTTTGCTTAACACAAAATATAAGAAAAAAGGGGCATAACTTGAAATATATTGATAGCAGAGTTATGGGTCTTGTTGGTAATGATGTAGAATTGATGGTGAATATATATTCCAAGTTTCAAGTTGACATCTCAAGTAGTTTATAAGTTATGGACCAAAGTGCATATTTACGTAACACAAAATTAAAGTGAAAAAGGGGCATAACTTGAAAAATATTTGTAGCAGAGTTATGGGTGTTGTTGGTAATGATGTAGAATTTGATGGTGAATATATATTCCAAGTTTCAAGTTGATATCATAAACAGTTATGGAACGCCTGGAAGTTATCAGCTGCTTATCAATTTATTTTACTTCATAACCTTGCTTATTTCAATGCTGTTAATAATAATAACTTACATGCAGCTAAAATCTGATTGAGTTTGCAATATTTCCATAACATGACAGAAATCTAAACACTGGTGAGGTGAAAAATGCATTATAAAAACACTACATGATGAGTACATCCTTCATTTTTTATTGTTGCATCATTTTAAGACACTAAGAAATCACTATGGCAAGCGGTTTGCACAATTGATCCGATATCCATGGTTAGAGACCAAAAACTATAGATATTGATCCGATAACCATAGCTATTGACAATAACCAGGGTTACCGTCCAATAACCATAGTTATTAGTGAAAATCCTAGATATCGGCCGATAACCGTAGTAATCGTCAATAACTGTGGATATCGACGTAAACTATAGTTACCGACTGAAAGCCATTGTTCTCTGCGTTAGCTGTGGTTACGGTGATTACAATTAATGCAGATTCTTGCTTTTTGATGCAAGCAAATTTGAATTTTTCCACTTTTGACCCCACCTAATTCAGAGCTTGGGGTAATTTTGATGCAGAAGAATTGAGGAAAAGTGGTCAAAATTTTTAAGAATGAAGAGATATTGTGTCGTTTGCAATTTCATTATGAAGCAAATTTTATTTCAATTATAAAAATTAATTTAAATGATGTTAAAGCAATTCTGTAAATAATAAGTAAACTGAAAACATTATATGACTTGTGACCATCTGATTATGACCCCTTGAAAATTCCAAACAGGGGTCAGATGATCCCTGGTTTTTAAAAGCTATTGAAATCCCTGGATCAAGGGTTCCATTTGACCCAGGAGATGACCCTTTGACTTAAAATTTTTCAAAACCCCTCATATTGACCCCCATGAATTTTAGCTGAAGGGTCATCTTTTCCTAAGAAAATGGGTATTTTGGCCTTTAGTTGCCTAAATCCAGTAAAAAGTTACCAAAATGACCCTTGGGATTTGGCAGCTAATGGTACCCCTGTGTATTTACGCTCAATATCTAGGGTTTTCACTAATAACTATGGATATCTGATCTATTGTGCAATTGGCACAAAACTCTAGATATAAATTCTTGGCTGTTGCTTTGCCATTGTAACTGTTTGACATGCCGTTTGCCCAAATAATCCAATATCTATTGTTATCGACCAATAACTATGGATATTGGTCAGATAACCATAGTTATTGATGATAACTAGGGTTACCAGCCAGTAATTATAGTAAATGGTGAAAGACCAAGTTCCCGGTCAATTATCATAGATTTCATTCATATCTATTGCACAATAATTCTGATATCCACAGTTATTGGTGAAAACCCTAGATATTGCCCGTTTACCACGGTTAAGGCCGAGAACTATGGTTTTCGGCAGGTAACTATAGTTTTCGCCTATATCCATAGTTATTGGTCCGATTACCATAGTCATTGATTATAACTATTGTTATCATCAGGTATCACCAATAACCATAGATGGGTCGATAACCATGGATTAATTCCGCTTGCCATAGATCAGGCCACACAAAAACTCATACAAATACATCTTGAAACTTTCAATAAAACTACACATACATGTATTATGAATTTATGAAAGATGTTTTGGGACCATAATACAAAAGTTACTCTAAGGTTACATGCACTACAGATTTTCAAAGCACAACTTGTTGAAGTTGTTCGAAAAAAAATTAAACACATCTTTTCACAAAACACAAAATATATTAAATTTATTAAGACAATTTCTTCTCGGGCAAAATGCGTTATAAAAAATTTGTGAATACATCAGGAAATAATTTTATTTCTTGATGTATTCACGAATGTTTTATGTCCTCGAACATTGATGCCCCCAGTGCTGCAACATAATTTTTAATAACAAAGGGTTATAACTCTAGTAAAAATGAAAAATATCCTTTCTTTACAATCATCTACACATCCTGCTTGATCATCTGTGCAAGTTTGAAAGAAATCAGCCTTATTGCTTAGGAGGAGTTGATGCCACAAGATTTGGGGACGTACATCATTACGGGCGAGTGCAACTCTACAAGTATGCCTCCCACTTTGTGGGAGCATACCAATTTTAAATGCAGAATCCTTAAACACATAACAAACATACTTTCAATGTATGTGATGTAGACCACTATTTATTTTATGTTTTCCAGTGAATTATAGAATTTCCTCTGTGAAATAAATGCAAGTGATCATTTCTTTAACAAATTAGCCAACAAAGAAAAAATCTTCCTACCTTTTGATTATGAGCCAGTCTCACTTCATATGTGTTGACCAATATCGAATTGGTCTAATAGTAAGCTTCAACTAACAGTGACTTCACTTGCAGATGAGGGTGCTTCTTCATGTTAATCTGTAGGCCAGGCAACAAAGATGCACTTGCTATCTTATATGTTCCTATATGTACAGCGACACTGTCCATATAAAAACGTAAAAAACAGCTCTTTTTCAACACTATTCTGGATCTGGATGTATTTTCAGCAGTGATTCTTGATTAGCCATGCTTAATTTCCATGCTTCAATATAATCTTGTTCTACAATAAGATGTTCACTTAATCAATCATTCCAAACTGAATATCAGTCATTAAATAGCATCTTAAATCCACAATTTAGTCACCGAGTTTATCAGTTGTTTTCAAATTGTGTAAACATCCGGTATCGATTTCACACTTTTCCAAAGATAACAATTTAACACAAAGAATCAATGGAACGGAAATATAGCATGTCACTAACATGGACAACTGTGTTTTTCTCAGCAGTAATAAATGCCGATCAAATATTAAAAACTAACTTTTGATAGATCGCAACAAGGTCAGCAGTCGCTAACAATGTTCACTCTTTTTTATTACAACACGCTGCAAGTCAGATGACCTACTTTACTGTATTCCACACCAGGGGGCATGCAAATTCATTTTGATTCATTCCTCGTAATGATAAAATTGTTCAACACAAATCTATATGCAACTTCTTTTAAATTATAAAGTTTAACAATGCAAAGTGTTCGATTTCTGCAATAAAGTTGTTTATTTAGTTCTTTTTCGCGAAGTCCACGACAGTCGAATTACTATTACTGCGCATGCGCGACCATCCTGGACACAATACAATTAAGACTTAATAATATATATCCCATACTAAGTAGCATTAATATATTCCCACTACCTTATACCGTCTTGAAAATGCAACAATAGGAGAAATAATCCTTTGAACGTTGTTCAAAGAACTAAAGCGTATAATGACCCTTGTTCTACTTTTTGTAAAATTCAATACAATACAATAAAATAAGATTAATTTTGAGTCGAAACGACGAATACAAGACATCATAAGATCTCATGAGCTTTTTAACCGATTATAGCACATGTAAACAGGGTTAAAACAACTCTTAAAAAGGCTGTTATAAAAGCAGTACATTTAAGAGTTAGATTACAAATAATAACAGATATCAATTATTAATATTCAAAAACTAATGGTTAGTTATTTTCGTTTTGCCTTTCAGAAAATGTTTGCCTAATACTAGTTTTTTCCGGGAAACAGCATGGTTAACATACATCAGGAACACAACTTATACACAAGGCTAAGTATAGTGTAAGACTGCTGTAACTATTTGCGGTAAGTTTTTAGTACTTTTTATACCTTAAGACTGTTTTCGTCATCGAATTGGGTAAACGTGTACGTGGTCTACCATTCTGACAACAGTTATTACAAATAAATTTTGCTTAAATGAATGGAAAAGTATCTAAATATACAACTTTATTCACCCTTTGAATTCCATATAACATACTCCTGATTTGCTGAAATTCGGATATTATATCTCTCAGGTCTACAGATTTTCAATTTGATACATCATCACGCGTTTTGTTTACTTATATAAATAAAATAATATAAGATCTGACTTATCTACTGAAATTCGAATTATTCACAAAATAAAAGGTACTTTGATCGTTTTTTTTTCTGTGGCATAACGAGTTACTAAATCTAGCCTTTATAGCTCGGCTATTTCATTTTATCATTTTACATCTATAATCATTTTTGTTGGAAAATTTTATCCCTAAAAGCGGAACAAATATTTATTCCAGTGTGAATATCGGGAATAAGTCCGACCTCCATTATTTTATATGAAAATCTAAAACATTACGTTGATCTTCTAGAATGGTCTTACCGACCTCAATTCGTACTTGGCTCCTCATGTTCATTCATTCTCGCCTTTGCCATACACTTACTCAAGTATACAAACTTTGTCATAACGTCGCAAATTGAAGTACGACATTTCAGGAAAAAATCTAATGACTTGATGTAGGCTGACGGTAAGACAGCGACACCGCTCTTATAAACGAGAAAATAAAGTTAATAAAACATAAATATTGACTAAGCATCATCGTGGAGATAAAATAAGCATACGCGTTGGTAGTTCGTAGCAATATTGACATCAGAATCGAACCTCATATTGGCGCAATACATTTTCCACATATTGTGTAGCAAATCGTATTTTTAGTGGCCCTTCAACACACAGAATTTGCATTTCAGGCATGGCACATTATTTGAAAACAGACAAATTACACCAAAACCAATCTTTGTGGGATTCAGTTTCCCCTTATATTTATATACAAGAAATATCTTTAAAAAAAGATAAACGGCGTTGATGGAAAAGATTTAATATATAAGAAAGAAAGAAATAAAGAGCTTGCAATAATTTCGTCTGATGATAATACGTCGATTAAAGAAGAATGTCTAATGTTAACTGTACATTTATTCAGTTTCAATAAAATACCTCTTGTAGAGTTAGTACTAATGACGAATAAATGTTATTAAAATACAATAAATGAAAATAATGACAACTTGTTACAAGAGCGAAATCTACCAACTTTTACGTAAATTAACTTAAAAAAAGTGTCCCTCCCGAGTATTGAACCCGGGGCATCCGCTTGAGAGGCGAGTGTGATAACCACTACACCAAGGCGATTTGAATGTCTGGACTTGAAATTAACAATCAGTATCAAAGGACCTAGAAAGGAACCAGTAAGAACCAGAAATATCTGCACTTCTCTGTCGTTTTACACTGTGTATTGTACTCGAGTGTTTACCTGACACCCATGAATATTCCATATAAAATCGTATTTAAGCCATCAATTGACTTAACTTGTTATTTATACCGTAAATATCTTTTTCTCTAATACAATTATCGCTTTTAAAAACGAAAATGCCCGAACATACATGTATAAGTGCCATGTAAATACTAACACACAATATAAAAATCGTTACGGTAATCATTAACGAGACCCACTAATAACCAATCAAAATAATCTATTTGATTTTCCCGCTGATTAATAAGTTTTATTTACAATATTTCATTGGTCGAAAAACTAGGTCAAAAGTGAGCTTAGACAGCTAACGCCGAAAAATCATTATATAAAATCATTATCATATGTGTTTTATATGTGCCATGTTTAACTTTCATTTTTGAAATAAAATATCGCGGCCTTATCCCATCATATAATTGTTTGTCAGTAATTAGTTGTGCGTAAAAGTAAGGTGGGTAAATAGGGCTGCTGTATTGCTGCGAAGAAGTCCTTGTCTCAATAGTGTGGGGTTCGAACCTCCAGTATTAAAGCATATCGAAATCCACTTAACCAGTACATGCTATTAAAGCAAGCTACGTAAGTCTTGATTCGAACCCGTCAGGTTTATTTACAACTCTCAAGAAAGAACATCCAGCCGTAACTTAGAGCACCACTCGCATAAAATAAACACAATATCACCGAATCTTCGTGAAACATAAATTTAAAAACAGATTAGATTTTTTATTTAAATTGACAAGAGCACGTCATAGAAAAGTAATGCATCGTCAATATTTTTGTAAAGTTCATCGACTGAGCGAGTGTGTGCTGACATATTCATAATTCTTTTTAGTTTTTCCCACAAGACATGTGAAGAGAAACAAATTTCAATTCTGTAATTGTTTCCTATTAAAACAACATGTTGTACTCTTATAAACTGATTTGATGCGAAAAAAATGCGGAAGAAAAAGATGGGAGGAATAACCCTAGCAATCAAGTAAATAAACTTAACAATTGTAAAATTCAATTTACATGCTGAACAATTCTATTCTCTGAAGAATGGCCTGTCCTGTTTATCAATTTAGAAACGAAATCAGAATACATGTTTTAACCCGACTTCAAACGTTTGGTTTAAATTTGAAACCAAAACAAACTTAAAGAATTATGGGTTTAAAAAGGAAATAGTGATTTATAGTAGTAGTATAAATGAAAGAATATCTTTTTCATATATACGGGTTTTATCGCTTTAGCAGCAAATGTAGATACATAGCAGTTAGCTCACACCTGGCTACTTACCTGGATCTAAGACGGTCGCTTGTTAGTAAGAAATAACCTAATGAGTTTAAATGTTCATCCTTAACGGATCGCAGGGATGTGCAGGTTAATCTAAATCTATGCTCTTCACCCAGGGTTGAAGGTTATAAAACTGAGATTGGAAACCAGTCTCAAATCTCAAGCACCTGATTGGCTGAAATGGCGACCAGGTGATAACAGCCACATTCAATGGATTAAAGGGTTATGGTTAAAGACCGATTATTCTAATCCCGAAGTTTTCCAACATTGCAGTTCATCAAGTTCTAAATTTACTTTCGGGTCAAGCCCTTAAAAGCCCTTAAACTTACCTTAACATTCATATCCCATTTCTGTCAAAGCATGATCAATAATCTTTATTCCCATTTTATCCATAATTTTATTGCTTAAGTAACTTCGAAACTTTTGTGATTATTTTGTCAATAATACCGGTCATTTTAAAACGCTGCTACGTCTAAAATTATTAACAAATTGCAAAATGATTGGCTTCAACAAACAACATTAACCCTACATTTTTTTATAAATGACTTTATTTATAAATATAAAAAAAAATATTTTTCCAATTCATTGTTAACTGCTCGCAAACCAATAATAAGTAGTCTTTTACCAGCACCATTTGTTCAAAGATGAATCTCAATATTACTTGATGGCGGACGATGGCGGATTATTGGCGGACTGCAGGAAATCAAGCATTTTTAAAATTCTATTTTTATCTATTTTGAAAGAAAACACAATCATATAAGTTCTAAGATTGTCAAAAGCAATCTGATAATATATAAAATTACGAGCGTATGCTCATAAAATGGTCCACTGAACATGATTTGTATAATATAGCGATATTATGAAATTCGCCACAAAAAGTAAAAAAAAATCGCGGGAAGACAAGGGAATGGTATTTGGAAGCTGCTCTTTTATGTATAGGTTAATAAATGGGCAAGCAGTGCCACTTGTCGATAATGGCCCTGTCATATGAATAATGGCCCTATTTATTACATGTGTACGTAATTTCCCTTCACTTTGTACTTGATTGGGCACTTTCATTGATACAATTACTACACCATGATGTCAATGACTACTTCATTTGAGTTTATATGTGACGTCATTTAACGAATGTCTACTATTTCATTCAGTACCATTTGTTTACTTTGTTTACATTCAAGAGAAAGGATAGGAATTTACTAAACTTTGAATGCTAGAAGTGATAATCCTTGTATGAGTCTGTAAATGCAATGATTTGAGAGTGTTTCATTCTTATACCTCTGCTGCGAGCTTCTTTTGGCTAGCTATGTGAATATTATGAACAAATGAATGGAAAAGAAAAAGGAAAGAAGTGATTTTAAATTGGGAATATTTTACGGGTACGTACAATTTATTCTTATTTTAATGATGAAATGTGATTAAACCAATGATAACAATTGAAAACCTTAAAACAAAATCGCACGGCCATTATGACCCTGCCTCTCATAAGTTAATGCCCTGCGACCTTGAATAACGCTTCCGGTCGTAACGTAAATTTGTTACTATTTATAGTAACACATGTAATAATGTAAAGTTAAAGACCAATACCTTAATATCATCTATCATTCCATTTTGACATTTTAAAACATGCATTATATAAACGCAAACAGTTCCTTTGCTTTATTTCTTACAAAAAATGTTGCTTTCGGTGCATGATGAATTTTACCGCTTTCTATTGTCGTTCGACTGCGTCAGAATAAATGTGATGTCTAATAACAATAATAATTCTATTTCGGAACGCTGTTATTGAAATAAAACCTTGTTACCCACTTTTTTGAATACAATTGCGCTTTCTAAATCTTTATATGCTACTTCACGGTATGTATCCCAATAATCAGCACTCGGATGACAATGTCAGGCTCGGATGATAAGAGCGGCTCTAGTTGCGGATGAGAGTGAAATAAACGTTAGTATTTTTACTTTTATCTTTTACTAATGCCGATTTAAATCACGTTAGTGATTGCAATTGTTCTAGGCCAACATAAGCTATATAAAACTGCAGTGGGTTTTGCAGACAGTCCCTACATTGTGGTGAAAATCACCAAAGAAGGTGGAAAATTCGACCCATCGCTCAAAATTAAACAAGTTTCTATCTGTATTTAGGTAGTTGAGTGAAGAAAACATAACTATTTGATCCTTTACTGTCCCTCTGTTAATAAACAATGACAACATGGTAACACAGTTCGGTAAAAATGAATCTAAACCTTACTTTTTTCTGAAGATGTCATAGCGAGATGGATAATCGCTGGCTTCAGTGAAGATAATATCTGGCTACATTTAAAATTGTATGGAAAATGAACAAACTGACCTTTTCATCATATTGTTTATTAGCTTTAAAGTAATGTTTATTAGTTTTTAGATCCATTTTTTATCTTCCAGGACCAGAAGTCATTGTCCAACAGCTTATCTATTTTCGGTAGGTAATGATGAATGTTGTCATACAATTTATATTGGCACTGTAGTAATCTTAAGTGATTTAGATGTACAATATATCATTTCATATCATATCATAATTCAGGTTTAACGCCTATTGAGATAACCTAGTTTGCTAGTTTTCAGCGTGTAGTTGTTAACGTTCAAAATCATTCATTGGTTCTATGCACACACACAGTTCTTTACACCGGTGACGCTCCTGGATGTGACCAGTACTGAACACCATACTGTGATACTAAATTCCCAATGTTTATCCATAGATATATGTTCTGTTTTGATATACGATGCTTAGCAATATAAAAATTTACAAATATACCATTCTTTCTTAGAACCAATTCACACTCTTATCAAGTTAAGCGCCACGAAGTGTAATAAATTGCATATTTAATTACATTGCAGAAACTATGAGCACTGGTTTCAAATGCTACTAGTGGGGCACAGAGTGGGAATCTTTGACAGAGGTTGTCTCCCACTTGACGCTATAACATGGGCATTCGTGCATCAAATACCATGAATTTCTACTAGATGAGTCAGCTGGTGAAAAAGGATACCGTACTCGAGTTCTACCAAGTGTCATACCAAACGCAGTGACATACCAACAAAAAGGCATCACAGTCACAGATGGAATTATATTCATCATTCATAAAAAAGATGACACACAAGAGATAATCGCTACAGCATCTTTAAAAACAAAAAAATGTCCTGTTAGTTCCAAACATTTTCTAATATAAGTTTTTCTGGCAAAACACAATTGAAAAGTCACTTGTGACTTATTTTATTTATTATAATATTTATCCATCTAGCAGAAAGATACCGACGGCTCTTCTTTATATTTTTCCAATAAACATTTTATTTCATTTCTCGTTTCATGTTGAATCTGTTATTTCTATTGGTTGCAAAAGAAGCCACAATTTGTCAAGGAAAGAACTTTTACAAGTGTGAATCCCTTCATCAAAGAACATGTTGTTAAAAATTGGCCTGTAGATGAGGTGTCGTTTGAAGCCATTGTTGACACACATACGCGCGGACAAATGGCGAACATAAAACACGATTTCACAGTTGAGAAATGATAAAAACAGTTGAGAAATGTATTGATACATTTTCCTGAAGATAAAATTATAAGCCTGGCCATTCAGGGCTTTTTCAGCTAGTCTCACGGGGCCGAAAATGGGCCCCATTCCCAATGCCAAATAGGAGCCATTTTTCCCAATTTCAAGAAAAAAATTCCCAATTTTAAGAAAAAAATTCCCATTTCAACAGAAATAACTTATTTTGCATACAAAATAGAAACAAACAAGAGAATCTATGTAATCAAGGGACTTTTCAAATTACAAAATTAGTTTGTTTACTTTTGATCAGTGATCTGTTAAATCTACATTCCTTGAATTTATATATGCAACCTGTTTAAAACCACTAGATACCATGTAAAAATTCCCAATTTGAGCAGGGGCCTTTTTCCCAAATATCCCTGAAAAAGCCCTGCCATTATTCAGTTTCAGCCACCTATTATCTCTAACAAGTTTTACTAAAGCCAGCGATTATCCATCTCGCTTTGACATCTTCAGAAAAAGTGAGATTTAGATTCATTTTTACCGAACTGTGTTACCATGTTGTGATTGTTTATTAACAGAGGGACAGTAAAGGATCAAAAAGTTATATTTTCTTCACTCAACTACCTAAATACAGATGGAAACTAGTTTAATATTGAGCGATGGGTCGAATTTTCCACCTTCTTCGGTAATTTTCACCACAATGTAGGGACTGTCTGCAAAAACCATTGCAGTTTTATATAGCTTATGTTGGCCTAGAACAATTGCAATCACTAACGTGATTTAAATCGGCATAAGTAAAAGATAAAAGTAAAAATATTAACGCATTTTCACTCTCATCCGCAACTCGAGTCGCTCTTATCATCCGAGCCTGACATTGTCATCCGAGCGCCGATTATTGGGATACATACCGTGTACTTAAGCATCTGTGTTCTTTTAATTTTCAGTTACTCCACAAATGACGTCTTTGGCGAACAGGTATTTATTGTAAAACGTTTTGTAATAACACTCTTACAAGTGACATGTGAAAATAAATTATTAAATCATAGGTGATTCTACAATTTACAGAAACTAATAACTGCACAAAAAGTCTACATATTTGTCATAAAATAATAGCAGCGATTTTTCCTGGACAGAATACTTATTCTTAATGTCATAAGCGTATCATATTTGCGGCGTGGGCATTTCTGGAGAGGCTGTGATTAAAACCGGATCTAGACTGACTGGGAAGAAACTAATTAAACAACACAGCTTATACAGATAGAAACATGTTTTTGTTTTGATTAGTTTGTTATTGGTCTTGTTATTTATGTACGTTGCGTGTTTCCATTATTTCATATGTCTGTCCCTGATCAAACGGATCACGTACTTCCCATAAAATTGCGTGGACAGATGACGGAGACGACTAAAATTTTTTGAAACGGGTGCAGTTAATGCCACATCAAAATAGTGTAGGTTTGAAAAAATACTTCATTTTAAAAAAAGAAATTTAAGACGTCGAACGATCTTCGGATTGTTGTTTACTGTTACTAATTCTCTTTTTTGTTGTCATTTTTAAATTTAATTATATATTCGACATATGCTCCCCATTTTTTCTTCTATATAGCGAAGGGCTGTGTTTTCTGCATGTGTCTCCTACAGTATGCATATTTAACTTTGTTTAATTTTGGAGAGAATCAGCTACTGTAATCATCATGATAAAATTAAACGTAATCATAATGACTATCTGAACAGTCGTGCCCAAGGTTATAAAGCTGAGCATGGAAACCAGTCTCAAATCTCAAGCATCTTATTGGCTGAAATGGCGACTGGTCAGATGCTTGAGATTTGAGACTGGTTTCCAATCTTAGTTTTATAACCTTCAGCCCTGAACAGTCGTTTAAGTAAAACGGGTTAAACAACCTTAGGACTTTTTATAATGTTTCTATCGTTTAAACAATAACGATTCCATTTAAACTGTTTTTTGCTCAATGGTGTAATTTCATTTTCTTAATATCATAAAACACAGCTGGAAGACGGAAGAATAGCTTATGTCTATTACATGGCTAACATAAGCAATAAATAAAGGGGAGAACATATGACAAATCGTCTATCAATTTGAGAAACGTGATTAGTCTGTCGTTGATGGAAAATTATTTTGGTATCTGGCTCCTAATAGTCTATACATACGCTATTGTGGTACAAATCAAAAATGATAAATTTCCTTGATTACTTTTTGTATTTCTTCTCATTTTAGCTGCTTTTCTGCGGATTGATGCTGAAATCGTTTTGTTACGATTTGGATAATAAACTCTTATAATGAAGAAAACCATCTGAAACGAGTTGTTGTCAAATATAAAGAATAACTAAATTTACATTTATTTCAATATGTTATTGTCATATGGTTGTCTGCAAAAAGTGAAACATGTTGGCAAGTTTGCTTTAGGTGAACAATGCAAATCAGAAAATTTCTTTAACAAAAAATACGTCTCTTCCCCACATGGCAAGTTAAATTTAAACAGATAGAGATTAAAGTTAATAATATGACTTATTTAAAATGACACTAAAGATCTAACATATAAACCCTTGACCTTTGTGGCATAGACAGTATCGTTTGTTTACCACATGAGTTAAACAACATCTTACAACATCTTACATTGATCGACCTATGAAAACATCACAGATTTTATAAATTGCAAACAAGTAACTTAGCTCATGTTTGCCATGTGATTCACCGATGTATTTTTATACAACACGTATGAGAAACCCTCTCAAATGATAGTGCCTCTAGCTGGGATTGAACCCGCACCGTCACGGCGACAGCGCCTAGCCCTGCAATTCCTGCGACGCAACCAATTAAGCTAACCGGGGCAACTCCAAAAAAGGTTGATCGGATAGCCCTGATATACGTAACAATCACTGCATGACATCGGTAACGGGTTATTTTACTGATAACAGTACTGACTTTATGTACGGGGAGACTTTTTACGGCCGCCACACTGCACAAATAGCGCTACTGTGACTCTGGAAAACACCTGGTCCGGGAAGATCTACAACAACAAAACTCGTTCGCAGAAACACTTTAACTCTTACATGTGTCGTCCCATATACGTGTGTTTAGTCTATTTATCTTAGTTGCAATCGCTGCTTAACATTTACCTTACTAATTTGTTTTGATTCAGGGTGGGTAATCAAAATGCACCTTACTATGCATTTTGTAAACAAAAGTCCGCCATCTTGGATGAATATTGGTAAGTTTTTTACTTTTACACATTTAATAAATAACTCATAAAATTGAATTGAGATATAGCTATGAACTTGCTACACATTTTTCCGAATCTTTTGGTATCTAGATGGCATATAAACTCTTAGTGGAACACAAGTTACCTCGGTCATGGAAACTGAATCGGCGAGAAATAAGCAAGAATTTTCAGGGTAAAGTGCAGGGAAATTTGTCAATTTTATATTTTTTTTCGCCAAGAAAGGTAGTTTTGTCTGTAATCACACCGAAAATTGAATTCCATTTTAAATTTCATCTCCCAAGACAAATTTATTTGTCAAATAAAACACTAGTTCGCAGCAAAATTAGCAAATATCCCTTATGGTAAAGTGCAGTTCTGAAAAAGAATTGAATTTCCATTTTAAATTTCATGTCCCAAGACAAAATTTTGTTGTTAAATAAAACACTATTTCGCAGCAAAATTAGCAAATAACCCTTATGGTAAAGTGCAGTTCTGAAAAAGAAATGATAAAGTGCAGTTGAAGCTTTTACCCCAACTAAACATGAAACATCGTCTTCGTATTTCCCTGACTAATATGACCATATAAACACATGTCCGACATGTAATCAATTAAAGAAATAAAATGTAACATTTTGGAGACTCCTCAATATCAAATTCCAGCTTAAAACATGTATTGTTTTGATCCGCTCCTCTGAACTTTGGCTTGTTCAGTTGTCTACGGCCAACGAAAAAACTCCCGGCTTGCGTATTTTTTTAAAATTTAATTCTTTTAGCTGGTACAAAACATCGTTTGTGTCAAAATAAAAAAGTAATATTGGCAGTGAAACAGCTATTGCTTTTACGGCCGGTGCCTGATTGTAAAAATATTCTTACTTAAACTTAACCATTAGATATTTAGGAGACCAACACAGATAGTTTCGTAGTTTTCATCCAAGATGTTTACAAAATATGTGTGTGAAGTTGGCTCTACGTTCGACGTTCGACATTCAAATTGCATTTCGACGTTCGACATTCAAATTGCAGTTCGACGTTCGGCATTCAAAACCAGTTCGACGTTCGACATTCAAAATACTGTTCGACGTTCGACTTTCAAAACCAGTTCGCCGTTCGACATTCAAAATGCAGTTCGACGTTCGACATTCAAAACCAGTTCGACGTTCGACATTCAAAATGCAGTTCGACGTTCGACATTCAAAACCAGTTCGACGTTCGACATTCAAAATGCAGTTAAACGTTCGACATTCAAAACCAGTTCGACGTTCGACATTCAAAACCAGTTTGACGTTCGACATTCAAAATGCAGATCGACGTTCGACATTCAAAACCAGTTCGACGTTCGACATTCAAAATGCAGTTCGACGTTCGACATTCAAAACCAGTTCGACGTTCGACATTCAAAATGCAGTTCGACGTTCGACATTCAAAACCAATTCGACGTTCGACATTCAAAATGCAGTTCGACGTTCGACATTCAAAACCAGTTCGACGTTCGACATTCAAAATACAGATCGACGTTCGACATTCAAAACCAGTTCGCCGTTCGACATTCAAAACCAGTTCGCCGTTCGACATTCAAAATGCAGTTCGACGTTCGACATTCAAAACCAGTTCGACGTTCGACATTCAAAATGCAGTTCGACGTTCGACATTCAAAACCAATTCGACGTTCGACATTCAAAATGCAGTTCGACGTTCGACATTCCAAACCAGTTAGACGTTCGACATTCGAAATGCAGTTCGACGTTCGACATTCAAAACCAGTTCGACGTTCGACATTCAAAATGCAGTTCGACGTTCGACATTCAAAACGAGTTCGATGTTCGACATTAAAAACGAGTTCGACGTTCGACATTCAAAATGCAGTTCGACGTTCGACATTCAAAAACAGTTCGACGTTCGACATTCAAAATGCAGTTTGACGTTCGACATTCAAAACCAGTTCGACGTTCGACATTCAACATGCAGTTCGACGTTCGACATTCAAAACCAGTTCCACGTTCGACATTCAAAATGCAGTTCGACGTTCGACATTCAAAACCAGTTCGACGTTCGACATTCAAAATGCAGTTCGACGTTCCACATTCAAAACCAGTTTGACGTTCAACATTCAAAATGCAGTTCGACGTTCGACATTCAAACTAATTCGACGTTCGACATTCAAAATGCAGTTCGACGTTCGACATTCAAAACCTGTTCGACGATCGACATTCAAAATGCAGTTCGAAGTTCGACATTCAAAACCAGTTCGACGTTCGACATTCAAAATGCAGTTCGACATTCGACATTCAAAACCAGTTCGACGTTCGACATTCAAAACCAATTCGACGTTCGACTTTCAAAACCAGTTCGACGTTCGATATTCAAAACCAGTTTGACGTTCGACATTCAAAACCAGTTCGACGTTCGACATTCAAAACCAGTTCGACGTTCGACATTCAAAATGCAGTACGACGTTCGACATTCAAAACCAGTTCGACGTTCGACATTCAAAATGCAGTTCGACGTTCGACATTCAAAACCAGTTCGACGTTCGACATTCAAAATGCAGTTCGACATTCGACATTCAAAACCAGTTCAACGTTCGACATTCAAAATGCATTTCGACGTTCGACATTCAAAACCAGTTCGACGTTCGACATTCAAATTGCAGTTCGACGTTCGACATTTAAAACCAGTTCGACGTTCGACATTCAAAATGCAGTTCGACGTTCGACATTCAAAACCAGTACGACGTTCAACATTCAAAACCAGTTCGACGTTCGACATTCAAAATGCAGTTCGACGTTCGACATTCAAAACCAGTTCGACGTTCGACATTTAAAATGCAGTTCGACGTTCGTCATTCAAAACCAGTTCGACGTTCGACATTCAAAATGCAGTTCGACGTTCGACATTCAAAACCAGTTCGACGTACGACATTCAAAATGCAGTTCGACGTTCGACATTCAAAATGCAGTTCGACGTTCGACTTTCAAAACCAGTTCAACGTTCGACATTCAAAATGCAGTTCGACATTCAAAACCAGTTCGACATTCAAAATGCAGTTCGACGTTCGACATTCAAAACCAGTTCGACGTTCGACATTCAAAATGCAGTTCGACGTTCGATATTCAAAACCAGTTCGACGTACGACATTCAAAATGCAGTTCCACGTTCGACATTCAAAACCAGTTCGACGTTCGACATTCAAAATGCAGTTCTTGGTTAACTTTTAGTGACCGGAAATTATCCGCACTGATTTTTTTGACTCGGGAAATTATGTTCAGGCAATAGCCGGAAGTTATCCGGAATAGACCATGTTGGGGTGATACGGAACTACCCATTGTTAGTATTTTTATTGAAAATAACGCAATTTCACGTCTTATCTTAAGCGACTAATTTTTATATTTATTTCAAATGCAAGTGCCTTTTTCTTTGACCATATTGAATGATTATGGTAAATTTGCTAAAGTATGACCAATTTTACCTTGTAAATACTTGGTTATCTTTAAGTGACCGGAAATTATTCGGACGTGCTGTTTTTGACTAGGAAAGTAATGTTAAGGCGATGGAAGTGATCCGGAATAGACCATGTAAGGGTAATTCGGAACTACCCGTTTTCTGGTTTTTTGTTGAATTTCACGAAATGTCTTCATTTACCCAAACATTTATCCGTACCTATATTCCGAATGCCAGTGACTTAATAACTCTCTCTCTCACTCTATTTCTAGACATAATCTGAAATCTGGAAGAAGTGTTCAGGTATTATAGTCTCTGTAAATCGTGCCACTGCCACTCCATAGAATCAAATGATGTAGTAATAACGGACTGAACCTTAAAAAGTAATTGTGTGCATGCATATACTCCCTGGGAATTGTACAAATACGAATAATCGATAAATTCATTTTTCCGTTTATAGTATTGTCAGAACGAAGCATATAATTTCAATCAACATTCATATTTACAGATAACGCATTGTGTACGCAGACTTTCAAGTTTGTTGCATTCTTGCTTTCACTTCAATCTGGTGATGGTTGTGAGGGTTGGCGGGGGGATTTGGTTAAGAAATACTTATACCGTGGTATGGTGTGACATGTGCGAACGTTATTTCGTTTAAAAAAATGATATCTCTTTGGTAACGATTTAAAGAAGGAAAATGCACCAGTGTCGTCAGTGGTGGATAAATCAGAAAATTAGTCTATTTTTTACCTCGAAATGCTGCCTAAAAATAAAAGATTATACGTTTATTGTTTTGAGTTAAAGTGTTAATTATACATGCATCTTATGCTTTTAAATAAACAAATATGAGACTATTTTCATGTCATATCCTGACTTTGATGTCAGCACAGGAATATGGCACATTTTGTGTCTATATAGACCCTATATTGATTAGGTTTATTAGGGCTTTAAAGACAAATTAAAGAAATATCAACACCAGCATGCGCGCCGAGGCTAGTGCTTATCAATATACAAGGCATTCAGAAGTCGTTTTGTATGTGATAATTCGTAACTCTCTTCTACCTCTTCCAAACAAATAATGTACACATCTGCAATGCACAAAATCTTTTGACAGTAGAATGACAGATCCGCGCATCATAACTCTGTTTGAAGTATTATAGGAATTTATTTGCATCTTGTTATCTTATAGTGTTAAGCGCATAGGCTTAAGGTGAAACGCGAATTTTCGAATTTATTCATCAAATTTGGCTTGTTTTTTTTTACTGACGATGACTCCAGCGTGAATCCGCAAACAATTTTTCTAATAGTAGTTTGTTTTGATATTTACCTTCAAAGTTAGCTAGCAATGCCAGTTTTCTGTAGTGACGTCAACGACGCTCGCCGAACACTTTCGAGGCTTGCAGAAAAGTGGGGTTTTCAATTGCATGTTTTGAATTTACGGACCCATAAACTCAGTTTTGTAAATTTATTTTTTGAATATAAACGGGTCAGTTGACAGGGGATGATGGTTTTATCCCCCACTTCAGATATTCAATGTAAAAAATTGTGGTCTCAGTCAAGGACTGGGATGCAATTCATTTGTTCTTTCACATATGAATTGCCGCTGAAAATACCTTTCCAGTGATGTAAGATTTAACGTTGTGGACCGCTAAACACCGTTTTCGCGTTAAACATAACGCCGAATTTTGCCTTTTTTCTGTAAACTTTTCAAAATTGTGAAAATTTCCCGAATTAATTTTTGATTATTTTACTTAAAAAGTTTTAAAAAGCAATGACAATCGAATAAGAGAATAAAATTTTGGGTCATCGACTTTGTTATTGTGCTATTACCATTTAAAGTACCCATATTATAAACTCCGTCAAAAGACACCACAGAGGATGTTGAATTGATTGATCATATAAAAATTACATCAAATTGATTGCTCTTTGTTTTTAATTTTGTCAAAAATATCTTGTAAAAAATGCTAAAAACAAACATTCCAAAAAGCGTATGATACTATCGTCATTTCTTTGTACTTATAATTTTATAAACTTTGCTGTTTCTTTGGAAGTTATAGACATTTGAATAAAACTGTTCAAATCTTTAGTCTATGCACCTAATAGAAATAGTGTAGCGCCTAAATGTGTTGCGGTGACGCGTAAAATAAATAATTTTTTCGTAGTCCAAGCAGATCTATAAAATATCTATCAATTCTACGTGCCTAATTTTGTCTTGTAAAAAGTTTAAGGGATGACAAAAAATAAGCTGTTCGTATGATTGATTTTCCCCATTATTTTCTGCAAATATATACCTTTGGGGGGGGGGGGGGGGGGGGTTGTAAGCTGCGATTTCAAATGGTTGACATTGATTACAATTTCAGCGTTTACTTACAACGTCAGTATGTTTTTTATTGTTCCAAAATGGGGTGCTCTATGGGGTACGTATGTACCGAGAGCTATTCCATTTATCCACATACATTGCACTTCTTATTGTGCAAATTTAATTTTAAATTCGTTAATGACTGATCGAAGTGTTCAATTTTTTTCTCATAAAAGCGTCTTAAAAAGCAAAAGAAGAGATCGTCAAGTTGTTAGTGGTATGTTTCTTGTCGGTGACGATGGGAATCGCACACCGTGAGAAACCACAAAACCAATGTGAAGGCCTCGGCACTGAGGTATGGAATACGCCCTCCGTTTCTTTGTTTTAATGTACTTTCGCGATAACGGCTGCGACACGCACAATGACCACGCAAAATGTGGTTCCTGTACGTGTCTGTTTCTTGCCTGCCATAGATTGCTAAAAATGTATAAGAACGGCGATTCCACGCCTGTATGTCGTGTCTGCGGTTATGCGCAATATGCGATTTTCACTGTCACGACAATCTGCTTAGAAAGGTATCACGAGACTAAGCAGCATCAGACAAAGAAAATTGCTGTAGAATTGATTTAGAAAGAATCCGAATTTTTTAACCCTTTCCTATCTATACACGCCTTTTCTCGCATAAAACAAACAACAAAATGCAGGTTATTTTCATAGATTTTTTTCCCAGTGCCACATCCGGAAATCCCCGACGATTTTGTTCGGAGCGTTCTGATTGGTCGAAATATTGACTTAGTCCGGGAAATAGTTTGCACACAAATCGTTCGACCAATCAGAACGCTCCTAAAAAGCGTCGGTGATTTCTGGAAGCGGCACTAAGGAGAAGAATCTATGAAAAAATAACCTGCATTTCGGAGGCCGTTTTCTGTTAAATAATTCGAGCTTTTGGTGAGACCTTTTGACATTTAATGTTAGATCAGACCCAGTTGCGTTGAACCAAACAGCTGTCAGGTTGGAACCCTCCGTATTGTAGGAAAAACAGCCTCTTGAACGGGGGCAGAGTCTGGAGCCGTACCTGACCATTATTCAATTATATACATAGAATATACATTTTTTAAGCTACGATTTTGACGGTGTATTTTCGAATATTTTGATAGAATGGAATAATATTATTGACTTGACACCAATTTTACAAAAAAACAAGGGCGTATAAGTAAGGGTTGGCAAGTTGGGGGCTGGTCAAGCGCCAGTGGTTTTTCATCTGCTCAGTGAGTCAATAAACTTTGATATGCGGCAAAACAATTTGCATAACGTCGGAGCCAGTCGCAAAATCGTGCCAAATGAAGCATGTACAAAGACAATTTTATTACTATTACAGTAGTATCATTATATTTCGCCGGGACCAGTTTTCGCACATAAGCCATTGCGGTGCCATTTGCGCAGTTATATTTATTTTAGAAGCCTAATATGTTAGCATGTATGTCGTGAGTTCTATAAAGAGACCGAAAGGCTGGTGGCACTTGTAAATGAAAATAACAAAAGGCTAGTGTGATTGATAAATTTTATGGGCATTTATTAAAATATCATAAACTTGTAAGTAAATAAACTTTTTGATTATTTTAACTTATCTGGGCTGAGAAAAAACCCTTATGAAAAGCAAAGAGAACATTATCAAAACTGTAACATCAATAATGTTACATACATATAAACTGAGTGAAGATGATATTTCGGCCAAGCAAATGAAGGTTTTGTGTTCCGTCTTCATTGTTTGAGGAACACAGCAAAGATGGCCTGGGGTTAATACGATTGATTACAATGTTTAGTCTGTTTTGATTGGCCGACATATTAACAGAAGTTTTTATATAATAAGAACAAAAGCACTAAACGAAATATTTAGGTTATGCAGACAGTTGGACCCCGACATAAATCATTTTATAATCCATATTGTTAAATTTCACTGGACTTTCTTTCGCGCATGTTTTCTTGTGCGGATTACGCGAAAATTAAATCCGCATGCAATATAATGATACCACAGTATCTCTCGAGGTTTCTCATCGCAGCCATATGACGAGGATGTAGCCGAAAAGCCGAGTTAAATAATATAACTTTAAAATTATAATGCAACATATGAAGGGCACGCTGACAAAATTATATTACCAGACGGAACTTCACAAAAAACAAGTTTCTTAACACTGTTGACCTTGATTAAACTCAAAAAATGTGAAATCATTATATATATTATCATCAATATCAGACTTAATTATATTCAAAAAATAAATTAACAAAACAGGGCCGTTCACAAACAAAATCATACAAATTTAAATTAATGTACAAAAACTCGACATTTAACAAAGTAACCCATCTACGAAGATTACTCATATTCATTCGATGATAAACAAAGGTTATTACATGTCCCAATCCATTTATGGTAGTTCCAGATCACCATATCGGATTACTTTTGACTTTTGCCTGAACGTTACTTCCCGAGTCCAAAAAAATGTCAGAATGACTTTCTATCACTAAAAATAAACCTTAAAATCGGTCCTACTTTACCAACTGTACCATATTCCTATAAAGAAGTTTCGCTACTGCCGGACATAGAAAATAGAGCTTGCATAAATATATCCATTCAGGTATTAAGTGATGGGTTTTGATTGCGTTCCGTGTACTTAAACATGGTTTATCCCATCCGGTATAAAATACACGAGTATATATAAAAATCATTTAATTAAAAATGTGTTTGTACAGTTCCGTTTCATACCAACATCGTTTATTCTGGATCACTTCTGCCTAAGTCAAAAACAACAATACCGAATATGTTCAGGTCACTAAACGATAATCAAAGATTTTCAGGGTGAAATTCACCGTGGGGAATCAATAGTACTAGTTACGAACATTTTTAGAACGCGAGCGCGAGCTCGGAGGAAAAAATATAAATATTTACATTTATTATTTTATTTTCTAAAAAAACATGTTGTGCACGGAATGCTCGCTAATGAAAGCTTTCGATCGGTACCTTTGTTGTTGCTGAGAATGGTGTAGTAAATTCCTGAAAGTCAAAAAAGTGTTTTGGTGCGGACAAATTTTGCGAGTACTAGTCACGAACAAACCTTATTTTGCTTTTTTTTTATCGTAAAAGTGAGATTTCAGATATTGCAAAACAAATTTTTACGCACATTTACTGTTTCCTGATGTCTTTAAATTGCTATTTTAGTAAAAAATCCGACAAATCTCGCGTTTTGGCCAAAACAAATTTTCAGTAATAGTTACGAACCAAAATATTATGAGTACTAGTTACGAACCAAAACTACTATATGTCAGTGTATGCATATTTCCAACTATTATAGCATATTATCAGCTATGTGTTCCGCATTTTATGCAAATAACATTATAGGTTATCTTTGTTATAAACATACAATGACATTTCCACCGTGATCTTCAAGATTTTCCGGTAGGCATTGCAGAGTGATCGATATATGACCGTCGCGTTCCTGTATTCCTTGCATTACGTTATTAATCTTTCTTGACGTCATAAACCGTTTGACTTTCTTCAATTAGTGCTGTTTTCAATTACGTCCTTCGAAGGTCGTCGAGCACGATATTTATGTACTATGTTAATAGTACTTCTAAATTTACTTTTAGGTTTTAATATTTCGGCCAGTTTAAAGATGGGTGGTTTTAATATCCCAGCGAATATAAATTTGGATATTGTTCAATCACCCCCAGGAATATACTTCCTGCTTTTAAAATTTTGCCTTTGGCGTTGCCTGTGATATGCAGGATTTATATTCTAAGATCCCCTCTCAAAATTCTGTTCTGTTTAGTTTATCCCATTGTTTTCTCGTTTAGGACAAACCCATTCTTTTATCTGGGGACCATACGCCGCTGAACATGTAATAGTATTAATCTGAAAATACTGCATTGAAGGTACCATGTTCACCGCCATATGCATACCATCGTTTGGGATGGATCAAAATTGTACTGTTTATTGGTGTAAACATTGAGATGCGCTCAACCCGGGGCTAGGCGGCGTGGGCAGTAAGAAGCATTACATTACTGCCAAAGAAACAGGCTCAATCAAACCGAGCCTGCAATATTTTCATATTTGTCGTGGTCGAGGGTCCTCAAAGTTCCCTTTTCATCTATTGCATAGCGAGGTATATCCAACAGTTTTAAATTTGTACAATGTAATGTCCTGTTAGAAAAGAAAAAATAGCCGCCGCTAATATACCGCCCTTTGGAAAATATTGCGATGTATCACCGACGGTTATTTATTCTTTATTGCATAACTGCGAAGAATTAATGAATTAGACAAACGTTTAAAGTTCTTTATTTACTCTTAAAATACTTGTGAATACTGCTTAAACGTACAATCATTATAAATATGTCATTTTTAGAATGGAAAAGCCTTACGTTTGTAAGATTTGTGGCGTAACCTACAAAAGTAGATCTAGTGTGTATGAGCATGAAAAGCGGCACAGGAAAGAAAGTCCAAATCAGTGCTGCGGGAAGATGTTTTTTTAAAAAAGTTCATTTACTGAACATAGGTATGAAATTAATGCGTCGTTTTAGTAAGTTTAATTGGGATTTTAGATTCACATTTACTAAGTGAAGTCTGTTAATCGGTGCATGCCATTGAAAAGGCCATCTACGGTAACAGTTTTGACATGTTTGTTGTTGATGTACAGTACTGTGAACGTTTTAGGTTACAAACGAAACGCACGAAAGACGATATACGGACGCACGATACACGATAGACGGACGCACTATACACGATAGACGCACTATAAAAGATACTCCGATTCATAGTATTTGTGTACGAGATTTCTAAAAATTTGAAAATGCTATTAAATATCAATTGAATGGTTGCATTAAATCATATAAATTTGCATATGCGAGAAATTTATTCACGTTGCACTGTAAAATTAAAAGACGCACAATGCAAGATACACGTTATACGGACGCACGATACACGTTAGACGGACGCACGATACACTAATTGTCTCATTCATTAATTCTTCGCAGTTATGCAATAAAGAATAAATAACCGTCGGTGATACATCGCAATATTTTCCAAAAGGCGGTATACCTCGCTAAAGTCAAACGGTTTATGACGTCAAGAAAGATTAATAACGTAATACAAGAAATACAGGAACACGACGGTCATATATCGATCACTCCTCAATGCCTACAGGAAAATCTTGAAGATCATGGTGGAAATGTCATTGTATGTTTATAACAAAGATAACCTATAATGTTATTTGCATAAAATGCGGAAAACATAGCTGATAATATGTTATAATAGTTGGAAATATGCATACACTGACATATAGTAGTTTTGGTTCGTAACTAGTACTCATAATATTTTGGTTCGTAACAAGTACTAAAAAAAAAAAATTGTTTGGCCAAAACGTGAGATTTGTCGAATTTTGTGCTAAAATAGCAATTTAAAGACATCAGGAAACAGTAAATGTGCGTAAAAATTTGTTTTGTAATATCTGAAATCTCACTTTTACGATAAAAACAAGCAAAATAAGGGTTGTTCGTGAGTAGTACTCGTAAAATTTGTCCGCACCAAAACACTTACACTTTCTTGACTTTCAGGAATTTAATACACCATTCTCAGCATCAACAAAGGTACCGATCGAAAGCTTTCATTAGCGCGCATTCCGTGCACAACATGTTATTTTAGAAAATAAAAGAATATATTTAAATATTTACCTTTTTCCTCCGACCTCGCGCTCGCGTTCTAAAAATGTTCGTAACTAGTACTATTGATTCCCCACGGTGAAATTGGGCCTACTTTAAAAATTTTACCATCGTCCTCCAAAATGGTCAATTGAACAGTCACGTGCATTCGGAATACAGGTTCAAATTAGTTACTAAACGATAAATGTGATTAAATGAAGGAAATACTTTAAATTTAATAAAAATTACAACAATGAGATGGTTCAGATCACCCCTACATGATTTATAGCGGATTACTTCCGGCGATCGTCTGAACGTTACTTCCCGAGTCCAATAAATTACCTCGAATAATTTCTTGTCATAAAAAGTTAACTAATAGTCAGTTGTAAGGAAAAATGATCATACTTTAGCAACTGTTCCGTAATTCTTCAAAATAGTCAAAGAAATAGTCACTTGCATTCGGAGTACAGGTAAAACTTATTTACTAAAGACTTAAGTTTGGGTAAATGAAGAAATTTCGTTAAATTCAACTAAAAACCACAAAATGGGAAGTTCCGAATCACCCTTACATGGTCTATTCCGGATCACTTTAGGCCATCGCCTGAACATTACTTTCCTAGTCAAAAACAGTACGTCCGAATAATTTCCGGTCACGTAAAGATAACCAAGTATTTACAAGGTAAAATTGGTCATACTTTAGCAACTTTACCATAATCATTCAATATATTCCAAGAAACAGGCATTTGCATTTGAAATAAATATAAAAATTAGTCACTTTAGAATAAGACGTAAAATTGCGTTATTTTCAATAAAAATACTAAAAATGGGTAGTTCCGGATCACCCCAACATGGTCTATTCCGGATCACGTCCGGCTATTGCCCGAACATAACTTCCCTAGTTAAATTAAAATCAATGCGGATAATTTCCGGTCACTAAAAGTTAACCAAGAATTTTCAAAGTAAAATTGGCCCTTCTTAAGCAACTGCACCATATACCTTCAAATTGGTTTAAAAACAATCAGTTGCATTCGAAATAAAGGTACACATCAGTTTCTCAAAAAAAAATTGAATATCGAACGTCGAACTGGTTTTGAATGTCGAACGTCGAACTGCATTTGAATGTCGAACGTCGAACTGCATTTTAAATGCCGAACGTTGAACTGGTTTTGAATGTCGAACGTCGAACTGCATTTTGAATGTCGAATGTCGAACTGGTTTTGAATGTCGAACGTCAAACTGCATTTTGAATGTCGAACGTTGAACTGTTTTTGAATGTCGAACGTCGAACTGCATTTTGAATGTCGAACGTCGAACTGGTTTTGAATGTCGAACGTCGAACTGGTTTTGAATGTCGAACGTCGAACTGCATTTTGAATGTCGAACGTCGAACGAACTGCAGTTTGAATGTCGAACGTCGAACTGGTTTTGAATGTCGAACGTCGAACTGCACTTTGAATGTCCAACGTCGAACTGGTTTTGAATGTCGAACGTCGAACTGCATTTTGAATGTCTAACGTCGAACTGGTTTTGAATGTCGAACGTCGAACTGCATTTTGAATGTCGAACGTCGAACTGCATATTGAATGTCGAACGTCGAACTGGTTTTGAATGTCGAACGTCGAACTGCATTTTGAATATCGAACGTCGAACTGCATTTTGAATGTCGAACGTCGAACTGGTTTTGAATGTCGAACGTCGAACTGCATTTTGAATGTCGAACGTCGAAATGGTTTTGAATGTCGAACGTCGAACTGCATTTTGAATGTCGAACGTCGAACTGGTTTTGAATGTCGAACGTCGAACTGCATTTTGAATGTCGAATGTCGAACTGGTTTTGAATGTCGAACGTCGAACTGCATTTTGAATGTCGAACGTCGAACTGGTTTTGAATGTCGAACGTCGAACTGCGTTTTGAATGTCGAACGTCGAACTGGTTTTGAATGTCGAACGTCTAACTGCATTTTGAATGTCGAATGTCGAACTGGTTTTGAATGTCGAACGTCGAACTGCATTTTGAATGTCGAACGTCGAACTGCATTTTGAATATCGAACGTCGAACTGCATTTTGAATGTCGAACGTCGAACTGGTTTTGAATGTCGAACGTCGAACTGCATTTTGAATGTCTAACGTCGAAATGGTTTTGAATGTCGAACGTCGAACTGCATTTTGAATGTCGAACGTCGAACTGGTTTTGAATGTCGAACGTCGAACTGCATTTTGAATGTCGAACGTCGAACTGGTTTTGAATGTCGAACGTCTAACTGCATTTTGAATGTCGAATGTCGAACTGGTTTTGAATGTCGAACGTCGAACTGCATTTTGAATGTCGAACGTCGAACTGGTTTTGAATGTCGAACGTCGAACTGCGTTTTGAATGTCGAACGTCGAACTGGTTTTGAATGTCGAACGTCGAACTGCATTTTGAATGTCGAATGTCGAACTGGTTTTGAATGTCGAACGTCGAATTGCATTTTGAACGTCGAACTGGTTTTGAATGTCGAACGTCGAACTGCATTTTGAACGTCGGACGTCGAACTGGTTTTGAATGTCGAACGTCGAACTGCATTTTGAATGTCGAACGTCGAACTGGTTTTGAATGTCGAACGTCGAACTGCATTTTGAATGTCGAACGTCGAACTGGTTTTGAATGTCGACGGTCGAACTGCATTTTGAATGTCGAACGTCGAACTGGTTGTGAATGTCGAACGTCGAACTGTATATTGAATGCCGAACGTCGAACTGGTTTTGAATGTCGAACGTCGAACTGCATTTTGAATGTCGAACGTCGAACTGGTTTTGAATGTCGAACGTCGAACTGCATTTTGAATGTCGAACATCGAACTGGTTTTGAATGTCGAACGTCGAACTTCATTTTGAATGTCGAACGTCGAACTTGTTTTGAATGTCGAACGTCGAACTGCATTTTGAATGTCGAACGTCGAACTGGTTTTGAATGTTGAACGTCGAACTGCATTTTGAATGTCGAACGTCGAACTGGTTTTGAATGTTGGACGTCGAAACTGCATTTTGAATGTCGAAAGTCGAACTGGTTTTGAATGTCGAACGTCGAACTGCATTTTGAATGTCGAACGTCGAACTGCATTTTGAATGTCGAACGTCGAACTGGTTTTGAATGTCGAACGTCGAACTGCATTTTGAATGTCGAACGTCGAACTGGTTTTGAATGTCGAACGTCGAACTGCATTTTGAATGTCGAACGTCGAAGTGGTTTTGAATGTCGAACGTCGAACTGGTTTTGAATGTCAAACGTCGAACTGCATTTTGAATGTCGAACGTCGAACTGGTTTTGAATGTCGAACGTCGAATGCATTTTGAATATCGAACGTCGAACTGGTTTTGAATGACGAACGTCGAACTGCATTTTAAATGTCGAACGTCGAACTGGTTTTGAATGTCGAACGTCGAACTGCATTTTGAATGTCGAACGTCGAACTGGTTTTGAATGTCGAATGTCGAACTGGTTTTTAATGTCGAACGTCGAACTGGTTTTGAATGTCGAACGTCGAACTGCATTTTGAATGTCTAACGTCGAACTGGTTTTGAATGTCGAACGTCGAACTGCATTTTGAATGTCGAACGTCGAACTCGTTTTGAATGTCGAACGTCGAACTGCATATTGAATGTCGAACGTCGAACTGGTTTTGAATGTCGAACGTCGAACTGCATTTTGAATGTCGAACGTCGAACTTGTTTTGAATGTCGAACGTCGAACTGCATTTTGAATGTCGAACGTCGAACTGGTTTTGAATGTCGAACGTCGAACTGCATTTTGAATGTCGAACGTCTAACTGGTTTTGAATGTCGAACGTCGAACTTCATTTTGAATGTCGAACGTCGAACTGGTTTTGAATGTCGAACGTCGAACTGCATTTTGAATGTCGAACGTCGAACTAATTTTGAATGTTGAACGTCGGACTGCATTTTGAATGTCGAACGTCGAACTGGTTTTGAATGTTGGACGTCGAACTGCATTTTGAATGTCGAAAGTCGAACTGGTTTTGAATGTCGAACGTCGAACTGCATTTTGAATGTCGAACGTCGAACTGGTTTTGAATGTCGAACGTCGAACTGCATTTTGAATGTCGAACGTCGAACTGGTTTTGTCGAGCTGTAAAATTAATAAAAATAAGTAAGATTTGTTTAATGACGTGTCAACAGCGTTGCCTCGGAGATGTGCGCTTTCCGCACAAGAGGCTGCGTACTAGATGTAACGACTATAAAAAAATCTAGACCCCTCCCCACTCACCCAAGTTGAGCCGATGGGTGGGTTGGAGTTATCTCGCCAAGACTTGTACTTGTTTTGTGATACGAGAACCGGTTGGGGCAAGTGTGAGGTTGGTGCACCCTAGAACCTGGTTTAAACCCCCCAGTGGCAATTTGTTTTGCCACTGACCGTTCCAAGGCGGTATCCCCAAAGGTTCTTGTTTCGTTAGTTGTTTGTGGCGTTCTATTTGAATTGACATACTTATAACAAACATGCTCTCTCTCTCTCTCTCTCTCTTCGTCTCTTCTTTTACGGTGCGTGGGGAGGCTGTGTTTTGTGAGTGTTGCGATTCCTGATATGCATATATTACTTTATTTAGATATTTAATGAATAACGTTAGTGTGAAATATGCTTCAAGACTGCCGTCAGACGATAAAACGACCATTTTATTGAAAAAAATGATACAGATAGTCGTCGGTTAGAGCACCTATAGTAGTTAGTTCGTTTGTTTTTGAAAAATTGCTTACGTCATATGAGTATTTTTTTAATATTGTGCAAAATAAAAAAGAAGAGTTTAATGTCAATGGTGTGTTATATTGTTTTAACGTCAACAATTCATAAAGTTAAAATAAACGTCATCTAGCTTCTGAAACAAGTATTTATAGATCTACTAAATATATATTATTATATTATTGGATTTTTTGAATGAACAATTAAATTAATAATATTGAATTGTTTGACTTTGAAAGCTTGAATGATTATTATGAATTCGGATCATGCCATTTCTTAAGCTTTCTACCTTGACTCGAATCTATTAAGAAACTCGATCTACATTTATTGGTTTCTTAATTATATTCAGGCAGAATGATAAGAACAAGAACGGACAACCTTGGCGAATACGAATGCCTTAATGCTCAATCAAGTTTGAACATCTTATATCTTGATTAAAAATGATATTATCTAATCTTGCTAAAACTGACTTGATTATATGATTATTTGTTTCACCAAAAAGATGTATTTGATTATCAGATTGCGTCTTGTTTACAGTATGTTAAGTCTACAAAACGTGTGTGCCTTGTCCAAAATTAAAGACAGGGAATAACGTTGTCTATTATGGAATGTCGATAAAGTCCGATAAATGTAATAAGTCTACCATAGTTTCATATCAATTACATCCCCCAACAAGTACACAGCAGACTGCAGCAGTCACCAGATTCTTGGGGCAAATATTTAATCATGTGCTTTCATATCTGGCTAAAGTCCACGAAAACATTACCGAAGTACAAAATGACATCAAATGAAGTATCAACTTGGGAATTCGTGTAGACAGCAATCATAGAGTAGAAAAGTACATTACCACATTACCATCCAAAACTTATAAAAGATGAAATACAGATACAACTTTTCAACAAACCCAAGAAACCTCTGATCAAACCAGACATCCAACCACCCAATCCGAAAATTCAAATACTTAACTTATTCCTTTTACACTAACATCCCCGAGTCAAATCGTTGTAACGGACAATTTCATTACATTCACAATTAGGTGGTGTAACCAAATCATGGTCTTTTGTCTGGTCTGCTTCATTTTAAATTGACTGAAGAGATAAAGGGATTGATAACAAGTTATTGGTGATGAAAATTCTAAAAAGATCGGCAATATTGCTTTCAAATCAGCAGCGATTTGGCATTTTATAACGTTTGCGTATAAAATAAAATATCATGTAAGAGAACACACAGTTCCTTATTTTCAGTAAAGAACTATCACAACCACTTAAATATTGTTTTGTTTTATGATTCTTTGCTTCGTTTCGGAGGTGCTGATACGTTGTGTATACCTTTGAATTTGATTTATTTTAAATACAAAGATAAAACTCTAAACTGTTCTTCTTTTGTCCGGCTAGCTCAAACCGTAGCGTTATCGGATTTTTATGGTTAGGCGCTCTCGCCGTAAAGGTGCGGGTTCACTCCCCGTAGACGCAATATCATTTGAAATACACAGTAGCGCTATTTGTGCAGTGTGGTGGTCTTTAAAAGTATCCCCGTACTTAAAGTCAGTACAGTAAAATAATTCATTAGCGATATCATGCAGTGATGATGACGTTTAATCAGGGTAATCCTATCAACCTTTTGGGGGGTTGTCCCGGTTTGCATAGTCGGTAGCGTTGTCAGCATTGCATGGCAAAACGTTATCGTCGTGAGGGCGCGGATTCGCATCCCAGGAGGAGAGGCATTATCATTTCTAACCTGGCTTTTGACCTCATTTTAGACCAATAAAATGTTGTTAATATAGCCTGTTTTAAAAAATAAATATTTTGGCTGATTGTTAATTGAGCCCAAGTTTTCAAGTGAATGGTGTCTTACAAAAATGAAATTATTGACCACTGACCCAATGTTATTAGCGTGATGAATCAACTATCATGCTATTTGAGCGCTATCAGATATAATCATGCAGCTGTGTGTATACTTGTTATGTCAAGACAATACAAATAACACTATTAAATTCTGCAGACTTTGACAAAATATTTTTTCTATTTAAGCTGTCGAATCTAGTTAATATATTTATACATTTATTATTTAAATCTGCAATCGCTTTAGTCTAAAGACGTAGATCAAAGCTTCTACGTCAAACAACAAGGATGCAAGCATTGTGGTAGCTTTTATGGAACTAAAGGAGATTACAGTTTACTTTATGTCATCCAGTGAATTATAAAATCCTTGAGGACTAATCTCTAATGAATTTAAAGCATACAATAGACCCATAAATTAAAAATTTCCTTTAGAATATTTCATTTTATATCCGTTTCAACATACCTGGATTTTCTGTATGCTAGATATCAGCAAGGCATAGCTACCGAAAGAACCACGCAGTTGTCGCTAGATCATGTAAATTGTCATGCCAAGGAAATATCACAATATGGCTATTTTATTCGTCTGGATCAATAACATCAAGGGACAAGTATTTATGGCATCGTATAACTCTACTTTGTAACCACAAGATCAGATTACTGGTAGCTGTGTTCCTCTGGGATAAATGACATGACCGAATCGTAATAAAACATAGTGTGGTCGTTTGTCTTACATATAATAAATACATTTATCAAAACTAAGTAACAGCATCCCTCCAAGCTTTACATCAAACAGCCTGGATTTGTAATTCAGGTATCCGTTTCGTTTAAATTTTTACCGTGTGCTTTACCGTTAGCTTTTTAAGTGGATGAGTAAAATTACAAATGTATTTTTCGGCGTTAGATTTTTCATAAAAAAGAGAGTGGTACATGTTATATTAAATTCAACATTTAAAATTGTTAAAGCTAACAGAAATATTTGTCAAAATTGTTTTTATGATTGCAAAGCTGTTATATTATCTACTAAATAAGTATCAACAAGGCAAAACAGCTTCTTACTGTTTTATGTTTTCCATTGACCAGGCGGAAAAAATCATAGATAAAATATTTTCAAAGGATTACAAAAACAGCGGCATACAAATGCATTTCAAGCTTTGCAAACTAATTCTAGTTCATATCTTTTATCTTACAGAACTTTATGAAACAGTTCACCGATACTAAATCGTTTGTCGTTTCCTGTCGGAGTCTTTACTTTTTACCGGAAGATGTTTACATGCGTTGCGCTCATCCCGAGACTAGGAGGCGCGGGTAGTGTTAAGACTCGTGAACAAGCTCAGTCAAACATAGCTTGCAATATATTTAATATTTGTCGTGATCGGTGCTTTTTAGAGTTTCTTTTAACATTTCCGTCAAATAAATTTTAAAGAGACGGAGTGTATACGAAACTAAAAAAGGTAATAACTTAATAACTAAATGACAAATCTTTTGCTTTTTTATTACTGGATGAAATTGGCATTGAGGGAAATAATAACATCTATTTTAATATTAGACGATTAATAAATTGGAATAAGACTTTCAAGATACTTCTAATAAATTTATATTTTCGAAATTTTCGAATCATCCCATAAAAACGAACGTTCGACTACAACACTTGTTTTTTGCGTCAGAAATGTTAAAATGCAAAAGAAAAATGTTCAAAGCACATTAAATTTTCATTACTAACCACAATCCCTTTCTCCGGAGAAAAAATAAAATGTGTCAGGACAGAAGGTTATAAAACCGACATTGGGAACCATTGGAAACCAGTCTCAAATCTCAATCAAACCGAGCCTGCAATATTTTCATATGTGTCGTGTTCGATGGCATTCAAAGTTCCCTTTTCATCTATTTCAATATCACAGTAGCGTTGTTTGTGCCGTGTGGCGGCTGTAAAAAGTCTCCCCGTACATTCAATCAGTGCTGTTATCTATTACGTCATATGAAGGTCGCTGAACACGAAACTTATGTACTATGTTAATATTACTTATATTGCCATTGTTTTAATATTTCGGCCAGTTTTGAGATGGGTGGTTTCAATTTCCCAGCCAATATAGATATGGATATTGTTCAATCATTCCAATGATATAATTCCTGCTTTTTAAATTTTGCCTTGGGCGTTGTCTGTGATATGCAGGATTTATATTCTAAGATCCCCTGTCAAAATTCTATTCTGTTTAGTTCCGCCCATTGTTTTCTCGTTTAGGGCAAACCCTTTTTTTATCTGGGGACCATACGCCGCTGAACATTGAATGGTATTAATCTGAAGATACCACATTGAAGGTTCCATGTCCACAGCCCTATGCACGCCATCGAATGGGATGGTCAAAATTGTATTGTTTATTGGTGTAAATATTGAATTGCGCTCAACCCGGGGCTAGGCGGCTTGGGCAGTAATATGCATTTCCATTACTGTCCATGAACAGGCTCAATCAAACCGAGCCTGCAATATCGTTCGATGGCTTTCAAAGTTCCCTTTTCATCTATTTCAAGCATCTGATTGGCTGAAATTATCAATTGGCTGCCGTTTTCTCAAACATTCAAAGATAAATTCACGCTTTCAAACAAAATTTGTCTTTGAATGCTTGATAATGAATGATAAATGTTGATGAAAATGCTTTTTAACAGGAGTACGCTGCTTTTTATCTGATCGAAATCGGTCCAGAAATTACTGAGAAATAAGCAAAAAATCTACTTGAAGCGAGTGATTTTGTGTGTGCACGACATTCAAAAAGTCAAGGGTATAGCCACCCTGTAAGTGAGAAAAATAATCAATCAATGGTATACGGCGAAGATCATGGTATTCCACCCTCGGGCAATGCTTCCAGACGGAAACTCGGCACAGTCTTATTTCCGTCTGGAAAGCATTTCCCTCGGGTTGGTATACCTTGATCTTCCCCGAATACCAATGATAGATTCTATTTTATACTGGTGATGAACAGCCGAAAAAAAAATTAGATCCAGTCTAGGAATTATCTCCAGGACAGTGTCTGCGATATAATGCGGTTAAACCACAGAGACACACTTAATTGTAAACGTGCATAGACTCACAATCGTCAGCTTTTTCACAATTTGTGTCAAACTATGGATACATATGTTTTGTTAACGTAGAAACGCTGACAATTGTCCGACCGGTGCCCAAGGTTATAAAACTGAGCATGGAAACCAGTCTCAAATCTCAAGCATCTGATTGGCTGAAATGGCGACTGGTCGCCATTTCAGCCAATCAGATGCTTGAAATTTGAGACTGATTTCAAATCTCAGCTTTATAACCTTGGGCCCGGTACAAGTTGTGCTCTATCTCTTGAGGTCCGCTGGTGGCATTGCTAATCAGATTTATTCCACAACGCCCTCATGAATAAATGCTGTTAAATGATTATTTTAGTGTTGATATAACTGAATAATCCTTGATACGTTGCATTCCTTTATCTGGGGTAAAAAGCAAGCGCTTTTATCACGTCGGGCTTCACTCGCATTTACCTGCCTAAAATGTTGGTTTTTATTAAAACTATTGGATGAAAACGAGAACAAAAGGGAATAAAGATGTGTATTTGTTTCCCTTTTCTTGGGGATAACGTTAACATGTTTTAAAAAACACATGTATATGTACATGTTAGTATCGTTTTTTAATAAAACAGAAAGTGACTTTGTCATGTCGTTAGAACATTTGAGAACAAGTGCCAAATAATATGGCAACATGCAATTCTTTACTTAAAGACAATCGTTCCTGTAGTTCTATTAGCTCACGAAATTTAAGAAAATGTATATGTTTTTCATTATCAATGAAAAATGTTTCAATCGGTTTTAATAACAATATCTCAACATAAAGAATAATTTTAAACAAAATCACACTTTATAAACGCAAGTCGATATTGTCGAACAATATTGACCTGGCACTCTTGCATTTGACCCTATAGTCGGCGAATTTCGTAAACGTTACGATCTTCTTTTAAATCGATATGAATGTATATAACCAGTTTATCTTATGACCTTTACGAAAATTAATGAAGTGCCAGGTCAATATTGTTCTACAATACCTTAAACAATTGCAAAAATGTTTAAAGATTTAATATTTATAGTTCTAATGAAAATATCTACATTTTGTTAATCAATATTATAAAAACGTTCACTGAAATGTACGAACGTCTTCAATTATAATAAAACTATATCCGGAAAAATATATTAATTATATTAGACCAACCCCGTTTTCATTTGAGGACAAAATAATAACCATTGCTCATTTAATATATTTTCACCATTTAACTTATGACAGAGGAACCTGTTATAGTTCTGCTGCTATTGTTATGCTGTTTTCACGACAAAGGTTGTTGTCTCTTGCTAGTTTTCTACAAATACGTTGAACTTTTAAGTAAACGAGACATATGTCCAGAAATATATTAAGCCGCCTTCTTACATCCATAACGGATAATAAAGTTGAATGTCATCTTCAAGACTTATTATAGCTGATAGAGAACAATGTTGTTTTAATGAGGCAAACCATATCCCCTGCGGGAGTTATTTTCCAAAAAAATAAATATTCCGTATAATGTCAATATATTTTTAAAAGATGTTTACTTTTACTGAAAGTCAACCATATAACTAACTTAAGTTTTTTACGTACCAACTTCCTCATAGGTTATTCCAAGGCATACTATCAACTTCTAACCGAAGCTTTATAAAATTAGTAAAACGAGCGCGGGCATAATACATTGACCGTTTTTGCATTAGATAGGCATGCTTTAGCGAGAGGACGTGTTCTTACTTATCTGTAAACTGACTTTATACAGGCATGGTACTGGTATAAATAAGTACACTGAAACATATAGTGACGTGATATTTTATGCAAACCTGGATATGTAGCAAATCTTTACCTTTGACTTGCTGATTTGTAAAGGTGGCTAAAGCAATATTGCCGATCATCATTAACAGCACCTGTAAAAACTTATTAAAGACTCAAAAAAGCGCAACTCATAGTCACTAAAAAATAATCATGTTTTATTTTAATCCAACTGTTCAAAGACTTTGTCTTTGATACTATGTAATAGAAGGTAATGAAGATAAACAATTCAGTTTAAGGTCAGTTTAAAGTAAACATCTTGTTAGGTATTTATCGAACATCATAAGAATTTACGAACGCCCACTGAAATGTGTGGGACAAATTAGGAAAATGTTGTATTTGTTCTGAGAAATGATAAATGCTAGTCTACCATTGATACATTGTCTACTATTGATACAATTTATATACATTTTGATGAAGTTTACATTTATTGTATTTTCAATGTGAAAACAAGTGATATCATAGGTCCGTGTTGATCAGGATATGATCTATGTTTACGATATAAAGAAGCATACTAACACTGAACAACCCAAGCTTGTGCTTGGTATAGTTTGTATGCGGTTTAAAAAAGATCACTCTATCACTCTGTTAAAACAAATAATCAACAATAAAAGGATTTTCTGAGTTTAAATGTATGAGTGTCAGTTTGATTGTTCTCGCCCACAGATTTCTTTTCAAAGACTGCAACTGCGGCCACCCTTAATCGTTCGATTAAACTAAGAACATTCTTTTAGTAGAATGTCTCTTTTTAGCCTTTTGGCTTTTCCGGTACTTTTTGTGCTATTTTCTCTATTTTCGTACACATCAGTGCTTATTTGGAAATTAGAAATAACAACTTCAGATGCTTATATATGAGTGTTTCGTCGACACATCAGAATCGCTTGGAAGTTCGCTGTGTCTCCGACAAATCGGCGAAACTATTCTTTTGATAGCAAAGATACTTAGCCCAAAACTATCATATATCTTTTTAATTTCAATGGTTAAAATATTTCTTTCGAGAGTTTGCAAACAAATGTTTTCGAAAAAGTCTAATATGCATACATATTATCGGGAAAACTGATTTTTTTAGCAGAGAGTAAAAATGCAACTGCCCATACTTTACGAATCACGGAATTTTAATCAATCTTGAGCCGAAATAACGTAAAGTACCTACTATATATTTTTTGTGAAATTGCACAATACACAATAAAAAGCATGATTTATCACCAGCTCATGTTCTTGCAAAACTACTAAATTATCTGTGCTCTTAATAGAATTTCTTACGGCAAAACAACATGTTATAAAGTATTAAGAAAAAAGTGTTAAAATGCCACTGACAAAAAATCTATTTTAGGCTATTAAAAGCTCTGGTAATGTTAAAAAAAACAAACAATAAATGTCAGGCATTCTTTTTGTGCGCTAACATTTTTTTTCACATTATACACTTCAATGCCTTAAAATTTAATTAAAAGCAATTTCACCAGTAGCACTGAAATAAGTTTGCAAAACGCAACAGAACCTTAACTGTTTGAAATGAATATAGGGTTTCTTGAAATAAGACAGTATACTGTATAGACTTGTAAGGACCTGATTGAGTCGCCCTTGAATCTGCTGGATAATATTTATGTTCGATTTGGTACCTCTCTTAATTAACAAACATATGCATCAATATGGGCTTAAGTTGTCCATCGATTGTTGCTGATGCGTTATTACATTGCAAGGAGAGATAAATTATGTAATCTTTTTCATCGTAACATCAAGACGTCACTTTATAACAATATCTCGCGGTACCTTAACGTTTTGTCAAATATTTAAATTTTTATTTTAATCAGTTTGCACTTATGTCCATATTATATATCTCCCAAAGAAAGCCAATACTTTTGAAATGCAATTAACACTTCATTCATCAAACCGAGTCTCCTATATCTTCATATTTGTTGTGTTCGGTGGCTTTCACAGTTCCCTTTTCGTCCATCTGCATTGATCTAAATGTTCCTTTTGTTTCTCACTAGGATTTGTACGGAAGCCCATTAGGGCCATTTTGAGTTAGAAGTTAAAAGGCAACAATTCTAACTTAGATGTTAGATCTTAGAACTTAGGTCTTAGAACTTAGAATGTAGAAATCTCTTAAAGAATATCAACAGCGGCAGGTAGACATGAAAATCGACAACAAGGGGTGAGTTAAAATTCATTGATGAAATTTTCACAAGAATTCTATCCAAGCGATAGTGAAATTTTAATCTTGATATTATAATATTATGTACCAATAAATGTTACGGTAGGTCGCATTAGAGGTGTTTTGTGTGATTGCTAAAAGGAGGTGTTTCTAACTCCGCTTCCCGTCAATCATTCAGTCAGTAAGCTTTATATTTAACCTGTATTAATATGTATTAATAGGCTTTCCGATCCTTACTGTTCAAGGTGGTCGTTTATACACAGGGGCTCACTGTGAAAATAACCCATTAAAGTATCTGTTGCTTGTCTTTGTGTTATTACCCCCTTTGTCAAAATTTGAAACGATATTTTAAAAAGTATCATGAACTGTCAGTTGTATAATGATTGATACAATCGGTTTTCTATGGAGTATTATAATTTTATTATTTTTCCTATTGATGTATCTTCTCTTTTCTTTCTTTTCCAGACGACAAAAATGGTCACTAAATGGGCATGGACGTTTGGAATTAGGCTGCTTGTTATTACGCCAGTAACTAGTGTTGTGGTCACGGATTTAGCTGTCATTTGGATATAACTAATCGTGTACACATTGAATGCCTCGGATATTGTTTCGTGGATTGATCCAAGCAGAACTCGACATGATAGCTCAGAAGTCGAACGCTCACAATATTCGAGCCCAAAAGAATTTTGACATTACTTGCGGAAGACCTGATATAAAGTAATATCTATTTTGTGCTGATTGTGCTTATTGTCAGAAAACTTATTAAATTGTCGGATACCGCTTGTGGTCATCATAATATAAGTATACTTAAGGACTTTGAAAACGCACCCTTGGGATAAGTGTATATAAACATAGAAGACGCCTTTTATATCAAACATATTATATAGCTGTGTAAAGTACAACTCATTGCCGTCATTTTGATACCAAAATATTTAAAATTGGTTCATTGATAATAAAAATATCGCGTGTTCAAGACAGTAACCCTGAAATCAAAAGTAACACTTTAGCCAATACAAGCGTTCGTTTTCAATGATATGCCTTTAATTGTAATGCAAGCTCTATAGGCGTGAAGTGTTACTTTTGATTTTAGGGTTACTGTCTTTAACTCGCAATATCTTTTGTATAAATAGACCAATCTTAAATATTTTACTATCAAACTGACGGCAATGAATTGTACTTTACAAAGGTATGTGAAACATTTCATTTCAAAGGCCTTTTCCAAGTTAAAATACACTTATCCCAAGGGTGCGTTTTCAAAGTCCTTAAGTATATATTAAAAGAAAATGTTTTGTCTTATATAGTATTGAAATACCATATGCTACAATTTCCATAGGTGAAAAAGGGGCATAATTCTGCAAAAATGTTTGATGGTGTGACCTGCTCTTGGCTCCAAATTGGGGTCATCTGTACATATATAATGGATAGCATAACTAAATGAATCCTGGCCATACATGCGAAAAATAGCCATAAAACTACGTTATAACTAAGATCTTAGAATAAAGTTGTTAGAACATAGACATTAGAACTTAGTTCTTAGAACTTGGACATTAGAACTTAGACATGAGAACTTGGACATTAGAACTTAGACATTAAAACTTAGTTCTTAGAACTTAAACATTAGAACTTGGACATTAGAACTTAGACATTAGAACTTAGTTCTTAGAACTTAGACATTAGAACGTAGATATTAGAACTTAGACATTAGAACTTAGACAGAAATTTTCAAAAAAGCGGTTATGCTTTTCAAATAATAAGCTTAAAGAAGGAAAATTAACTCTATTCTTAAACATAAAACTTTATTCAAGTAACAGTTAACTTCAAAAAATGAAACAATATACATATCTCATTTATCACTAAAAACAATACCAAAACCTCGACAAGAACCCGTCGATGGCATACCGCCGTGCCACACGCAAGAAATAGTTACTACTTACGCTTTGTAAAATTAAATACTATTTATGGCAAAGTTCAATGTTATCTTCAGGTCAAATATTCAAAGAAGTGCTTATCTTAGGGATTTCTTTGTATAAACAGGAGTAAAAAAGGTCAAGAAATTTTAAAGTTATGGGGAAAAATCAATACAATTTATGTATTTGTGACTTAGAGCCAAACAGTTCAAGAAATACTCAATTTTAGTTTCAAGAAATAAATATTATTTAAGATCACCGTCATCTGTAGGCCATGGCCAAATAATCCAAGTTAAGGAGTCAAGAATTGTTACACTTTAATGCTCAAAAACAAGAAATACTCAACTTATGTCGTGTTTATTTTAAAATTTATGGTAAAACAGCATTGAATAACATAACCAATACTACAAATGAAGTTGGATCATCTAAAGCAGCCACTTATTCCAACTGCTAACAGTGAAGTTAGATCTTCTTAAAGAGACTCTAAATCCAGTGTAATGAAGCCATACTTTCGCGTAAATGGCCAAGTATTCGTCAAATATAAAAAAGAAAGAAAATCATTATATGAATTGCTATTCAATGAAAGGGTGTTATGAAACAACTTTAATGCACGTTCCATTTGATGAATAAAATCCTTTTTTGGATGGATTTAGTATGTCACGTTTGTCACTTTATGCCAATTAATAAGCTCGGGTAATACAGCTTTGCTCCTCAGACTGAAACTGTCGTCCTATAGATTATTTTGTTTCATCATCAGTTCTTTTTTCTCCTCCTTCTCATCAGGTTCCTACAAAGCAGAAAACATATTTTACTTAGTTGAGATAAATTGATAAAAAGATCATTTCCAATTACCTATGAACGCTTTCAATGATAATTTGCTTACAGTCATTTTGATAACTACATTGAACTGCTCACCTCACCTTCTCCCTGGTTACTAAAGTCAGCTGTAACTTTGAAAGTCACTGGTCGCTAAGAATACTTTGTTGGTATGGAATTAATGGTTGCTAAGGAAAAGCAATTGTTGCACTGAAGTCAATGGCCACTGAGGAAAATTGGTGGATGCTATGGATGTCACCTGTTGATAAGAAAAATGAATGGCTACCTGGAGTCACTTGTTGGCTTGGGAAGTCATTGGTTTATATGAAAGTAAATGGTTGCAAATAAAAATAAATGGTTGCTAGGTTGCTGGGGTGACATTCCCTTGATTGCAAATCCTTTGGTTTCCATAGCAACAACTTTAAAAAGAGAAATAATCATAGCAAATTTCATAAAAATCAAACAGCTTCTTAAAAGAAATGAATTATTTTTATAAATAACTTTGAAGAACATTAACCAATATATAATTCCCACAACTTTTGTTGAAATTCAAATTCAACTTATGGCCTTAGATTTTGTCGGAAAGACAAATGGACAAATGGACGAACCGACAGACAGACGGACAGACAGACAGACTGAAAGACGGCTAGGCAGCCTGCCAGCTAGCCAGCCAGACTAAGTTTGATCGCAAAAGTCACCTGGTCACAAATTCTGGTGAAATAAAAATAAACTAGCACGAAAATTGACTTTATGCGAATGTAGACTTCATGTGACCGTTACTTTTATCCTTGATAGAGTTACTTTAGAAACTAAATAGATCATGTACAATAGATTTTTCATATGAATTAATGAGTTACACCTTATTGAATTAGTTATCGATGCTCACTAAATTCAACACCTCAATGTTAAATAATCTGACATTTTTTCCGAGGTCATTTATTTGCAAATGAGCCTAGTGTCTAAATACTCAAATATAATACCTTTGCATTCCTTCGTTTTCTGCAGAAACCTCTGCTAGATGATGACATAAAGTTTATATCTGCCTTTACTTTCGCCTTCCTTTCCCCTTTCTCTGAAGTAAAAGAAGTAATTATGTTGAACCTCAGGTTGCCCTTCAAATTGTCATCTTGAAGACTTATAGCCGTATTTGGCTAAACTAGTTTGAACTGGCTATACAAATCGCTTTTGAATTTCGTCCCAGCCAGTTATAGATAGCTCGGTCAACATATGCCTATTAAAATGATTGTTTTGACTCAGCCCTTGAAGTTGTACCAATATAATCACCTGATTTTTAACTTACTAGCTATATCTCACCAATTCTTGAAAATAAAAAAAAGGGAACCTTGAAAGCCATCGAACACGACAAATACGAAAATATATTGGCTCGGTTTGTTTGAGCCTGTTCATGGGCAGTAATGGAAATGCATCTTACTGCCCACGCCGCCTAGCCCCGGGTTAAGCGCAACTCAATATTTACACCAATAAACAGTACAATTTTGATCCGGAACTAAACAAAATAGAATTTTGACAGGGGATCTGAGAATATAAATCCTGCATATCACAGATAACGCCAAAGGCAAAATTTAAAGAGCAGGAAGTATATCCTTGGGGTGACTGAACAATATCCAAATCTATATTGGCTGAGATATTGATACCACCCATCTATAAACTGGCCGAAACATTTAAACAAAAGCAATTTCAGAAGAACTATTAACATATAACATAAGTATCGTGCTCAACGATTTCCAAAGGACGTAACTGATAACAGCACTGATTGAATATACGGGGAGACTTTTTACAGCCGCCACACGGCACAAATAACACTATTGTGATATAAGAAACAAGAAATAAAATTAAAAGAATTTAAATAAGAAGTTTATCTCACATCCATCTTCTTGTCTGTCTTCCATTCAATATGGCGTTTTCACGTCTAAGTTCTAAGACCTAAGTTCTAAGATCTAACATCGAATCGTTGCCTTCTAACTTCTAACTCAAAACGGCCCTAATGGGCTTCCGTAGATTTGTAACCACTATTATACCGTTTGTACAACGTACCACATCTAACCGGGTTGTTAATTATGTCACAGCTCTTCCGCTTTCTACGTTCTTCGATTTCTTTTTTTTTCTGCTGATTATAATTTAACGTTTTTTAAAACATTAAATGCAAGGTCAACAATATATCAGCATATGTTTCTATTGCTAGAGTTATCGGCTATCCTCCTACACACATTAAACTATGTATATCTGAGAAATATATACTGCGAAAGTTTGTACTGTACTGTTTCTTAGACTGTCGTATTTCAATTTGCTGGCCGTGCCGACATGAGTTGTTCCCAATTAACAGCTACTTCACGACACGTTGATTCTGACATTTCCTAGAAATACGTTTCCGGAGATCAATAGACATTAACATTAAAGGACCAATTGTCAGCTCTAGAAATACTTTCACACAAATGTAAGACCAAACCTTTTTTAGGCAGCTGAAAGTGTAAAACTACTGTTATAATAAGGAAATGTGCAATCACAATTTGTCAGAAACCAATATTTATTTGTATTTAAAATGTAAACGATACTAACAAAAGCCAAAAATAACTTGTTTTCTGAAAGAAGAAAATGTTATCAATATGTTTAATTTATTATTTGCATTTTGGGGAAAATAAAAATAAAGTGATATAAACATATTAAATTAAAAAATGAGTTGAGCTCGTGGAAAACTAGGCTCTACGACCATAACGGCGACGTCAAAATGTTTTTAATGTTGTGATCTCATTTGTTTAAGATTTTTTTCATTCAGGATATGGTTATTATTGAAAAAGCTATCGTAAAACAGACGAAAAGATTTCAGGAAATTTTAAGTGAATACGGTAAAGATTGAAACTTATGTACTAAGTCAATAGTGCTTCTAAAATCGCCTTTGTTTAAATATTTCGGCCGGTTAATAGATGATAGATGGGTGGTATCAATATCCCAGCCTATACAGATTCGGATATTGTTTAATCTCCCAAAGGATATTCTTCCGGCTTTTTAAATTTTGCCTTTGGCATTGTCTATGATATGCAGGATTTATATTCTCAGATCCCTGTCCAAATTTTATTCTGTTAAGTTCCGCCCATTGTTTTCTCGTTTAGGGAAAACCCATTTTTTATCTGGGGACCATACACCGCTGAACATGGAATAGTATTAAATAAATATAAAAATACCGCATTGAAGGTCTTATGTTCACCGCCATATGCATACATGTACCATCGTTTGGGATTGATCAAAATTGTACTGTTTATTAGTGTAAATATTGAGTTGCGCTCAACCCGGGGCTAGGCAGCACGACCCAACATCTTGATATGGTGAACATTTATACCAAGTAATATGCATTTCCATTACTGCCCAATGCACAGGCTCAATCACACCGAGCCTGCAATATTTTCATAAGTGTCGTGTTCGTCGGCTTTCAACGTTCATTTTTCATCTATTACAAACATAATTTAGATTCACACAGATTACAATATGCGTACAGAATACAAATGTTTACCTTACTCACACCCGTCAACCGGCAGAGCTAGGAGCGGACGGCACATCCAGGCGCAGACACGGTAAGTTTTTTCATACTTGACAGCGGTGTAAGAAATTATCATTTTCGCTAGTTTTGATTAACTCTTGGAAAGAAATATCGGCTGATTTTAAAAGCCAAATAAAATCTGCACATATTCGTTGAATTCTCAAGTGGTAGAAGGGATAATTAACATTTTATCGCGATTTAAATAGGGAAGTTTGTGATGAAATCTTGAAGTTTTGCGTTTTATAGCAAAATTCTCCATAGATCTGAAAATCTGCATAAATCTGTAAGCACTATTGGAAAAATTAATCATTCTTCTGGCAATATGTGAAATATTAGCCCAAACAGACTTTTAACAAATTCGCAAGGGCTTAGTGAATAGAGCTGGGGTATAGAAATGGGCGGGTCCATGGAGCAGAAAGCGAATTTATTGGCGGGGACCAGGAGCAGATATAATCGAGTACGGAAAATCGTTTGATTTATTGTTTTGACACTATTCTACGTCCTCTATAATAATATTTCGTTAAGATACAATGATAGTATTGTCTGTCCGTATGTCTGTTCGTGTCATAAAGTATACAGAAATCATTACTATAGGAGTTATGAGCATATGTTTGCAACTGGATCATTTTAACGGCTTCAAACTATGACGGCATTTTGAAATTGTGAACTTCATTAAAAATTGAATTATTTACCGGTCTGTGCCCTTAAAACATGGTTAGCCATTATTTCATCATTGAGGGGAAAGAGATCAAAACACACTGGTGTATTATCAGCTTTAGTCGAAACATAAAAAATAAGCTCTGGGCTTAATTTGAACTACCTCTGTACACTATATCTCTTCCCACGGAAGAAAAAAAAACGTTCTTTATTGATTTCAAATAACGATTTAACCATTAGTTATCGAACTTCTTCTGGGAATACTTTTCTTCTAATTTCCTGAGATTTTTTTAACTTTTATAGAAACTATATATGTTCTGTTCCGAAAACGAAAGTTGAATGGCTGACGGCCAGATTACCCCAGGTTATGTTTCAACTTATTTCACCATCATTTCTTTATCGATTTATGTAAACAAACCAAAATTGATGACGCTAAATATGTTTTTAGAAGTATTTGATTTTTTCTGCACGTTGGGTAGTTTTTAGTTTTGGTTAAATTTGCGATTAAGTGTAGCCTAGTTGTTGACATTTGCGAACTATGTTGATAATTTCCAATAATGAAGCCCAAAACGCATTTTCTGTCTCTTAAACTGGATTTATAAAATATAGACTTTCTTCCACTTGTATTAAAACCGGCATTCACCAACTCGAGCAACTATAACACATTTGCGAAAAACGGCCATGCCTTGTGTACAGCTAAGTTATGTACGGAGTGTAAATAAAAAATTGTTTGCGAGTGTACGGTGTAAAGTAGGTAACGAATCCATTTTCTGCCAAAATAAACTTCAGTACTTGAGCATACACATACACTGATTAAGGAATTGCGTTTAGTGTCGAAAGCAGTGAACATGAAGCTGGGTATTACTATTGGTACTTGTATTTGAAGACCAAGCGTAAAGTAAAACATTTTAGTATTTTCAAAGAATAAACGTGTTTAATTTAACCATTCACATTATACATGACATAAATAGTAATGTTAAAACGCCGTTTCCGTCCGTCTTTACCACTTTTGATACGTGACCATAACTTAAAAGAACAATGTAAAACCTTAGTTCATTCCAAAATTTATTTATCATTTTTATCCGGCATAAGGACCATTTAAAAACAAACGTATGCAAATTATCTTTGGTAACATATTTGCCTTTACCAGTTAAGCACGAGTTTTCATTCTATGGAAAAGACTATATTACTGGCTTTTAAAGCTTGCGCATATCTTTAACGAGATTTTTATGGGTTGTTTGCACTTACGATAAACTAATATAAAATATCAAACAATAAAAAGATTTGGGCATGGAAGAAATTCTATATTTTATAATTCCCAATTGATTTTGAGACAACAGATGCGTTTTGAGCTTTATATAAGAAAATATTAACATAATTCGCAAATTTCAAGAACTTCACTTAACGCAAATTTAACCAAAACACAACGTGCTGAAAAAAGCAAATACTGCTTTAAAAAAAAGTTAAATTAAGCTTCACAATTTTGTAAAGTTTAGAGAAATTAATAAAGTAATGCGATATGACGGTGAAATAAGTTTAAACATTATCTGGGGTGAACTGAACGTCAGTCATTAACTTTCGTTTTCGGTGTTTTGATGTGCTTTTTCCTGTGAACGATCAACAACAGTGTGACAAATATTTAACCAGCAATAATTCAGTTAACTTAAGAGAGTTCATGCATTACAAGCTTACCAAACACCTTTAGAAATGATTTCTGTATACTTTACGACATGAACAGACATACGGACGGACAATACTATCACTGTATGTCAACAATTTTTTATTATTGAGAACGTAGAATAGTGTCAAAACAATACATCAAACGATTTTCCGTACTCGATTATATCTGCTCCTGGTTCCCGCCAATAAATTCGCTTTCTGCTCCATGGACCCGCCCATTTCTATACCCCAGCTCTATTCACCAAGCCTTCGCGAATTTGTTAAAAGTCTGTGTGTGCTAATATTTAACATATTGCTAGGGGAGTGATTAAATTTTCCAATAGTGCTTACAGATTTATGCAGATTTTCAGATCTATGGAGCATTTTGCTATAAAACGCAAAACTTCAAGATTTCCTCACAAACTTCCGTATTTAAATCGCGATTAAATGTTTATTATCCCTTCTACCACTTTAGAAATCAACGAATATGTGCAGAATTCATTTGGCTTTTAAAATCAGCCGGTATTTCTTTCCATGAGTTAATCAAAACTATCGAAAATGATAATTACTTACACCGCTGTCAAGTATGAAAAAACTTACCATGTCTGAGCCTGGATGTGCCGTCCGCTCCTGGCTCTGCCGGTTGATGGGTGTGTTACTACGGAATTGTTCGTGTATTAAACAAATTAGATGTTTAACATATGAGAATGTCGAAAATAAAGGCCATAATAGAAAAAAATGAGTTTTAAAAATGTGTTTCTGGTTATGGCGTATGTATTAAATAAGTGAAGCATACAACCGCATCCCAATAACTAGTCCATGACAAATTGCACGTATTGTTAGAGTATGTAAGTCGTTTAATACTATTTCTTGAGTAATTGCCAAAATTGCTTTCTCAATCAATTTTCGGAAATGTTCGCGAAGATTATCGGTCTCTCAGTACACAATTATATATAAACAGCAGAGTAAAAGAGACAAAATTAATGACTACTGACCCATTTTATAGAATGATACATCTGTTGTCCGCGGAACTTTATATTTAACAGATCATTTGTCGATGTTCGGACAATATCATGACAAATTGACGTTGATTGTCGATCCATCATTATCTCCAAGTTTCAATGGCAACACATCGGAGTAATTGGAGCGACATGATATTCCAAATTGTAATTTATAATGCTTTAAATTTTTACTTTTCGTTTATTAAATTTAATAATTATAATAATAATAATGATTTTCTATACATGTAACTGATATTATATTTTCTTTTTTTTTCATATCTATTCTTCGTATATGTATTATATCATAAGATGAGTTTAAACAAAACGATTGATAATAGACAAACATGCATGTATACGGCACATAAAGAGGTCTACTTTTCATTACATCTTATGTTAACCGACTGGTATAAAACTTTTGCTTTTTAAACACAGCAAAGAATTGTTCCAGCTCAAACGTATGGCTCACGAAAACATGCAAATTACCAATGCACCGTTATTTTATGCGATACAATTGTAACCTACCAGTTGGATGTGTAATTATATAGGGGCTTGGCAAACTAAAGGATTAGAAAAACATCGATACAGCCTTAGTTTTCTGCTGTTGGAATTCATATATTAATTTTCCGACGTTAAAAAAGTCTCCCCGTACTTCACTATGAGTGTAGTTATCAGTTTCAATTACCTCACTTAATTGCAATATGCTCATTTCAAGACCATAAAGAATGTCAATCATTGTGGGTTGCAATATGAAGGCATATTTGAACTATCCTTATTTGTGGAGATATCGATGGTATGTACTGTGTCTGTCATTTGCGTGAATGATTAGGCGCTGTCGCAGCATTTGTATGGCTTTAAGGTTATCTATTACTTTTAAAATTACACAGTGGACGCATAGAAATACAGGTTAACCGTTTGCGGATATATTTTCAACCTTTTTGCGTGCCATTAAAAGAAGGTTTTGTGAGGAAATCATCCTTTAATTACTTATATTAAAGGTTACGTCGCAACTTTATTAAACCTATTAAAGACTCAAAAAAGCGCAACTCATAATCACTAAAAAATAATCATGTTTTATTATTAATCCAACTGTTCAAAGACTTTGTCTTTGATACTATGTAATAGAATGTAATGAAGATAAACAATTCAGTTTTAGGTCAGTTTAAGTAAACATCTTGTTAGGTATTTATCGAACATCATAAGAATTTACGAACGCCCACTGAATTGTGTGTGACAAATTAGGAAAATGCTGTATTTGTTCTGAGAAATGTTAAATGCTTTAATTGCAAATCATTGCAAAACACCTATGGGTTATTGTTCTAGCTTTCCCGTTGGCGTGGCTGGAACAAAATAAAAATGTCAATTTAAGAATTATACATCAGCTAAGAAAACTAGATGGCTGTTCACTTGAACACTTGTGTCGCCCTCTCACACACGTCAACCGGCAGAGCCAGGAGCGGACGGCACATCCAGGCGCAGACACGGTAAGTTTTTCATACTTGACAGCAGTGCAAGTAATTATCATTTTCGCTAGTTTTGATTGATTCTTGGAAAGAAATATCGGCTGATTTTAAAAGCCAAATGAATTCTGAACATATCCGTTGATTTCTAAAGTGGTAGAAGGGATAATAAACATTTAATCGCTATTTAAATACGGAAGTTTGTGATGAAATCTTGAAGTTTTGCGTTTTATAGCAAAATGCCCCAAAGATCTGAAAATCTGCATAAATCTGTAAGCCTATTGGAAAATATAATCATTCCCCTAGCAATATGTTAAATATTAGCACAAACAGACTTTTGACAAATTCGCGAAGGCTTGGTGAATAGAGCTGGGGTATAGAAATGGGCGGGACCATGGAGCAGAAAGCGAATTATTTTGGCGGGAACCAGGAGCAGATATAATCGAGTACGGAAAATCGTTTGATGTATTGTTTTGACACTATTCTACATTCTAAATAACAAAAATTTGTTGACATACAGTGATAGTATTGTCCGTCCGTATGTCTGTTCATGTCGTTAAGTATACAGAAATCATTTCTAAAGGTGTTTGGTAAGCTTGTAATGCATGAATTCTCTTAATTTAACTGAATTATCGCTGGTTTAAAATTTGTCACACTGTTGTTGATCGTTCACATGAAAAAGCACATCAAAACACCGAAAACGAAAGTTAATGACTGACGTTCAGTTCACCCCAGATAATGTTTAAACTTATTTCACCGTCATATCGCATTACTTTATTAATTTCTCTAAACTTTACAAAATTGAGAAGCTTAATTTAACTTTTTTAAGCAGTATTTGCTTTTTTCAGCACGTTGTGTTTTGGTTAAATTTGCGTTAAGTGAAGTTCTTGAAATTTGCGAATTATGTTAATATTTTCTGATATAAAGCTCAAAACGCATCTGTTGTCTCAAAATCAATTGGGAATTATAAAATATAGAATTTGTTCCATGTCCACATCTTTTTATTGTTTGATATTTTATATTAGTTTATCGTTAGTGCAAAAAAACCCATAAAAATCTCGTTAAAGATATGCGCAAGCTTTAAAAGCCAGTAATATAGTTTTTCCTATAGAATGAAAACTCGTGCTTAACTGGTAAAGGCAAATATGTTACCAAAGATAATTTGCATACGTTTGTTTTAAATGGTCCTTAGGCCGGATAAAAATGATAAATAAATTTTGGAATAAACTAAGGTTTTACATTGTTCTTTTTAGTTATGGTCACGTATCAAAAGTGGTAAAGACGGACGGAAACGGCGTTTTTACATTACTATTTATGTCACGTATAATGTGAATGGTTAAATTAAACACGTTTATTCTTTGAAAATACTAAAACGTTTTACTTTACGCTTGGTCTTGAAATACAAATACCAATAGTAATACCCAGCTTCATGTTCACTGCTTTCGGCACTAAACGCAATTCCTTAATCAGTGTATGTGTATGCTCAGGTACTGAAGTTTATTTTGGCAGACAATAGATTCGTTACCTACTTTACACCGTACACTCGCAAACAATTTTTCGGCGTTAGCTGTCTAAGCTCACTTTTGACCTAGTTTTTCGACCAATGAAATGTTGTAAATAATACTCCTATTCTCTTATTATGCAGAGGGAAAATGAAATAAACTATTTCGATTGGTAGCTATTTACACCAGAGAGGCATCTAGCAGGGTGGAGAGGTATCTAGTGGGATTTTTATTATTATGCAGCGGAAAATTCAAATAGATTATTTCGATTGGTTGTTAGCGGGTGTTGTATTGGAGAAAAAAACAACATATTTACGATTTAAATAACCAGTTAAGTCAATATTGATGGCTTAAATACAATTTTATATGGAATATTCTTGGGTGTCAGGTAAACACTTGCATACAAGTTTACACAGTGTAAAACGAAAGAGAAGTGTAGATATTTCTAGTTCTTACTGGTTCCTTTCTAGTTCCTTTGATACTGATTGTTAATTTCAAGTACAAAAAACAAGTTCATTGTAGTGTAGTGGATGATACTCTCGCCTCTCGAGCGGAGGCCCCGGGTTCAATACTCGGGACGGACACTTTTTTTGAAGTTAATTTACGTAAAAGTTGGTAGATTTCGCTCTTGTAACAGGCTGTTTGTATTTATTTTTATTAAATTTCAAGGACATTTATTCATCTTGAGTTCTAACTCTACAAGAGGTATTTTATTGAAACTGAATAAATGTAGATCAAGACTTAATGTAAGACATTGCTTCTTTAATCGACTTGTTATCACTGTATGAAATTGTTGCAACAGCTTGAACATTTTTTTTAAAGACACTTTCAATGAATTTATGAGTTGTCATGATTCGGTCGCTTAATCTCTAGGTCATACTAAGAAGGCAGGGAGGGTTCGTCAACAGCTATAACAAGTAAAATAAAATAACTAAACTGTGTCTGCTTCGCCTCTCTGTATTTCTTTCTTTCTTATATTCGTGTATATATAAATATACTCAACAAAAAAAGAAACCTGACACTGTAACTTTGAATAAGTATGAGGTACATATTCAAAATCTATATATTTTTGCACCATCCAAACGAAAATAACCACTGAATCACTTGTTTCATGCACCAAAAATATCAAAATGCATAATTAAGTTCAAAACATGCACAATTTTTATTACATACCACAATTCAATTAGCTTTAAATCTGATTCCAGGAAAATACACCAAATATAAAGTGTCAGGTTTCTATTTTTGTTGAGTATATTTTCCATCAACGCCGTTTATCTTTTTTAAAGATATTTCTTGTTTATTTACACACCGTACATAACTTAGCTAGACACTGTACACAAGGCATGGCCGTTTTTCGCAAATGTGTTATAGCTGCTCGAGTTGGTGAATGCCGGTTTTAATACAAGTGGAAGAAAGTCTATATTTTATAAATCCAGATTTAGAGACAGAAAATGCGTTTTGGGCTTCATTATTGGAAATTATCAACATAGTTCGCAAATGCCAACAACTAGGCTACACTTCACCGCGAATTTAACGTGCAGAAAAAATCAAATACTTCTAAAAACATAGCGTCATGAATTTTGGTTTGTTTACATAAATCGATAAAGAATGATGGTGAAATTGGTTGTCAGCCATTCAACTTTCGTTTTCGGAACAGAACATAATGTAGTTTCTATAAAAGTTAAAAAAATCTCAGAAAATTAGAAGAAAAGTATTCCCAAAAGAAGTTCGATAACTAATGATTAAATCTTTCTTTGAAATCAATGAAGAACGTTTTTTTTTTCTTCCGTGGGAAGAGATATAGTGTACAGAGGTAGTCCAAATTAAGTCCAGAGCTTATTTTTTATGTTTCGACTGAAGCTGATAATACCCCGGCGTGTTTTGATCTCATTCCCCTCAATGACGAAATGATGGCTAACTATGTTTTAAGGACACAGACCGGTAAATAATTCAATGTTTAATGAAGTTCACAATTTCAAAATACCGTCAGAGTTTGAAGCCGTTAAAATTAGCCAGTTGCAAACATATACTAAGGCTTATACTTATTAAATAGCGATAATTTAGTTAACTAATAATAGTTTATGCATCACAAGCTTACATAACTCCTCTAGAAATGATTTCTGTATAGGGCCTACTTTATGACATAAACAGACATACGGACGGACAATACTATCATTATATCTTAACGAAATTTTATTATTGAGGACGTAGAATAGTGTCAAAACAATACATCAAACGATTTTCCGTACTCGATTATATCTGCTTCTGGTCCCCGCCAATAAATTCGCTTTCTGCTCCATGGACCCGCCCATTTCTATACCCCAGCTCTATTCACCAAGCCCTTGCGACTTTGTTAAAAGTCTGTTTGTGCTAATATTTCACATATTGCCAGGGAATGATTAAATTGTCCAATAGTGCTTACAGATTTATGCAGATTTTCAGATCTATGGAGCATTTTGCTATAAAACGCAAAATTTCAAGATTTCATCACAAACTTCCCTATTTAAATCGCGATAAAATGTTTATCATCCCTTCTACCACTTGAGAAATCAACGAATATGTACAGAATTCATTTGGTTTTTAAAATCAGCCGATATTTCTTTCCAAGAGTTAATCAAAACTAGCGAAAATGATAATTTCTTACACCGCTGTCAAGTATGAAAAAACTTACCATGTCTGCGCCTCGATGTGCCGTCCGCTCCTGGCTCTGCCGGTTGACGGGTGTGCATCTGGTGCTATGTCGGAATAAAAAAGCAAGTACAAAATGGGGCATAACTGCATCAAATGTGACCTTGACCTTAGGAATTTGACATCTTCACAACCGTGATGTCATTAGCAATATAATTTGAAAGTATGATGGAGAAATGTTAAGAAATGGCAAAGTTATAGCCAACGTTAAGTTTTCGTAACGGACCGACGGACTGACGGACCTACGGACGGACAAAGCGATCCCTATGTATCGCCTTTTCTTCGAAAGTTCGAAAGGGCGACACAAGAAAATATACTTATTTGTATTTCTTTTTTAATTTTACTGTCCAGAAATTATATTTTATGTACATTAGAGATAAAGCGAAAACATGAAACTAAATGGAAATCAAAGACAGATGTTTATCGCATGAGAGCCGTTTATAACAATTAGTACTTATCTTTTTTATTATATTGTTCTGTAAATTTACGTCGTGTGTCACGCAAACTATTAAGTTATACAGTTCAAATTAAGCGACTATCTGCCAATGTGTCCAGAGTTTATTTCCTCAAGCAGCGCAACATTTTACACTTGTCACAATACTAGAGTAGGGCTAACGTGTCGTTAACACTCATTCTCAGGAGAATTGGGAAATTGGCAAGAAGAAAAATGAAAAAATAAATTTTTCCAAAACTACTTTATTCTATAAAAATTTGACAGAACACATATTAAAATACAATGCTGAAAATTATCTTGAACATCAAACGAGGCATAAAGTTGTGGTGACCACGGAAAGAAGCACTAACTTTTTCACTCTGTTTTGCATTGTTATGTACGATACCTATTCCTAAACATAAAAAAACAACGTGAACATTGTTTTTAAAAAGAAGAATACACTAATATAAACCATCCGGAAGTAAAATAAGATACTCGTCATCATATAAATAATAATTACATAACTAATTTCTCATTACTTATGCATATATTTTATTTAAGAAATGTGATGACATAACTCAACTGCAGACAAATATTAATAAATTCCAAAAGCACTAGGTTACACTTCTAATAATTTTGAGCTTTAACATTTTAAATACCTGTGCTTTGCTTAATTTGAGACACGCAAGTATTAACACTCTTGTAATATCATCAGATCACTCAAACAAGAACATTTGGTACAAGGCTTTCAAATTATTTTAAACATGTCCTAAGTATCGAACATTACACGCTTCTAAGTGAATACATTACTGTGAACGTTTTAGGTTACAAACGAAACGCACGATAGACGATAAACGGACGCACGATATACGATAGACTGACGCACGATAAACGATAGACGGACGCACTATACACGATAGACGCACTATACAATATACTGCCGATTCATATAATTTGTGTACGAGATTTCTAAAAATTTGAAAATGCTATCAAAATATCAATTGAATGGTTGCATTAAATCATATAAATTTGAATATGCGAGAAACTTATTTACGTTGCACTGTAAAATTAAAAGACGCACGATGCACGATACACGTTATACGGACGCACGATACACGTTAGACGAACGCACGATACACGATAGACGGACGCACGATAGACGCAAATTTTGTAACAATAAACGTTCACAGTACTGTAATAAAATGTGAAAAGGAGTCTGCAATTTAGAATAATAATTCGTCTCTGAGAGTTATGTTTAATATCATGTGGTTATCTAACAATTTTAAAGTATGAACTTATTAATAAGCATTTGTAAAACTTCATTTTGTCATAAGTTTAGGGATTAAAAGTCACCAAAATTATCAGATATTTATTTAAGTAATTTCCTGATGATGCTGATGATAAATAAGAAGAAAATCACAACTCATAGATAAATACACAACATCTTAACCATCAAAACATAACATATACCCATAGGTGCATTATAAAGTCATTATAATTGCTGTGAATATGTACATTTAACAATGTAGCGAACATTACATTTCAACATACAAACATTAATGATTGTTTTTAAACATTAATGTTGATAAGTATGTTGAAAAAAGGATTATTAAATGTTTGAAATCTATAAAAACCAAAAGATAACAATTAAAATCAAAACGAAGCGTATTATCGTCATATTATACCAACAATGTTGTTCATAATACTTATTTATAAACCATTTTGGAAACTTATGCCAGCAATACACGGACCAAACGGTATTTATCAATTAGCCAACTACAGTACTGAAATGTTGGCTTCGTCACATTCAGACAACTTAAAATATCTTCTTAATTTACTTTAGTGTTTTTAATTTATTTTTCTATGGAGGGAAGGTGTGGTTATCGATGACACTAGTGTTAGAATCGGGCCCTATAAATCAATTGATTAGCTGGTGAGAATTTTTGTCATAAGATTCACGACTGAATCATTATTTATTGTGTCTGTTACATGCAAACTTTGCATTTAAATAAAGTTTGTTAAAGCACCTAATGAATAACCTCAGTTCCACAAATATTACTGTACCACAAAAAGAAGATATGATAAATATAAAAGGAGGATTCTATTTTACTTATCTACTATAGTATTTAATTCACATAAAGTTATGTACATTGTCCTTTTATCATAAAATTTGCAAAGCAAACGATGATAAATAAAACAAATAATAGTTAATTTTATTTAGAACTAGTAGAGATAAAGAAAAACACTTTAACAATTCACTTTCCAAAAAGTGTAATGTTCGCTACACGTGGTAGCGAACATTACATAGCATGAACAATCATAATATTCATACATGTTTATTTATTTTTACCAAAGTAGTGTATCATACAGTTGTGCAAAAATGCTGCTTTAAAACTACTATACAAATATATTCATCTTGACAATTAAAGAAAAAAACTCAAAAACTAGAGTAGTAACCTGATTTATTTTCCTGCTTTGGTTAAATCTCTTACAACATGGTAGAGAGCATCATCAGATATAATAATACTAATGCGACATCATTTTAACATGTCATATTTAGAGATAATGTATTTTTAAGTGAGTACTCTGCAAATAATTCTTGTGTGGTAAACACAGGTATCGAACATTACAGTATCGTTCATTACAAATCACTGAATTTTGTATCTCAGTTTAATTGTATAAGAGAACATTTCGTTTGTGTTTTTTTTTCTGGACTCTACCATATACACTTTCTTATAAGTAAACAAATATTGGAAACAGAATAACTGCAATAACTAAATAGAACGTAGCGAACATTACATATTTCTTCACATAAAAACATATAATAATTTTGAATGCAAAATTTCGGCAGAAAATTTAATTTCAGTCTATAAAACTGACCTTACTGTAAATGATAGACATTGTACAGATGATTTTCAACTTCAAGATCTCTGAGTTATCTTCATATCATAAGAAAAAATTGTAATTGACTCTAAGTCTCGGAGATAACAACCTTCCAAAATCAGGCGACAACGTTCTTTTGCCAGTGTTTGGCCTAAATCGCAACTTTCATGTATAAAACAACAAAATAGAATAAGCATGACATACGTTTATTTTAAAATGTATAAATACAGCATAAGATGCAACAGGTTTTTGATGTGTATTTGCACAAACTTCAGGACGTTAAAAAGCGACAGTCTCGAACATTACAAATTGCATGTATACTATCGAGTAAATATGCCGACAATGTAGCTGTTTTAAATACCTTAGCGTTGAAACTTTGTTGGACTAAATACTACACATTTACCATAATATTTTGTGAATGCATACACAATAGAAAGAATTATCTTATGGCGACATCAAAATCCCAATTCTCCTGAGAATGAGTGTAAGATATTGCTCCTTTCGTCATTGTGATGTCATAGACAAATCAAAGCGCTGAAAGCGTTGAAAGCCTGGCGCGCTGGTTGAAAGCGTAGTTCCAAGGGAGTAATCAAAATGTCTTGAATGGCGAAATGCACATTAAGGAAAGATTGCTGTTGACGGTCTTAAATTGGCTGTCATAAGGGAGCAATGAATAACAAGTAGTAGTTTTTCATATAAGAATTTAATATAATAACACTTTCATGACCTCTTGAAAATTGTCAAAAAAATCTCAACAAAAGTAAAAGCTATTGAAATCCCTGAGTATATAGATGTGTGGTGATAACCATTAACTTGACTGTTGTAATTGGTTCATGCAGCAGATGTATAGTGCTATTAGTGGTTGAAGTCGATCTCAAATTGTTGCTGACAAATTTATCTTCAATCTAATACCCTATGATGCATTGGTTGCATAACAAATCTGAAATTTGTAACAATAATATCGAGCGTGTGTCGGAAACTGATTAATGAACTGTAGTAACATCTTCAACATTGATTCTGATTAACCAACCATGGTGTTCTCGATTGTGCCTGAAACGTGTGCAGAACATTTCGGCCTGCTCTCGCGGTGACCACAAAACCCCACTTGAATACGCTCTCGGGGTCGCAATGATACACCAGAAGTTAACAACCGCGCGTCGCCGTGTTCACGGCATCGTTAGTTAAGACTAGCGCATGCGCACCAGTCTAAAAAAAGGAAAAAAAAATCAAAATCTCTCAAATGGCACTCTGCAGTTCCATCAAACTTTGCACAATTTAATTCTATATGTGTAAGATTTTTTACATGCATTAAGAAAAGTTTGAAGAGTAAACAAAATTAGTTAAACCTAAGAAATCCCTAAAATTCTATTGACAATTTATCACAAAACGAAGCAACACAAAACAACAATTTAAATGCCAACATGAGTGAAACGATACTGACAACATTATCCCAGGTCCTTGAAAATGAAATTGAATGTCAAACACACTTTTACTAATAATTCTCACTGCATACATTTGTTAGACTAAAGGATCTTAGATATTTTTGTCAGTAACTCACATCATCATGAAGACATTTAAATTGATGTTTAATGCTGCTTCGTTTTTGTGATTGCAAAAAGTATTTGAGGGATTTTAAGGTCTAACTATTTTTCTTTACTGTTCTAAGCGTATGTAAATTTAACACATATTAATAACCTCGGTTTGTGCAAAGTTTAGTTGAACTGCATTTTGTCGTAACTGTTAGAGATATTTTGATAATTTTCTTTTTTATATCAATTACAGTGCATTGGCGAATACCTTAGAACTTCAATACTTATTTCATCACCATCGCATCTTCAGTTAGTTATTATGGTGAAAGTTGCACTCGGATCAGGTTTCTTTACATGTTGCACGAGGATCTTTTACGCGCACAATCTTGATTTTCGGTACATCCATAACTAATCCATGATCAATTATTCGAACTGCGCGAACAGAATGCCCAGAAAGAATTTGTGTTCCAAGAGGTGACTTAATTTAACTTCTGAATCAGAAGAATAAAGATCATGGATTAGTTATCTACAACGAATTATCATAATTTATCTCAGTTCCTCGGTGAAGCTATTTATTTCTAAATGTGTTGTGATAAAATAAAACAAACGAAACAAGTTTATTGTGTTTTATTCTTCCGGAATACATCGAGAATGGGTTGCGTGACAAACCGATTAACATCATGAGTATTGTTTGTTTAAAGTCCTTGTTTTGTCAGTGATACCAATCTTCGTCTAATTTCAAACGGTTTTATTCATACAATTTCCAAATGATGGTACTTAAATTATAGGTTCAATATAATGTTTTATTTTGGCAGGTTATTATTAGGAGAAACAGTAATAAGCACATTAGGTTCTTTTTCATATATATGTTTTGTAAACAGAAACAATAATACCATTAAATTTCGACGTAGTTTATACTTAAATGCCTTGGTTACGTTTTCATTCTAGGCTTCCAAGTAATATATAGAAATTAGAGGATTAATTTTATTAATTGTTTTTGTGTCATTATTTTTTTCAATAAATAGTACCGGGTAATTAAATGTTAAAAGCATGATCCAGGAAGGTCACGCATACCGTACGATTTGCATATTGTGTGACTTACTGTATAATATATAAAAAATATAACGTATAGTATCATACTCAAAGGTGATAAATCAAATAAAGACGCATAAGTCAAAACGGCTTGTTTAAGCATTACACGTTGCGATATGGTTTCATGACTTGTCTCGGTTACTCACTTTAAGTTAGCAACATTTAAATGGGATAAGAAAAACGACTTTCTTTTACAGAAGTTCTTTCTGTAACCATTGACTTTTCCTAGGCGTTATCCTATCCTGATATAAATTGTTCGTTTGTTTGTTAGATTGTGTATGAGGTTACTTTTTACCTTTTCCATATGTTTTAAATTATCGTTAATAAATAATTTTGGATAAAATGGTAAAGTACTATTCAACGTGATTATTGAGTGACGAGGTTTAATTTATAAGTTCCCGCCCATAGATAACAATGAAACTCTGACACATTTGTCATTTGGGCACAAAATTGTACGGACTGTAACAAACAAGAGTCTATGGGAAAAGTCTTGAGATTTTAAAGTTCTTGATCACTTGAGTATAGTAACCGTAAATTGGTGTCAGACAATAGTTATCCTTAATTAAACAAGTATATAAAATACGAAAATATCCCATTTAAATAATTAATAAATTAATTACCAAAAGGTGTTAACCATGAGATTTTGGACCACAAACTTGCGACTCAGCGATAGGCAAGTAAATTCAAAATGTTATATAAAACCAAACACGTTTGGCAAAAACAAGCAGCTCGTGATGGCATCAATTGAAAAAACACTCTTTGATGAACATATGCAAATAATATGTAGAAAAACAGCATAATTATCAACATGAATATGAGCAGAAAATATCAGCAATGTTACATCAAAAACATCTTTTTTGCTTTAATCACCCATTCTGCCACTGCTCACAACATTACATGGATTGGTATTTGAATTTTCTATAAAAGGGAGATTTTGAACATGTTGAGACCTAAGCTATGAGTAATTACTTCAATTACTGTTTTGTCAGCATGTATTATAACAGCGTAATGTTCACAGCATGAAATATGTGTCTTTTCGCAGATATCTTCTATAATGAGATAGGTTTGTACATTTAACAAGAAACTATAAATATAACTAGACAATATCGACTACTGTTTTGCGACAATTTATACATGTACTACTAAGCGTTCTTTCTTTTAATTCTAAACTGATTTATTATATTCCCTTCGCTTTTTCATGAAGCCTCAAGTAGAACGACAGACGTCTGGTTTTTAGCCGAGAGATGCATAATATGAAGTCTCAGGTCCCTACCAATATTTAACCACTAAATGCGTTTTATTGTTTGAGATGAATCAAACTCGGCATTTACATCTTGTGCAAATACTAAGGTAAACTAAATTTGCTGCTAAGCGACCTAGGTTTCATTATAACGAATTAAAAATCGAGTCGGTGTGTTCAATGATCGTAAATTTTGGCATAGAAGTCCTTGCTCTTATTTTGACCTTTGGCGTTAATTTGGTGGAATGAGTTAATGTTTACTCCGATCGCCTGTCAAATAAACATACTGTTTTCCCCTTTGTTGAAACCTAAATTTTGTAAGGACATACTACAACGATAGAGATGGAATGGTATAATATAAATAATCGCTAATGGACAGCGCCATATACAAACTATCGTCTGAGTAGGTGTGTTATTAAAAGTTATCAGAGTTGCCTTGCCTGGAGAAGATAGTTGCCGAGAACAGCATATAGCAATATCAAGCAATGTGAGCTAGACAGCTTAAGCTCGAATCCCCATGATGTTCGACCAGGACGATATCAACTCCCAGCCTACAACGCCGTTTTATAACCTCTGCTCTTTTATTATTAATTATTAACATTTTTTGTTGACAACGTTTATTTTTTTTATAAACTGAAATTATCTTAAATTTTACTATCTCTGGTATATCCGTTTCAATTCAAAGATAATAAAGTTTAAAGGCTAGATTGTAAGATAATATCAGCAATCTATAGATTAGGCTTTCCTTGACTCCTTATCGCTTATGTTAAGCCATATTTCGCTTGTGCTTGATATAAGATGACTCATTAAATACAACTGTAAATGTATATGCTTGTTCATATAGGTTTCTTCTACATATGTATATCTAGCTAAATATACCGTATCTGTAGGGAATTTTGTAACTAGCCTAGTTGACCGAAATATCAATTGACTGCAAATGTGGGCACTTAATGTCACTGACCAGAGTATTTGTTTGGCAATGCTTGATTATATACAGTATATATTTGGCTTTTTAAATATCACTCCTACAGATATCAGATAAACCTCAGGGGAAATTTATTATTTCTTATTTGAAATTGGTCATATTATAAACACATGCTCCCCCTTCCCTCTCTGTTTTCCATTAGGTGGATAGGCTGCATTTTCCAAATCTGGTTATTGCTGGTAAGCGTATTTTTTCCAGTTTTGGTGATTCCATTTATACTGAGTGCCAATGAAAACGCAACACTTTATTTTTGGGAATATTTTTGAAGGGTGTAAAAGTTTAAAAATTTGGCAAAAGTAGATGTGTATTAAAATCAATAAAATGGACTTGTTTTGAGGTTATTCATGCATGTCTACGTGCCAAAATGAAACATTCGTGCGTTTTTACGCGGATACTGTAGGAAAGAAAGTTTTAACAAGGCAGTCGGAACGACAGCAATAACCCCCGCCGCATGCAGGAATGTAGGAAAGGTTAAGGATGCTAAATTGCAAATTAACAAATATATCTCCAGCAGTTTGGTAGGTATGAAGCAAATATGAAAGACATGGTTAAATATGAATGTTCAAAGACAACTAGTGACCATGACCTTCAGCCGGCCAGGTTGGAATATGGGTTCTGCACATCATCTTGGTGGAATGAACATTTGACTTAAGTTTGATAAAATTCATTGCAGGGGTTCAGAAGATATGAACCTGACACAAAATACATAGTTCAAATCTTCAATGACCTTGACCTTGAGCCAGCCAGGTTGAAACATGGGTTCTGCATATTATCTTGATGGGCTGAACATTTGATAGAAGTTTCATGAAATTCCTTCTAGGGGTTCAGAAGATATGAACCGGACACAAAATACATGGTTCATATCTTCAAACACCACTGGTGACCTTGACCTTGAGCCGGCCTGGTTAGAACATGGGTTCTGCACGTCGTCTTCATGGGGAAAACATTTGGCTAAAGTTTAATAAAATTCCTTCTAGGGGTACAGAAGATATGAACCGGACACGAAATACATGGTTAAAATCTCCAAACACCACTGGTGACCTTGCCCTTGAGCTGGCCAGGTTGGAACATGGATTCTGCACGTCGTCTTGATGGAGAGAATATTTGACTAAGGTTTCATGAAATTCCTTCGAGGGGTTGCAAAGTTGTGGACCGGACACGAAATATGCGTGCACGGAAGGACGGACGGACGGACGGACGGACGAAGACCATTCCTATATCCCCAAGCCGCTATGCGGCGGGGGATAAAAAAGCAGTGGATAATTAGTGTATCGATTGGCTACTTATTCATTTGAAAACACATCTACCTTTGTCAATTTATTAAACTTTTACACACATCAAAAACATTCAAAACAATAAAGTGTTGCGTTTCATTGGCACTCAGTATATATGTGATATCAAACAACGTTTATATTTTTTGTTACAATTAAATATATGGCCTTGCTCTTTTTTATTTGTTCATTTACTGGTTAGCCGAGATTGCTTCAGGAACAAGTAAATACATGTTTACCCAGAATGACGTGTTTGTTTTGTACGTGTAAGAAAAAATTGAATATTTGTACTAAGTAGAAGTTTAAACTCACTTTTCAGAAGACAACTTTGAGTTTATTCATAAGCCTGTTGAATACATGTAACATATAAGGTGTAAAGCACTTTCAATAAAAAAAATTAGATTTTTAGATTATTGAAGTGTTTCACTTCAGATAAAAACGGTGCCCCCCCCCCCCCTTAAAAATATATATATATATATTCATTTTCATATTTGTATCAATTGGTGATGTATCTAACATCAGCCAATGTTTTATTTAAGTCTCAAAAGGTATTGTTCTGAACACGCTTTATTAATTTTAAGTGTAAGTTTTATGTCACTTATTATTTTATTTCGACAAGGATATGATTTTAGCATACTCCGATATTACGAGTGTGTTTTTGTATTCCTTTTAATTTCTTTTTTAATATATGAGAACTATTTCGTATTAGCTTAATTTAATATTTCAAAAGCTCAATTTTAATACGTATATGGAAATGTTTGTTATTCTTTCTAGTGTACAATATCTAATCAATCTGCTAGTAATCATTTTAAATATAATGGCTAAACGCAAAGTAGGATATAAAAATGTGGGTTTTTGTCTTTAGCTGCATGAAAAAATTGTCTTAAAAATTGCGTACAACATTTCAAATACTGGAATTTTAAGGTTGTTTTTTCTGGCAAATAGTTGAAAATATATTATTTATTGTGTCGTTCAGTCAAAGTAACTAATATTATTAAGTACTGGTATTGGAGTATTATTTGAAATAGAAAAATGTTTTTAGTTTACTTCCTTGTTGGACAATTTCCCAGAGAAATATCTCCGATATATTTATCCAGATTACTACTTAATAGTTCCTTACACGAGGTTTTAAGCGGTTGGGTGTATTGCGTGAAGTCACTTTTACTTAGAAGTTCAATGTATTACCAGGATCACTGATCTTTGTCTGGACAATGTCAGAACAATAATTAATTGTCTGTAAGTGAACAAGCAATCAGAGAAATACAGCACATTGAATCCATTGTCACCAGGGACTGATCCAATATAATGTCATAGAATCGGTAAATGATTTGTGTAAGAAGTAATAAGAATCCACTGATCATTTATATTTTACTGTATTTTCCAAAGGAAGTTTTTACCGTTTTATGAATATTACGATACAAGTCTTAGAACAGTGCTTGTATTAATTATACACGCACATGTTTCATGATTTTATTTGCAACTCAATTCGGGTTATTTGTTATGGCAATATAAAAAAGAAACATTATGTTATGCAACAATTGCTAATGTTCAGTTATTATATTGAAGAATATAACTAATTGCGAGTACATGTTGTCCATTTTTATAAATTTCCATAGACATCCTTAGCAAAATAGCATTATAACACATATTCGTTTTGTGTTTTATGTATTTTTGAATAATTAATTAAGTTTGCAAACCAACAAATGAAATGATTAAACAAATTTTCTTCTGCAGCAAAATCATTTTGTCAATGAGTGTATCCATGAGGACATTGTCGTTGATATATAAATGTCTTTGTTTTTGTTTTGTTTTAAAGAATAAAATGAATAAATGAATTACTTTCATATAAATTAAGCTTGTTCAACACCTCTATGAGAACATTGGTTTTAAATTATTGTAGTCGTTTTAAATAAATCATGTTAATCTTTAGAAACTAAGCACTTTATATTAAGTGCTGATAACAATTGCAGCAAAATATGTCAGATGCTGAGAAACGCAGTCATTAGCGTTTTATTTGAATCACATGGAAACAAAACTCATTGTAACATTGATGTATGCATGCTGTACCTGTTTGAACCACGACAATTACGACTTTCCTTGAATTAATTCACAAACTCAAAACGATGTTCCATGACACTTGACGCTAGCAACGTTTCGAAAGAAACTATTTTCGTACATTGTAAGGGTTAGTTACTACCCTACTGATTTGCATTTTTAAGTCAGGTTTTGGTATATCCTCAAAGCATAAGTATTATCGTCAGAAAAAAACACGTCAAGAAGTCAACGAAACATTAAAACGTATATTGTATTCCATGAAGCAGCCTTACTATAATCGGCCATGTATTAACAATGAATAGTTTTATCTGATTAACTTTATGCCTACCACCGAACTTGAAAAAATCTCTAAACGGGTGATGTGTAGGGCTAAAATGATGAAACAAACTGTCCAAAATCACATTTACTAACCTTATTCAACGAATAAATAAGTTAAATGGTTCATTTAATTCATATAATGAGCATTTATCTAATAATGAGCACCATTAAGGGATTTTAAACTAACAATTCTGTTCCCTTATTGCATAACATGTAATTTTCTAGAATGATGCAAACTTGTCGATTTAATTTTACCGTATACCTTACATGATTTATAAAGTTTTTAGCTCAAAAGTATTGTATAAAATACTCGTATACTGAAACAGCTAATAATTTGCGAGAAGTGTTCAAACGACTATACCAAGACATTTTTTGTTTATTCAATCTATTATTATAACAAATATGACAAAGACATGGCTGAAAATAACTCTCTACTATTAACTAAGCATAAGAATTCTCTGCCTAAAAGCCTAAATGGTGTGCAGAATTAGATAATTATACAACTAATATTTGGAAATGTTCTCGTACTTGCTCTTGTATGATATTAGTGCACTCGATTTAATCTCAAGTGACAAATACGTTTTGCCGCAAACCGTTTCAAGGCTATAACCCTCCAGGTTCTCAATCAGGTTCCTGTGACATTTAATAAAAGCATTAATTATAATCTAAATATAACATCTGTTCCAGGGGGGATGTTGACATTTCAACGAAATAACTAAGAAAAGTGAAACACGAGCTTTTTTTCTTTCACTGTTTTGACCCCGTTCATACAATCAGTGCAGTTATCCATTACGTCCTTTGAAGGCCGTTAAGGGCGATAGTTACCATGATAAAAGCGGTAAAAGTTTCTGCCTACAATGAATAATTGCTGTTATCAGTCACGTCCTTTGAAGGTAGTTGGGCCCGATACTTATGTAATAGTACTTTTAAAATTACCTTTGTTTTAAATATTTTAGCCAGTTCTAATATGGGTGGTTTCAATATCCGAGCCAATATAGACTGGATATTGTTCAATTACCCCACGGATATACTTCCTGCTTTTTAAATTTTGATCTTGGCGTATTCTTTTATGTTTACTTCCGTCCTTTGTGTTCTCGTTTAGGGCAATCCCATTCATTAATCTGAAAATACCGCATTGAAGTTTCCGAGTTCATATCTCCATATGCATCCCATCGTTTAGGATGGATCTAAATTGTAGTGTTTATTGGTGTGAATGTTGAGTATCGCTCATCCCGGGGCCAGACGGCGTGGGTAGTTATATGCATTTCCACTACTGCCCAAAAACGAGCCTGCAATATTTTATATCTTTCGTGTTCTGTGGCTTTCAAGTGTCCCTTTTTATCTATTTTTAATCTTTATTAAATGATTCTACGCATTTGTTTGATTTAAAGATTAACTTGTAGAACTAATGCAATGTGTAGTAGACAACATTGATTGTTTTCCTTAAAGGCCAGTTATGTTTTGCTAATTCACCATTCGAATTTCAGTTTCCTGAGCAAATTTCCATGACTAGTTCCAATTAAGTCGAGAAGTCATGTGACAGAAAACAGCTGCTTCAACCCGAATTGATGTACTTTGTTGTAGGTCAGTTGACATTTTCGTTATGTCATTGAACGTTAGTTTATTGAACCCAACCGTCTCACACATTTAAAGGATTAATAATATAAAAAATATATAGACCTATGCATTATAAAAATATCGTTTTGTACATGCATAAAGCTAGATTGGTAATAAACGTTTAAACAAAACAAAACTAAAGCACTTCAATCTCAAATGTATCTGTTAAGCAAGATAAAATCGCAAGTCTTGCTTTTGTGTGATTGGTGCACACTTGAATAAGGTTCATAGCCCCAGAGGCGAATTTGCTTTTCCACTGCACATGTATACTGCACAGTTACGATCAAAATTTGACGGAATTTCTCAGTAAAAATAGTTTATTTCTAAAATATCTAATTTATGGAGTTTTTACCACTTAAATTTATCCCATTAAAAAAATAAATCGATGAATTACAGAAATCACGCATTCTAGAGAAAAAACATTTTGCGGAAACATTTCGATAAAAACATACCAAGATCGATCGACCATTGCAGAGAAATTACTTTAATTATCATAATCTGAGTAAAACATTATTTTCCTGTTCGAAATTTTTTGAACTATATTATCTTGAAATCGCAACTTGAGTGGTTTATGTATTTCCTGTAAAAACTTACACATCGGAATTCGCGCAACTCACCTTGATGATTTGTTAAATATTGATAATAACTGTTTTCTATCTCGGGTTAATAAAATTTATCCTTATGAACTACAATCTAATAAAGCAAACACTTCAGATAAGCAAGCAAACTTTCTTGATCTTAGTCTTTCTATGGAAAACAGATCCCTCACTACCAAAACACATGATAAAATAGACACATTTAATTTTAATATAGTAAATTTTCCGTTTCAGACGGCGATGTTCCTCGTGCAACATCTTCCCGGGTTTATATCTCACAGCTAGTTCGCTTTTCTAGAGCTTGCAATGATGTTAATGATTTCAATGAACGTAAACCATCCACAGTTACATGTAATCACTATCCTAACCTCTTTGATTGCACGACGGTGGCAGGGGTTTGAGAGTTTATGAAGGTTTATGGGGAAATCTTTTCTTTAAAGAACCTAAAAGCTCAATGTGTTTTTGTCATCGTGTTCTTGCTAATTTGACTCCAGTGGCTCTGGTCTCTGTCTTTGGCTTTCCAATGCTATTAGCTTCTTATGTTTTATATGTTTATGTGCTTGTGCATACAAAATTGTTAAGCTGATGGATGAGTTGGAGCTATTTCACCAAGACAACTTGTACTTGTTTGCTGATTTGAGAACATGTTGAGGCGAGAGGTTGGTGCACCCTAGAACCTGGTTTTAACCCCCAGTGTCAATTTGTTTTGTCCCTAACCGTTCCAAGGCGGTAACCCCAAGATTTCTTATTTTCGTTATTTGTTTGTGGCGTCTTATTTGAATTGACACTCTTATAACAAACATGCTCTCTTTTCCTCTTTTCTTTTTCGCTGCGTAATTGTAAATGATAAGATTGATACTGGAATGGCCTAAAAATGAAATTGATGCAAATTACGATATCCTAAGTCTCTAGAAATATCTTATTTCTCAAGAACAGTTATTTTATTATCGGCTTCTGAGATTGGAAATCGAAATTGTAAACGTGCCTTGTCGCATTCTTGTCTATCGCAAAATATTTTAAAACCGATAAATGAAATCGTGCTTGTGTACGAAATGTGGTTCGCATATTTCTGTCGGCACATAAAATGCTTGCACTTCAAGCACTGACTGGCAATCACATTTCAAAGAAGTAACCGAGTTTTGTTTATAAAAGAAATCGTTTTCTGTGAGATTAATTTGACTGTTTTCATGCAGTTACGGGTAAATGCCAAGTAATAAGAGTATACTAGTACCTTATTCACAATACATGCAAGACATTATTCTGAACATTGTTTGTTATACTATGGTCTAATTGTTATATTAAAAATATATCAACATTCTAAAACCCTATAAAGGAAATTAACAACTTCCAAATGGAAACATCCGTACAGGCATAGCTTTTTGAAGTCATGAAGTAGTTAACAGCTTATCTTGGCTTGCTTACTCAGTATATTCTCAATTTAGAAGGCAAATGTATTGGTCTTTTCCGAACGTTTTACTTGTTTGTTCGCACGATAACCTGTTGGGTCAAGTATGAGGTTGGTGCACCATAAAACCTGTTTAAAACCCCCAGTGGCAAATTGTTTTGCCACTGACCATTCCAAGACGGTTACCCCGATGGTTCTCTTTATCGTTATTTGTTTGTGATGTCATATGTGAAATTAAGTCTCTTATAAACTCAGGCTGTTTTTTAAGGTTTTTGCAGTTTCTGATATGCACATTTCACTATTTCATTATACTTTTTACAATCAGCTAGTTAAAATACTAAAATTTGTTCCGTTCTGTGTGTTTAATTCAGTAGCTTAATGTGTTAACTCTCAAAAATGCATAAAAATCTGGCAGCCTTAAGCAATTTTGTATGGTTCGGGTTCGATCCTCATTTGAGGCAATATCATTTTATATTTCAATGTAACTTTTTGACAGTTTCATCACGATTAACAATGTATAAAGGCAATATTTACTGAACAATAGATTGATGGACTCGCTGATGATATAGGAGTCACCAGATCGCTTTGGGAGTGGTGCTCGAAACGTGAGTAAACAAATGATGTTATCATACGTGTTGTCAATATAATTCCGTAAGTCAATAAGAAATATCCAGATAACAGTACGAGTAAGTCATGTGTTAAAATGTGATTTAGATGTTAATACCGCTTTATGAAAAAAATTACTTTTTTCAATTTTGAGACAGTCTGTGGATCTATCAAAGCTTCTTTGTATCAATACCTACTGCGCGAGGACCAATTGGTCTTTGATCTACCATCTTAAATTCTAGCTAAAATACTGTGCACCATTATGTAGTCTTTCGTCTGTTTAATGTCTTAATAAGAACTTAAAAGGAACATCATATGCAAGACCAGACAAGTGTGTTTATTTCGCGAGCAGAAAGAGCAGCCTGCTTATAAAAAACAAAAACTGGTCTTTGATCTGCCATCGTATTTCAGCTTAAATTAACCATTGTGTGATCTTTTATCTCTTTAAACCTTGCTTAATAATAATTTTTAAAACAAAAAAAATAATGATCAGATGAGTGCGTTAATTTCGGGAGCAGAAATACCAGCCTGCTTACAATAAAATACAAATGACAATAAACTAGACTGTCGTTGTTACATAATTTAATTACTACTCGAGCAAATGTTTAATACCGAAAGTCGTTTGCCAAACTGTAACGTCTATAATTATAATGACCAGAACACGCACTGCGTACAATACAGCCAGGTAGAACGCCAAATGACGGACCACATTTTGCGTGAAAGTATGAAATTATAAAACATATAACAATAACAACATCATTCGTGTTACAATTAACAAGAGGTTGCTTGAAATTTGATGTTGACAATGCAAAAACGTCTGGTAAACGACACGTTCGAATTTATATTCCAAGAAAATCTCTAGCCTTAAAACTGACAACCGTCGAATTAATAAAAATTGTTCCGTTGAAGACAAACGTTTCTCCCTGTTCTATACACTGTAGTTACACGATTATGATAAGTTTCTCTACAAACAGGGTTATCCGAGGTAACACTCTTCTATTTAGATCGATTGTTGCAATGACATAATATATGTGAAAAGCATAAAACTCGCTCCTATACTAGAAATAAGCCCATGCGCTTTTTTGTTAAGATTGATTGTATAAATGACATACGGACAAGCATAAAACAGGTTTCTGTAATAGAAAAAAAGCGCATGAGCTCTTTTGTTAAGATTGATAGTCTTAATAACGTACGGGACAAGCATAAAACCGGTTCCCAGGGGTCAACGTTAGAAAAATGTAAAAGCCTGAAATAAAGCTGGGGGCCTGGGGGCAAAGCCCTGGCCAGGGGTCCAGGGGGCCGAAGCCCCCCGGAAGCTCCTGCATTTTAGTAAATTTCAAGGCTTATTCTTGTGTTTTCCTGAGACACAATTATTCTAAAATATATTTTTTTCTCAACAATATATTCTTTTGTCATGTTGAAAATTGACAATTGAGAATGTTTATAAATTATGTCAATCAAGCCACTGATTAGACTAAATGATATTTTCTCTCTTTTCATTACACGAAGAATCACAAGACTACAAAACTAAATTTTATTTTTTTTAAACAAACAAAATTATAAGCGTACTTTATTGTCTTGACACAGCACTCGCAATATGCAGCGCCCGGAATATCGGGCTTTCTAAGCCAGACTCCAACCTGTCACCGTTTTTGTCGCATTCTGAGAGCCATTCCGAATTCCATTTATTTTTGACATCTATTTCTAGCGATTTGGTATCACAATCCGATTTTAAGAACTTCATTTTCATTTTCTCATGCTCTCCATGGAGGGCGCCATTTTGCCTGATATTACACTGATATTATGGGCGCGCTCGATTGGGCTGCCGGAACTGTGCCAGAATCAAATTCCGACTCTTGCACAGAATCTGCCAAACGAGTGAAAATGGCTGTCGGAACTGAATCATGTTAGGTCTATATAAAAAGTGTCACATAATGGCATGTTAATTATATCTTTTGAAGTATAAAGAACTCCGAATAGTCTTAATAAGCCACACTGTATAGTTTAAATATGTTTTATTAGCTTTTAGATCAGTCAACAACAAAGCAATGTTTATAATTTACTCAAAAATAACACTATTTCTGGTATTTCTGTTGGTGAAATTCTTGGCAGAGTACTGAAATGTAACCATTATCTTATTTTACGGCAACAAAACAGTATCTAAAAAAATATTTCAGTTTGGTGCAGTATAAAACACTGACCGATTCCATTCACACCACCTATTTCGATGGAACGGGTAGAACGATGCCGGAACACAGTTCCGACGCACTCGATTGAAGTTCTCCCTGTTAACAGTCGGAATTTCCAATCGAGCACGCCCTATGTTACGACGAATTTGAATCGATGATTTCAGCCTAAGTTAGCCTATTATAACCCAGTTTCAGCCAATCAAATTTGATGTTAGGTACACGCGTAATTGCTAAGATAAACGCAAAAGGATAAAACCAGTTCCTATAATGGAAAAAAAGCTCATGAGCTCTTTTGTTTTGTTGTTCTAATTGCATATGTGGCTGGCATATGACATGTTCCTACTGAGGAAACAAACTTTATGTCAAATCGGCAAATTCATTAATTCAACTCATGATGTGAGTCAAGCATGAAACCACCTAACTTGGAAAGGCAGATTCCTGTTTGATAACATTTAAACATAGGCAGCACAATAGAGGTCGTCCTCTGTAAATTAAACGTGTCATTGTTATTAATGCATATAAAGAAAACCCGGCGATAAAGGCGACAGGAAATCTAGGATTTCTTTACTGACACAAGTAGCCTGTTGAGTTTGGGCATATTTACATCCTCGTGGTAACTGTGTTTTGTCACTTACCGTTCCTGCGCGATTACCCATCAGGCATGTCAGGTACACTTTTTCCATAATTTTGCTGAATTGGTGTTTCTGTACTATTTGGCTCCGTGGGGAGGGTGTGATAATACCTAATACACTGTATGCATTTCTTTCACTTATTTTTCTTTCAAAATGATCGTTTATAATCAAATTCGTTGGGTTGATTTCAAAACAACAATTAGCCCGTTTTACCAACACTAAACAAAATAATTTGTGGCATACATTGAAAACAGCACACAACTCAAATGATAAACACACGTGAATTTTTCAGGTAAAAACATTTGCATTGATTAATTTGCAAGCAATTTTATTAAATACTGGAGAAATTATTAGAAAAAGTAACAAGTGCAAATGCTGATCAATTTATTAAACTACAAATTGATATGTTGTTGAGGTAATTATAAAAATGAACGGCCAACAATGTTTACTTCCGGGTTCAAGGCCACAGAATATTAAGGATTATCTTATGCTCCTAGATTCTTAATTCTAGAATTAAAACGAAATATTTCCAAGATGAAATTAAACGATTTTTTTCTGTTTCAATGAGGCTTTCCTGTTGTTCAAATATTCTGCTCAGAATTTGATGTCTATTTAGTGTTTAACTTTATTTAATGATATTCTTTGAGAGTTTAACTTATAATGTCAGCCCTGTCCTGTATTCAAGGAACTGAAAGCATTGTGCTCGTTCGCTACTTAGCATCGGTTCGACGAGTTCAAAACTTCCGATTCAATATTTATTTCTAAGTCAGAGTCTAAACCATTAAACAATGGTCTTTTTTTACAAACACTGCTAAAATAGACGTAGAAATAACAGAAAATTCTAAACAATTTCTGAACTGTTCTCGGGAATTATGTTGAAACAGAAAAGTTCCGGTCCGGCCGATGTAAATCCAGCAGCTAATATCAAGTGATGGACGGAAATGAACTATTCCAGGCTATAGTAACCTTTTTTACCCGTTTATCTGTTCGATTCACACTACTTTTGGAAAACAACAGCAGTTTTCGTAATATGCATGCTGAACATTACTATTGAAATCTACTAAAGAACGAAACCTGAAGTTAACGAAACTCGGTAAACTCATCAGGCCACGTGAAAATTGTAAACAAAATTAAGTGTTTTGTCCCGTTATCTTAAAATGTAATAAGGCTGGTTAAATGGTAGATTTAAGTCTCCTTACCAGATTTATATTCTGAATACATGTACCAGCCATCTAACACAACATAACAGATTATTTAAATACATTGTATTTAAATATCAGTAGTTATCAGTAATTAACATTCTCTATTCATGAAGGTTAAAGTATTTTGTACCAGATTTGCAGAGTTTTCTATTACAGAGTTCATATTTAAAACTGTATTAACTATTCCAATACAAATTTTCAAAGGAAGTAAAATTTGTCAATAAATCGTTGTTGTTGTTGTTGTTTTTAAAAAAGATATTCAAAGAAAGGCGGTCAATTTTCGATTTAATGTTGAACCTTATTTTGCAAACGTTTATAATTGTTCAAACGACAATCATTTGAAAACAAAACAATTGCATTTATTGCATTTACAGCAATGTTTGAACATAAATCGTATCAAATCGAAAATGAGTTTATGATTTCAAGCAGCTTAGGGTAAAAGTTTAAATATGTTCCATTTTTTGTCATGTGAATAAGCGGGCAAAATCAAATCATGTAAAAAAACCTGTATAGCTGCTTAGCAACATTTATACTTTGTTCGTCAGTCAGTTGATTACATTAATTTTATACAATTATGTTTGAATTATGATTCCTCATGACGTTTTATAAAATCTCAAGTTTCATATTCTAAGATGATTACAGACTTAGAACGCTTTTCTTAAAATTATTCAAAAAATAGCTATTCAATCTCGGATGAAATAAGTTAGGATTGAATGTAACACGCAGATAAAAGCAGAAATTAGCAGAAATTGTGCCCTTTGGGAACTCAAATGAAAGTCGAACATTTTTTGCACGAGATAATATTACAATCTTGTACTTTGTCCTATACGAATGGGGGCATGAGCTTAACGAATTACTCGGAAGACAAAAATCTTATTGACAATTTTCTTAGATTAAAGTATTTCTTGATTTCCGGGTAAACGATTGAAACTCTCTTTGGAAACAATAACTGGAATATTTTCCAAGGAAGTAGAATTTGTCAAAGATCAATTAAGAAAAGAATCTGTTTGTTCATGCAGCTCATTAAGGTTTACAAGAATCATCAACGCGCAATGTAAAACACATGGAAAGTACACACATTATAAAGCTGATTAACGAAGCTGTCTGATTAGGATTAAATAGATGAAAAAGGAGCTTGAAAAGCAATCGAACACGATAGATATTAAAATATTAAAGGATCGGTTTGATTGAGCATGTTCATGGGCAGTAATGAAAGTGCATATTACTGTTCTCACCGCATAGCCCAGGTGGAACTTAATATTTACACAAATTTAGTATCGAGTTCAACGGCCCGTGAAATAGCATTTTGTTTGAATAAAATATATGACAAACATAAGAATTCCAACTGTTATGTTTTAACTGCAGGTGCTTACAGAAAGCATTAGCTGTGTGATGTAAACAGAATATGCATATCAATATTTTTTCATCAAAACTATCGGGGAAACTTGAAATAACTCACATAGAGTTTTGTCATATAAAACAATAAACTTAACAAATACCTTTATTATATGGTCAAGCATCTCGTTGCACTCTTAAGTCGATGATATATAGTGAACACCCACGTCTTCGGTAACATTTGTGTAAACAATAATGAGACATCTGTCAGATCAGTCTGCGAAACTGATATAGTGTGCAAATGCTAGAAAAATAAGTTCAGTCGATTCCGCAAAAGTAAAAACAAATTATCCTCGCGTAGCAAAAACGGAGAGAGGAAAAATGACCATATTGTTTTAGATATGAAGCGTACCATATATTTTGGAGTGTGTATGGTATAATTTCATGTATTTATTTGATGAAAGCTAATATTTAAAGAAATTTCGTGACAGGCAGGTGAGAAATTGAAACTGAAACAGGCAAAACATTTTTGCAAGAAAAGGATGACATGACTACAAGAAACAGATGATCATGCTTCTGAGTTTTCAAATAATGAATTCCGCGTCGTAATTTTAACTTGTTTGTAAATGCAATATAAATAGATAAATGTACTCCGAAAATTTAATAAGGTTTTGCGTGTGATATTTATTTGCCCAAAACAGTAAATTATATTTGATTAATTTAAGAATAAAATTTATCATTTGGTTTATAAAAATATAATTATGTATCATGTTATTTGTAAATTTGCATCATTGCTTCGACATAGACCTTTACACGTTGACTAACAAACTGGTACGAAACATGCGTTTAAATATTTATGAACAATTATTAAGCCATTATGTTTATTATGACCTAAACCATTATTTAACAAATACATATTCCTGCAAGTATTAACTGTTTCAGGTAAACTACGAATTCTTTACACTATGTAGATTGGTATTTCCTGGGGAATAGATACATGTAATTTGCGTTTGAAATGTTAAATAAGGAAATGAGTTGTTCTAATGGGTATATTTATTAAAAGATCATCATGATCATTGATAGTGGTACAGACCGGTAAAAGCCGTTTTACATGTTATTTAAACTAATCATATTCATCGTTTTATTTTGGCAAAAATGATTCAGCATAAATCACATATTATGTGTAGCAAGTTTGGAGAAGTGCGTTGACCGCATATAAACAAAAACAAAGCAGTTGCCAAATAAACATGTTCCCATTGATAAAACGCGATTGATGTACTTTACTGAAGGAAATAATGCCAGTGGCACATTGGCTTATATTATTTTATTTGGCACACTTGAAGACTTCATTAGAATGATCTCAAGCATCAGCATTTCTCATGACAGATCACACTTAGTATTTGTCACAGTCTAATTCCTTAAAACTCTTCATGTAAGAGTGATTCACAACAATTTACATCAGATACTTTTGCAAATCATCTCACGTGATAACATGACATAAACGTACTGTTTATCAACGGTAGCTCGTGCCGTTTGTTATGAGTAGTTGTATTGGCATTGACGCCGGTATTTACGCACAAAATTCTAAATTGCAGAGTATTTTTGTCTTCTAGCCATAGGTACTCGAAGACCTAATTCCTGTTTAATAACACAGAACTTTGTTTCATAGAACAAACTCACTAAACTAATTTTTATTGACAAACTTTTCTGAATGGGAAAAAACTGTATGTATTTCTGCTTTTAGTAAACATTTAATTATAAAGACAGAAACATCGCATGCTATCTGTTTTTTAAAATCATGCAGTCAGGTGTTAAATATTCTTTGGAATAAAATTCACGTGAAAAACTTATTTTACTTGGACGTTTATTTTTTTCTGGAAAGTTTGAAATAATCATACAAATACTCACATTTATTGGTTTAGTAATAGATGAAAAGGGAACTTTGAAAGCAACCGAACACGACAAATATGAAAATACTGCAGGCTCGGTTTGATTGAGCCTGTTCATGGGCAGTAATGGGAATGCATATTACTGCCCACGCCGCCTAGCCCCGGGTTGAGCGCAACTCAATAATTACACCAATAAATAGTACAATTTTGATCCATCCCAAACGATGGTATGCATATGGTGGTGAACATGGAACCTTCAATGGGGTATTTTCAGATTAATACCATTCCATGTTCAGCGGCGTATGGTCCCCAGATAAAAAAAAAATAGGTTTGCCCTACACGAGAAAACAATGGGCGGAACTAAACAGAATAGAATTTTGACAGGGGATCTTAGAATATAAATCCTGCATATCACAGACGACGCCAAAGGCAAAATTTAAAAAGCAGGAAGTATATCCTTGGGGGTGATTGGACAATATCCAAATCTATATTGGCTGGGATATTGAAACCAGTAGCCAACCAGAAAAGAACTTAAGAAAGCAGTCAAATAGGGCTCAGATGTGTAGTTTTGTCATGTTTACTTTTACATAAATTTTGGTGAATCCGCTTTTCTATCTTTGTAAATATTAGTTTCCCAAATTTAAATATACATAGACATAAAGCTTAATGAAAATCAAGAACAATAAGTAGTTGGCGGCAAAAATAAAGTTTCATTAGTTTAATTCAGTCAATAATAATACTACTTAATCATCACAAAATTCCAATATTTTATAAAAATAATACCGTGGCCTTTGCCGATCGCTTTATGCTTTTTTATATGTTACAGGGTGACAAAGACCGGGACTGGAACCCGAGACCTCTCAAGTACACACTTCTCCCCGAAAAGTGACTAGATTCGTACCGCGACATACATGTATATGTCCTCTATTTGCTATCGTTTGGAAATTGCTTGGAAGAAGGTTAAAACAGTAACTAGTATGAGCATTTTTATATACGCTGAACGCGATCGAATCAAACAAAATAAATATAATAAATTCTTCTTTGTATAGTGAAGAGAAATACAACGAATATACATTTTATTCTCCGACTGCTGGCAGCAAAGAAATCATTTGTCAAGAAAGCTGTTCAGCTAAAATGAACTTTTTACGAAGTCAATGTAGAGGTATATTTTATTCCCAGTTAGTTAACTTACAGGGTAAGTTTGGATTTACTTTCAATAGAAAACTCGAATCTCATCGATTGCCGTTCAATCTGAACACTTTCACAGCTTTGTCAGTTAGTTGGTTTGACAGTTGGCTGTAGTGGTCTAATTTAAAAAGCTACATAAAAGAGAAGGGATAATTAATTTCAATGGTGAGACTAAACAAATCAACATGTTTTCGGTAATTCCTAGTAATTTTTTTCGTAACCAAGCGTGATTTATTTTAAGGGGATATTGCTTTTTGTTAATTCACTTACAGTTTCTTTACAAACACGAGATCCTTGTGAATCATTACCATACGTAGCAAAAACATTAATACATGTAGATTTTCTTCATTACTCCGAACAAAACAGATGTTATAAACGACTTCCCGTGTATTATTTTCTCCCTGACTGCTTATTCAATTTGACAAATGGAGACCCCGAGCAGATGTGTCTTCATTATTGTTCTCCAACGTACTCTAGGAAATACCTCTTTCTTTATATAAATTTGTATTCCGACATTTTTACGACATAACTTTCCTCAGATAATAGCTCGGCAAACTTTAAGATGTATTGCACGTATTTGTAAACGGAATCAAATTTGGTCATAAAATCCATTAACAATAACTGGATCCTGAAATATGTATATTGACGATGCTTTGGGATTCATTCTGTGTTTTATTGCGCAAGATAAGACTTCAAGACTAGTGTCTTTCACTCTTTATCTTTGTTAAGATTGATTTACAATTGTAAAACATCGTAAATTTGTACCGATAAAACAGTAACGTTTAGTATAGGGTGTCTGGTTTATATCAAACAACAAGATCTTATATATCCATTTGAATTCGCTTGACCAGTTCACGTTCGAAGTCTTAACAATTTACAATATGTCAGACTTAACATTTGTTTTTCTTTTTGCACGATAAAATTTTATATGGCTTAACCTTGAGTCGACATATCGCATGTTCAACATTAATTAAAATAATCTATAACTGTTTAATGCTTTCCATTTTAATGTATAATTTACACCATAAGTTTGTTGCGATTGGTTTCTTAGTCATGTGTGTCCTAATTTATTCATGTATTGTACAAAACATTACCAGTAAATTACATCAACCATCAAAACAGGAGCGTAAAATTAGGCGAAATACACTTAGTATTGGCATTTGTCTACAATTGCGTTGCTAGACGGTGCGCGCTTTTCCCTTCGCTAATATCCTTTCATCGAGTTCTTTTTTACTCTTTTATTTTATTGATATTTTCATATATATGTTGGCATTTTGTATAAATAAACTTATCTAGTGGCTAACTCAATGTCGAAGTTTAAAACTGTGATATGTTATATTTTTATAAACAGTAACAACTCATGCAAGTTTTATGTTACTTTCGTCACATACTGCGCTTTACTTCGCATTATGTTGAACGAAATTGTTTTGCTTGTCTATTTTGATATTAAATGAGACTAGTTTGCTAACATTTATAATAAATAAATATATTTGTAACGTAGTATCGCAACATTTCACAAATCGCTTCGATGCAGAATGTATTTACATCGATTAAAAAGTCCTGAAAAGAGATAGTTTAACCTTTGTCTCTGTAGAACTTTTGAACGATTTGAGGGGATTTCCCAGTTAGCTCAATAGGTACCGTAATATTGCATGGCTAGATCCTGTCGCCGTACAAGTCCGCTCCCGCAATAGGAACAAAATCATTTGAAATTAATATTAAGCGATTTTTGTGCAGTGTGGCGGACGTAAAAGTACTGTTTTCACTAAATAATAATCGGTTTCCGGTTTCATGCTTTGATGATGACGTTTGTCTTGGTTATCCGAACCTTTTTCAGAGTTGCCCCCAAGTCCAATAGGAGTTGTCGCCGTACGGGTTCGTAGCGGCAATATCATTTTTCATTTCTTATTCATGTACAATGCGGTTAGGGCTGCAGCTTGCTATAACTGTACGATGATGAAAAAAACATGAAATTTAAAAAAAATCCTACTAAATGAGCTTGAATACAATACAAAACGAAATTGAAGATAAAACACCAGGTCTGAAAGGGATTCGAACCTATGGTTAGTCCAATGTGTATACCTTGATTTGCGACACGGCTTCTCATATTAAATCAATATCCAGTATTTACTAATTTTAAAAATTATCAATGTTTCCAACATACCTCCAAACAATTCAGACTTTCTCTATTTGATATTACGCAATTAATCAACTATCCATTATTTTGTCATTGGCGTTTCTATTTCTAATGAACAAACTAATTGTATTTCCTTTGCTTTGTATCGACTGGAACAAAAAATCTGAAAACTATAGCTAAACATAATGCTGAAATAAAACACTAGATTCGTTTTGAATAATTGTAATTTTCTAGAATTAATTAGCAAATTAGCAGAGTACGAAATGTATCCGAATGTTTTAAATGCAATTAAATTCATGCAAACAGTTTCTTTTTCAATTCCATGAATCATTTGAACAATTATCTAAAACAACATTTTATTTAGCGTTGTATTTAATCAGAAATGACACGTGACTGCATGAAAAAATTCTCGGAGTTACTTATACGTCATATAAAGCAAACAGTTTACTCTTGTTTCGTTTTAGTTATAAAATTTGACTACATTATTTTTATTTAATTGTTTTATTTACACAATTTACCTTCTTAATAAGGAAATATATCGAATAGTTATATGGAAAAAATCTTGGGAGAAAAAGTTTAAGTTACTTCATGTGGAGCATGAAATCGTATCAATCATAAATGAAGTCGTTCGATGAGAAATCAATTTCATTTTGAACGTCTCAACCTAAAATGGGTCGTCACTGATTAGTTTTGGTTATAAAAACTAGGTTTATACCATTTAGATTTCGTGTATACGCTCGTAGAAGATTTAATTTTTTTAAGAAAGCTTGTTTCATCTGGCGCAGATTGTTTGAGCAAGATTTTTATAATAATAAGACTCAATTTTGTGTATCAAATAATCGGCGTTTCAACCAAATGAATGATGCTGAGCGAAATTCAATTGTTATTAAACACTTTTTTTAAAATTTATTTAAGAGTTCATAACAAAATAAAGAAGCAATATAAGGAAGCATAAACGTGTTTGTTATCATTTTCTTCGTTCTTCTAAAAATGTATTGAAGGCGCTGTTCGATTGGCCCTGTCCGTGGACATTAATATACTCTATTTCAAAAGAAAATGTGCACTTTGTTTTCACTTTTATTGATTGCTTTTTAAAACTTAATATTTGGTATCACAATTCTGAATATTTAAATACTATAACAAAAACTATTTATGATCTAATCTCGATTTTGTAAAGTTTACAAATTTTTAGACATTAAGAAAAGCAGTTAGCGAAAAATCACAGAAAACTTAATGCAAGCAATACAAATTTTGATTCATCCCAAACGAAAGTGTGCGTATGTCGCCACACCAGTCCTTAATTGTTCATAAAAAGTTATACATTATGAGCGGCGTAATGCTCAAAATCGGGATTTCATTTAATTAAAAACTTGAATTCAAGATGATATCGTTCTAGCGAATCGAGAATATTATTTTAACACTGTTGGATCAATTTTGCTTTTACTGCATTTCATCGGTACAAAACGGAAAAAAAACGTTTTCGAATTGAGCATTTTCAGTGTCGTTAAGTAGAAGAACAACTGATTTGGGCGGGAAAGATAATTACTTTAAATACTGATGTCTACACTTAAAACAACATGGCAAGAAATGTCTTCCAAAATATACACTTGAGAACGATTAACGTCATTGCGTAGACAACAGTAATTATGAAACAAATAATCGTTTAAACATCCACTTGTTGACAATATTCTCAATTTTGCACATAATAGTAATGAAGTCTACGATTCGTTTTGGTGTGCATCGATTTGTAACAAAACAATCAAAATATTTTGACATGGAAATTGCCTTTCAGACCTGACAAACACCGGCATTTAATGGTTGTGCTTAATGCACTGTTAATGATTCATTCAGTTAAAAACACATAGTGTTTGTGCTTTGAATACTTTGAAGAGTGATTCATGTTTGGTGAAACAGTCAATAGGCAAAACAGCAAGCGACATGACACAAGAGGCGTGTCACAGGAAAATGTACCGTCGGAAAGTTGACGTCTTAAAATGACGTTATAAAGTTGAGAAGACGACATTACCTTATACTCATTCTGCGGTAAATTAGCATAATAACAAAAAAAAGTAAATCAAAAGCTCATAAAGAGCTGGTCAAAAATATTTAATTGCAAATTCTTTCCAAATATACTCGTAGTATCAACTAAAATGTTAGAAACTCAACGGAGAACCTTTTTCCCCATGGTGTGTCAATATGCAAACGTAATACAAGGCGATGATTTGAAATAATTATTGTCTGTCTTTTGTCTTATGTCGTTGTAAGGAAGACAGAGATCAGTAACATGCGATATGCTAGTTAAAGAAGAATTCACAATATAAGATAATGTGGTTAACGATAATTACTCTACACTAAATATTTGATAGAATCCGCTGAATAGGATTCCAGTTAAGCAAACAACACTTTACTTGGTTAATTATGTATCGAAGTAGCCGTTCTTTCTCGTCAATAATGCGAGTAAAGGGGCCGCCACACTATGGAGTTCTGGACAACGTTCTCTGAACGAAATTCAGAAATTATGATAAATATAACATAAGGAAACTCTCATTTTGTGCTTAAATATTTAGGAAATTTTGAGAAAAGAGTGAGGACGACTGGCTTCCTAGAAAAAAAGGACCATCAAAATGGACGTGGCTAAAATGTGGAACTGATATTAAAGCAAAAATATCATGTAAACGCTCCCAAAGTTTTTCTTTTAAAGTTTGTTGCTTACAATTGATAAGCAATGCTAATTTTGGAGTTTTTGTAGATACTTAACCGCTACAAAAGTTAGTGTCAAAATAATTGTTGACAACGCTGAGGTGGTTTTAAAATAAGTTCAAAGATTGTGCCAGTATTTCTGCATTGTAGCCGTTCAAAATTGAAATATGCAAGTTGATGTAGTGTGGTTATTAAAATTGACTTAATTCACAACAATGATTTTTCGAAGGCAAAAAAATATTGTTAAAATTACCGGATAATCAAAAAGTGATGAACAAAAATAGGAAAAAAGCAGGTTCAGATATTTCGAACTCTTGACACAACCAACGATCAGCAATAAAAGATTGAGAGTTAAACAATGATAATGGTTCCAAGTTTCTACAAGATTACTTTCTTCATCTATGATCATAAATATATAGGCTTCTGCGATCGTCGTTCTGACAACGAAATAAGACAGAAAGAATAATAACAAAACATGAGACGCGGAACTATCAGCAAATACTGCCTGCAGCCTGTGGAATTGAAACAGAATCTGCAAACAATCATAACGAATGCAATTTGCATAAAATTTGAGTAAGTGTCCTATTTGCCTTTAAAGCCATATGATTGTAGTAGAATCACGATCTCATATGACATTTTCCTGATAAAGTGGCCAAACACATCCGAGTGACCGTTGCGTTTTATTAATTTAGAACAGTTGTCAAAATACTCGATTCAAGTGTTAAATGAAACCTTTTTGTGACTGTAGTATTGTTCTTTTATTCACATAGAATATGAACTCAGTCACTATTATAGGTAAATGTGAATATCGGATTCAGATACGTTTATAACGTTTATTACTTAAATAACTGCTGTCTAGCAGTCCATATGTTTGTGGCATTATATCAATGATAAATAAAGTTTAATATTAGACAATTTGATTCTGATGTTATGAAATCTATATTGGCTGTCATTTTGTACTTGTGCCCAAGGTTATAAAACTGAGCATGGAAACCAGTCTAAATCTCAAGCATCTGATTGGCTGAAATGGCGACTGGTCGCCATTTCAGCCAATCAGATGCTTGAGATTTGAGACTGGTTTCCATGCTCAGTTTTATAACTTTGGGCATAGGTTTTAATTACTTATGTATAATTAAAAAAAAACATGTAATGAACGAGATTTTTATATAAATCAAATCTGGTATCAATAAATAGTTTTAGTTACCCGACTTAAAAAAACTATTTGGACAAGTATTTAAGTAAACAATTTAGTTTTAGTACAAAGAGTTAGATCGATAAGCTATGTTTGCTTTCCATGGGTGTTTGCCGTGTAATTCTTAAGTGTGGGAGTAAATGGTTGTAAATAAATTGATGCATAAATTTTAGGTGGGGGTTAAAAAAGAATAATTATTTCCATCCTGACAAGTCCAGAAGAATATGTTTTTTAGTCTTCGATAAAAAAAAACGTTGCATCGTTACAGACTGTAAATTACTGTTCAAGTGTTCTCAGTTACTTAAATAAGGTCTTTTAGATAAATCATACGCTGTACTTATGTTTACTTTTTCTCTCTACCTATTGACTGCGTGTCGAAAGGTGAAATATGCATATCAGGAATTGCCACATTCAGCAAAAACAGACTCCACACACAGTCATAAAGAAGAGAGAGGGAGAGAGCATGGTTAATAAAATGATCAGTTTAAAAAAAAGAGGATTGTTCTTCTAATTGTGGCTGTTCACGATAGCATATGGATAAGCATTATTTCACCTTTTTGAGACTGCTTACCTACTAAAATGGAAAATTGCGTATAGAGGATTGTTTTTTTTTTTGGCGGGGGGGGGGGGGATGGGAGGGGCGTTTTAACGCCACCCAATGTGATTACATCTGAATTTCGTATACAGTATATGTAGGTTCAATGAGTTTATGGCTAATTACTTGTAAATAGTTCACCGGATGTTCCTACTCAGACAATGGCTGACACTAAATAGTCCCATTTTTTTTCCTTTTGGGGGCATTAAATGGCTAGTATGGCCTGAAAGGAACATGTTAAGTAAATGAGATGCTTTTACTGACATACTGATAGCAAATTTATGTTTGGAAATGCAGTATATGAAAAAAGGTCCTGGTTTTAGGACGGCATATGTAAAACAGTTTTAAAGTTCACACAGAAGTGAAAAAAACAGACCACCGGTTTCAAGGTGTCACATCTCTGTTAATTGATACATGACCCCTACTTTTCTTGCTGGAAATGGACAGTAGAAACACTTAGCTTCAAAAGCATGTAAGTTAGCCCTTATTCAAATGGTACTAGCTATGAATGCCAGCCTTTTGAAACATGTCATGTTTACTATAGTTTATATAGGGAAGTCTATTTACAGGTCTTACACCTTATGAGACAGTAGACGGTGCTGTACTGTGCTAAATATAGCTGAAGTAAACAAACACCAGAGCAGACGATACCATTTATTCACCAGGCTATGCATTGTAAAACTTTCTAAGTTCTGAATTTTTTCTAAAAATTCTTTCAAATGTAAGATCCCTATTAAATCTTTCATTCCAGTCTAATATGGCCAAGCTAATCCTGTATTTGTATGTAGAAAAACTAAATGAAATTTCAACAGCTGTGTCACTTTTCAGCAAGAATTAGGAGCATGTATAGTTCACATTTTTTTTAAACCTTGATCCATTGTTTTGCACAATCTAGTAGGCCAGTTGGACATTAACAGTGATAATAGCAAGAATAATACTGGTGTGATGATAGCTTATCTCAAACTTGGTGTGGCATTTCATTCATGCAGAATTTGCCGGGAAATTTGATTATACAGGAAGCATGGATATTAATGAAATATATTGTTCAAATGACTGCTAAAGCAGTAAGAAATAAACATGATAAAATAAAAATAATAATGTTTACAGTATACTAAATAGAGATGAAAAGTGACATAATTTAATAACAATCCACACACTTGTCATTCACTATGAAATGGATTAAGTTGTTTCATAAACACTACGCAACATTTTAAAGGGAATATTGGAATACAAAATCAAAGCACTGAAAGTACTGATGGGTGGCGTTTTAGAGTGATTGTCATAATGTCCCATCATCTATAGATTGTGTGGAGTTTCCTATTGGAGGAGTGTGAAGGAACTTTCGGATGGCACTCTAGAGCAAAAGTTTGCATGCCCAGCTTCTGCTTTAACAAGTTTTTATCTACCACAAATATTCGGGCGGATGCTAATATCCAAGATTGAAGTCATATCGTGCCAGGAAAAATAAATAATAAGCCAACAATTGATTTGAAACTTCTAATTGACAAGAAAGAAATGAAACACATGGAAAAATAAAAAAAAATACTTTAACTATCAAATAGTTGCTATTTGCACTATGATTTGAAACCATATTTATTGACTAGAAGGAAATAAAAGATATGCAAAAATAAAAAATACTCTGACTATAAAGCAATTTAATAAAAATTAGTCAGAGCACTGCATAAAGTCTAATTTCAGTGCTTTGATTCTAAATGTCGCTGTTCACGGTATCATACGGGTATGCATTATTTCACCCTTTTTGATAGACTGCTTCATTACTAAACGGGAAAATTGGAAAATGTGTGCACTAACAATATTTGTTCAATATCAGTGGCTTCTTATGCTCTTTAATGATATCTTGACTGCATTAGCTAATGTATTTTCAAACTTTGTCATTTGTTCTGTCATAAGGACAAGATGTAATTATCTGAGAATGCTTGATTTAAGTTTGCATCACAAGACCTGAAGCTTTACGAAATGTATATCAGTGGCTTCGGGTAATTACTTTGACAACATTTATAGTTTCATTGTTAACAGTATTATTCAAAACTTGGAGGAAAAATAGAAAAGTAATATATGCATATCAGGAATCGCTACACTGACAATACACAGCCTCCCCACGCAGCGAAAAAAAAGAGAGGAAGAGAGAAAGAGCATGTTTGTTATAAGTATGTCAATTTAAATAGGACGCCAGAAACAATTAACGAAAAAGAGAACCTTTGGGGATACCGCCTTGGAACGGTCAGTGGCAAAACATATTGCCGCTGGGGGTTAAAACCAGATTCTAGGGTGCACCAACCTCACACTTGCCCCAACAGGTTCTCGTATGACAAAAAAGTACAAGTTGTCTTGGTGAAATAACTCCAACCCACCCAACGGCTCAACAATCTTGCATGCAAAAGAACACAAACATATAAAACATAAGAAGCTAATAGCATTGCAAAGCCAACGGGCGGATAGTGAATGATCTTACCGAGACCAGAGCTCCTGGAGTAAAATCAGCATTAACACGATGACAGGGTTAAAAGAAACAAATCGAGCTTTTAGGTTCTTTTAAGAAAATATTTCCCCTTACACCTTCATAAACTCTTAAACACCTGCCACCGTCGTATCGGCGATAAAACAAAAGCTTGTCCTTAATTTGTGATACCGATAACCCTGTTTTAAAAGTTTTTCTGTAATGCAAAGATTACATTCATTTAAATCATTCACATCGTTGCAAGCTCTTGAAAAGCAAACAAGCTGTGAGAGCAGCACTTAGAAAACAAGTAGGAGCGAGAGGAAAATTGTGTCACTTTTTGTAATTATAATATGTACAAAATATTTACAAGACAAAACATTTTCTGAAAATATATTTCTAACATACAAACACACTCTTACAGTAAGCCACATTATATAGTTTAATATTTTTTTACAATATATGCTGAGAAGAAAAGTTTTAGTCAGTAGGAATTCTTGATACGATAAAATTTTTAAACATTAAAATTGAAGACAAAAACATCTTTCACCATGAAAATCATTTAATACACATTGAATTTCAACAATATTAACTGAACACAGTCATAAAAAGCCATTCAATTTGATTAAGATTTAAGACAGGGGTCAAAATCAAAATTTACATTACACTCAATATTTTGTATGACCACCTCTAGCTTGAATAATAGCCAGAAAACGCCTATCTTATGTTGTTTACGAGTGTTAGAATGATGTGTAAGGGTTTTGGGCCAATTCCTTGTGCAATAACGGTTTCAGATCATTTACAGTGTACGTTGTGGACGTCATTCCTGTTGGCACCTTTCGTCCAAGACAGTCGCACATGTGTTGAATCGGGGGAAAATCGGGTGATTTTAATTGTCATTCGAGTTTGTTTATGTTGTTTACAACAAAAACGTTCCCTGTACGACGTGCCGTGTGGCAGCGTTCATTATCGTGCTGTAGAACGTAAGCATTTCCGTTCACTATGTAAGAAACAATGACAGGGATAATGATTTCTGCACAATAATGGTGGCATTTAAGAAAATTTGCGAAAATATCCACGTCGGTTTTCATCGGAACGTGCGTCTCGAGCATTTTCAATTAACGCAGTCACGTCTAATCAGGAAGATTTTCGTAAACAAATCATCGTGTATGTGATAAGAAGAGTTAGTACAACATATATGTTCAACTTTTTACGATATTTGCAATATTGTAGATTTAGGGCGAAAACGAAAATACTGACTAAACTTTTTCTTTTCAATATTATTTCATTGCCCCATATTTCCCTCTATAACTATAACCAGCTAATTGAAAGCACTTAAACGTCTCATAAAAATCGGACATTGGACACAATGTCTTAAAATGCCATGGCTGTTGGCGCCTCAACCAATCAGTTGTATAGACACAATTTAAATTGAGAATTCACGAACGCTCGTCTGTCTTAAAACAATCCCCAATGTAATAAACAGGTTTACATAAGTAGCACACAGAAAATTTCTATTATTTTCTGATTTTTTTTCATCTGAGCGGTTAGTGCCCCTCGATTTAAATATCAAAACGTTAATATCCGTAGGTTTATTTTCTGGGAGGTTTGGTTACCGCAAATGATTCTCAAGAAAATCCAAAATATAGAATATCTACGCTGAATGCAAGGCAGTTATGAAAATAAAATAAACCACAACTTAAATAAGTGTAGGGTTTACCACTGAAGACTTAGTATGGTACAAGTGGTATACATGAGTATTTAATGTCAACTGTCGTAAATCTAAATCAGACCTTTATCATCAACGTTAGTCCTATTAATAAATCGATGAAAGTGAAACTTTGAATGCAACAGAACACGAATAATATCAAAATACTACCCATGTCGCTAACTCACGGGTTGAGTGCAACTCAGTATTTTTGCAAACTTTATTTTAATAAATATCGTGCTCAGAGTCTCAAACAGGGATTAATTGATAACAACACTGACTGAAGTATTCTGTGGCTGCATCTTAATCAAGGAACAATAAGTTTGTGTCTAAGATATTTCAAATGTTGGTTTATAATAATAGATAACTATTTGTAAATAAATTTTACTATTAACTTTCTTGTTTTTTATCACATCGACCAGAAACAATAAAATGTTAAAGCGAAAACACCATTATATCATTGTATTTGTGCGTGCGTGCGTGTGTGTCACATTAACGTTTAAGTCACTGATAACGATGTTATAAAGTCGTATGTTCTTTTTATAAACCAATTTTATTTGCAATATCAAAATTGACATACTATTGCCGAAACTTAAAACATGTATACGCTTTAATAGCAAATATTAGCAAAAGTAAAGATTCGAAGGTTGTTAAGGGTAAAGCCTGTCTCACACAGAACACACGGCTTATACGGTTGGCTACCCGTGTAAACCGTACATACAACCGAACCAACCGTGGCCTTATCCGAGTTACACTCGAGCCATTCGAGTGTATCCGTGAAAGCCGTGTATGATTTTTAAAACTTTTAAAAAACTGACACGGGTGCCATGTCCGTGTATGATCGTATAAGCGATCGTACAGGACGTGAGAGACCGTGTGAGACCGTACGAGACCGTATATACAACCGCACATGAAGTCCACTCCACGAGTGAGCTCAACCGTGTCAATATCGTATATCAATCGAATCGAACAAAAGTCGGTTGGACCTTATGTAAACCCTGTATATGTCCAGTTAATCGAGTAAAAGTCGTGTTTAATCGTACTAGGCCGTAACAGACCGTACTAGACCGTACTTGGAACAGTACAACAATCGTATGAAAATCGTTTGCAAATCGTGTTCAAACCGTGGCAAACCTTGCTTGATCGAGTATATCCGTGCTTTGTTCGTACATACTCGTGCTACATTCGCGTCTAAATCGTACTAACTCATCCCCAGGTACGGTTGGAGCTCAATACTCGTACCAGTCAACCCGTGTATAACCGAGTATACCGTATTGGAACCGTATTCCCAACCGTGTTCTGTGTGAGACAGGCTTAAAGGGATTTGATTCAGAATGTCGGAATATTAATAAACTCTATTTATAGAGTATCAAAATAAGCATTACTCATTTGATGATGATTGGAATTCCATTCCGAAAGTCTTTCTCATATATACAGATATTCGTGGGTCTCTCGTAAAGTTCCAATGCCCAAGGTTATGAAACTGAGCATTGAAACCTGTTTCAAATCTCAAGCATTTGATTGGTTGCAATGGCGCCATTTCAGCTAATCAAATGCTAAAGATTTGAGACTGGTTTCCAAATTCAGCTTTTAAACATTCAGCTTTTTTAATCAAATATGCATATGTTATTAAATCGTATTTATACCCGGTAGTACGTTGTGTAATAGACATGTTAAACAAAACGAACATAAGTTTAATTAATAAAAATGAATTTGGTATTTAAATATAAATAATGCGGAATGGGTGTTATAATGTACGGACAAGTCTGAATACAAATATACTCAGAACCAAAGTCTATATCTTCTCTACCTCAGATATTCTAAATTTGGCTCGCTAACGTCAGAAACATATTTCGCGAATAAATTGAACTTCCAATCCATTAAATAAAATGAAATTCGTAAGTTGATGATTGCTTTACCGCAAAGGTGCGACTTAAAGCACTCCTTTGTTCACACAAAAACGTAACATTCAAAGGCATATTATAATTTGATTTTTCATCAGAACAAGGCGCCAAAAGGCCCAGACAAGGACGCGCTTACGACTACTGATTTCTTTGGATACTAAGGTATTCAGTATACTGTCTAGACATGGCTGCCATGGATTTAGCTTTATACCTAAGTTAAAGCTCAATCTTTAATGGATGCAAGTCTTCTACACAAAAGCAATTGCTGCTCTGACACTTATTCGAATACGGTTCAAATATAATTTGATAATGGGTGAAGAGGCAGCGGAAATGTGTAAAAGCATTTGGTGAACTTTAAAAAAGCGAAACTGGTGCTAGACGCGATGGTGTAGATGCTTCTTGTGGTTAAAGGTTTTGTGTAAAACTGTGCTTCATTTTTACTGTATGCTGTTTGTTATAGCACATCTGTAAATAGATATGTCTTTCAGACTGGTGTTTTATGTGGTTTAAAATCAAGAGTACCAAAAAGGGCACCCGGAAACATTACCATTGAGCCTCAAATTGTGATTTTCTTCAAATTATGATTTGCGGTGACTTAATTTTTATTCAGCTTTAAAACATTGACACTGTTGTACTTTTAATATTTATAATATTAAATTTTTACCTTTTTCCATGATGATTTAAATACGAGCATTAGATTCCGAATGAGAAACTTAGAAAACAGATTTTAATCGTGAACGTGTAACGTCTTAAATAAAACTGTTGGCGCCATTTTATGCAAATCACAAAAACACTGCATTACAGGGATAGTATAAAACATAAGGACATTCGTTTGCCAGTAAGAAATAGAAATAAACTAATATTTCACTTTTGAACTCCGGAATAAAGTTTTGAATGACCATACAGTTTTGGCTGATCATTTCTTTAAAATACGAACTCCGAGAGTTTACTTTTGTGCAACAAACATTCATCATATAAGTAACTATGGGGTTCGCCACCAGACAAATTTCAGAGAAAATTACGAAAATTGTACTCAACTACAATTAACCTCTAGGAGCTTGCAACCGTAAACTATCTAAAAGGATTTGTCTGACTATTACTAAATCACAGTAAAATTTCGAACAAGGAAACGAAGATATGTTGTTGATATTATATGCTGATTATGCTGTACGATATGCATCTATTTTTAATGCGTTTATAACTGTCATTACAAATTATTTGACGACGAAGCTCTACCTTTTAAGTGTTTCAGTCCGTTTATAGAACAAACTGTCTTCACTGTGTTATTATAGGACTCGGTGTTTACAAAACTATTGATTTTCTTTATTCGTTATTAAAGTTTTTCTTAGTCATAAAATATGACATAATTTAACTTTTCAAATAGAAAGTTTAAAACTTTGGATTGTCAAAACTATTTCATTGGCAATGAAATCGTGAACTCTCGGGTTATTTTCTACCAGTCCGACTTCTTTTAAAAATTCCAAACATATTTTAGTGTGTTTTTTTTGCAGCACCGCAGTTTACACTACAGTCCATAATAATGATAAATTTTGGTTCATTGGCCTTATCGTAAACTTCTTATTATTTATAATAAAACCACCGTATCATTCTTATCAATTGAATATTGCGTGTAATTGATAACAAATTTCATGACAATATTCGGATAGATTAACTGCTAATACATCGTGAACATTTCCGTGCCATTAGCCTATGATATTTATGTCGTATAAATAATTAATATCGTGAAAACAAATGTCCTCAGTCCATAAAATTATGTTTTCGTTTGGATGCAGTTGAGGTTAATAAAATAAAATCAGCTGGTTTTCAAAGATATGAAATAATATGGAGTAAAATAATTAACTTTCCGTGACTATGAATTTGACTTTGGCGAAAAACATTTTGAATTAACGTAGCCAAACGACGCTGTGCACAAAAAGAACACAAGTAACTATATACCTATGAATGTTTTAGCATAAATACAGCGTTTATATTAGCAAGATTGACTAAATGAGGCAGTAAGAGATTGGTAAATCCGTTTCTGATTCCGTATTTCTACAGCTGTTTGTGTTATATGCGAGGTCATAACTAAGTCATACTACATTTTGTTTTCTGATTTTCTGGTACATGTACTATTTGGACCATAATAAGCTCCAAAAATCTGCTCTACAAGTTTTACAATATTCTAATGATTTTCATAAATTTACTTATATTTTACTATTGTAATAACTACTCCTTGACAAAACATGTTGTTTACTGAAATTTTGTTGTTAATTGTATTTAAATTGTTGAGCGAGAAGGAAAAAAAACGGAGCATACAGCTGGTAGGTTTATATCACTCTAGTTCTGCAACTCAAAAGATACGAACCTATAGACTGCACACTGTTATAATATTCCATTAGATGCGCTACATGAAAAGTCAGCACATTTTCTTGACAAGTCAAAAACAACTTTTAAATGATCATTTAAACAAATACCTCTTTTTTGAAACAAATATGTATTGTTTTACTAAACCCATGAATGATGTTAGCATAGTGCAGCGTTAATCCGCAAAATCGATACAACTCGTCAGGTTAGTTATTGGACAATATCCGTTTTCGAAATCTTTATTTTGCAGCTTACCGTATTCTTTGTGACGTAATATACTACGTCACTTAATGTTGTCGTAATTTTCCGGCACATAACGAACTCCAAAAAAGGAAATTTCCGTCTCAATTTTACAACCGTTACGATATTTTTACGCCATTCGTAAATTTTCTACGCCAATCATAAATTAACTATCGTGTTACTATTTTTATTTCTACTCATATGTAATCCACGTTCTTGACAAAATTATGTTGTTTAGTTGATTTATATTTTTTGAGCGAGAAGGGTATATAATAAAAGGAACATTATGACAGTATGCATTCTGTAGGTTCGTATTATTCGAGTTGTGTGTGTAAACAATATCACGCGAGACCGAGTGATGTGGATAACATACACAATGAGAAATAATACGAACCTACAGACTGCACTGTTATAATATTCCAATATATCTCATTGACATTATCACGCCAGGTATGAAAAAGTTAAACTACTGAAACTTCAACACTTAAGTACGTAAGTGCGAACACAACTGTTCAAACGTGCAATTTCATTTGTATCCAATGTTGCTTGCTAGATTCCCCTTCTGCAAATCGGAGCAAGTTTTTAAATGTATCACTTACATATGGTATTTTACCTATTGAAAAATTTAGAATCTACCATGCTTCCTAAAAGCATAAAAGTATGGAAATATCTTTTTATGACTGTCTCCATTAACTTCTCTGATACAATTATGGTTAGTTTTCAACGTTTCTCTTTTATTGGTAACAAAAGAATTGCAGAACAAATGCAGATCATGTCTGAAGTTGCTGGCACGACTTCTGTTTATTAATTTGCATAATTGTGTTCATTAAGTATAGGTTATTGTTCATTTAGAGGCTTGTATGAAAATTAAACGGTCAGGCCCAGCGCAGCTGGGCGACCGTTTAATTTTTCATACAAGTCTCTAAATAAACTATAACGTATATAATGGTTGAAATTATTTTTGTTACTGACAAAACAGTCTCCGCCTAAATTACCATATATGGGTATGAACAAAATCAACTGTCAAACTGCAAGTAGTTTTGTGGCTTGAAAACATGTACTGTAAGAATATTTTAGAAAGCTATTTTTGCAATTTTTTATCTGAAAACACAATGGGTCTCGGGGGTAACCTGTGTGACAGTGCATGTTGGGAGGAGAAACAAGGGTTCGTCAGTGAAAGTTCCATTTAACCCTTTTCTACATAGATACATCTTTTATCTCTTGGCAAAACAGTTAATATCCAGATCAATCGACACATCTGTGCATTCCGATCATGATCTACACTGTCCGCTTTTAGACTCACTAAGTTATTTCTGACAAAAAAACAACAAAAACGAACTCCAGATCAGATGGCATTGATTTTATGGCTGATCTGGATCTACACTGGTCCCTATGTGATAACAGACGTGTCTATGAAGTAAAGGGTTGAACATTTTAAGAAGTCGATCATCAGCCAAAAAGTCAACGCTCAAATCAATATTTAAATGATTTCCTTTACCTCTCTCTTTGTAAGTCACCCCTACTTCCACGCTTTAAAAGATCGTAAGCGAACAATACATGTTCGTCATTAAACGTCCGAACAATAATCGTGAGCAAATTGTCCTATAATAAACACATTACCGACGCGCAACGTTATGAGAATTAAGGTTCGAAATATTTGAAAAATACTGCATGGCCATTGGCTCAAAAATAATTTCAACCATTATATTTTTTTCCAGATTTACCAGCTATAACATTTTAATTGCATCTGTAAATTTACCAGACATTTTATCTGGAAAACAGAACATGTTCAATACATCATAGTGTATCATTTCATTATATCATAATATATTTAATGACACAGGTGAAGCGTATAAAAATCTAAAAACAAATAGTAGCATTTATGACGTCATACTCTTACGTATACTTAGGTTTGGCTCTCATTTTACTTCTCTAAAAATGTAACAACATCTCCTACCTGTAATTAGAAGCAACACGTCAGATATTGCCAAGCTGAAGAGGTAGTAATTTGTTGTCGTGTGCATATGTGTATTTCTTACAATTACAATACACGTGCAAATGTTGCCAAAAGTCCCTGTAATCAGAATTATTCCATATATAACCAGCAGTATGACGACGACAGGCAGCCCTTTTTGTTTTGGACCAAGACGGCGATCCAGTAACATTTCTTCGCTGAGCAGGTTAAACATACCTTCCGTAGTGTTAGTGATATTGTCATAAAATTCCATTTTGATCGGCAATTTAGCTTGAATGTGGTTTCAAATAACTTTAATTGTCTGAATTTTTAGAAAATTATATATTTATATTAAACATAACACTGTTCTAATGACTGTTCAAAATTTACCGCAGTTAGTTTTGTGTGTACATAATGTATAGAAAATTTAGTGAACTCAATTTTAAAAATTGCAACATTATGTCGCACATCTTTTCATTAAAGAATAGCAAAGAGAACGATTCCGGCAAAAGTTCAAATTTAAAGTTATGGTTGAAATTTATACGGAACGCGAAATAGAATTATTGCTCGGAAAAAAATGAAATAAATTTACATCTCCAGTCGAATTCCGTGTTCTTTTCTCAACACTAACACCATTTGTATTTCCTTCTTGATCTGATCGATTTAAGACTTTGTTTCGCTTAAGTGTTTCTGAATCACAGATTTTCCAATTCAATTGGATACACTCCATCTAAGTAATTGACGCATGATTTTTCCTTCTCTAAAGGAACTGTGTTAGTAGCATAAATTGTCCAGGAACCCTGTAATACATATACGGTACGACTACAGTTAGTTACTAATTGCATGATAAACGTTAGCTGCAACTTGATAATCATTTGCTTTGCAAACTTCTAATTATTAAATATATCGCTTATTTATTGAAATAAAAATTATTTTAAAAAATACCAATAATTATTTACTCCTGATCAGAAAATGCAAAACACAATGGTTAGCACTAAGGGCACCCGGTTTATACCATAACAAATTCGAATATATCTGAGCCCGGAGCATTTAACAGTAACACTTGAATTGAATAACATAATAATAATAACAATAATAATGTCCCTGCTTGAATTGATTTTAGCTTGTTCTTTAACCAAAAAAATCAGCAGTGAACATTTCTTTAGCCATAAGTTTATTTGAATTTTTCTTAAACTTAAGATTCAAATGTATTACACAATAGTTCATGCCGAAATTATACGCATCTATTACATTATTAAGCATTAAACATTTATTAAGCATTCAACCTTAACATGTTTTCGTTACCTCAATACTTTTTCACACAGAATTTGACAAAATTTTTAAGTAAAAAGGAAATGTTGAAGCGCCATGAAATACAGTTAAAAAAAATAATGAAATATGTTTGGTTTGGATGTCCGGTTTGATTAAGCCATATACATGTAATATGCATTAATGTAAATTAACAAATCATCGCCAGTCAGGGAAACACAGAAATGAGGTATAAGAGTCTGGCTAATTATGGTGTCTAATAATTTTAGGTCATTATGATCGTAAATATGATTGTCTGATTTCATACGTTAGTTTTGACTTTGAAATGAGAAGTCTGTTCAGTCTGATAAATGGATTTTTATTTTCAAAGTACTAGTTCATTGTCAATGGTTCACACAAATCTCTATTAGGTCAAACAAAGGTTTAAAAAAATGACAGCTGAACGTATGATAGAGATGATTTTGATTCTAGTATTCTAGATTGTTAATTTTATTGTTGGCAATGTACGATGTGCAACATTTAAACGAGTTTACATTTCACAGCCTCTTTGCTTTTCTAGAGCTTATGGCACTGTAAATATTTCAATGATAGCAATCTTTGCATAACAGCTAAACTTTTGAAACACAAACTACTACAAATTAAGAAAAAGATTTTACAAGTTTTATCGTACAGTACTGTGAACGTTTTAGGTTACAAACGAAACGAACGATACACGATAGACGGACGCACTATACACGATAGACAGACGCACTATACACAATAGACACACTATACAAGATACATTGTACTCCGATTCATAGTATTTGTGTACGAGATTTCTAAAAATTTGAAAATGCTATTAAAAAATAACAATTGAATGTTTGCATTAAATCATATAAATTTGCATATGCGAGAAACTTATTCACGTTGTACTGTAAAATTAAAAGACGCACGATGCACGATACACGTTATACGGACGCACCATACACGTTAGACGGACGCACGATACACGTTAGGCGGACGCACGATACACGATAGACGGACGCACGATAGACGCAAATTTTGTAACATTACACGTTCTCAGTACTGTATGTATATAGCTTTAATCAAAAATACTGCAATTGCTGTTTAAAATCACTACCGCAACAATGTATTTCTTAACCAGTTATAAGAAGTTAGGCCACGTTAATGATAGCTGAAGTTTTAGACACAATGCAACGCATCTTACCAAACAGTTTCATCACAGAACAAATGTGGCACAGATAATTCATATAGCACAAGACAGACACATTGAACAAAGTGAAATATGCATATCAGGAATCGCCACACTCACAAAACACAGCCTCCCCACGCAGCTGAAAAGTAGAGAGGAAGAGAGAGCATGTTTGTTATAAGTATGTCAATTCAAATAAGACGACACAAACAATTAAAGAAAAAGAGAACCCTTGGGGTAACCGCCTTGAAACGGTCAATGGCAAAACAAATTGCCACAAGGAGTTTAAACCAGGTTCTTGGCTGCAACAACCTCACACTTACCAACGTAAAAGAGCAGGCCAAGGCAAGCCTGCCATAATTTTTTTTTTCAGTGAAAAAAAATGCCATTCAAAAATCATTTTTAAAATGACCTCATGAGTATAATGATCCTGACGCCAATATTTTGTTTCCTTTTTAAAGAACTGTCAAGTATGAAGAGAGCAATAAGTTTGTCGCCCATTTACGCGACCAGGAAGCGACACGGTAAGTAAAGGTCAGACAAACTTTTACCTAATATTTACAAATACAAGTCAAAAGGACACGACATATTATTTGTCAGTATCATATTACACATAATGGCATTAAAAATGATGATGTTGTTGTAAAGACTTTAAGAATTTATGTAAATAGAATTTAAGGAAAATTTTAGATGTAGTTTCATTTCTTTATCGTTTTAACGTGTCTTTACATAATTATGCAAATAAAGATAAATAAATAAGATTTATTTGTGAAAAGTTTTATTAAATTTCGATTTGATTTTAATCATTTTCTTTTCAATCGATTGAACGTGCAATGTTGACTGTAGAAGGCCCTTCATATATGAAGCATCGATTTGAATGTAGCTGAAATGGATGAAAATTAACACCGTGGGATAATGACTCGAATTTGGATTAAAACAGATTATGGAAGCGAATGAAATGATAACTGCAACATAACTAACACACATTCAATTCATTTCAAAGATTTCTCTCTTCTCGCTCTCGAGACACCGACATCCATCTCTCCCCCACCCATTCGCAGCAAGTCGCTATCCTGATAGTCCAAAAACAGTTTCTTTATAAACAGACGATTCACAAAGAATAACTTTACTGATTGTGGATACAACAATACTAACGAGAAATTTGATGAATGTCACATTAACGATGAGCTCTACGCTAAACGATGATATAAACCAACGACAATATGCGTTGATGATATGAATTAAAACTCTACTAAAAAAATCTTGGAATACATTTTTGCGGCAAAGAATGGAAACTCTATATCATAGTAAATCTTAAGTCGCCTTCTCCCGTTAATCTGTTTTAGTGAGGAAATTGCTTTGCCTATTTTTCTCGTCGTTTCTTAGTGACCTAGTATTCCAGATGTTGATAAAGTATAGAACGCAAATTTTCTAGGAGAGGTTACAATCTTTCGGAAAAGTTAACTTTCTTCTCCGATATAACATTGAGTAAAGGCTGAATGTTTTATTTCGTAGCGAAAAGTGTCCACAATCCATAAAAAATGGCTTTTAGTTTTAATAGTGCTACAAACGTGACAAGTTGGAGCAGTAAAACTGTTTTTATGAAATAACTCTAATACACTATACAACTGTCTAATCTGTTAATTGTTTTATGACTGGGATCGTTTGCTTTTGAAAAGAAATACAAGGTGTTTCTGAAGTTAATGCTTTAGCTATTGCTTATTTACTTTGAAATAAACCCATTAAACTGAACTAAATGAAATAGCCAGTACAGATAAGAATTGACCTTAGTCGTATAAATAAACAAGAAATATCTTTAAAAAAGATAAACGGCGTTGATGGAGAAGATTTTTATATGTAATAAAGAATAAAATAAAGAGCGTGCACAAATTTCGTCTGGTGATAATACGTCGATTAAAGAAGAAAGTCTAACATTAACTGTACATTTATTCAGTTTCAATAAAATACCTCTTGTAGAGTTAGTACTAATGACTAATAAATGTTATTAAAATATAATAAATGAAAATAATAACAACTTGTTACAAGAGCGAAATCTACCAACTTTTACGTAAATTAACTTAAAAAAAGTGTCACTCCCGAGTATTGAACCCGGGGCCTCCGCTTGTGAGGCGAGTATGATAACCACTACACCAAGGCGATTTAAATATCTGGACTTGCAATTAACAATCAGTATTAAAGGAACTAAGAAGGAACCAGTAAGAACCAGAAACATCAGCACTTCTCTGTCGTTTTACACTGTGTATTGTACTCGAGTGTTTACCTGTCACCCATGAATATTCCATATAAAATCGTATTTAAGCCATCAATTGACTTAACTGGTTATTTATACCGTAAATATCTTTTTCTCCAATACAATTATCGCTTTTAAAAACGAAAATGCCCGAACATATAAGTGCCATGTAAATACTAACACACAATATAAAAATCGTTACGGTAATCATTAACGAGACCCACTAATAACCAATCAAAATAATCTATTTGATTTTCCCGCTGCATAATAAGTTTTATTTACAATATTTCATTGGTCGAAAAACTAGGTCAAAAGTGAGCTTAGACAGCTAACGCCGAAAAAAACTGTTTCGATAAAGTCATGTGTTGTGCGACCTAAAGAGTACACATAAACGCGTGTGAAAGTAAGATCATATGATCTTGTCACTGTTTTGTATTGAACTGTAAAACAAACTCAAAAATAAAATCCTGACAAGATTTCGATCAAACGACAATATCAGATCATTAAAACAGCAAAACCTTTATATAATTGAATATGTATTGTTATTGTGGTTTTTGTCCTGGCATTGTGTGCTAATGTACCTAGATGAATAAATCGGTCAGCATCTACAAATATTAAGGTATTGCTCAGTTTGTCATTGCTTTGTCATAGACAAAAATATCTAAATCTCTCAAACATCACAATGCATTTCCATCAAACTTTGCACCAATCAATGCTATAAGATTATGATTATTTTACCTACGTCAAAAAAGTTAGAACAGTAAAGAAAATGTTAGACCTAAAAATCACTAAAATTTCATTTGCAATTGATCGCAAAAACGATGCAGCATAAAACAACAATTCAAATGCCAACATGAGTGAAATGAAACTGACAACGTTATCTTTTATGAGGAGATAAACCTTTTCATTTTTGGTCATCCATTTTCGCGACCAGGAATTTAAAGGTCAAACATAGGTTTTTTTAGGTCTAACTATTTTGACTAAATTAACATTAATTAAACATTTATTAATAACATTGGTTTGTGCAAAATTTTATTGAACTGCATTTTGCCGTTAGAAATATTTTGATATTGTTCTTTTCTGTCTATCACAAAGCAAGGACGAACGGAGCAATGCCTTAATAATGACCTTCAACGAACAAAACTAGGTTAAATCCAGTTTGAAGTTCATGTCGAACAAATTTTACGTTTAAATTTATCAACAATGTGTTGAGTTTCTCATGAAAACGGGCGATAAAAAAATGCTATTTAAGGATGCTTGAAGCGCTATTGTGTGTTCAATCACTGGTTAACACTTGGTCATGCCTTTCTCAGGAAGTCTTAGGATCGTCTTTCTTTTGGCAGGTTTGCTGTTTGATTTTAATTATACATATGTTGTTCAAAGTAACCTTTTTATGCGTGTCTTTTAACAGATATTATCAAAAAAACAATTACTTGAGAGAGCTTATTCTCTGATATGATATAATATAATACTCAAAATTGTTTAAGGGCCTCTTTTGAAGTCTGTTATTATTATTGTTTAGCTAAATATTTTGAACAGATTATGGCGCAGCAACAGTATTATTTGTATTTTAATTTGATAAAACCGATAAATCGGTAATTAATATTAGTTTAATTATTAAACTGAAACATGATTTTAAAAGTATCTAGAAAAAAAGTAATATATGCATATCAGGAATCGCCACACCCAAAAAACAGCCTCCCCACGCAGCGAAAAAGAAGAGAGGAAGAGAGAAAGCATGTTTTATATAATTGTCAATTCAAAAAGGACGCCACAAACAATTAACGAAGAAGAGAACCGTTGGAGATACCGCCTTGGAATTGTCAGTGGCAAAACAAATTCCCACTGGGTGTTTAAACCAGGTTCAAGGTAGCACCAACCTCACACTTGCCCCAACAGGTTCTCGTATCACAAAACAAGCACAAGTTGTCTTCATGAAATAACTCCAACGTATAGACTACAACAAAGGCCGGTATCAAATACTGAGTGGTATATTTTGATCAAAGAGTCTTCCTCACTTTGTTACTTGTACTTTATATGTAAATGATTGTTCCTTAAGGTTATATCAAGGGGCCGAAATGTGTTGGGTGTGTGAAATTACAAGTTAATTAATGTTCATTTCTTATATGACTTGTAAAGCTTGGTCCCTTGGCGCATTATTTATTGAGCATACGAATGTTTAATATCATGCAAAAAAAATAATTTCTTACCTTGTAAACAGACTTTCGGTGGGAGTCCAAACTTCCTATACTTCCACTTTTGTCAACAATTACTGATACACAAAGGCAGTCATAATAAGAACAACAATGTCTTAGAATCTTATTCACTAAGCCATGGCAGAAATATACAAAAAACATTCTCAAAGTGACTTCACACTAAAATTTGGCATCCATGTTTGTTTACTAATTTCTCAAAATGCAAGGTATGGTGTATCATAAAGGACATAACTTTCAATGTTATCATTGAATTATCTGCCTTTTGCAGTGAAGGTTGGAATACTACTTATCTGTTAACAAATGAAGTATTCATGACTAAATCAAATGTATTTAATAATTAGGAGTGTTTTAACATAAGTAAAAAGATAAATAATAACATAATTAGTATTAATAGACAAGTATAATGTTATTGTATATCCATGATGTTTATACGTATAAAGATATGCAAGAATTATTTTCATACGAATATTCATAGACATACGTTATTGTCTTATGTCGCAGAAAAGTCTTTTCTTTATTTAGTATCTCACCTTTATTAAAATTGCAGTTATAATAGTTTTAAGATTTCCACATAAGTCTGACAAACTGAACTGTTTCAAAATATTCAAAATATTGTGAATCTTTAAACGGCACTGTCAGTTGTTCAGCTCTACGTCAGAAAACTGTGTTTATATTTTCACAAAATGTGCAATAGCGGTCCTTTCAAGCAGTTACATGATTTACTTAACATGACTTAACATGACGCTATCGACTTTCGGACACCTCTGCATTGATTGTAGATTACACTTCTTGTCTATATCGAAACCAGATGATTATTGTCATTTTCTTCATAGTTTTATATCTATTGGCGTCGGTAGATCTCCGTTCATCAATTGTTTTCAGAGAACATAGGAAACTTATGGTCATCAAGCAGTGTTTTTACAACAGAATTAAAAATTGTTTCGTGAATGTCACATCGCATGTTGGTACCACAACGTAGGAAACTTTCGTAAGATAAGCCTTACAAACAACGCATTGATGCGCCATTTTCCATGCGAAATTCACTAGAATTATTTATAAAGTGTCCCCGGCCGGTTTGCGTTGAGTGATGTTGCCATAGAGACAGCCACTTTCTCATGAAAATAAGAATAGCAATAATATTTGTAAAATAAATGCAATACAGCCAAATCAGCGAAATCAGAAAGTTTCTTTCCGTTAAATTTTGTACAATTTAAAAACAAATTGTAGCACTTTCTGCAAACACCCTCTTATATCTTATCTCTTTCCGACTTAAGTAAAATCGATCAGGTTTATTTAGACTGAAAAATACTAACACGTATTATAATTGGTGATGAATTTCAATTCTAATACTATGTAGAGAACTGTATCCTGTAATAAATAAATGTTCCATATATGATCACAAGTAAAACAGGTGCCTGGAAGGTGGGCTTAAAACATTAGTGAGAAGTATTTTTACAATGCATAAGACTGTGTATTATATGACATGTTATGTTGCTAACATATAACCATACTTAAATGATTTTCACAAAAACAAATTCGTTATTCTGATGTCAAAAGGAGTTCATATGTCAGCTGCATAAATTTTTATCAGACAGTTTTAAATCATAGATAATATCTCGATAAATGAAAGTTAAAAAAAAAACTGAAAAATTTGGAAGTAATTCACATACGTGTGTAATTCAAGACTGTTCAGTTTGGACATGAAAACAGTTTATTTTATTTTAGTAATTGTATGTCTATGGGTTACTTCTGAGTCGTGTTCCCAAGACAGCGAATGTTATCACCTTGGAACTTGTAGTGATATGACTATGGTAGGAGTATGCCGGCAGATGTTTTTCTCCTATACGTGCCAATGTGGACATCGTAAGTGTACTAGTTCTTAGTAATATTGATGACAGGGTTTTTAAATATTACAACTAGGAAGCTGGCGGTCTTCATAAGCTGCTCAATCATTCTACTGCTTGTATCTATGCTGCGTGCTGTACTGCATTCCACAGTTCAAATCTATATTCTGATTTAAATTTACACTTAACTTCATGAATTCTGATTTAATGTCTATGTAGCGAGTTGTAGTTTAGGTTGTTGTTTATATAGAGGTGACCGTTATATTTTCATATAAGCCTCAAAATTTAAAACGTATAAACGTAAGGTTAAACATTATTTTTTTACTAATTAAACGCCGCCTCAATTACATGTACAACAAATGGGAATCAATAAACTCAAACTGAAAGTTGTTGTGCTGAATTGAACTGACAAGTCTGTAAGACTAATATTAATTACATGAACATTTAAAAAACAACGTGCTGTGCAACCCAAAGTTACAGGTTTATTAAGGTTTAATATTAATAAATGTTAAATTCGTGCATATACACTTAACAACTTTTCTAAGTATACACCTGCGTACTGAGGCATTACTGGCTTGATAGTTTAAACTATTGCTCCAAAACTCAATAAAAAATGCAATAAATACTAACTGATTTATCAGTAAAACAGTTTTCAAAATGACAGACAACTGACTGATCACAATCATTTAGAGTACTGGGACCCTCATAATACAAATTCACATCAGTAAATAAAGAGTATGACCACCAACAGCGCGTATAACTGCAAGACACGTTGATCTCATTGAGCAAATACAATGCTGAATGTCTTATTGATGGAATCTTAAACCCATTCCTGAAGAAGCCCATTTTCAAGTTGCATGGTTGTTCCCTCCTGTTTCGTACGCCTGTTACAAAATCACACAACAAATTTTCAATTAGATTTAGATCCGGAGATCTAGCGCACCATGGAAATATTCTGACGTTGTTCACCTCAAGAAAACGACCGGTGTTCGCCGGACGATGACACGGTGCACCATCATATATAAATTGCATGCATCTTTGTGTTTGAAGACGTGGAAGGAGAACCGGAACAAGGACTTGTCGCTGATATTCTTCAAAATTTAAGTTCCTTTGGATTAAAACTGCTACAGTCCTCTTGTACAGTGACATACCAGCCCACAGCATTATAGCTGATCACCCATGATAAAAAAAATCCGCTTCAAAAATATTTTTGCGATTTAACCGTTCATCGCTGAAGGTGACCATATGCGTCATTAACTGATATTGTGAGTTTGTTTTCTGTGGGTGCCAGTATTCTAAATGACTGTGAGCAGTCAGTTGTCTGTCATTTTGAACAATGTTTTACTAATATATCAGTTAATAAAACTTGCATGTTTTATTGAAAGTTTTAGAGCAATAGCTCAATTATCAAGCTAGTAATGCCCTAGTACGCAGGTGTATACTTAGAAAAGATGCTAAGTGTATTTTTAATGCCAAAACGCTGATACCGAGTACATAGGAAGCAGTATTAGATCGAGCGGCCTTCAACGAAGTAACCCTGTCCCAAAGAAGAGCTCAATGTACGGACAAATAAAAGTACACATTTTTATTCTTCCAAGGAGGTGGTGTGCATATAATGGTGAATATGGATTCTTCGGTGAGTTATAAAAAAAGTGAAATATGCATACCAGGAATACACACACACAAAACACAGCCTCCCCACGCAGCGAAAAAGAAGAGAGGAAGAGAGAGAGCATGCATGTTCGTTATAAGTATGACAATTAAACTAAGACGCCACAAACAATTAACGAAAAAGAGAAATCTCCAATCATAACTTTAAGTGATCATCAGACCATTTTCAATATACCCATGTTATACTTAGGATCAAGATTATGTGTTTGTTTATTTAAGTATTAAGAATTTTTCATTAATCCGGTGGTCATTTGATTACTTTTTGTAAGAAAGATGTGTTGTTAAATACCACAAAAGCTTCATAATGATTTTGATTTCCGAAAGGCGAAGAAAACAATTTACTCTTTTTTAATTTGCAGTAAAAACCCGTTGTGATGCCAATTACGAAGAAATGATCATACACTTTCAACTTATTGATGTTGGTAAAAGTGTTCTTCTATGAATCCAAGATGCTTATCATATAGATCTATATTTCATTTTTAAGTATCTTGTTCAACCAATGCCGACTGTCATCGATTGACAAACAAGTGTGCTAATCATGGATTGGTTCCCCATTGCCACGCGGGCACATGCAATTGCATTGTAAGTAAACTGCTTGATAGAACTATTTCTACACACAACGCTTATTCAAGTCAAGTAAAAACAATCAATATGAACAGATACTCTGTCCGTTAAAGTTTATTAAAATCTCTGAAAAAAACAACAACAACAACAAAGAATGTGGGAAATAAAGGTCAAATACTCTTTCAAACAAAACGTTATAGTTACTACCAAAAGATGAAAATTATACACTTTAATTTTAATGTAATTTTCATTAATAAGTAAGTAAAACGTTAACTGAAAAAAATGAGTGAAAGCAGGAAAGAAGTGTATAAATGGTAAAATGATCATTTTATTTCATAAATACAAAATAAGTTAAGCACCGTGCCCAATCGTTATATTACGAAAACGGCAAAGCCGCGTCGGATCCCGGAATATCAGGTAACTATTTTTTATTGATTTTTGTGAGAAAATCTTTGTTTTTATATATTTAAAATAGTTGGCTACATACTTTAATATACGGCATGATATCTCAATTTTCGTTTCGGTACAAGACAAAATCTGTTACTAGACAAGCACATCGAAAGGCGAATACATACAATCGAAAATGATTAAAACAGGAGTTTACCGGACCCACTCTCGTGTTTTTACCAAATTTTGGAGGTTTCACTGAATGACTGAAAAAAGAACACGTTAGAAATGTGGAGGAAATCGATCAGGAATTATTATAGGCGATTCCTAGGAGATCATCCCGCACTAGGTTGTTTTTTAAATATGTTGAAGTATATAAAAACAACGAATTTATCACACAAATCAACAACATACTTTCCGGATATTCGGGGATCCGACGCGACTTTGCCGTTTTCGCAAGGTAACGATTGGGCACGGTGAAACATGTAATTGAACGTTTGTATTTTTCAGCACGGCTAAGCATTTGCGCTAGATGGAGGTGTATTCGATGTTCAATAAAATATTATTCTACTAAACCTGCCTTGATTTTGTTTGGAAAAAGACTTGTTTAATTTTCTTTTTCGCCGAAAATCTCATATTTTTGATATCGCACCTACGCCTGCAAGTGTATGTGTTAACTTGGGTTTCGTTAGAGATTCTATTCCGAAAGAAAATCTGCACTTCGTTTTGGGTGTTTTCTTTTCTTAACTGCCTTTTCTAATGCCGACATATTTGAATCAAACTTGAGATTATATCATTTAAACTCTGTAGTAAAACTATCTATGATCATATCTCAAGTTTAATACCAAATATGTAGTTAAGCAGTTTATACAAATCACCGAAAACAAAGTGAATACTTTCGTTTTGGAATAGGGTATAAAATGGATATGGTTTCTAATGCACCGACTGATGTTTATAGGGTCTTATTGTGGGAACACCCATGCCGGGCGGGCGGGTCCGTCCACAGTGATGTCCGCTCAATAACTGAAAAAGTTGTTTACCGATCTTTATGAAACTTGAGAAAAATGTTTATGTCATCATATCTCGGCCACGTTCAAAAACCAGCCAAATCGCTTCAGTCACGTCGGATTTATATCCCTTTATTGGTTCAAATGGAGAAATCTTCGATGGGCTTTTTTGTGGCACTTGGGCACTCTTGTTTTTGTATTTTAAAGCTTTTTATCTTCAACGGCTTAATAACAAACAATTTTATTACAATGTATCATTATGGTATTGTGTCTGCATTACTTCACATGCAGTTTATTGTTAACATATGCAGCAGCAATTGCTGCTAACAAAAGCGAACATATATGATGGCAGTTATTGTAACTTTCATGAGGAAAATTTCCATACCATGACCTGTAAAATTTAGATCCATGATATAAAAATCATTGCTATAGTTTGCCGTAAATAGCAAAAGAAGTATGAAACTAAACATAATTAAATTTTGACAGAAGATCTTAAATCACTAAGACTATCACAGAAAAGTTAAAATAGCAAAATTAGTACAGAACGGTGTTATTGAACAGTTCCAAACGCTTTTCAATCCGGATAGTGAAACCAGCCTTATAAAGTTTAAATAACAGTTATTGGAGTACCTAGTACAAACATTAGTGACATGCCCGTCGATATTCAAAGGCGATATTCTACATGTAGAACGAACGAAATCACCCAGGTAACAACAAGCGACAACAAAATAAGACGATTTACGAAAACCTCCAGTAAATAACGGTCTTTTTAAATTAAACTGATTCTAATTTTCATCCACCAAATCTTCGTCACAAACGTTTTCCGAACATTTACAAATATTTGTGGTAGAAAATAGGAACATCGTGATCGCATATCGCAATGAGGTTTGTTTAAAAGCTGAACTTTTAAGTGATTTAAGATGTCAAAACAACTAAATTACATCATGCTACGAAAACGGAGGCATAGCGTTGATATATCTACTATTTTAAGCTGGTGTGCATAAAGCAGGTTGACATGGAACCTTCAATGTGGTATATTCAGATGAATACCATTCCATGTTCAGCGGCGTATGAGAAACGAGAAAACAATTGGCGAAACTAAACAGAATAGAAATTTGACAGGGGATCTTAGAATATAAATCCTGCATATCAGAGACAACGACAAAGGCAAAATTTAAAAAGCAGGAAGTATATCCTTGGGGGTGATTGAACAATATCCAAATCTATATTGACTGGGGAATTGAAACCACCCATCTCAAACCTGGCCGAAATATTCAAACAAAAGTAATTTTAGAAGTACTATTAACATAGTACATAAGTATCATGCTCAATGACCTTCAAAGGACGCAATCGATAACAGTACTGATTGAGTGATTGTAATGATTATATTGCCTTTATTCATGTTTATGCATACCCTACGCTACAAAAAACTACTGACAAATGCTGAGAACTTGTCAGTTGTATAATTAAATATGAAGATTGTTACACATTAGGGGCCAGGTTTAACTTAAAGTACATTTAGATATGGACACTTAAGTCTTTTATGTAGACAATATTGTGAGCCCAAATAGAACATACAACTGACTAGAATTGCCTCCCTTGTGTTCAATACTTATGAACCTATCCTAGTGGTTGACAGCTTGTTTGCTTTACTTTCTAGAGCTTGTGAAAATCTTATACATTTACGTAACATATAAACTTTTGTAACTGGGATATCAGAACTGTAAAATGAGAACCGTTTGGCAAGTTTTATCGCCGGTATTCTGTTAAAAACAAAATACTATTATGGTTGAGAATCTACAACAAGATAATTCTCAACAAGTGTGTTACGGAGATTCGATTAACAAATTAACGACAACAAAAGGCAATATCAATTTTTTCACGTTATTCGTAAATGACAATCCTTAAATTCAAAGGAAAACTACCAGCACGATATTCTACATCGCTCTGCTTGCTTAGAGAATAACCCATCTGCTAGTGATTACTCAGCTTACCTCTTTTTGCAAAACGATAAAGGAGTTCAAGAGTTTATTTAGGTCTCTAGGAAAATCTTTAGAAAGATTGTAGAGGCTTGATCGAATTGTTATTTTTCTATCGTGTTCTTGCTGATTCAACTCCAGTAATATGGTTTCAGTTTAGGTTGTCGAAAACCTACTCATAGTGCTTAACAATTAGTTTAAACTATTTGTATTCACCATAAGAACGTCCAAATACAACACAAATATTTAACATATAGTGGGAGGATCAGATAGCAAGTGTTAACAACACTTATATTAACTCTTTTCCAGATGTATGCAGTAATTTGTTGTAGTTTTTATATCCTAATCCGGTACCAAATTGATTTACAATAGTTACAGTGATATATTCAAGTTTGGAACAGCGTAACAATAGGGGAACAAAATGTAGAGAGATTGATCAGACTTTGTAACAGTATTCTGAATGAGGCCTCATAAAACTAAAGTACATTTTCTCAAGTGATTTCTTAGCATCAATAAATTTAAAATTGTCCAAGGATTGCAATATGTTTCCATTCTTTATCTGTTATGAATCTGACGACCATTTTACATTATGTGAGATATAAATACTCAAATGTTGATGTTCATTCACTTCGGTAAAAATTGTGTAGTTCATTAAGAGGTTGGGATGATTTGATTTAGGATTGTTTCTGCTTATAATAAGTTAGTTTTTAACCGATGACAGTGCAATGACGACTGTAGACGGCCCATAAAAGGTCAGTTTTGCTATATGTATACACTAGTCAAAAGTTCTAAGTGCACACTTGATAAATGTTAATTTTTTAAATTATATGATTGAATCTTTTAAAATAGTGTAAACTACAATGAAGAAGAATCAATATTCTATTAAAGCACACCAAACATTTTGTCTGCTTAACCAGATTAAAAAATAATAATATTTTAGCTAACCTGTTCTCAGAAAGCAATTCTAAAGTTAATTATCATTGCATCGGCTATCATCTGTGATCGTTTTCTCATCTCTGTATAATTTAAATTTCATGCAAATTTAAAGGAAATACTGTAGTTTGCCATTCCATTGCACTGAAATAGCTTTCTGTAGCTTTGTAATGGTCTTCTGGGCACGATGAGCCAACACACTCAACTCTATTTTATCCATAACGTTTTTACATGATTTCAAGGAGAAAATTCCATCTTTAACACAATGTTTTGTGCCAAAAGTTTTTGAATTGTCTAACAGTTTGGGATGAGACAATTCTCTATGATAGATGTGTAACAATCTTTCTAAACGAAAAAATGTATTCATTTCGATAAAACTGACCAGTTTTCGGACACGCTTTTTGACCAAATAAGAGTCATTTTCGAATAATTCGATTTTGAAGTTTATTGAATTTCTATAAATTTTAGTTTTAAATTTTTATTTATTGGACACTTATCCAACAAATGTTACACTAATATTTTCGATTTTACGTTGTTTTACGTAAATATTTAATGACGTAATTGAGTAACATCAGCGTTCAACGTAAGCAACGTAATCAATCTAGAAAATATTATCGTTTGATTTTCTTCTTAAATTAATAAAATATGCAAAAATAAGGTATTTCTTTTGCATTTACGAAAACCGTCAAGATTTTTTACAAAAATTTGAAGTTGTGCCTGTGAAAATAATTTTGACGGCAATGCCGTTGTCTGCTGACGTCAACCGTTCCATGGTTACAATTTGTTGGTGTGTTTTTCGTGTTTGTCTGGAGTCGGTGAACATGTGAAAAACAAAAACGATTGTAAAAAAATTAATTTCGCTTGTCCCACGGGGATAATGCATAAATAGCGTATGCCGACGTGGATGACGTAAAACGTAAAACATATGCATGGTTTTCAAAAAACTATTATTGTTTGATCATTATTAACAAAAAGTCAAACTTTCATTCAATTTGAATCAGTTTACTTTAGGATATTCAAACTTGAAAAGTGTGCACTTAGAACTTTTGACCAGTGTATATGTATACAATCTCAAGAAAGTCCGATCTAACAAAATGTTAGTTCTGATGACGGCCCGCAGCCAACAGTTTAAATACTGTTATAGTACATGAACACAGATAAACACAAATTAAATATATTTAAGAATAAACTTTATCTTTCACATACATGTATGGCATTGACAAACATGACAGACACATTAACTCGCCATTTCTGTGTTGCTATCCAAAAACCCACATCAAATAAAAGCGAAATATATTAATTGTTTTAATCGCATATGCTGTCTCGCTAGATGTAAAGAGAACTCAGTATCATATTACTCATCAGGGCATTTAATATGTGTTTTTCTGTTGTTGATTTTTTGTGAATTTATGTAAAAGGAATTTAGAGAATTTTTAGATCTAGTTATTTTTCTTTACTGCTTAAACGTGTCTTTACATATGCGAATTAAGATGCATAAATAACAATTATTTGATGAAAAGTGATCGAAATGGGATAATGACTCCAATTTGGGTTACAAATTGAAAGTGGGTAAAATGAGAACACCATATCTAACATACAATTAAACCTTTTTTTCAAAGATATCTCTCTTTCCGCTCTTGAGGCACCGACATCCATCCCTCACCCCCTAAGCAGCAAGTCGCTATCCTGAAAGCACAAATAACAGTATCTTTATTTACAGACGAAAAACAAATGAGGAACTTTAAGGGCTAACCACAATTCCCTCAATCACGTTTAACGATAAAAAGAAAATTATCAAAATCTAAATAATGGCAAAATGCCGTTCAATGAAACTTTCCACAAATGAATGTTACTAATGTATCTTTATTTTGCATACAGTAAGACACGTTAGAAAAGTAAAGAAAAAAGCTAGACCTAAAAATTACTTGAAATTCTATTAACATAAATTCACAAAAACAAAGCGATACAAAACATAATTTTAAATTCCCACGTGAGTGCAATGATACTGACAAGAAACTGTTGTGTACTTTGTAAAAAACTTTCAACAACTTAAATGGAAATCAGTGATTGTTTTTCGTTTACGCGACCAGGATGCGACCAGGAAATTGAAGGTCAAACACACTTTTACTAATATCTCGTAAAGTTTACATATGTAAGTCACGAACGCACATTTTCTAGGAGAGATAACAATCTTAGGAAAATTAAACCTTCTTCTTCGATATAACATTGAGTAAATGCTGACTGTTCTATTTAATTTGAGGTATCCACACTCAAATGAATAAATGTGTTAGCTTCCATATGACTACAAAAGTGACAGGTTTGGGCAGTCGAACTGTTTTTATGAAACAAATCTCATACGTTTTACAAATGTCTAATCTGTAAATTGTTTGATGACTGTGATCGTTTGCTTCTGAAAAGAAATTAAAGGTGTTTCTTAAGTAAATGTACAAGTAATTACTTATTTATTTTGGAATTAAACCACTAAAATGAACTAAATGAAATAGCAAATTAAGATAAGAATTGACCTTACCTGTATAAAGCAAAATTGTAACTGTTTCGATAAAGCCTTGTGTTGTGCGACCTAGAGAGTACAAATGAACGCTAGTGAGGTTAAGATGATATGCATCTAGTCAATTATTTGTATTGAACTGTTAAACAAACTTAAAAAATAAAATCCTTACAAGTGTATAACTTAAAGACTTACTGAAATTTAATATCAGATCATTTCAACTGCAAATATCGAATAATTTATTGTTAATGAAATCTTAAACTCTTATAAAAAGTATATTCGTTTTTTTTCCTTGTTCGATTTATGTTTCAGTCGACGTCTCCCATGTATGTTACTATAATTAGTCGTGTTTATCAGAAGTGAACTATGGTCAACAAGTGCAATAGAAGGATTATATCTGGAGAAGACATATCGTCGTTTATAATGTATGTATTGCACTTTGGATCTATGCTAGTAAGACATCTGAAAATATCTCCTAAAAGGGGGCAATCAGACACACCACACAAGAACATTGTATGCGCAAGAAAAATGTTCTGCACACGGACGGGCGTATTATTTGGCAGTTTGGTTTACATTATTCGAAAACTAATCGCAAAATTATATTTTATAACGTTTGCTGGTTTTTATGCTCCCACAAGGTGGGAGGCATATAGAGTTGCACTCGTCCGTCCATCCGTAGGGCCCCAAATCTTGTGGCATCAACTCCTCCTAAACTATAAGGCGGATTTCTTTCAAACTTGCACAGATGATCAAGCAAAATGTGAAGACGATCGTAAAGAAAGAATTTTTTCCTGCGACCATTTTTACCAGAGTTATGGTCCTTTGTTATTAAAAATTATTTTGCAGCAGTCGGGGGCGGGGGGGGGGGGGGGCATCAGTGTCCGATGACACATTCTAGTTGTCCCGGCATTGCGTGCAAATGTACTGCGTTGGATATATCGGTCAGCATGTACAAATATTATTAATGACCTTCAACGAACAAAACTAGGTAAGATCCTGTTTGAAAATAATGTCGAACAAAAGCATGAGAACCAGTATTTCTTTAAAATCCAAATTAAACGTTTTTAAATTCATTTATCAACAGTGTGTTAAGTTTCTCATGGGACTGGCCGATAAAAAATTCCTATTTAAGGAGGCTTGAAGCGCTATAGTGTATTCGATCACTGGTTAACACTTGGTCATGTCTTTCTCTGGAAGTCTTAGGATCGCCTTCCTTTTAGCAGGTTTGCTATCTGATTTTAATACTTCATATTTGTTTAAAGTTACCTTGTTCAGCATGTCTTTTAACAGATATGTACTGGAGTTTTTCAGAAAACATCTACTGACAGTTGCTTATTCTTTGATATAGTATACTACTAATACTTTTATGGGCCTCTTTTGTAATTTTTATTGTTTAGGTTAAAATTTTGAACAGTTTATTATGCATTAAAAGTTTTGTTTGTATTTGCTTTTGGATAAAAACGATTAATTGGTCATCTGAGTTGAATAATTGAATTGAAACATTAGTGTAAAATTATATAGGCTAGAAAATGTGCATATTACAAAGACAAAAGAGACCTTATCAAAATTTGATTAGTATAATGTTATATATAAGAGTCTTTGTCGCTTTGTTTCTTGTTTTTTTTAATGTATTAATGATTGTTCCCCCTTAAACAATTTAATACTAAACTTTTCGCAACGATCATAATTTCGATGGTTAAATTGGGTTTCTCAAATGGCAAAATGGCAATAATATAGAAAAGGAGCAATTAAATGCATTTATTGTTTTTAGTTTTAAGCATTCGCGGTTTTCTAAGTGCAAATTTTGGTAACAATGATGACGTCTATTTATTGATATGAAATAATTGAAAACTATATATTTTGGTATCAAAACTAATCTCTTTGAACTCTTATTATCGTCCTTTAAATTGCCCTGGCAGGGATAATAAGAATATAACCAGTTTAATTTATTAAAGAGTGTGTTTTAAACTGGTCTAACTATCGTCTTTCTGTAAACAAAATAGACCAAATATTTTAAATCGCATATTTATGAATTATTTCATTAATATGATTTAATAATAACCTATCACTATATGTATTAGGAGATATTATTTTGTTATCACATTATCATACTTTCGCTTTCGATAGTTTCAGTTTTGTTTCTTTGATTCTTATATGAAAGGTATTTCAGATTTGAAGGAATTAATTGTTATATAAAATGTTTTATTTCATAAGATAAAATTTGAAAAACGAAAGTACTGATGTAAAAAGGGAATAAATAGGAATTATTTAATACATTCATGTATAATTTAGAACGGTTTAGTTTGGACATTAAAAATAATTGATTTTTTAAGTTGTTGTATGTTTGTGGGTTACCATTGAGGCTCAGTCGTGTTCCCAAGACAGCGAATGTTATCACCTTGGAATTTGTCACGACATAACTATGGTAGGAGTATGCCGGCCGACGGTATTTGGCAATGTGTGCCAATGCGGACATCGTAAGTGTACACGTTCTTAGTAATATTGATTACAGAGGGTTTTTTTAAATATTGCAAGAGCGGAGAAGGAGGTCTTTATAAGCTGCTCAATCATATTCCTGCTTTTATCTATGCTGCATATAACGAATCCCAGTTTAAATCTATATTTTGATTTAAATTTAAATTTATAATGCCCTTCATGAATTCTGATTTAAGCTCTTTGCTCTTTGTTGCGACTTGTCGTAAAGGTTATTGTTTATGCGGACGCGACTGTTTAATTTGATAGTTAAGAGCAACTTAATGTATGCACAAACAAGGTGTGAATTTAGATTTAGATTCATCCCAAGGGATGGTGTTCACATGATGGTGAATATGAATTTATCAGGCCATTATCAATATAATAATTTGGATCCAGAATGATTATTTACTTTTGGAAGTATTTGTTTCATTTAACCGGTGATCATTGGGATAAATTTTGTTTTGTAAATAAGATGTGTTGTTACAGACCGTATAAGCTTATTATAATTAAAGGTTCTGAAATTTGCTGTAAGAACCCGCAGTGATGCCAGTTACAAATAAATAATCATAAACTTTCAACTTATCAATGTAAATAACAACGTTCTGTTTTGACTCTATGTACGGGGAAATGCACAAATATCGCAACTAGGAACTTCAAATAATATTGCCTCTGCTGGGGAGCGAACCCCTACCGTACGGCAACAGCGCCTAAATATGCACATCCGACAACGCTACCGACTAAGTTAATCGGTACAACCACTCCCCCCCCCCCCCCCAAAAAAAAAGGTTTATGGATAACCCTAATAAACGTTATAATAACTGCATGACATCTGAAAGTTTGTTAACTGATAACAGTACTGGTTCTTTTTCTTCGATGACTCTAAGATGCTTGTCATATCTGTTTTCTTTTAGTATTTTGTTCAACCAATGCTGACTGCCATCGCTTGACAAACAAATGTGCCACTCATGGAATGGTTCCCCACTGCCACACGGGCACATGCAATTGCATTGTAAGTTAACTGCTTGATAGATAATGAAATGTCTGCGCACTTATTCAAGTCTAGTAAAACATTTTTAATGTACAGATGCTCCGTCCGTCAATGTTAAATAAATTTTCCTTAATTTATATTCAAATAAAAACGTCGTTTACTTAAAGAGTCGTAAAGAGGTGGATGTCATTATAAGTATCATTCACTTGTGTTGGATTAAGAAAGCGTGATCCAGCCCTCGTGAAATATGCACTTGGGCGCTCTTGTGCATATTTCACGAGGGCCGGATCACGCGATCTTTACCCAACATAAGTGATTGATACTTTTTCTTGCATACCGCAATTATTTTTGCGCATTTTGGGATATTTTCCTTTAATTGTTTTTTTGCACTGCTTGTTTATAGTAACGGAGAGATATACGCGACATTCCATCGTTCATTCATAACTGCGTAAGACGTCGTGACGTCATTTAAGGCGCTTGACTCATTCTACATGGGGGTGTAGGATCGAAATTTCCTACACGGGTGAAAACACCGGACGACCTGATCTGGTATGCAAGAATATATAGTCATGTTCAACTAAAACCAATTTCATTTTATGAACCCATATAACGATAATCAAAGACATTACAAAAGAAGAACTAACGTGCGTAATAAAGTGAAGTTTTTCTTTCAAACAAAACATTAATGTTGTTTACCAATAATATGAAAAAATACTTTAATTTTATCGCAATTTTTATTTCAAACAAATCAAATCAACAGTTATCCTGATGACCGACATATAATAATCGACCAAACTTGAGATCTTTAGCCTGAACACCGATTAACAGTGACTCACGGTCCAGAACGGATAATTTAGACTATGCCACCTGTTCCGCACTTTAGACAAAGCCGCCCGTCTAAAGCTTGAGAATGTTATTCCGTTCCCCCTGTAATTTGCAAGAAAAGTCTTCTAAATGTTGATGAAACAATATTTGAACATTGTAGTTACATCAAATCAGAAATTGAGCTGATCAATAACGACATGTTAAATTTTGTAAACATAAGTGTGTTGTATTTTCTACAGGGTATAGAAATAATGTTATGCGTCACGTGATGCAAACCTTTAAAGCAAAATATTAGTTGCATAAAAGTTGAACTGATACTTTATTTGGATCAAACAACTGTTCAGGATGATGCCATATCTGAAATATATTCGTTCCGTTATCTTGAATTTGTTCGTCAAAATCAAGACATCGCTTATGTTTTCTTAGAGACTAACGAATAATCGACTTTGGCGGGAAAGGCTGACTGTAAACAAAAGTTTACAAAAAGCTAGTCGGTCATTAGCATAACTTTTTAACCAAAAAACACATGGCACTGAAGTTAAAACTTAAAGCCACTTTGAAATGAAAGCGCTTAACTTTTATTGGATGTGATACAAACATTTGTTTATTTATATATCCTTTGTTTTGAAGGAATGCATTAATTAGCTGGTGATAAATCTTATCATTTTGTAAACATTACTAATAATTTACTTGACAGTACCATAATTGTTATGTTTGTCATACTCTACTACTTCGTCTAACACAATTTTTGTCAGAAAGTAAAGAGAAAGCAAGGACAATTAAGTTGTAATTGTATTCCAAAATCTAGAGCTTATGTTCAACAACAAAATTTTGTCACTGTCCTAGGGCGGAGTGGGGGATGGGGTGAGAAGCATGACAGGGACTCAAAAATATTATATATACTATTCTGATCTTCAACAATTTTTTAGAACTTCAACATGCAATATATCGCTGGTTCTTGCACATTTTCTTGTTTTTGTTTGTTTGTTTTAATGATGTCAATTTCAGTGTATTCCATGTTAGATGAAATAATGCGGGTTTCAAAAACACTCATGTCCATGCGTTCATTTTGAAAATTGATGAAAACTTCTATCCATGCGTTACTATTAATTTTTTCTTTATTGTGGTATAAATCACCAAACATACGGTCGTGAAAAAGTGGAGGCTTATAACATAGGAAAAGATATTTTAAACAAGAATTTAAGATGAAACGAACACTAAGAACTGTGCCTAATTGTCAAAATACTGTCTTTTAAAGAAATATTTTTTTTTGCGATTTCCTTTGCAAATGTTGTGAATGTTGTCAAAAGTAACAGAAGTTTAGCGAATGTGAGATGACAATTGTTAAAAGTAAACACAGGAGGTCAGCGATTTTGCAATTTGTTTGCGATTTCCAGTGCAATTTTGGTGAATGTTCTCAAAAGTTACCGGATGTTTAGCGAATGTGACATGACCATTGTATAAAGTAAACATAGGAGATCAGCATAGGCAATATTTTTATCTTATATCATAAGCGTAGACAATCATCAATAATCTCAATTAGCTGCAAACGACAGAGATTAACGACTAGGATTGCCACAGGACGTTAACTGCACTTTATGGTTACACGTTCAAAGTGCCAGGGTAGCATCAATAATGGTTTTGTTTATTGTATTTGTCTAAAATCAATTTATAGAATAAATGGTGGCCTGTTACCTCAGTTCTGATGTCCAATATTGACAAGTACTTCGTTAGTCAAGTATGTTGAAAAATCATTTCAATCCATAATTAGTTGTTATCAGCTAACCAACCTCATAATTTTGCTTTTCCTGATCGCACTTTGGGAATGTTAAAACCCGAGCTGCGAGCGTTTAAACCTAGTTTGTTTAATGAATACCCATCTCTTCATTAGTTATTAGTTATGAACATTAAATTTGACCTTTTATTCGCAATCACTCTTTCAGAGGGACATTTATATACAATGCTCTTTCTTAAAGATTTGCATAGAAGTGTTTCGTTTTGAGCTTGTTCCGCAAAAACTGCCTGTTTCTGAGATCTATCTATTTCTCTGTTCTTTGATGTCCAAGTTGGAGCACTAATTACGGTGAGGTATTTTATGTTTTTGAAATGCTTAAAAGTCTTTAACAGACTCAACTAAACCGAGCCTGCAATATTTTAATATTTGTCGTGTTTAGTGGTCTTCAAAGTGACCTTTTCATCTATTTTAAGAAAAAAAATTAAACGATTGTTTTAAAATTCAGACTTGGTAACCATTCTGTACGTGCATCTGTATTTTTATCATTTAAACTTTAACTATTTAATTTATGTTACAAATTTCCCGTCGCCCCAATATTCAAAACTTGCCCTTGAATATATGCATTTTCAAAGAAATACGAATTGATTTATTTTGATATCCCGATTACCTCTCAAAACCACATCTATCCATGCGTTCTTTTTTTGGGATCTGTAGTGGACGGCTGGACTAGTCGCAATCCAAATTGAGTTTAACTTGTAAAAGCTTTCCGGAGATACCCCTGACTCCAATGCCTGCTTCCCCATACACATGCAATATAACGGATCTGGATTCGGTCTTTTGTTGAAACTAAACAATAACATTATTTTGACAAGTGCAGTTAGGTAGACAACACAAGCACTATCAGTTCTCTTGTTTATGTATTGTACATAAAGAGAAATGTAAATGGAAAAAAACAACTTGAAACTTTAAACTTAAACTAAATTCACAAATGGCTTGTCAGATACAATCTACGTGGCATTGGTCGACTGAAACCTGGACAAATCCTTGACTTCCATTGGTCCAAAAATAAAGCAAGCACGAATACATATTTTCTATTAATTTATCTGCTAATGACCGACTAGCTTTTTGGAAAGCTAAAACTTGTTTATTTCCTAAAGTTTTACAAAGTAACCAAAGCTAACATGTTATTTAACGTTTGTATTTTTCAGCACGGCTAAGCAGTTGCGCTACATGTGGATGTATTTGATGTTCAATAAAATATTATTCATTTTAAGCTGTGTTGATTAGACTTGTTTTTTTTTTATTTTCTTTCTCGCAAGATATCACATAATTATAATATTGAACCTACTCGTGCATGTGTGTGTTAACTTTTGGTTTCGTTATACATGTATACTCTATTCCGAAAAAAAGTGTGCACTTTGTTTTCGGTGATTTTTCATAATCTGGCTTTCTAAATGCCCAAAATATTTATTTATAACACATGAAATTTTAATTTAATCTTTTTATATTCGTCTGCTTAATTACAAACAATACTAATGGCATTGTGTCTGCGTAACATTCAAATGCAGCTGATGGTTATCACATTAAGTAGCAATAGAAATACAAATTGCTTCTGACGCCGTGCGGCCAACGAAAGTATGCATATGATAGTAACAATTGTAACTTCAATGAGGAAATTTCCATACCATGACCTGTGAAGTTGGGATCCATGATAATTATTATAATAATCATTGCTATCATTTGCCTTAAATAAGAACAATGTATGAAACAAAACGTAATATTATTACATTTTGACTGAAGAAAAATGTGAAATATGCATATCAGGGATGGCCGCATCCAGCAGACACAGCCTCCCCACACAGCCAAACAGTAGAGAGGAAAAGAGAGCATGGTATTACAATAATCAATTTCAATATGGATGCCACAAACAATAAACGAAAGTGAGAACCCGAGGGGTTACCGCCTTGGAACGGTCAGTGGCAAAACAATTTGCTACTGGGCGTTTAAACCAGGTTCTAGGGTGCAATAATCTCACACTAGAACTATTAAAATAGTCCGGGAAATACTTTGCACATAAATCGTTCGACCAATCAGAACGCTCCTAACAAAAGCGTCGGGGATTTCCGGAAGTCGCATGGGGGAGAAGAATCTATGAAAAAATAACCTGCATATCGGAGGCCGTTTTCTGTTGAATATTACGCGTATTTCGAGCTTTTGGTGAGACTTTTTGACATTAACCGTTAGATCAGTTCCTACTGAGTTGAACCAAACACCTGTCAGGCTGGAACCCTCCGTATTGTAGGAAAAACAGCCTCTCGAACGGGGGAAGGGTCTGGAGCCGTTTCTGACCATTATTCAATTATATATATACATAGAAATATATTTTTTTAGAATACGATTTTGACGGTGTATTTTCGCATATTTTGATAGAATGGAATAATATAAGTGACTTGACACCATTTTTACAAAAAAAGGCGTATACGTAAGGGTTGGCAGGGAGTGGGGCGGCTGGTCAAGCGCCAGTGTAAAAAACGGTCTTTTTAAATTAAACGGATTCTAATTTTCATCCACCAAATCTTCGTCACAATCGCATATCGCAATGAGGTTTGTTTAAAAGCTGGTTAATTATAAAGCTGCTCCACTTCGCAAAAAACGTTTAAGTGATTTATGATGTTTAAAAAAATAAATGACGTCATGCTAGGAATACGGAGGCATAGCATTGATACATGTATATCGACTATTTAGCCGCTTTATTCAAGATTGCATTAAACGCTCAAATAAAATAAAAAAATTTAATGTGGGCGTTATTTGTAAGAGAACACACTGTACTGGTTTACCAAGTTAGCTTATAAACTGGTTCGGCACCGATATCAGTTTTTGTAATTCCACTTTGGATCAGTCACGTTGTTACTCCAAATATCTATATACGGATGTAATGTGTCAATTTTTTCACTTTAAGCGTTATAGAATAATCAAACAACGGAACTTTTAGAGTACTGTATTTCCGATTTTAAAACAGACGCATTAGTGAGTGATTTCTGTCATTTACTGCTTAAGCATTACATAGAACATCTTAATTGAATCATTAATATTTCGATGGGGATTTAAACAGCTAACCAAAATGTCAGTTAATTCAAAACTTTCAAATTATCGACTTCTTGCCGACACCTAGTTTTGAATTTGAAAAAAAAACATATTGAAGTTGACTGCATGTTGCAGAAAACAATGTTGCCATTTCGCGGAGTTGTGACCAGATTTAATAGCTTTACCGACCTCATATGCCCTGACAAATGCTCAGTAGCCTTGGAACAAAGATTCAAATCACCAATCTACTCTTCAATCATGTTGCTTACAAACACCTGCTGAAACAAAATATAAAGAATGTAAAGTGCGACACTACGCGGGTCAGGCAAAGTGGACTCACAGATACTTGATGAAGTTTGATCCATATCTCCACTGGACTTAAATCAGTTAAATTTCTTTCCTTCATTTTTTCCTGAAGTTTGTATCCTCTAACACATGCCAACGTCGAGCAACAGAAGAGGTCTGTGAGTAATGCGATCATCTACAGAAAGATTCTTTTTTTAAAATGATTATATTGCCTTTTATTCATGTTTATGCATACCCTACGCTACAAAATACTACAACTGATAAATACTGCGAACTTGTCAGTTGTATAATTAAATATGAAGATTGCTTAACATTAGTGGACAGGTTTAACTTAAAGTACATTTAGATATGGACACTTAAGTCTTTTACGTAGGCAAGATTGTGCGCCCAAATAGAACATACAACTGACTAGAATTGCCTTCCTTGTGTTCAATACTTATGAACCTATCCTAGTGTCCTACAATTGCGTAACATTTAAAGTTTTGTAACTGGGATATCGGAACTGTAAAATAAGAAAAACGTTTTATCGCCGGTATTCTGTTAAAAACAAACTAATATTGAGGTTGAGAATCTCTTCTACAACAAGATATTCTCAACCAGTGTGTTATGGAGATTCGATTTACAAATTAACGACAATAAAAGGCAATATTAATTTTTTCACGTTATTCGTAAATGACCATCCTTAAATTCAAAGGAAAACTACCAACACGATATTCTACATCGCTCTGCTTGCTTAGAGAATAACCCATCTGCTAGTGATTGCTCAGCTTACCTCTTTTTTGCATAACGATAAAGGAGTTCAAGAGTTTATTTAGCTTTCTAAGAAAATCTTAAGAAAGATTGTAAGGGCTTGATCAAATTATTTTATTTTTCTATCGGGTTCTTTCTGATTCAACTGCAGTTCCTGGTTTCAGTTGAGGTTATCGAAAACCTACTCATTGTGATTAACAATTAGTTTAAACTGTATGTATTCACCATAAGAACGTCAAAATACAACAAAATAATAAACATATAGTGGGAGGATCAGATAGCAAGCGTTAACAACACTTATATTAACTCTTTTCCAGATGTATACAATAATTTGTTTATATCCTAATCCGGTACCAAATTGATTTACAAAAGTTACAGTGATATATTCAAGTTTGGAACAGCGTAACAATAGGAGAACAAAATATAGTGAGATTGATCCGACTTTGTAACATTATTTTAAATGAGGCCTCATAAAACTAAAGTACATTTTCTCAAGTGACTTCTTAGCATCAATAAATCTAAAATTGTCCGAGGATTGCAATATGTTTCCATTCTGTACCTGTTATGAATTTGACGACCATTTCGCATCATGTGAGAGGTAAATACCTACATGTTGATGTTCATTCACTTCGGCAAAAAAAAATGAGTTGTTCATTAAGAGGTTGGGATGATTTGGTATAGGATTGTTTCTGCTTATAATAAGTTAGTTTTAACCCGATGACAGTGCAATGACGACTGTAGACGGCCCATAAAAGGTCAGTTATATATGTATACAATCTCAATAAAGTCACATGTAGAGCATTCACAAACATGACAGACACATTAACTCGCCATTTCTGTGTTGCTATCCAAAAACCCACACGAATATTAATTATTTTAATCGCATATTCTGTCTCGCTAGATGTAAAAAGAGCTCAGTATTATATTACTCATGAAGGCATTTAATATGTTTTTTCTGTTAATGAGTTTTTGTGAATTTATGTAAAAAGAATATAGAGAATTTTTAGATCTAGTTAATTTTCTTTACTGCTTTAACGTGTCTTTACATATGCAAATTAAGATGCATAAATAACAATTATTTGTGCACAATTTCATTAAACGGCATTTCGCTTTGATGGTGATCAGTTTCTTTTTTATCAATGAACGAACATCGGTTTTGATGTAGCTGAAACTGATAAAAAAATGTACAAAATGGGATAATGACTCCAATTTGGGTTACAAATTCAAGGCGAGTACAATGAGAACACCATATCTAACATACAATTAAACCTTTTTTTCAAAGATATCTATCTTCCCGCTCTTGAGGCACCGACATCTATCCCTCACCCCCTTAGCAGCAAGTCGCTATCCTGAAAGCACAAACAACAGTATTTTTATAAACAAACGAAAAACAAATGAGAAACTATAAGGGCTTACCACACTTCTCCCAATCACGTTTAACAATAAAAAGAAAATAATCAAAATCTAAATAATGGCAAAATGCCGTTCAATGAAACATTCCACAAATGAACGTTACTAATGTATCTTTATTTTGCATACAGTAAGACACGTTAGAAAAGTAAAGAAAAAAAGCTAGACCTAAAAATTACTTGAAATTCTATTTACATAAATTCACAAAAACTAAGCGATACAAAACATAATTTTAAATTCCCACGTGAGTGCAATGATACTGACAATAAAATGTTGTGTAGTTGGTAAAAACTTTTCAACAACTTTAAGAGAAATCAGTGATTGTCTTTCGTTTACGCGACCAGGATGAGACCAGGAAATTGAAGGTCAAACACACTTTTACTAATATCTCGTAAAGTTAAAATATGTAAGTCACGAACGCACATTTTCTAGGAGAGGTTACAATCTTAGGAAAATTAAACATTCTTCTTCGATATAACATTGAGTAAATGCTGACTGTTCTATTTAATTTGAAGTATCCACACTCAAATAAATAAATAAGTTTCAATATGACTACAAAAGTGACAGGTTTGGGAAGTCGAACTGTTTTATGAAATAACTCTAATACACTATACAATTGTCTAATCTGTAAATTGTTTTATGACTGTGGTCGTTTGCTTCTGAAAAGAAATTAAAGGTGTTTCTTAAGTAAATGTTCAAGTAATTGCTTATTTACTATGGAATAAAACCACTAAAATGAACTAAATGAAATAGCAAATTAAGATAAGAAATGAACTTAGCTGTATAAAGCAAAATTGTAACTGTTTCGATAAAGCCTTGTGTTGTGCGACCTAAAGAGTACAAATGAACGCTAGTGACGTTAAGATTATATGCATCTTGTCACTTTTTTGTATTGAACTGTTAAACAAACTGAAAAATAAAATCCTAACGAGTGTAAAAGAGACTTACTGAAATATAGATATATGAAAATTATCAGATCATTTTAACTGCAAAAACTATACATAGTCGAAATGATAATTGTTAATAAAATCTAAAACTCTATTAAAAAGAATATTTGTTGGTTTCCTTGTTCGATTTATGTTTCAGTCGACGTCCCCGTGTATGTTACTATAATTAGTCGTGTTTATCAGATATATACTACAAATGTATGGTCTGCAATTGCAAAAGAAGGATTATATCTGGAGAAGACATGTCGTCATTTATAATTTATGTATTGCACTTAGGATTAATGCTAGTAAGACGTCTGAAATATCTCTTAACAAGCGACAATCAGACACACCACACACGAACATTGCATGCGTAAGAAGAATGTTCTGCACACGGACGGGCGTATTTGGTTTACATTATTCGAAAACTAATCGCAAAATAATATTTTATAACGTTTGCTGGTTTTTGTCCTGGCATTGCGTGCAAATGTACTGTGTTGGATATATCGGTCAGCATTTACTAATATTAATAATGACCTTCAACGAACAAAACTAGGTAAAATCCTGTTTGAAGATAATGTCAAACAAAAACATGAGAACCAGTATTTCAGTAAAATCAAAATTAAACGTTTTTAAATTTATTTATCAACAGTGTGTTGAGTTCTCATGGGAACGGCCGATAAAATATTGCTATTTAAGGAGGCTTGAAGCGCTAAGTGTATTCGATCACTGGTTAACACTTGGTCATGCCTTTCTTGGGAAGTCTTAGAATCGTCTTCCTTTTAACAGGTTTGCTTTATGATTTTTATTATTCATATTTTGTTTAAAGTTACCTTGTTTAGCATGTCTTTTAACAGATTTGTACTAGAGTTTTGCAGAAAACATCTGCTGACAGTTGCGTATTCTTTGATATAGTATACTTATAATATTTTTATGGGCATCTTTTGTAATTTTTATTGTTTAGGTTAACATTTTGAACAGTTTATTATGCATTAAAAGTTGTGTTTGTATTTGTTTTTGAATAAAACCGATTAATTGGTCAGCTGAGTTGAATAATTGAATTGAAACATTAGTGTTAATTATATAGGCTAGAAAACGTACATATTACAAAGACAAAAGAGGCCCTTATCAAAATTTGATAAGTATTGTAACGTAGGGTCGGTTGTAATCCTGTTGGAAGCAAACAAGCCACGAGACGTTTTCAACAATTTATTAGCGACAACCCAAGGTTCATTTGTAACTTTCAAAATCAGTCTCTCTTCTCTAACACAAAATAAAATTCAATCCAGTTTATATAGTATTTTTGAAGGTCGATCAACATTTCAGCTGCCTCCACACATGTTGCTGATGCGAAACTTTGTTAGTAGAAAGTGCCAATCATGATACTAAATTTGTGTCATTATTTACATGCACTGGACTGCAATCAGACAATATATCTCTAAGAATTTAATACAATTTACTAATTAGTACCAGATTGAAAGATCAACTTGTTTTTGTTTCTTTAAAAGTCCCTGCTTTTGTCACATTCTACAATAACATCATGTATTTTAACTGAAAGCTTGCGAACTTTTAAGCAGCTAGAATATCCTCCGACCTATTTCAATATTAAAGTGAACTTAAATTAATATAAAATAATTAATACAATATAATTAAATAATATTGCAACATAGTGTCCATGCATGATAATAAACATAGGCCACTATGTTATAGTATAATGTTATCTTAGAGTCTTTGTCACTTTGTTTCTTGGTTTTTATGTATAAATGATTGTTCTTCCTTAAACAATTTAATACTAAACTTTACGCACCGATCATAATTTTAATGGTTAAATTGGTTTTCTCAAATGGCAAAATGACAATAATATAAAAAAGGAGCAATTCAATGCATTTATTGTTTTTAGTTGTAAGCATTCGAGGTTTTCTAAGTGCTAATTTTGGTAACAATGATGACGTCTATTTATTGATATGAAACAATTGAAAACAATATATTTTGGTATAAAACTAATCTTTTTGAACTCTAATTATCGTCCTTCAAATTACCCTTGCAGGGATAATAAGAATATAACCAGTTTAATTTATTAAAGAGTGTGTTTAAAACTGGTCTAATGATCGTCTTTCTGAAATCAAATAGACCAAATATTTTAAAACGCTTATTTATGAATTATTTCATTAAATATGATTTAATTTTAACCTATCAATATATGTGTTAGGAGATATTATTTTGTTATCACATTATCATACTTTCGCTTTCGATAGTTTCAGGTTTGATTGTTTGATTCTAATATCAAAAATATGTCTGATTTGGAAGAATTAATTGTTATCAAAAATGTTTAATTTCATAAGATAAAATTTGAAAAAATGAAAGTACTGATGTAAAAAATGGATTAAATAGGAATTATTTAATGCATTCATGTACAATCAGAACGGTTTATTTTGGACATTAAAAATAATTGATTTTTTAAGTTGTTGTATGTTTGTGGGTTATCGTTGAGACTCAGTCGTGTTCCCAAGACAGCGAATGTTATCACCTTGGAGTTTGTCATGACATAACTATGGTAGGAGTATGCCGGCCGACGATACCTCAAGTTGGCAATTTGTGCCAATGTGGACATCGTAAGTGTTCAAGTTCTTAGTAATATTGATTACAGATGGGTTTTTTTAATGGGCCCTATTGCAAGAGCGGAGAAGAAGGTCTTTATAAGCTGCTAAATCATATTCCTGCTTAAATCTATGCTGCATATAACGAATCCCAGTTTAAATCTATATTTTGATTTAAATTTAAATTTATACTGCCCTTCATAAATTCTGATTTTAGCTCTTTGCTCTTTGTTGCGACTTGTCGCCAAGGTTTGTGTTAATGCGGACGCGAGTGTTTAATTTGATAGTTGAGAGCAACTATGCACAAACCAGGTGCGAATTTAGATTTAGATTCATCCCAAGGGATGGTGTTCACACGATGGTGATGATGGTGAATATGAATTCATCAGGCCATTATCAATATATTATTACATGTGTTACTATAAATAGTAACAAATTTACGTTACGACCGGAAGCGTTATTCAAGGTCGCAGGGCATTAACTTCTGAAATGGCAGGGCCATTATCGATAATGGCCCTGCGAGTTTTCTTTTACATTTTCATTTGTTATCAGTGGTTTCTTCAAATTTCATGGTTGAAATAAGAATAAATTGTACATACTCGTGAAATATACCCGATTTAAATTCACTTTTCTCCTTTTTTATTTTCCATTCATTTTCCCCATAATTCACATAGAGCCTGATGGTAACAAAGCTCGCAACAGAGGTATAAGAATGAAACACTCTCAAATCATAGCATTTACAGACTCATACCACGAGAATCACTTTTAGAATTCAAAGTATTAGCAAATTCCTATCATTTCCCGTGAAAATAATTAAACGGTACTCAGTACTGTTTGAAAAAGTAAACATCACGTCACATATCAAATGACGTTTGAACTGGCATCATGACGTGATAATTCAATTAATGAAAGTGCTCAATCAAGTACACAGTTAAACAAAGTTAAATGAGTGTCATTTTAATATACACATGTAATAAATAAGTAAATTAATGGGCAAGCAGTGCCACTTGTCGATAATGGCCCTGCCATATATTAATGTCCCTCGGGCCATTATTCATATGGCAGGGCCATTATCGGCAAGTGGCACTGCTTGCCCATTTATTAACCTATACATACAAGCTTCATTAAAGGTTCTGAAATTTGCTGTAAGAACCAGTAGTGATGTGAAGTAGTTACTAATAAATAATCATAAACGTTCAACTTATCGACGTAAATAACAAGGTTCTAATTGACTTTATGTACGGGGAAATGTTTTACGGTCACCACACTGCACAAATATCACGAATTTCATATAATATTGCCTCTACTGGTGAGCGAACCCCTACCGTACAACAGCACCTAACCATGCACATACGACAACGCGTCCGACTAAGTTAATCGGTACAATTCCTCCGTCCTCCCCCCCCCCTCCCAAATAAAAACAATAAAAAGGTTTAAGGATAACCCCAATAAACGTTACAATCACTGCATGACATCGGTAAGTTTGTTAACTGATAACAGTTACTGTACTAGTTCTTTTCCTTCTATGAATCGAAGATGCTTGTCATATCTGTTTTCTTTCAGTATTTTGTTCAACCAATGGTGACTGCCATCGCTTGACAAACAAATGTGCCACTCATGGAATGGTTCCCCACTGCCACACGGGCACATGCAATTGCATTGTAAGTTAACTGCTTGATAGAAAATGAAATGTCTGCGCACTTATTCAAGCCTAGAAAACAATCTTAATGTACAGATGCTCCGTCCGTCAATGTTAAATAAATTTTCCTTTATTTATATTCAAATAAAATCGTCGTTTACTTAAAGAGTCGTAAAGAGGTAAATGTCATTATAAGTATCATTCATTTGTGCCGAGTTACCGCCTAAGTGCATATTTCACGAGGGCTGTATCACGCGATCTTTACCCAACATAAGTGAATGATACATTTTCTTGCATACCTTATTTATTTTGCGCATTTTGGGATATTTTCCTGTAATTGTTTGTACTGCTTTTTTATAGTAGCGGAAAGATATACGCGAAATCCCATCGTTCATTCATAACAGTGTAAGACGTCGTGACGTCATATAAGGCGCATGACTCATTCTACATGGGGGGTGTAGGATCGAAATTTCCTACACGGGTGAAAACACCGGATGACCTGATCTGGTATGCAAGAATATAAGTATCATGCATGAGTGTGAGGTGAAGATGGAAAAATCTGTCACCGAGGGTTAACTGTTTTGCGGGAACGAGGCTCTGCCGAGTTCCCGCCAAAACAGTTCACCCGAGGTGACAGATTTTTCTATCTTTACCGAATGTCTCATGCAAGATACTTTTTCTTGCATACCTTTTATTATTTATAACATTTTTGTGTAAGTATACAAACTTATTTATTTTCATTATGCTGAAATATTGACGTTAAAGCAAACTTATTTATATATGACGTCACTAACTTGAATATATTACGTCAGATACTTGAAGACGTGACGTCACTCACGTGACTTATTCTACTCGGGGGGGGGGTGTAGGATCGAAATTTCCTACACGGGTGAAAACACCGGATGACCTGATCTGGTATGCAAGAATATATAGTCATGTTTAATCACGTTGAACTAAAATCAATGTCATTATTTGAACCCATATAACGATAATCAAAGACATTACAAAAGAAGAACTAACGTGCGTAATAAAGTGAAGTTTTTCTTTCAAACAAAACATTAATGTTTTTACCACTATTATGAAATAGATGAAAATGGAACTTAGAAAGCCGACTAATACGACAAATATGAAAATATTGCAGGCTCGGTTTGAATGAGCCTGTTCATGGCAGTAATGAAAATGGATATTACTGCCCACGCCGCCTAGCCCCGGGTTTAGCGCAACTCAATATTTACACAAATAAACAGTACAATTTTGATCCATCCCAAACGATGGAATGCATATGGCGGTAACATGGAACCTTCAATGCTGTATTTTCAAAAAATACTTTAATTTTATCGCAATTTTTATTTCAAACAAATCAAATCAACAGTTATAATGGGACAATAACGTTGCAAGAAAGTAGTCTTTTAATGGCGAGAATTATTAATTTATTTCCTAAAGCTTTACAAAGTAACTAAAGCTAACATGTTATTTAACGTTTGTATTTTTCAGCACGGCTAAGCAGTTGCGCTACATGTGGATGTATTTGATGTTCAATAAAATATTATTCATTTTTACCTGTGATGATTAGACTTGTTTTTGTTTTTAATTTTCTTTCTCGCAAGATATCAAATATTTATAATATTGAACCTACTCGTGCTTGTGTGTGTTAACTTTTCGTTTCGTTATACATGTATACTCTATTCCGAAAAAAAAGTGTGCGCTTTGTTTTCGGTGATTTTTCATAAACTAGCTTTCTAAATGCCCAAATATTCAATTATAACACATGAATTTTTAATTTAATCTTTTTATATTCGTCTGCTTAATTACAATCAATACTAATGGCACTGTGTCTGCGTAACATTCAAATGCAGCTGATGGTTATCATATTAAGTAGCAATAGAAATACAAATTGCTTCTGACGCCGTGCAGCCAACGAAAGTATGCATATGATAGTAATAATTGTAACTTCAGTGAGGAAATTTCCATACCATGACCTGTGAAGTTGGGATCCATGATAATTATTATACTAATCATTGCTATCATTTGCCGTAAATAAAAACAATGTACAGTGAAACCCCGCTATTTAGACCACCATTGGGACTGAGAAAAGTGGTCTTATTAGTGGGGTGGTCTTAATATAGGAGTAAAAAATAGTGCAAAATTATAAAACGGGACATCAGAATTGTGGTCTTATTTGCGAGGTGGTCTTAATTTAGGGGTAGTCTTACAGAGGGGTTTTACTGTATGAAACAAAACGTTGACTGAAGAAAAAAGTGAAATATGCATATCGGGGATGGCCGCATCCAGCAGACACAGCCTCCCCACACAGCCAAACAGTAGAGAGGAAAAGAGAGCATGGTATTACAATAATCAATTTCAATATGGACGCCACAAACAATTAACGAAAGTGAGAACCCGAGGGGTTACCGCCTTGGAACGCTCAGTGGCAAAACAATTTGCCAATTTGCCACTGGGCGTTTAAACCAGGTTCTAGGGTGCAATAACCTCACACTTGCCCCCAACAGGTTCTCGTATCACAAAGCAGGTTGTTTTGGTGAAATAACTTGGTGAAGAGCTAAGATCACTACTTTAAGGCCATCACGGAAAACGCCGAATAGCAAAATTACTACAGAACGACTTCCCCGACGTGATTGAACAATTCCTAACGCGTTTCTGTTTTTTAACACATCTTTATTAGAGTACCAAGTACAAACTTAAGTTGCATGCCCGTTGATATTCAAAAGCTATATAATACATTTAGAACGAACCAACTCACCCAGGCAACAACAAGCGACAAAAAAAATAACACGATTAACGAAAAACTCAAGTAAATAACATTCTTGTCAAATAAAACTTATTCTAATTTTCTTCCACCAAATCTTTGTCACAAACGTTTTCCGAACATTTACAAAAATTTGTGGTAGAAAAACAGGAACATCGTGATCGCATATTACACTGAAGATTGTTTTAAAGCTGGTTAACTATAAAGGTTCTCCACTTCGCAAAAAAACAACGTTTTAGTGATTTATGATGTTTAAAAAAACAAATTACGTCATGCTAGGAATACGGAGGCATAGCATTGATATATCGACTATTTAAGCCGCTTTATTCAAGATTACAACATGTACATAAAACGCTCAAATAAAAAGTTTTATGTGGGCGTTATTTGTAAGAGAATACACTGTACTGTTTTACCAAGTTGGCTTATAAACTGGTTCGGCACCAACATCAGTTCCTGTAATTCCACTTTGGACCAGTCACGTTGTTACTCCAAATATCTATATACGGATGTAATATGTCAATTTCTTCACTTTAAACTTTAAGCGTTATAGAATAATCAAGAGTATTTTAGAGTACTGTATTTCCGAAAACAGACGCATTAGTGAGTGATTTCTGTCATTTACTGCTTAAGCATTACATAGAACATCTTGTTTCAATATTAATATTTTGATGGGGATTTAAACAGCTAACCAAAATGTCAGTTAATTCAAAACTTTCAAATTATCGACTTCATGCCGACACGTAGTTTGGAATTTTAAAAAATCACATTGAAGTTGCACATCACATGTTGCAGAAAACAATGTTACCATTTTGCGGAGTTGTGACAAGATTTAATAGTTTTACAGACTCATATGTGCTGACAAATGCTCAGTAGCCTTGGAACAAAGATTCAAATCACCAATCTACTCTACAATCATGTTGCTTACAAACACCTGCAGAAACATAAAATAAAGAATGTAAAGTACTGCCCTACGCGGATCAGGCGAATGGACTCACAGATACTCGATGAACAGTGATCCAATAAGCTCCACTGGAGTTTTATCAGCTCAATCAGTTAAAATTGTTTTCTTCATTTTACCTGCAATTTTTTGTATCATCTAACACATGCCAACTTCGAGCAACCGATGAGGTCATTAATACGATCATCTACAGAAAGGATAATAACTAGACCAATAATATCGCCTTGTTTTTTCTCGATAGTCTGTCCTTTAGTGTTGAATAACAGATGTTCTGCTGAAGGTAGACGTCATCAGCCGAGTTACCATCCGTCCGCAGGTGTTTCGCTCCATTTACACTCGGGACACCCTCGGGATGGCGGAGCAGGTAGGGTTGATCAGGCCCTACCCCGTCTACCTTGGCTGCCATTCATGTTTGCTACGGAGCATCCATAGCCAGCTGGATGCTCTTTCGGCTATTCTCCCCAGAGCATGGACTGTGCGCTTTCGTGCCGCTCCTTTGATGCCCAATGCTCCGAACATTCTCCACACTGATTGTGATGGAAAGCCACGACATCCGACCTCGATCGGGAAGACCTGAGTGTTCCAGCCGTTGGACTTGCAGGATTGGGCCAAGTCTTCGTACTTGGACCTCTTGAGCTCGTGGGATTCTTCAATGCGTTCCTCCCATGGGACTGTCAGCTCAACCAGCACCACTCGTTTAGGATTCCTGGACCATATCACAATGTCTGGCCGGAGGGTAGTCTGGGCGATCTCCTGGGGGAACTGTAGTTGTTCCTTTAGGTCAGCCTTCATTTCCCATGACCTGGATTCATTCAGGATTCCGGTCGATGCTGGGGCTGACTCGGGTACTTGTTCTCCCTCCTTCAGGAACCCGATGTAGCGGTTCTGGTTTGGCCTCGGTCTCTCTTTCTTCCTTTCGGTTTCAAGGACGTGAGCTACCTCAGACAGGACCTGGTCATGACGCCATCTGTAGCGCCCCTGAGATAGGGCTGTGGGGCATGATGAGAGTACATGTTTGAGTGATCCTGGTGAACCACACAATGGACATGCCGGGTCGTCAATCAGCTTCCACAGGTACAGGTTGGTAGGAGATGGGAGCATGTCGTAGATAGAACGAAGCAGGAAACTCAGTCTGAGTGGCTCGTACTGCCAGATCTCTTGCCAGGATAATTTCCTCTCTGGAACCTGCCATCTTGTCCAGTTTCCCTGCGGTCCTAGCTGGACTGCCCTTGACATTCTTTCCTGCTCTGCTTCTTTCCTGATCTCGGTCTGTACTAGGGATCTTCTTTCCTGCTGTGTTGAAGTCTCCCATCTTTGGTGCTTCCTGGTGCCTAGTCCTTCTTTTCCTATGTTTGTCATACCCACAATGTCTTGGTGCTTGAGACTGCTCTCTGCAAGCTCCACCGCACGACTCACTGACCACTTTCGTCCAGTCCTAACCTCGATGCCGGCGCCGCTGATCTTCTCGTCTGGAATCTCTCAGCGTTAGCAGAAGTCTGGTCTTAGCAACTTTGAATTCCTCTACAATAGAGTTGATAGGCATCTGTAGCTTTGCTGTCTTGCTGTAGAGACCTATGTTGGTGAAGGATGGAGGTAGGCCTAACCATCTTCTTAGGTGCTTGCTGACAGTCCGCTCCAGCTTCTCTACTGTACTGGTTGGAATATCGTTAACCATCATTGGCCAAACAAGTCTGGGTAGTAGATTGTGTTGGTACACCCAAGCCTTGAATTTCCCCGAAAGATCGCACTTGTCTATTCTTCTCAACCCCTCCTCCGCCTGTTGTTGGAGACGGGCTTGACTGCTCTTGTCTGATAGAGAGGCGTCGAACCACTTTCCCAAGCACTTTACTGGGTTGTTGGACAGGGATGGGATTTCCTCTCCCTGTATGGTCATCTTGAATCTTTCCGTGACCTTTCCTTTCTTAATCACCAGGCTTCGTGACTTGGCTGGCTTGAACTGCATTCGGGCCCATGTCGCAGTTTCCTCTAGTGCCGTGAGTACCCATCGCGCTTGGATGTGAGTTTCCGTCGTGACGGTCATGTCGTCCATAAACCCACGGTTGGATGGTAGGCGGATACCAGAGTTGGTCTTTGGGCCTCGTGTTTCCCCCTCTGCTGCCTTGATGATGATGTTCATGCCCATCACAAACAGTATAACAGAGATGGTACATCCAGTCACGATGCCTTTCTGTAGCTCAATCCAGTCTGTTGTGAACTGTTCACAAGAGAACCTCAGGTGAATGTTGCTGAAGTAACTCTGGATGAGTTTTGTGGCATGATCTGGGATGTGGTAGTGGTGCAGAGCTTCCAAGATCAGTTGGTGTGGGATCGATCCATAGGCGTTCGCAAGATCTAACCAAATGACACTGAGATCTTTCTGGTTGATCCTGGCCTCGTGAAGCAGCTGCGTTAGAGCGCTGGTGTGCTCCACGCACCCCGAGAAGCCGGGTATTCCTCCCTTTTGGACTGAGGTGTTGATGTACTGGTTGCTTAACATGTACGAGGTTATGCGGTTGGCCAGTATTGAGAAGAATATCTTGCCCTCAACATTTAGAAGTGATATGGTCCTGAACTGCTTTACTGTCTTAGAGTCTTTCTCCTTGGGCACAAAGCAACCTTCGGCTTGTTTCCAGCAGTCTGGAACTGTTCCCTTCCTCCATACCACTTTCAACAGTTGCCAGAGACGTCTCAGAAGCTTGGGGCACTTCTTATACAATTTGTAGGAAACGCCACTCGGTCCAGGAGCTGAACATGACCGGGCCTTCATAACAACACTTGTCACTTCTTTAAGTGTTGGTTCTTTCAGATCTAGTGGGATTGATGGTTCTTCAACAGGAAGAATTCTGTCACAGTTGCCTAGCGGGTCGTGCCTCTTAGGGTCTGAGTGTACATCCCGTAGGTGCTGCTCCAATTCGGCCTTACTACTCTCCATCTTTCCTGATCGTTCCCCTCCTAGTAGGTCCCTGGAAAATCTGTAAGGATTTGCTATGAAGGCGGCTCTCTTCTTTGCTTTGGTCTTCCTCTTTTTGGCCACTCTCTCTGCCGTAGTGAGGGTCTTCAGGCGTGACCTCAGCTGTCCTCTCAATTGGGCGAGACCTTCTCTCTCTTAGTCTGGTTGGCACCCTTGAAACGCTTACGTAAAGTGCGGAGTTCTGTCCGGAGCCTCTTGATCTCACACTGCCTTCTGTTTGGGCGCGGTTGAGACTTCTTTGACTCTCCTTTCTTCACTTCTCCGAACCTCTCTTTTCCGAGCGTGTAGGCTATGGAAGGCAACACTTGTAGTTTCCTCTCCACAGCACCTGACAATGTTGACTGAAGGATCAGGTCCAAGTCATCGTCAAACGTCTTCCAGCTACTGTCGTTGGTATTGGGCCATGCGATCTTCGGTTTTCTGTCGCTTGATGTCGGTTGTCGTGGTCTTGAGTCTGATTCAGCTTGCCCTTGGTCTGGTGCTTTCTGTGTTTCATGGAGTGGTGATGTACTTTGTCTACTTTTTGAAAGATTGGAGAGCTACCTCCTGAAGTCACCCTTGGTCGATCTGTCCGAAATATTGGGGACTCTACTCCATCTCCAGTGGGAGGAATTAGCTCCTCAGACGGCTCTGTTTGGTCTGTGGGATTTGCTGTACCGTTCTTGATGTCATCTGCAGTTAAGGAGTGCACGGGAGCTGAGAGACAAGTAGCACTGTGGTTCGTCACCTGACTAGATATCTCCCCCGTCTCACCAGGGTTAACTGTGCGTTGTTCCTGTGTATTCCGTAGCTGACAGCCGCTTCGAGTCTGGTGGATTTTCATCCCCCTCCTGTTCTTGCACATCTTACCACAGGGGCACATGATGGCTGTGCTGTTATCAGTCTCACTCATAGTCCGTTTGTGTTCCGTGTTCGTCACCGTGAAATCAGTCCTATTAGGTCTTTCATCCTCCCCCCTCTCGGAAGACCCTGGGGGTGTTTTTCGTTCGGTTGTGTTGTAGCAGTTTGGCGGGTGTCTTCTCGCGAAGACTGCACAGCGGGGAGCCAACCCACTGTACACCGTGAATCCAGTCTTTCCTAGAAGTCGCCTGTCTCTCCAGGGTCACTGTTCTATTCTCAGTTGTCATCCAGACTTTCCTGGAAGTCACTGGTAAACCAGAAAAACAGAGTTGAATAACAGATGTTCTGCTGAAGGTAGACGTCATCAGCCGAGTGAACATCCGTCCGCAGGTGTTTCGCTCCATTTACACTCGGGACACCCTCGGGATGGCGGAGCAGGTAGGGTTGATCAGGCCCTACCCCGTCTACCTTGGCTGCCATTCATGTTTGCTACGGAGCATCCATAGCCAGCTGGATGCTCTTTCGGCTATTCTCCCCAGAGCATGGACTGTGCGCTTTCGTGCCGCTCCTTTGATGCCCAATGCTCCGAACATTCTCCACACTGATTGTGATGGAAAGCCACGACATCCGACCTCGATCGGGAAGACCTGAGTGTTCCAGCCGTTGGACTTGCAGGATTGGGCCAAGTCTTCGTACTTGGACCTCTTGAGCTCGTGGGATTCTTCAATGCGTTCCTCCCATGGGACTGTCAGCTCAACCAGCACCACTCGTTTAGGATTCCTGGACCATATCACAATGTCTGGCCGGAGGGTAGTCTGGGCGATCTCCTGGGGGAACTGTAGTTGTTCCTTTAGGTCAGCCTTCATTTCCCATGACCTGGATTCATTCAGGATTCCGGTCGATGCTGGGGCTGACTCGGGTACTTGTTCTCCCTCCTTCAGGAACCCGATGTAGCGGTTCTGGTTTGGCCTCGGTCTATCTTTCTTCCTTTCGGTTTCAAGGACGTGAGCTACCTCAGACAGCACCTGGTCATGACGCCATCTGTAGCGCCTCTGAGATAGGGCTGTGGGGCATGATGAGAGTACATGTTTGAGTGATCCTGGTGAACCACACAATGGACATGCCGGGTCGTCAATCAGCTTCCACAGGTACAGGTTGGTAGGAGATGGGAGCATGTCGTAGATAGAACGAAGCAGGAAACTCAGTCTGAGTGGCTCGTACTGCCAGATCTCTTGCCAGGATAATTTCCTCTCTGGAACCTGCCATCTTGTCCAGTTTCCCTGCGGTCCTAGCTGGACTGCCCTTGACATTCTTTCCTGCTCTGCTTCTTTCCTGATCTCGGTCTGTACTAGGGATCTTCTTTCCTGCTGTGTTGAAGTCTCCCATCTTTGGTGCTTCCTGGTGCCTAGTCCTTCTTTTCCTATGTTTGTCATACCCACAATTATTGATTGCTGGATTTTTTTTTAATTTTAAAGTATTATATTGCCTATCATTCATGTTTATGCATACCCCACGCTACAAAATACTACTGATAAATACTGTGAACTTGTAAGTTGTATAATTTAAAATGAAGATTGCTTTACATTAGAGGAGAGGTTTAACTTAAAGAACATTTAGATATGGACACTTAAGTTTTTATGTAGGCAAGATTGTGCGCCCAAATAGAACATAAAACGTCCTTGTGTTCAATACTTATGAACTTATCCTGGTGGTTGACGTTGACAGCTTGTTTGCTTTTCTTTCTAGAGCTTGTGAAAATGTTATAGATTTCGGCGACATTTACGTAACATAGCTTTTGTAACTGAGATATCGAAACTGTAAGATGAGAAAAACGTTTTGCAAGTTTCATCCCAAGTATTCTGTTAAATACAAAATACTTTAAAGGTTGAGAATCTCATCTACAACAATATAATTCTCATTCAGTGTGTTATTGAGATTCGATTTACAAATTAACGACAACAAATGGCAATATCAATTTTGTCACGTTTTTCCTAAACTACCATCCTTAAAATTAAAGGGAAACTACCAACACGATATTATACAGCGCTCTGCTTGCTTAGAGAATACCCATCCGCAAGTGGTTGATCAGCTTTAAGTTACCAGACTACTCCGGAAATCTGATTTCAGTTTAAACTATATGTATTCACCATAAGAACATAAAAGTACAGCATAAATATTGAGCGTATAGTGAGAAGATCAGAGAGCAAGTGTTAACGACACTTATATTTACTCTTTTCCAGATGTATACAATAATTTGTTATAATGGTTAAAATTATTATTGAGCTAATGACAATGCAGTATTTTTCAAATATTTCAAGCCTTAATTCTCATAAAGTCACGCGTCTTAAATGTGTTTATTATAGGTCGATTTCCTCCACAATATTGTTCGAACATTTATTGATAAACATGTATAGTTCGTTAACGATCGTCTACGGTGTTCAAGGAGGCGTCACTTAGAAAGCCGGAGGAAAATAAAATCATTTAAAGTGAATATTTTTGAGCATTACATTGCTTAACCCTTTATGTTATAGATACGCCTGTTATCACATAGGCGATCCAGATCACCTATCATTGCCATCTTATTAGTATTTGCACTTTCCCTTTTTTGTCACAAATTACCCAGTGAGAAGTGTCGATCATGATCAGACTACACGGATGAGCCCGTTGATCCGAACTATAAACTATTTTGCCATGCTATAAAAGATTTATTTTTAAGTGAAGAAATTTCCACGGTTGAGCCCTTGTTTCTCAACCCAAGGACTGACTGTTACGCAGGTTATTTCCTGAGAGTCAGTCATGTTCACATGGTGTTTTTAGATAAAACATTTCATAATTCACATTCTAAAATATTTCTAAAATATTCTCTCAGTACATGTTAACGGGCAATTGAATGATAAAATTAACATTTATCAAGTGTGCACTTAGAACTTTTGACTAGTGTATATGGCAATTTAGGCGGAGGCTGTTTTGTCAGTTACAAAAAAATAATTTCGCTGGGCCTGATCGTTGAATTTTCATACAACCCTCCAAATAAACAAAACCCATACGTAATGTATATATCCTAATCCGGTACCAAATTGATTTACAATAGTTAATGACATATTCAAGTTAAGTACAGCGTAACAATAACGGAGCAAAATGTCGAGAGATTGACCATACTATGTAACCGTATTCTCAATTAGTCCTCATGAAACTAAAGTACCATTTCTCAAGTGATTTATTATCATCAATAAATTAAAATTTGTCTGACGATTGCAATAAGTTTTCATGCTTTATCTGTTATGAATTTTATAGTTGACGACCATTACGCATCATGTAAGAGGTAAATACCTAAATGTTGATGTTCATTCGCTTCGGCAAAAACTGTGTTGTTTATTAAGAGGTTGGGTTGATTTGGATTAGGATTGTTTCTGCTTATAAACCGATGAAAGTACAATGGGGACTGTAGACGGCCCGAAAAGGTCATTATTTGTAATAATATTATGTATATACATGTTTGTATATGAAAAATGGTCTTTAATAATAGTGACGAAAATGTGTAATCCTATATTTGTGTATGATACACAAAACATACTAGTAATTTTGTTCGTTTTTTATAAATATAGTCAGTGTCTGGGGAGGAGATGTGTAAGCGAACCGAATATCTCAGACGGTAGAAAAACTCGGCCTGAGGTGTCAAAGGTGCACGTGAATTCAGTAAGAACAAATCATGAAAGGTTATGATTTCCTATCAAAGAAAATACGTTCAAAAAATTAAAATCGACCCCGGGTTTTAACATTTAAATCCTTGTTATTGATGAGATATGATATGTCAAACCCTTATTAAGTTGTCGCTTTGTATCATGTATCTTTATCAATACTGGATATTTACTGCATTCTTTATATCAATAAGGACACAAAATTGATCCATTAAAACGAGCGCAAGATTTATTATGTGTATATGCTTATCTAATTACTCCTACCGGATATGACATAGGGGTATAGCATTTAAAAGATGAATATAATACATTAGTTAGTTGTGTGTATAATAAAATATTTTTTTTAAATTCGGGCCAAAAAAAAAACAAGACTACTCAATGCCTAGGTTTGGTCTGGATAAAACGGACGCAAGAACTAACGGAAAGACGCATAAACGCGCGCAAATACACCGAACCGCCAATGTAGCAACAAAATTTAGCGCAAGCGGGCTCGAAAAAATTATGTTCTGCTAAATATTGTTAACTAGTGTTATTTTACGCTACACAAAGTTTGGCAGCGTGGGCAGTTTTATGTATAGGTCGTCGAAATTGCTGTTTATCTATTCCTTTATTTCGAAGTAAACCACAAACATCCAAAATTATACACTGTAAAATTCAACCTAAAAAAAACAACAACCTCGCTTTCTCCAGTACAATGGCAACATATGTTTTTGTTTTTTTTTTAATTCCGAACAAATAAAAATGAAATGTCTTTGTTTTTACATACAACTAAACTAGACCAATAAACTATATTTAAAAATACATCAAGACTTTAAAATGAAATATCATTCACTATAAATAACCTTTTCTTATAGAGGAGGTAAATCGTATAATGTGTCATTCAAATAAAAATTGATTATCGACTAAATTATTTTACTGTGTCAATAATACAAAGTGCGTATTTAACCTGGGTTTTATCAGTATTAAAGCTTCCCTCTTTCGAATAGTTTAGTTTTAATTAAGTTTGATATTATATAACTGATTTAAGTCAATTTAACCATCAGAAACAACATATGCATTTATTTAAATGGCCGCCGTCAATTCGCAATCACATCATAGTGTTAGTTTAAACGTTCGCGATATAATTGATAAAAATTGGATGATGCTGAGCAGCATAAAAATCGAGGATATAACAGATTCTCTTATTCAGAACAAAGTATTGTCTGCAGAGCAATATGTGGAATTCAAAAGACAATATACAGACAATGATGTCATCAGAGGGGTGTTAAAGTACCTTCAGGTATGTTTATTTCAATTTTCACGTAGTTTATATTTGTATTTGAAAGCTATTGTCGTATTTCTTAGTTTCTGATAACTATAACAAAATACGAGACAAGTGATCAAAAGTACTTTGTCTATCTCTTCAGGAAAGTCAACACGGATTATATTGACCTGCAACCCTCCAAAGTATTGGCATCGTGAAAATGTATTTCTTTAAGTTTAGTGAGTGTGTTTATGTAAATGTTTTTTGGAGTGGAAGGGCGGAGAGATTGCGAGGATTTGTAGTTGTGGGGCTTGGGGTCAGAAACTGCAAAATGAAAATGTAAAACGATAAGAGGGGGCGAGAAACAACCTTCTTTAATCTTCTATCCCCATGAAATCCCAACCCGACCCCGCATAATGTTTTGATTGGAAAGGTTAACATGAAGACATGTTCCACATTTCGACCCAACAATCACACTACCATCCACCAAAAATGTGTTTTATTTGCTGCAGTACAAACACAACCAAAACGTTGTCTAATTATCCCTAAACGTGATTAAATACCCCACTTGTGTGCTTGATACTTACTGTTTAAAGCTCGACCTGTATCTTGTTATGATACATTTGTGTTCCAAAAAATAATTAAATCAGTATTTGCAGAGTTATCGTTAAGAAAGCATTTTTCTATTTTTAAAAAGAATTACATTGACATTTACCCTTCCAGCTCCAAAGTTGAATTTCACATAATGTGATGTTACACATGTGTACCAAAATGTTTCAATCTATAAAGCCTGTTTCGAATTATCATCAGGAATTGACAATTTCACAACGTGAAGATATTATATAAATATATTCTTTATTTCCTCCAAATATGAAGAGCACAAAGACATGTATAACAATGATATATACATAAAAGCTATAAAATTGATTCTTACAGTGAAAGCGCATACGCACATACAAAAGAACAAGAAAGAACAAACACAGAGTAAACAAGGAACAAATAAATAAAATAAAATTTAAATTTGATTAGGAGAAAAAACCATGATCTACGAGTACGCTATTACAGTAGCATAGAGCATACTAACACAGCATACTGTTACGGAAATGCAGCATTATACCGCACACTAATACAGGATAACAGCATCATAGAGCACACTTATACATAATTAAAATATCAACCAGCACACTTATACAAAGTTAAAACATCATACAGTACACTTATACAAAATAAAAGGTTTTCTCAATATCTTCAACATCTTCCTAAATATCATTAGAAATGGTGCCAACCATTTCCACTTAATTCCTCAACCCCATAGTTTGATGCCCCATTGAAATTAGCTATAAAAAATAAAATTCACATATTTAATGAATAATCTGACAGATGTAAACGCTGTCATATGAATTTTCACATACTATAATAATACCTAAAGCTCTATATGACGTTCTATTGTTTTGTTGGTTCCATTAAAGTAATTTTGTTAGAAAAAGACATTTGCATCTCAACAGTTTTACAGATACAAATATTTATTGCAGTTATCTTTTCTTAAAGCCTATATTAAGAATTATTTTTCAAAAAGAAAACAATGCAATCTACAACCAAGTTCGTTATATCTTAATCATTTTGTGACATACTTGCAAAACATATGATTGTCATTCGGGGTGTAAATACATAAAAGAAGCCTAGAATAATGCTATTTCTTGATTCACAATATTTGATGCCCTTTAATGTGGCTTCGTTGAAGTTTTATAACGAATATCAAAATCAATGTCCCTGATCTCTGAGGGTCGGGCTAATAGAGCCATTGTCTGAGTCTGTCCGTAAATCACAAATCAGGGTTCCAAAGTATATCTTAGAAAACCCTTAAGAGATTTCTAACAAACTTCAAAACTTAATAAGGTGCAGCGTCGCGTGCAAGAATCATGGTTTAACCTTAAAGGTCAATGTCTCATGTAGTGTTTAAAGGATGCTTTATACGAAAACTTTGAAGAAGTGTCTTTGAAAGCTGAGTCTGTTTTTCAAAATGAAAAAAAAAGATTATTATAACTACTTTTTTCATAGTATCCTGCACATATAATACACCACTCAAAATACACAACGGTGAACTTGATCATGTTAATAGGTAAAAGCATTTGCAAATATTCACAAATCTACATATCAAATTGGCAAAAGTAGCTTGTACAAAAGCTGATAAACAAGAAAAATTCATCACCCCGCGCCGAAAACCAGGTTTTCATTTAATACTTATACTTTTGTAAAGAAAATATCTGATATGAAGACACTGAACTTCTATTCCTAGCAACATTGACCTTGATCTTGATCACAGACTTCTGAGTAGAAATCCGAGTTGCGTCTTTGTATCAGCTACCCAAAGAAAGTTTGGTGTCAATAGATCACAGCTAACCCAAGTAATAAGGAGAAATTTCTATTTTAAGCAAAAATGACATAGACCTTTATCACAGACACCTGAGTATCAATCCTAAGTAGTGTCTTTATATAAGCTACCCACAAACCAAGTTTGGTGTCAATAGGCCAAAGAAAACTCAAGCTATTGAGCAGAAACTGAATTTCTATTTTTAGCTACAGTGACCTTGAGCTTTATCACAGGCACCTGGGTAGCAATCTCAAGCTGCATCTTGATATTAGATACCAACACTAAGTTCGGCGTAAATATACCAAAGCAAACTCAAGTTATTGAGGGAAAACTGAATTTCTATTTTTAGCAACAGAGACCTTGACCTTGATCACAGATACCTGTGGCAATCCCAATCTGTCTTTTGATATCAGCTACTCATATACTAAGTTTGGCATCCAGAGGTAAAAGCAAACTCAAGTTATTGAGGGAAAGCTTAATTTTTATATTAAGCAAGTGACCTTGACCTTTATCACACACCTGGGTAGCAATCTCAAGCTGCCTGTTGATATAAGCTACCCACAAACCAAGCCAAGCGTCAACAGGCAACTTGACATCAACAGATAACATTCACAAAATTCTTAACAAAAGATCTAAATAAAAAAGGGGCATAACTTTTGGAAAACACAGTCAGGGGTTATGAAACTTGACCTGATAATAGATACTGTGATGTGAAACAATTATGCAAAGTTTCAAAGCTATACCTTGAATGGTAACTGAGAAAAACAAAACTTTCACAAAAAACTTAACAAAATTTCTAAGGAAAAAACGGGCATAACTTTGTCAAAATACAGTCAGGGATTATGAAACTTGTCCTGATAATTGGTATTGATATGTCAGACAACTATGTTAAGTTTCAAAGTTGTACCTTGAACGGTTACTGAGAAAAACACAACTTTCACTAAAAATTTCACAAAATTTCTTAGTGAAAAAGGGGCATAAATTTGTCAAAATACAGTCAGGGATTATGAAACTCGTCCTGACAATTGGTATTGATATGTCAGACAACTATGTTAAGTTTCAAAGTTGTACCTTGAACGGTTACTGAGAAAAACACAACTTTAACAAACAACTTCACAAAATTTCTAAGTGAAAAAGGGGCATAACTTTGTCAAAATACAGTCAGGGATTATGAAACATGTCCTGATAATTGGTATTGATATATCAGACAACTATGTTAAGTTTCAGAGTTGTTTCTTGAACGGTTACTGAGAAAAACACAACTTTCACAAAAAACTTGACAAAATTTCTAAGTGAAAAGGGGGCATAACTTTGTCAAAATACAGTCAGGGATTATGAAACATGTCCTGATAATTGGTATTGATATATCAGACAACTATGTTAAGTTTCAGAGTTGTTTCTTGAACGGTTACTGAGAAAAACACAACTTTCACAAAAAAACTTGACAAAATGTTGACGCCCACCCGCCCGCCCGCCCAACGACATACCCCAATCTAATAACCAGGATTTTTCTAAAGAAAATCTGGTTAAAAAACCAACTTCCATAATATGTTGTTGAACTAATTCTGAAAAGAAAAGCTAACTTAACAAAAATCGAGAATAACTTCCTTTAAGTCTACTTTCGGTTACAAGGGAAATCATTTTGCTGTACTATATCTTATCGAATACTTAATACTCACTGCCCGCCGAATAAAAAAGAAGAAATATTATGCTTTGAGACTATATATACGGTTCGATGCTCCAGTTACATGACAGAATGCTTTAATTGCATAGCAAAGACACAAGCAAAATGGAAATACCGTTTTCATCAGACCATTAACATTGCTGACTGTAGCATCTAGATATCAAGTGTTCACTTGAGAACAGAAATAGAACCTTATTTTGACGAATGTACACAACATATTGCTGTTTAGCAGCTATCTGGTACATGTAAGGGTATTGATAAATACTATCCATCAATTTTGGTGTTCTGATGTTAACGGTTTTTTTGTTAGTTTTAATTCACATAACAAACTTTTTTAATTACACCGATCAATTATTTTATGCATGGAATTGAAACTGAAAGCAACATTAAGATATATTATTCTTCAGTCAGTTTTTATGGAGATTTAATTTATAAATAACTTAAGAAGATAAGGGCAATGTTAATTTCTCCCGGTTATTCGTAAAGCACATCTGTAAATTCAAAAAGAAAGGTTAGCAACATGATATTTTACAGCGCTCTGCATGCCTGGTGATTAACCCTTCTACAGTTGATCATTATGCTGACCTCTTTGGTTGCACGACGGTGGCAGTGGTTTAAGAGTTTAAGAAGGTTTATGGGGAAATCTTTTCTTAAAAGAACCTAAAAGCTCGATTTGTTCGTTTATCCCTGTCATCGTGTTCTTGCTGATTTTACTGCAGGAGCTCTGGTCTCGGTAAGATCATTGAGTACCCGCCCTTTGGCTTTGCAATGCTATAAGATTCTTATGTTTTATATGTTTGTGTACTTTTGCATGCAACATTGTTGAACGGATAAGTGGGTTGGAGATTTTTCACCAAGACAACTTGTATTTGTTTTGTGATATGAGAACTTGTTGGGGCAAGTGTGAGGTTGGTGCACCCTAGAACCTGGTTTAAACTCCCAGTGGCAATTTGGTTTACCACTGACCGTTCCGAGAAGGTAAAACACTCGGTTCTCATTTTTGTAAATTTTTAGTGGTGTTTCTTTTGTAACTGATCATTCTATGAACCATGCTCTCTACCTCTCTTCTTCTTGACTTTACTATGTGGGGAGGCTGTTTTTTCTGAATGTGGCGATTCCTGATATGCATATTTCACCTTTTTACTTCTTTTTTGTTGTTTATTTTGCATTGAGCAGCGACTGTAATATGCATTATCTTTTTTCTCAGATTCAATGAAGAAAGTTTGTTCTTTTTAGATCCCCCCGTAGTTTCCTCTTTTATAGCATATTCATTTTTATGCGGGAACTTTTTGCCTGTAAAATAAATAGCGCAATGAAAGCCATATGAGCGCTGTTTTATGTACGTACATCATTGTGTTGGATAAAAAATTCGACGTGTATGTTTGTTTGCTTGTGATTTGAGTTGCACGGAACCCGATGCTATGTGAGGTGGGCAATATTATTTGTTTCCTTTACTACCCAGGAACAAATTCACACAAATCGAACCTAGTCCTTGTTGTGTTCAGCAACGTTCAAAATTATATCCCATCTTTTTACAGAGCAGAGGGCCGAACTTATTTAGCAAGTTTTGTAAGGTATTGAGGGAATGTGGAATGGAAGATAAAGCAGCCATTCTTGAAGGCGATAAAGGTACGATACAATAGAATAATCCACTTGCTATATGATATATTTCAGTGTAATTTAATTCTTACTATTTATGTCGATTATGAAACTTTTAAGTGAACTTGACTTTTCTTAGCATTAACCCCCGTTTGTTTATTCAACGTTGCAGAAATCTTTCCCTCACCAGGTGTGGTATTAGTTTTTAAATTAAACTAAATGGGTGTTCAGTTGAACACTTGTGTCGCCCTCTGGTGTTGTCGGAATAAAAATGCAAGTACAAAAAGGGGCATAACTCCATCAAATGTGACCTTGACCTTAAAAATATAGTATTGTCACAAGCGTATTGTCATAGGGAATATAATTTGAAAGTTTGATGAAGAAATATTAAGAAATGGCAAAGTTATAGCCAACGTTAAGTTTTCATATAAAGGGGAATAACTCGATCAAGTGTGACATTGACCTAAAGAATGTGGTATTATCATGATCGTGTTGTGAAAAGGAATATAATTTGAAAGTTTGATGAAGAAATATTAAGAAATGGCAAAGTTATAGCCAATGTTAAGTTTTCGTAAAAAGGGAAATAACTCCATCAAATGTGACCTTGACCTAAAGAATGTGGTATCGTCATGAGCGTGTTGTCATAAGAAATATAATTTGAAGGTTTCATGAAGAAATATTAAGTAATGGCAAAATTATTGCCAACGTTAAGTTTTGGTGTCTCAATTTAAGTACAAAAAGGGAAAGGGGAATAACTCAATCAAGTGTGACCTTGACCTAAAGAATGTGGTATTATCATGATCGTGTTGAGAAAAGGAATATAATTTGAAAGTTTGGTGAAGAAATATTAAGAAATGGCAAAGTTATAGCCAATGTTAAGTTTTCGTAAAAAGGGAAATAACTCCATCAAATGTGACCTTGACCTAAAGAATGTGGTATCATCATGTTGTCATAAGGAATATAATTTGAAGGTTTCATGAAGAAATATTAAGAAATGGCAAAATTATTGCCAACGTTAAGTTTTGGTGTCTAAATTTAAGTACAAAAAGGGGCATAACTCCATCAAATGTGACCTTGACCTTAAGAATTTGGTATCATCTCGAGCGTGTTGTCATAAGCAATATAATTTATCAGTTTGATGAAGAAATATTAAGAAATGGCAAAGTTATAGCCAACGTTAAGTTTTCGTGACGGACGGACGGACCGACGGACGGACGGACCGACGGACGTTCTTACGAACGTCATTTATGTGGCTACTCTATTGTCCTCTCTATTGTTCTTTTAGCCACATAAAAGAAAAAATAGCCACGTAACAGAACGGAATGAATAGAATTTATCGTTACCATTGTTCTCATAGCCACATAAATGGCGTGGCGTAAGCACGGACGGACGGACGGACGGACAAAGCGATCCCTATGTATCGCCATTTCTTCGAAAGGGCGACACAAAAACAACAACACTAATTTATAACGCAAACCGACTGATACCACATTTTGCACCATCATAGGTTCTCATCTTAAACTAAACAAGAAATATCTTTAAAAAAGATAAACGGCGTTGATGGAAAAGATTTATATATACATGTATATAAGAAAGAAAGAAATACAGAGAGGCAAAGCAGACACAAATTAGTTATTCTATTTTATTTGTTATTGCTGTTGACGAACCCTCCCTGCCTTCTTAGTATGACTTAGAGATTAAGCGACCGAATCATGACAACTCATAAATTTATTGAAAGTGTCTTTCAAAAAAAATGTTGAAGCTGTTGCAACAATTTCATACAGTGATAACAAGTCGATTAAAGAAGCAAAATATTCAGTTTCAATAAAATACCTCGTGTAGAGTGAGAATTCAAGATGAATAAATGTCCTTGAAATTTAATAAATATAAATAATAACAGCCTGTTACAAGAGCGAAATCTACCAACTTTTACGTATATTAAGTTAAAAAAAGTGTCCGTCCTGAGTATTGAAGTATTGAGTACCCGGGGCCTCCGCGTGCGAGGCGAGAGTGTTAGCCACTACACTACAATGAGCTTGTCTTACGAACTTGAAATTAACAATCAGTATCAAAGGAACTAGAAAGGAACCAGTAAGAACTAGGAATATCTACACTTCTCTTTGGTTTTACACTGTGTATTGTATGCAAGTGACACCCAAGAATATTCCACATAATATTGTATTTAAGCCATCAATATTGACTTAACTGGTTACTTAAATCGTAAATATGTTTTCCCTCCAATACAACACCCACTAACAACCAATCTAATTAATCTATTTGATTTTTCCGCTGCATAACAATGAAATCCCACTAGATACCTCTCCAGCCTGCTAGATGCCTCTCTGGTGTAAATAGATACCAATCGAAATAGTTTATTTCATTTTCCCTCTGCATAATAAGAGAATACGAGTATAATTTACAACATTTCATTGGTCGAAAAACTAGGTCAAAAGTGAGCTTAGACAGCTAACGCCGAAAACCTCCCATTTATAGTTATTTCAATGTTTATTGATACGTTTACATTTAAATTAAATTTAATCAATTGTCTAAGATTTTCTACGTCAGTTAAACTACATTTATTTGTGATCTAGAGATTCGGTTGAATTTTCAAATTTAATTTCTGTAATCTATTTTTGCAATTATGTAATTATTTGAACTGGATTAAAACTTTTAAAACTTTCAACTTTCTTTGACACTTCATTTACAATTTATCACAAGAATTCTCTATATCTAAAATCACACTTAGTTAAGCTCAAAAGAGAAATGCAAGAATCTAGAAGTACTTAAACTAAAGTACATGATAATAAAATAGTTATAGTTAAAGAATGTATTTTTGGTTGCATACCCATAATACTATTATTTTAAAGGGGTTTACATATTTTCAATTAATACAAACATAATGTAAATAAAGTCGAATACCTGCAATGAGGAATTAATATAATTCAGTTGTTTACATTTTTGTCAAGTAGGGCTGAAAATAATAACCTTTTTTAGGCTGAAAACTAAACACTACTAAATTTGATGACGGTAATTTTAGTAATTCACTTTAGGTGTTTAAAAGAAGAGGTCATTAATATACACATTCTTACCAAAATTGATGAGGATATGATAACAATTTTGTCTTTAAATAATTACACTATGTATGTAAAACCTTTTGTGTTTAAACTGACGCAGTGAACTTATTATGGATCTCAAGCGATTAAGTGTACCTGATCGTATCAATTTCACATCCATGTTTCAAAAGTTATTAATTGAATTAATAAGTTACCGCTAAATTGCATTAAATATATGGTGAATGTTTAAGGGTTAACAATCTGACGTTACGTATTATTTCACTCAGATTGACCCATTTTTGAAAAACACGAGTCACGATTAACACAAAAAATTATTATAGGTATGAAAATTCATTGTAATCAGATTAAAAGTTTGCCTTATTTCCAATTATAATTACAATGATTGTAATCAGTATCAGTATAAGTTTATTCCAGCATAAAACATAATACAATGTTTATATAGCCATAATACAATAAACAGAATCAGATTACAATTTTCTGGACGAATGATGGGTCATAATATATTATTACTATGTAACTATTACTTGATTATCTTTACTATAGTACAATTAGTCCGGCGCAAGGGATATGTGGCCCGGCTTTAAATAGAGGTGTTTAGCGAATGCTGTGGCCCGGCTTTATATATAGATCGTTGAGTAATGAACGGGAACCATGTTGTATGTACGTTAAGTTCAAGGTCAATCTTTATATAATTGAGTATATAAATATAGATATTGAATTGAATTATCTCCCTTTAACTATAAATATAAATATATACATGTATATATATATAGATTATATAAATAGGTCGATGAGTCGGTGTTTTCTTTTAATTATGCGAATTGAAAGTTTATTGTTGTAAGCAGTTATAGAAAGAGTGTACATGTAGTAAGAGACATAGTTCAGATAGTTATTCTTGGATGATATTGAAGTTTGTGTTCTGTTTACGAATATTGGCAATCCTATGACTTGATTTTTGACGCGTGATTGTGACCTTTATTATGATGGTTCTTTGTTTACAAATGTTTCTGATGTTGAAATTGACGGTTCTAGTGGGTTTCTGTTTTACAAGAAGGCGATTTCGTGTCTATAAAGTAAATAATGATTGTATTAACCATTTTTGTAGGTTTTTTTCTGTTGTTCAGAATAATTGTGACTCATCCCCATCCCCTCCCATTCCCCCCCCCCCCCCTGGTTTACGGGATCAAGATGCTGAATATAGAAAGTTAGTATATATTTTTCATCCTGAAAGTACCAAAGGAATTGCCATGTACGTGGTAGGACAATTTTGAAAGATACTGTTGAATTTAAATAGAGCAAATTCATTTAATGTGGTTAGTGCTATGATAATACCTGCATGAACTCTTACACCCAACATCTAACATCTTTTAAATGTCGTCCACATATAACACATCTGTGTTATACTTTTCTTGTTCCTTATTGAACGTTGGACAAAAACCATCTCAAACAATGAAAATATATGTATTAAAAATCACATTCCCTTCATTATTTTGATAAAAGGATCCGGCGTACGTTCTACTATTCCTAGATGTCGCGGGCAGTTATAAGAACTTCCATTTATGTCCATGAACAGGCTCAATAAAACCGAGCCTGCAATATTTTCATATTTGTCGTGCTCGATGGCTTTCAATGTTCCCTTTTTATCTATTTGGTAATTTTTGGAGTACAGACTTACTGCACATTAGGTCATCAAAAAAGATTGAAGAGAATACAATCGGATGACATCGATGTCGTAATAATGTTTTATAACCTACAGAACGATGAAAGCAAAATACTTCTAATAACAGTTGCTTTTGTCACTAAAAATGAACAAATTTCTTGAGTATTGGATAGTTTTGGTACAAGAAAATAAGTGTTTAAACTGGAAGAACAATTGTATATGCTTTTTTTTTATTAAAAGTGTATAAATGTTGTCTTTTCGCCGAGAAGAAAAGAGAAAAGTACATTTCTTTCAGAAAAAAAACACAGACAAACAAAGAGAGGAAAAGAGAGCAAATGTTTGAAATTAAATGATTATTAAAAACCAAAGAGCAGGGAGAGTTATACCGAATTAGAACAGTCAGTGGCAAGCATATTGCTCTCTTTTCCTCTCTTTGTTTGTCAGGTAAAATGGGTAGGATCTCGATGACCTTACAATGAGCACATGTATCTGATTAAGCAATAACATGATAAAAATATATTAAATAAAACGGTTGATATTGTATGTTGTTTTTAGATTTACTAAATTCCTTCATAAACACACACACTTTTACCACTGCCGTGCCGAGAATGAAATGAGCGAAGCAATCAACTATAGATAGGTATCACATAATCACCCGATAGATTACGTAAACAAATTTATTAACTGGCCAAAATTATAAACATTACGCATTTTTATTTATTGTAGGTGTTTCACATCAGGAATTACAGGTAAGCAAACATTTAAATACGGACCATTATAACGAGCATTGTTAATATACTTATTCGCACAGAGCTCTCAATTGTTGTAAATACTTTACAAAAATCAACAACTTATTTCTTTTGGACTTGCTAAGACACCGTAATTCAAGTTTTTGAAACTGATAATTTTAATAGTTAAATTGTAATAAAGTAAAACACATCATATTTAAAACAGCAAATAACACTTTCTACAAAATTATAATTCAGAAATATCAAAAATAAAATCTGATGATGGAGCGAACCTGTTTTGGTTATTTCCCAGAAAATTCGCAGTGACTTTTACATACCCTAGAAAGATTCTGACACTGCTATTTTCGTGCACTTAAAACTGGCCGAACTGTTTTGAGTATTTAGCGGAATGACTGATGCATCTTATAATAATTTAAACCGTTTAAAAAACGATATATGTTCTTCAATATAAATGCATTTGCATAACAATACGAACACCCAACGTTAAGCTCGGAGATCTACACTACTGACATTTCTGCATGCGGAATTAGGCAGCTTCCTTACCTCGATTAATAAACTAGTGTCCAAAAGAAACGATACCAGGTGTTTGCAATACAATGAAACCAAATCAACATTGAAATTTCTAATTGGTATATTTCATTTGAGAAACCGTTTAAACATCACGAGTACAAAAATCGATTTCATCAATTCTGAAAATTCATTAGGACAAGAACGTTAAGATGGGTGGGTCGAAAAATGGACATTTTATTAAAACAGTCAAATGAGAAGATAGGGTAAAATGTCCCACAGCACGTCTCAAAGGCACGTGAGTAGCGTGTATGTCCACCTTGTGCGTCAATACAGGCACGAACACGTCTACGGACTGACGTCGTCAAACGTCTAATGACGTTAGGGGTAATGCGTTGCCATTCGTCAAGAAGGCACTGCTCCAAATCCTGGAGGTTGACTGGAAGCACAGGCCGACTTCTGATTTGCCGGTCGAGATGGTCCCATAAGTGTTCTATTGGATCGAGATCCGGTGAACATGCCGGCCATGGCAAAACCTGAATGTTGGCGTTGGTGAGGTGAGGAAGTTCTGCGTCGGTCTTGCCGTGTGTGGTCTTGCTTTATCATGTTGGAAAATGATGCCAGGGGCTTGCTGTTGAAGAAACGGCACGACAACTTGCTGCAAGATTTCATCACAATAACGTTGTGCATCCAAGTTTCCTCTAATAACGACGAGCCTCGTTTTGACGTCACCGCAAATTCCGCCCCAAACCATTAGCTCTCTACCTCCAAATGGACTGACTTGATGGACACAATTCGAAGCTAAACGTTCACCAACTCTTCGGTAAACACGCTGCCGGCCAACACTCCTGAAAATGCAGAACCTTCTCTCATCAGAGAAAAGAACTCTTGCCCAGTCTCGCTGTTTCCACCGAAGAACTCGCTGGGCCCATATCAGTCTCTTGGTCCTGTGTTGACGTGTCAGGAACAGTCCGCGGTAGGGATGACGTGCTCGGATATCATGTTCCCCCAGTCTCCTGTACACCGTCTGTCGACTGATACCGTGTCCCAGTGCTGTTGTTGCCGTTGAGGTTGCTTTGACGAAGCGGTTACGAAGATGTAATACCCGGATGTGACGGTCTTCAGCGTGCGTGGTCACTCCTTGTCTTCCGCTTCAGGGCCTGTCTGTCGTCCGACCAGTTTGGCATAATCGGTGTATCAACCTGGTGACTGTTATGCGTGTGCAGTTTAACCTTCTGGCGACGTCGGCGTGTGAGGCTCCCTGTTGGACCATTCCAACGGCTCTCTCCCTCTCTCATTGTCTAACAAACGTGGCAGTTTCTTGTGTGCTTTTTGTTGCTTTAATACCGAAGTGTATAGGCAGCCGTGTTGAATTGTTTATTAGCACATGAAAATTGTGATACAGAGCGTAACGTCATTTTCACAAAGTGCACGATTTGTTATGGAAGTAATCGATGTTAACGGTATTTTTGATGGAAAACGCTGCATTTTGCAAGTGGGATAAGAAAACATATGTTTTTATCCGATGAGGTCACTTATCAGATAAAATTGGAAAAAAAATTGGTTTCGTTTCTTTTGGACACTAGTTTATTATTAGAGGTTTAATGTCATTTCATAATCATCTTCTTTCCTTTCAGTTAACTTGCGTTTCATATTGAAAAGAATATGATGAATCAGCGTAAATAGTATTCCATTTTCTTGGAGGAATAAAACAGAAAAGAAAATTAAGTTAAGTTGTCCAGATCTATGGCAAACAGTTTCTATCAACTGATTAGTATATTAAGCAATCGGGGCAAGGGGAACTTCAAGTATTAAGCAGCTTTAAAGAAAAAAATCCCAAACATTCGAAAAAAAAGAACTTTAACATTTTTAACAAAACCAGAGAAAAGCGACCTTTTAAATTGAAAACTGTTATTCATCACCTGCCTATTGAAACAAGCTGCTTTAACGGTTCATCTTTTGATTACAGATACTGTCAGCTGTTTAAAAATGACAAATTGGCTCGGAACAATATTTGTAACTTCCAAATAAGATCAAGCGAGAACAATGCTGAAGTACAACACTTCAAGGCATAACCCTTTACTGAAAACAATAGCATAGTCCTCGGTAGTCCAGCTTTTTCAACTTTGTTTTATTTTGGACAAATACAAAGGCTTATTTCCATAACAGTATACAAATTCTTCCCGATACTCGTAGAAATTTTAAATCATTTTTCTGTTAATAAATTTTGTATTTACTGATTATTTATATAATATTCCACAAGCTGAAACTTATTAAATTATGTATGTGTACATATTTATCTGAACGAGTTTAGACATTGCTCCTTGCGTCATTGCTTTGTCATTGTCAAAAAGAGTACTATCGAAATCTCTGAAACTGCACAATGCAATCTAACTATGCCCAAATTAATGCTATTAGTCTACGATTGATTTACATCCGTCAAAAAAGTGAGAACAGTTAAGAAAAATTCCTTAAATTCTGTCTGCATTTTATCACAAAAACGAAGCAACACAGAACAACAATTCAAATGCCAACACAAATGAAATGATACGGACACAATTATCTAAGGCCCTTGAAAAGAACTTTTAATTTTGAAGAGAGAAATCAACATTTTTATTTTTAGTCATCCATTTTCGCGACCAGGAAATTGAATGTAAAACATACTTTAACAAATAACTCACATTGTATACAATTCTTAGATCTCAAGACCTGATTATATTGATGTCAATAACTCATTACTAATGAAGACATTTTATTTGATGTTTGGTGTTGCTCCGTTTTTTTGTGATAAATTGCAAATAGATTATTAGAGATTTATTTTGTCTATTTTTTTTCTTTATCGTTCTAACTTTTCTTAGCATATGTAAATTAAACATTATATTTATAAGATTGGTTTGTTCAAAGTTTCAGTGAGCTGCATATTGCCGTCAGAGAGATTTTGATCGTTTTCTTTTTTGTCGATGACAAAGCAGTTAAGAACGATGCAATGTCTTAATTAAACATTAAGCAACGTATGAATCAGTAAACATGCCATTCATGAATTGTTATTTACTACAATATAATTTATAAAGCATTGCCTATTTTTTTTTTATTTAAAATTCTTTTGCACATGTATTCACAAACTATCTTAATGCATGTACATATTAATGTCTACCTCCAGTTATTCACGTTTTGATTTATCCGTATATGGCCTGTATATATTTTTGCTTGTGTTCGTTGATTTTCATTGAACTTGGAAACTTGGAAAGTTTTTCTACGTACGTTTTAACAAGTTTCCACTTTCTTTATTGGTTTACCGACCGAAAGACTTTCTTAATTATTGCCATATATCGCCCTTATTGTATGTTTCCGTCCTTAAGGTGGAAAATAACGCTCAACTTCTGCTCTTCTTGTCTCCTTGGAAAGCTATCGTATTAATTGATTAAATTAAACGAAAGATATCCGAAGTATTTTCTGGAAATTTACATTCTGTTGTGAAAAGTTATTAATTCGTAATAATTTTAGACATTTCGAGAAGAATTCAAAGAAGAAGTAGACAAAAAATTGCAAAAGAACAACGAGGAATGGCAAGTACATTTCGATGAACAGCTTGCAAAAATAGCTGATTTGGAGAGAACCATTGAACAGATGCGGTCGGAAAAGCAGGTAGGTATAACGTAAACTGGGTTCATCATTATTTGTTATTATTTTAAACTGGTAAAATAGTTGTTGAAACCTAAAATTTAAAAAAAATGAAACCTTAAATTAAAAATAAATGTTATTGATGAAATACCAACATATTTCGACGATTTTATCTACATTTAGTCTATCTGAAAACGTCGCAACACCTGATAACGTCATATAATCAAATCCGCAAAGCTTTGATCCTGTAAGTTATGATAAACGAAAGCTTTCCATGCATATAGATTTTCTAATTATACAATACATTGTATTTTAAGGATATATATTCTCTGACACCTGTCGAAATTCTTTAATGTATAGTTCCACCGACGGTTTTTTTTCGATTGAAGCAAACACGTTTTTATCTGGGAACAATGCGCCGCTGATCATAGCACGGCTTAATCTAACAATACCGGAAATAAGGTACCTGCAAATGCATACCATCGTTTGGGAAGTATCAAAATTGTACTGTTTACTGGTGTTAATATTGAGTTGTGCTAAATCAAAACCGAACCTGCAACATATTCATATATATGTGTCGTGTTCGTTGGCTTTCAAAGTTACTTTCCATCTGTTTGATTCAACATCATACTCGTAAAAAACAATTATTTCTTACAATAACAGATTTAATTTGGTCAGTTTATATATTATAATCTTTATTTCTTCTACATTTGTAATAAATGGCTTTGTGAAATGTTTGATCTTTTGTCTGTTTTTTTTCCTGATACATTTGTAAACCTTGTTCAGCATTGTAATTTAGTCCCTCAAGATCATTTTACACGTTCGACAATTATTTTAGACTGTAGTTGGAAGATCTCAATTATTTATTAACACTATCTAGGAGATGTATTAAATAGGAATTGCATGTGTAACAGAAGAGTATCAGTAATGGTATGAAATGATTGTAATATTGTTGTTTATTGTTTTGTTTTGTTTTTGTTTAACATAGGTTGAACACTTTGCAACTAGTTCTCAATAAATTTGATGATACAGAATATAATTTATATAGCGCTATGTGTTTCCGAAATATTTAAGGGTTTTGAAAATAAAGTTATCTTACTTAGGACATGTGGGACTTGGATAAATAGGATACTAAGTTTCCATGTTTATTTACAATCTTTCTCAATATGTTCATACACATAAACATGAGAACACATAATTATTTATAGTTTGGCGGTCAAAGTGGTATATAATGTCCCTGTCAACAAAGAAGAAAACAAATATTTCAACAAACAGTAAAAACAAAACAATTAAAAAACACAAACATTACATTATATGATAATACTAAATAATATTTATATACGTATATAGAGGTTTGCGAGTGTTTATTTTAGCCCAGAAGTTTTTTTTTAACAATGCATTTTATCATGTTTTTGTTGTTTTAAACCCAAATAAAATATTCATTTTATCTTACATTCAAAATTAAGTTTTTTCTAGTTTCTGATTTGTGTTCTGTTATAATTTGGTATTTTTTTTAAATTATTGCGTTTGGATAAGTTACAAATATTATCGGCAAACAGCTGGAATAAATAATGTTTTGTAGTGTTATAATTTATTCTTTAAAAGAGGGAATTTAAATGTAAGAGAATACTTGTCAAAAATGTGTTTTTGTGAATTAAAATATCATGATTATTGATTCTGCAATTCTGGATTTAAAAAAAAAAGAAGAAATGAATACTTATAGTGGAATATACATGTAGGATTATAACACAGATCATTCACATATGGTAAGTGCCTTATAATAAAATATGTCGACAATTTACCAAGATATTATTTGAGTTTTGTAAAAGCATAATTATCATTCGAGTTCTATCAGATTAAATTACTTGTGTTTATTACTTGTGAAGTGATAAACAACTACAAAAACAACAACAATAACACAATTAACAACAAAATAATATGCAGTCTATCGAACATTTATACATGCATCTTATCAATGAATGTTAGAGAGAAAGAACATTTAACTTGGTAAAATATATAAGTCATTGGTAAAACTATATAATAAACGTGTCCATTGTTGTTTCAACAAGGTTCTAGTATGCACGATCTCAAACTTTCCCAATTTTATTTTCAAAAGAAAACATTGACAGGTTGCATACACAAATAAACACCTTTTCAACAAAATACTTGAAAAGGTGCATACAAAATAATGTACATAATAAATAGAACAATAACTGTTGCTTTGAGTGAAGTCAAACTTAGTAGGTGGGTACTCGATTACCTTTCGAAATTGATCTTGTGATTAATTTATAAATTTAAATCAATATTTAAAGAAAATATTAAATAAAATTAAAAGGTGAAAGTTTTTAATATTGTTGAGAAAATTGGTGGGTTGAAATTGATTTACGATTTAACAAAATTTGTAATTGATTGTTAAATGAAAACTTGTTGGGAAAGTGTGAGATTATTATACCCTAGAATCTGAAATAGTTCCCATGTGGCAAAATACTTTATTACTGGGGGTAACACTAAGTTGTGTCAGTTGTGTGCGATGTCGTTTAAAACTGATTTTATTATTAACCCATGCTCTTAATTCCTCTCAACATTTTGGCTGTGTGGAGAGGCTTTATGTATGTGGTTATATCTGACTTAACTATTTCACATTTTTCAAACATAATTCTTTAAGGGCTTATCACACTCCTCCCAATTTTGTTCATCGATAAAAAGAAAATATTCAAATCTCAATAACGGCAAAATGCCGTTAAATGAAACTTTGCACAAATGTATCTTATTAATGTATCTTTACTTTGCAGATGGTAAGACACATTAGAACAGAAAAGAAAAATAGCGGGATCTAAAAACTCTCTCAACTTCTATTGAAATTAATTCACAAAACAAAAACTAAACAGAACAAAACATCAAACATCACATGCACACATGAGTAATATGATACTGGCAACAATTTATTGTGACGTACATACATGGATGTAAACTTTACGATATATAAGTAAATGTGTGTTTGACCTTAAATTTTCTGGTCTCTTCCTGGTCGCGTAAACGGATGACAATCACTGATTTCTCTTTAAGTAGTTGAAATTTTTTTTACAAAGTACACAACATTTTCTTGACAGAAACATTGCACTCACATGGGAATTTAAAATGTTTTGTATCGCTTAATTTTTATGAATTTATGTGAATAGAATTTTAAGGAATTTTAAGGTCTAGCTTGTTTTCTTTACTATTCTGACGTGTCTTTCTATGTGCAAAATCAAAATACATTAGTAATATTCATTTGTGGAAAGTTTCATTAAACGACTTTTTGTCACTATTGAGATTTTGATAATTTTCTTTTTATCGATGAACAGGATTGGGAGGAGTCTGGTCAGCCCTTAATCGTCTTCTTATTCTACCGTAATAGTAGTAGCAATATATATTACAAATAAAAGTGCCTCTAGCTGGGAGCGAAACCGCACCGTTACGGTCACAGCTCCTAGCCTTACAGTTCCTGCCACGCAACCAACTGAGCTAGCCGGGACAACCCCACTAAAGATTGATCGGATAGCTCTGATATACGTAACAATCACTGCATGACATCGATAACGGGTTATTTTACTGATAACAGTACTGACTATATGTACGTGGAGACTTTTTACGTCCGCCACACTGCACAAATATCGCTACTGTGAATTCCAAATGATAGTACCTCTAGCTGGGAGCGAACCCACACCGTCAGGGAGACAGCGCCTAGCCTTGCAATTCCTGCGACGCAAAGGCAGAATATTGAAATGATAAAAGAACTTTTTCCGGAGTGTTTAAATCTTCGTCTAACTATTTTTCAATTTCGAATTTTCATAAGGATGTTTAACAAAATCTGTATAAATATAAATAAAGCATTTTTAACGTAATCACCCACTGGAAAGATTTTTATACTGATGAAATATGCGTTTGTCTCATAGGGCACAAGGTAAAAAAAGCTAGCGCGGTCATCTCTTAAAACACGTTTTATCACTGAGCTTTTAAAACGTTGGTGTGATGTTTTGTGAGCTTAATTATTCGTTTCACGTGTGTTAAGTTTTTGTGTTCGTTTCTAGCATGATACTTTTTAACGCTGATAATTTTTAAAAATATTTAAAATCCTAAATCCATATTTTTAGCTCACCTGTCACGAAGTGACAAGGTGAGCTTTTGTGACCGCCTGATGTCCGTCGTCCGTCGTCCGTCGTGCGTCGTGCGTCGTCCGTCGTGCGTCGTCAACAATTGTTCAATCGACTTCTTCTCTGAAACGGCTTGGCCAATTTCGATGAAACTTCACAGGAATAATGCTTAGATGATGCCCTTTCAAAATTGTTCAAAAAATGGAATTCCAAGCGGAACTCTGGTTGCCATGACAACCTAAAGGAAAAACTTTAAAAATCTTCTTCTCTGAAACCACAAGGCCTGGAGCTTAGATATTTGGCATTTAGCACCCTCTAGTAGAACTCTACAAAATTATTCAAATTATTTCCCTGGGGTCAAAGTTGGCCCCGCCCCAGGGGTCACTTCATTTAACATAGACTTATATAGGAAAAACTTTAAAAATCTTCTTGTCTGAAACCACAAGCTGATAGTACTTTTGTACTCAGGTGAGCGATATAGGGCCATCATGGCCCTCTTGTTTGTTTACGGATAATTTTTGAAAATGTTTAAAATCCTAAATCCATAATCCATTCATTTTGTTTATGAAGGCACTGACTGAAAAGGTTGCTGAACTAACAACACAATACAATAATATTAAGGACATGGTAGCCGATAAAGAGAGAAACATGGACCAGTTGAAGGAAAAAAATAAAGAGTTACTAGAAAGGGTAATTTACCATTTAAATATAATATTTTTCTTTCAATCAATTTAAAAATATATTGATTAAATTGTTTTATATGCTTTTATTACACATATTGTGAATGAAGTTTTTTGTTTGTTTGTTTTATTGGCTTAACTTATTACAGGTTGGAGAGTTAGAAAACACAATACAGGATCTTCATAAAGAAATTGATGACAAAGACAGAATAATAGATTCTCTTCAAAGCGACAGGAACACTCTTATATCCCAGGTAGTAAAGGTTTTGCTACACAAATGTCTAATTGCATAAATATTTGATCCGTTAAATTTGATTTTTGTTTTGCCTTTGAACGTCAGAATAAAGGATACCATGTGAATCATTTTTAGATTTTCAGCGATTTCATCAAAATATTACTAGTTGTAACAATAATTTATAACAATAAGCACATTCAGCTACTATTTGATAAATGTTAAACATTTCGGTAATAAAAAAGGCAACATAACGTTTAACAATCAAACAAAACAGAACAGGTCTTTGAACTCACGTAAAAGTATACAGTATGTACCGCGTGAGAATACAGCGAGGGGATGCATCGATAAACATTAGTCTAAACCTATTTTAAAACATTATGATTATTCTGAACCTACATACAAGTTGACCTAGATAAATCGAATGAAAGTCTGACCAAAATTGTAAAAGTTTTAGACAGAAACTATATTGTACAAGTCGTCAAAAACTATATGATTATTTAGAGTACTACTTAGTTTCTTATGTTTGAGGATTGAATCCTGCTGACTTTTAGCAACATAGTATTACTAATTCCAAAACGTTTCTGTACTTATAGACGATAAATGCTAAATATTTTAGTGAAAACTTTTCAGTTTTTTTCCACTTTAATCTGTGGTTAAGTATACCATAGAAATTAGGAATATTCTCTTCCTCTCTTTATAAAACATTTCGTGACATGTTCGCTTCCTACGCTAAACAACCTGCCAAAGATAACAAACTAAACTAAATGCCATTGTTTACTATCAAGGTGTTACTCGCAATAAATGTTCTTGGTAAATAAATTACATATGAAAATCGAAACCTTAGTGTTTTATTAACCGCTGCCTAAGCACCAGGAGGCTTTATGTACCCGAAGCCGGAGAGCTTTTTATTGAAATATTCGCTAAGGATTTATATTTCATCGTAATTCTGAAGCTCCTTTGCACGTATAAAATGAATTATTGTTTGAATGTCTGTTGGAGTTAAATTAACCAAATAAAATTTATAAACGAATTGTGACGGACTTCTTAAGGCAGCCTTTGTAACTAATGCAATCAACTGTCGATAAAAATATTTTAGCATATTTCAGTTTATCACAAGAATATACTGTTATTATTTACATTGAAAAAATCCTGTCTTTCTTTCATATACAAGCTTTTCTCTAAACACAACGTATCTGATATTGTATAATTATGAACGATGAAAATACTAAATTTGACAAATAATATGTCGGCTGATATTTTAAAAAATATATACTCAGAGAAAACAGTTTATTCAGTAAGTATATTTGTTTAAATAGTTTGTTTCAAACAACATTTTAACTATAAAACTTAACTCATTCTTATGTAAATTAAAATTCTTGATTAACATTCTATCAATTTTGACCAAAAAATTGATCAACACATGTGTTCCATCAATTTAATTTTAACACGTGAGTCGACACAAGGAAAACACATATCACTTAGTATATGTAGTCTTATAAAGAAAACAGGTCTCCGTGCCCATTTCTCGTGCAATGCACGCTCCAGATCGTAAACGCTGTTCACGTCATTTCTGTCACGCAATTTATGCCCAAAATTCTCTCACAAGTGCTCTATTGGAGAAAGTTCAGGGAACTTTGCAGGCCATTCGATCATGTGCGTCATCCTGTTCAATTAGTTCAGCATTCCCGCTCTGTATGTACGGCACAATTATAAGGATAATGTCGTCACAATAACGGGCAGCATTTAAGCGATCATGCATTGTTATCAATTCCGTTTTACCGTCAGAAATTCCTTTCCGCTCATTCCGGCGTCGCCAAACACGAATATTTACCCTTACACTAAAATTCTTCACCGTGTGATGTATGTGTTAGTGCCACCTGTACTTGGGAGAGCAGGTACCAGGATATGTTTCTGGCAGTAAAAACAGTTTTTTTCCTGCGGCACGTCGGAGTCGTTGATCGAGGTTTGTTGCGGACGTAAAGCGATAGCGCTGTGATGATGTCACAATCTATCAATCTTCGCGTGGCCTTGTTTTACGATGTCTCTCTGATTGTGGTCGATCTTAATGTCATTAGCTGTAAAAAGCTTGATATTTTAATCTTAACATTAATATAAAATGTTTCAAGCATTAGATGCTGCTCCTTTGATTTTAGAACATTAAAAGAAACACATTTTGTGGAAGGTGTAAAAGTCTATTATCGCTGTCAAACGGTAAGCCCGTGACTACTAAAGCTCAAAGAACCGTAATAATATCCCATTCTGTCAGACATTCTTAAAATCAAATTAACGACAAAGTAAGGTCGATGTTTTCTTTAGTATTGACATGTTAACTTTTACGATTTCTTTTGACTGTGAAGGTACTTTTTTCAGAGACCAAAACTGAGAACTCACCATATGTTATAACATGTAACAATTACATCTTTCATTTTCATTAGAGAAGTGATTAAATATAAACATTAGATGAAATGTTTGAACGGTCTTTAAATTAAATACGGAGTTTCATTGCCAAGATACCGTATAATGGTTTTTTTTCCCGAGCATAATATTTTCGCTATTTTCGCGACCGACGTGAATTCGCTAAAATTAAAAACGCCAAACATTCCTAACAACATTAATTTCTGGTAGCGCACTTTTCGCTAAAATTACAACCGCGAAAATTAAAATTACGACAAAATCGCGAAAATTTTCGATCGCGAAAATAACCCATTATACGGTATTTTATACATTGAACTGCAATGTCTGATAAGATTCGTTTAAGCACTTGAATTTCTGCACATTGTTTCATTCAAACATACCAGAACCCCTACAGTCATTGTGAACGAAAATTTCCAGCTGCCATATATCAAAGCGACAATCTATGTCCGTTTTTATTTACCCTCTTGCAACGAAATCGATGCACGCTTCTGATGCGAGACGTTGCAACTGTCCATACTGCAAGTCTACACTGGAGTCCTACATTACAATAAAAAATCTGCTTTAATGGCCAACGATTTCAATCCAACTGAGAATGTTTAGGGAAACCTGTGAGATTGGCTCTACTAAAACAGACTCTAAACTATTCAACAGCTATACAATCGCATTGTAACAGAATGAAATAGAATTCCTCAGAATAGCTTTAGAAACTATTTTCATTAAGACAGCGATGTCTCGCTGTTATCCGTGCAAACGGAGGACTTGCTACTTCCATGTTTATGATTTTAGTTCAACCCTAACCTTTTTAAAATATCAATTCCCTACGATTTCATAAAATAAAAAGATATGAAAATAATTGAACTTACTTGGTTTCAAGGTTGAAGAGTATTATTTAAACAAAAGTGAAGAAGTAAACAAATATATGACCGGTGTAGTTAAAACGTTGGTTAACTATGTGTATTATCCAGTAAAAAAGAGCGACTCGATCAGGTCTTAACAAGTCCATGAAGTATTATTATCACAACAATCATTTGTTAAATAACTTTATATTCATAACAAGCGATTTTTTATTTGCTCTTGCAAACGTGTCCACACGGTTTATCTATGCCATTGCAAACGTGTCCACACGGTTTATCGATGCCATTGCAAACGTGTCCACACGGTTTATCGATGCCATTGCAAACGTATTCACACGGTTTATCGATGCCACTGATGAGCTTGTCTCATACTTATCGATACATTCTTCGTTTAGAACATCAAGATCACCTATTTGAAATCTATATTTTACTTGCCTCGCGTCAATTACGAAGACCTTCTGAATCAATATTCTGTCGATTAAATCTATATTTTTGTAAAGTTGTGATAATCTGATATTTTCAACTTTGCAATCGTTGTTGTGTTTACGCAATCCATGACCATACCGCTTTACATCTTGTGACTTAGTTCTACGCATTTGCAAGAAATTTGATCGAACTGGCGGACAATTGCAAACGCCTATTTTTATACAGTATCATGACATAATCAAATACGTTGTAAAATACCTAATAAAAATCAAAATAAATATACAATAAAATTAATAAAGAAATCAATCTTTGCACAAGGAAAATACTCACAAATCTAAGATGATAAAACATTACTAGAAAAACATAAAAGTATATGCTCAGCAGTAAAATTCTTTGATTTTCGAAAGCACGCGTACTCCCCCGTTTTAAATAGTGAATAAAAAAAGCGAAAATAAAATGTCTTTAAACGCTTCTTAAAAACATCTAAGGATTCTGAATGTCATATATCTAATGGCAGACTGTTCAGTAGCATTGGACCGACTGTAAAAAAACTTCTGTCACTGAAAGTCTTTCTTCCTATTCAACGGAGTGTTATATTATACTCCACAATTTCCAGGTTTTAAGCCTGGTTTTCCTGAAACATAATAACATAATATAATTGTCAATAGTTCAGTTAGGTAGACAGGTGCATTACCAATGTGACAGTTGTACATGAAACACAATATTTATGCTTAGGGAGGGAGCCTATGTAGGTCATACAGAGCTTGTGATGAAATGTCAAATTTGCTGCGGCCGATAACAAGTTTTGCGCATATGTTTTGAATGCGTTGCATTATTTTTGCGTAGTTCAGAATCGGCTATACCATGCAAAATGACGTTACAGTAGTCAAGATGGGAAATTACTGACAATAGAAGACGAATTTCTGTAGCAGCTTTCGTAAGGAGCTTTCTCACACATAGAAGAGCAAAATTTCCGTTTGACGTACTCTTTTAAAGTTTCATTAATGAAGGCAGTGCTAAGTAACGTACTTGAGATTCACTTTTGATAATGTCACCAGCTGCTGTATGTAAATTGAGGTTGTAGGTTATTAACTTACTGCCAAACATAATAAATTCAGCTTGTGATGTGTTCATTTTGAGTTTGTTTTTATTTATCCAGTCATTAATATGAATTGCACACTGCTTAAGTGCACACTGCTCAAGTTCTTTGATAGCACTTGATTCAATCTCCGGTAATGGTCGGAATCGCTTGTTTGCAATATAGTCATCTGCAAATCCTTACAATGAAATAGTCGGTGGAATGACGTCTAAGAATGTTCCTGCGAGAGCAAGATAGAGCCAGGGAACCTAAAAATGATCCACGGTTAACGCTACATTGTAGTGGTCTCGATGACGACAATGACGTGTTTACGCTGGCTTGACAACTACGTGGTCTCAGGTTCCAGTCAATCCAACCGACAGCTGAATCCGCTACGCCACATTGACAATGAAGGACGTCTGTTTACCTAATTTTCGCTCAGTTCTTCAAAGCTATCAAAACTGTGTACGTTTCCGGGGAATTCCAGAGTGGGTATTAAAGAGACGGCTATACATACGGTCGATCCGTAAATACTAATGTAAATCAGCTGCAAATTATCTGATCATATTGAAAGAAATTTCTTAGCAGCATAGTTATTGTGAAACTTCAAATGATCTTAATATATTTTTCAGCCTGTAAATACAAAATTCAAGAAAGGATCTAACTTGACACGGAAAAGGCCAGAGGTAAGAAAGAATTATATCATCAAAGTGGTTTAAACATTTTTAAAGTTTATATATGTCAAGGCGTACACATTCAGTCATTTGATGGGCTTATGAAGAACACAGAAAAATAAGTCGTTGTTAAGTTAAACTACGAAATTGTAATGTAACAGATGAGTGCACACTGCACACATTTTTCGGGTTCCGGCGTTTCATGTGATTTTCTGTTGTTATCTTCTATATATCGAGATTTTACTGTTTATTAAATGCATTCGGATGCTGTATTTTTCAGGTGTGGCTGTTTCTGATAAGCATAACCCACAACAATCCTATAATTATATAAGTAGTTAAACTTTGATACACAGATAGCAGTCATTTGTTTAAGAGCTTCTTTGTTTTTTGAATTTAAATATTAATTTACAGCGACCGAATCATTTTAATGGAGATAAATTGTAAAATATTAACTTCCGTTTCTTTATGGCGATGTTACTAGATGAGTAAATGCCTGTGTCAAGGCCATTTCAATTTTAGATGTCGTCGAAAAATTATATTGGCATTGTTGCTGGTTCTAAATTTTAACTGACTGAAAACATATTTAAAATTACAGTTTATGCCGCAGTCACGCTTCATTTGTCTCTGATTATTGCAGTATTCTTCAAACATTTAACCGATGAAAATAAAATGGCGGACTTTCTACAGAAATGTTTCCAGTGCAGAAAGAATTAAATGCCGAAATGTTAAACTATAGTTTTACAAAATTGACAAAATCCGTGAATTTCTATGATCACATACTTATAATACAGTAAAGTTGCATAAATAAAACTGACTTTTAATTAAATTTTAATTATCTACTAGGAAGGAAGATCCTCGTCTTATTTCGCATAGCAAACTAATATACATCCCCTGTTATTAAAAGATAGTAACATATTATTCTTTATTTCGGGATCAATCAAATACTTTTAGTGATGCTAACGTCATATTGTTTTAAATATCGTTGAATTTTATTTTGAATCGTTGTTTTATTGAGTACATTTTTATCTCGACAGAACGAATTGTTAATTGATACATTTAGAAAATCATGCATTTTACGTGTGAGGTTAGTGCATCGTAGAACCATGTACGAAGATCGTTTCGTTTAGTGTAAAAATGTGAAATATGCATGAGGAAGGCCACATTCTGAAGGCAGCCTCCTTACATATCCCACATTTAGAGAGGAAAAAAGATAATAATTTCAAAATAGACGTAACAAACAATTAAGTATAAAGAGAACCCGCGGGGTAATGCATTTGAACTGTCAGTGGTAAAACAATTTGCGACTTGGGTTTTAAACCAGGTTCTAGAATGCACTGACCTTACACTTGCCCAAATAGGTTCCCATATGAACAAACAAGTACAAGTTGTCCTTGTGAAATAACGCCAATCCACCCATCAACTCGACAATGTGAAGTAAAAGGGCGGGTACTCAATGACCTTACCGAGACCAGAGCCCCTTTGGTCAAATCAGCAAGAACACGATGACAGAGATAAAAGAAACAAATCGAGCTTATAGATTTCTTCTACAAGCTTTATCAAAATTGTACTTTTTTGGTGTAAATATCGAGTTACGCTCAACCCGGGGCTAGGCGGCGTGGACAGTATTATGCATTTCTATTACTGTCCATGAACAGGCTCAATCAAACCGAGCCTGCAATACTTTCATATTTTTCCTGTTCGATGGCTTTCAAAGTTCCCTTTTCATATATTTATCCATACAACTCAATAAACTCTTAAACTCCTGCCATAGTCGTGCAAAACTCTGTAGAGTATCACATTGCTAACATTTCGTTTTGAATTTACTGATGGTTTTTTACGAAAAACGTGGACAAATTAACATAGTGATTATTTTTTTATTTTCTTAAGTTTATTAATTAACTTCACCATAAAACTAGCAATGAGATTATAACATTGTTTAAATAGTGATTTAAAGTGAATTTCCACCAATTATGTAAAACCTGTCAACGAAAAAAAAGTTTTTGCATAAAGTGTCAGAATTTAATGCGCCACACACAGACAAACAAAATAGGATAAAGAAATCTAATTCGTTTTTTTACTATACACGGATATAGTTCTTAACTACGAAAATTGATGCCTCATCGCGAGAGATGCCAATGAGGCCGACTTACTATATACGTACGCATGCGTAGTCTAACGTAAGCAGAACGAAATAATCGCCATACCACCAGAATAAAAACAAATAAAACGTCAAGGAAAAATGAGCATTACGACATACCATACCTTTTCACTTCAAACAGATATTCCTCACCTCTTTACGCTGTATCGCTTCGGCATCCGTCATGATGTTTGTTTTTGAAAATAATCACGTGACAAACTGAATATTAATTAACGTTTATTCGCTCTGAAGTAATGTCGACCCCAATAATATGACTGTACATTCTAGTAACACCCTATCGCTCAGACATTTGGCATTTAATATTTGGCAGTGCGAAAGTATTATCTTTTTTTATAAACGAAGAAAATAATATCGACTGTCACTTTCAATTGCTCCTTTTAATATGGGTAACAGCGTTAAACTTGCAAAAGGTTTTTCGTAATTTGTGATACTGATAACCTAGTTTGAAAAGTTTTTCTGCTATGCAAAACTAACGTTCATTGAAACCTTTAACATCATTACAAACTCTAGAAAAGCGAACAAGCTGCGAAATATAACTCAGTAAGATGTTGAACGAAAAACATCGCCGTCTAAAACGGAAAATTTACTAAAGTATATTTAAATTAAAATTATTTCTTTTATCATATATTTTAAAAGTAACATAACCATTTTCAGCGAAAGGATTAAGATCACGCTTCAGGTATCTATATTCAACAACTCATCAAGGTATCTCGAAGTGTTGTTAAGGGCTGTAATAATGTCAATCTCGAGGTTCGGTAGAAAGAGAAATCCTAAAATGTCTTTCTTTACAGTATCAACAACAAGAGGTGCACATCAGGACCCATGTTTAGTTCTTGTTAATAAATAAAAGTACCAAATCTAACATAAATAAAGTAAGAAAGTAAGCGACTGCAATATTAGGTCTTGATAAGCCCATTAAGTATAATGTTTATAAGAATCAGCTGTAAAAAAGCTTTATGTTCATTACAAGCGATAAAAAATTATTTTTTAATTTGCAAACGTTTTCTCCATAAGACTGGTGAGGTCGTCTCTTTAATTTCAATTATGTGGGAATGAAGTGGAAAAATCATAAAATGACAATCAGAACGCCTGAAAATTATTTAATTTGAGCTTCTTTTACACGTCACCTATGTTATAAAGAGACGAAAACAGATTTTTGCCAGTGGTTTCAAAAACATTTTCACAATACCTTATTATATGTTCTTTTATTGATTTAAGAGAAGATGTTAAGAAGTGGAGTAGGCGGTAAATCGTGCATTATATGTTGTTTTGTGCATTTTCGGCAACATGTGCAAAGTAGGAATTTTTTCTTGTTTTGGCTCAACACTGAGTTTCTATGCAGACCATGTTTCCGCATGTTCGTTTTGACGTCTATAATATTATTTACATGAATTAAATTAGTAGTTATCTGACGGCCTGAATTCGTTAACAGCACAGTATGGAAAATTTATGGAATGCACTGCGTAATGCGTTTTTAACCATACTTAATGTTTTAAAAATATGTTTCACATTTTTTCTTTGTTTTCAGGATAAAGAAAAACCAAATCAATCGAATAGAAATGACGATAGAAATGATTCGAAAATTTGTATACTATCGTAGCTGTTTAGAAAATTTGACTTGTAAGCACGTCTGTGATCCAATGATGTATCCAGGATGTTTGGGAAAGATATTATTTTATATAGGACCAATTAAAATTCGAGTATCATAAGCCTCGATATTTTAATACCAGATGCAATTTTTAAATTCCAATCCATCACAGTCCTTTACTTTACCTTCGTTGAATCAATATTCTTGTTTACGTTCATGCCATTTTAATATTTACATTGTTTTTATATTGTTTTTGACAATCACAGAAACATTAATTGGTTTGCATAATTTATTGTTAGTTCAGAATATTGTACCAGTGAAACCTTTAAAAAATAAATTTACTTAAATTATAATGTTATTCCTCCACCATCCCTTACAACCTTGAGCCCTCAATATTATTATAATAATCACTGGTGTTAGCAACTTTTATCCACCTGTTACATGACAATACATAGGCGTATCCCTTGGCACAATGACATTGTACTTTTTCTACACTCGGTTAGACACGATACTTACTCCTTTATGAAGCCGAACATAAAAAGACCAAGATTTCATTTGCACTTCGAAATGAACCAGAAGAATAAAGTGTTTAAAAAGTCCCGTTGTCACACTATGCACATCTGTTGTTTTTCTTCAAATTTAATACAGCCTATGAAATAAAGTTTAAGTACAATATAAGACTATAAGTATTGTGTAGAAAGTTAATAAGTAAATTATGCATCTTCAACACTAAATTAATATTTAATTCGTGTGGGCTATGCGTTCTAAAACTGATATTTCTTGAATTATTTACCTGGGGAGTTTCAAGATGCTTTTGCTATAAAACATAACACCAATCCATACGTTGCCTCGCCAGAATGTTTCCTCCCATGGACCTGAACGTGTTTTTACAATGTTGTGTAAAGAAACAATAACCTTGTTAGTGCTTGGTTCCTTAACCTCGATTCAAATTTTGTGACAAGCTTTAAGTTTAACTATAGCAAGTGTAAGTAAAGTATCAAAATGCAGGGAAAATTGGGTGCTGTAACATAGGGCTGTGATCTTGTTTCTTTAATTTTCAAGAGAAACAACTCGAAAATACATACTGTCTCAGTGGGCGTCGTCATCTTTTAGTGCCTGGTACCAAAACATTGTACCTCTTAATCCCTACCTCCGACGGTTGTATGACATCATAACCAACGAGATATAACCAAATGTTTAGGCATTCGTGTCAATAATTAAGCATTCAACTCATTTCGGCCAATTTCTTTTAGAAATCGTCACACTATTTTGTATAGTGAAATTATTTCTTTGCCTTTTTCTGGACGAATTATGGGTCTTAATATATTATTACTATGTAACTATTACTTGATGATCTTTACTATAGTACAACTAGTCCGGCCCAAAGGGATAATTGGCCCGGCTTTAAATAGAGGTTTTAAGCTAATGTTGAGTACCATGTTGCCCGGCATTATATATAGATCGTTGAGTACTGAACGGGAACCATGTTGTATGTACAACGGTACGGTATTACCCAAGGAAATCCGATTAGTAAGAGGGAAGATGTCAACGTATTTTTTGTGTTGCTTGATTTTGTGGACTTTTATTGTTAAATTATGTCGTAGGTTATGTACGCAAAAGTTTTGTGTTTATATATAAACAAAATATTTACATGACCAAGATGCAATTCCATGTAGGTTTAGTCAGATAATTGATTGTTGTGATTTCTTTTGATAACCTTGAACTGACCCCTCTGGTTTTCAAGATAGCGTTCAGCACGCAAAGCATGTATACATGATTAGGTAGTGCGAGTGGATATAGTCATATATAGGATTGTTTGCGGTAAGTTTTTGTTATCTACATCTACTAGATAGTTTCGTTTTCTTGATCACTGTTGATCGGGAATGTGCACCAGGTTATAAAAGAGATCGATGAGTTTTGTGTTTTCTTTTAAGCGTTAGCGAACGGTAAGTTCCAGATCAAGCTATTTATAATTGAGTATATAAATAAATCTATATAGAGAGTTTAGATATATATTGATTATATAAACAGATCGATGAGTGTAAGCAGTTATAGAAAGCGTGTTCATGTAAGAAGAGACATTCTTCAGATAGTTATTCTTGGCAGATATTGAAGTTTGTGTTCTGTTTACGAATATTGGCGATCCTGTGACTTGATTTTGGCGCGTGAATGTGACCTATATTCTTTTTTTAAAAATGTTTCTGATGTTGAAATTGACGGTTCTAGTGGGTTTCTGTTTTCGTGTCTATAAAGTAAATAATGATTGTATAACCATTTTTGTAGGTCTTTATCTGTTGTTCAGAATAATTTGGTTTGAGGTGGTATTGCAGTGTGACTGATCCCCATCCCCTCCCATCCCCCAGCCCGCTGGTTTACAGGAACAAGATGCTGTGTCTGAATATAGAAAGTTAGTATAGATTTTCATCCTGAAAGTACCAAAGAAATTGCCATGTAAGTGGTAGGACAATTTTGAAAGGTATTGTTGAGTTTATATAGAGCAAATTCATTGTAATGTGGTTAGTGCTATGATAATATTTAACTTCCAGGTAACTCCTTCGTGAAAATTAAATGTTGGTGTAACTGTCCACAAAGTGCAAGGTCTAACATTAGCTGCTGTTGATATCGGGAAAACGATAAATTACAAGGAGAAATGGCTTACATAGCTCTCAGTAGAGTATCTACTTATGCAAATCTACAATGACAATAATGAAAAATCAGTTACATTTATGAAATTTTGAGTGCTCTTAACGATCCACTACACTCCTCCTTGTTCGACCATCGATTAAAAAGAAAATTATCAAACTAAACAAAATTAACATTCATTTGTGCAAAACTTCATTGAAAGGCATTTTGCCGTTTTTGAAATGTTGAAACTTTTTTATCGATAAAGGTGCAAGGATGAGCGAAGTAAATCCTTAAAATGTGAGAAATTATGTTGTATCCTAAAATGAAAACATATCAATACATATAGTGCTGGCAATTCTTCATCATAATTTATGTTACTATACCAACCATCTCTTCCACTATTTTCTAGCTAGTTTTCATTATATTTAAAAGGAAAACTGTTCAATTCTTTTGTTTTCAAATAATTCACTACATTTACTGCAAACTTGTAAATGTTCAGCAAACAAATTTCATCATAAACCCCATTTCATACCATTTCCGCTATATTTCATTTCAAACTGCGCTCCTTGTATAAAACGCGTTCCACAACTACATGTAATACACAAGCACATCCTTCAACGTTCAATACCCTTTGCCAATAAAAGACAAAAATATATTATCACTTAATTCTTTCTTTGTTTAAAAACATTCCATCACCTGCATGAATTCTTACACCCAACATCTTCTAACTTCTTTTAAATGTCGTCCACAAATAACACATCTGTGTTATACTTTTCTTGTTATGATTGCAACGTGCTCCAAAGTCTATATTAACGGTATAGCATCATTATTTTGAAGAAAACATAGAGATCGACAATAATAACATCTAAGTAATATAAATAAATTTAGTAGAGCGGCTCATGTAAAAATACCGCACTTGGTGATAAAAGGATAATACTTTGTTAAAATGTTTACATTCAATCTGGCAAATTTTCAGTTTTTTAATATATAAAGAAGTATGATTAACATGAATAATTTTAAAAATAGTTTATGTATAGACTTTCATTCGTATATGTATCAATTCCATGTGGCCAGGCATAATATTTTCATTGAGCAAGACCCACTTAATGAGTCAAACATATTAGAAGAGAAATTCAGATAAAAAACTAATATATTGTTCATAAATATACCGGTATATCGAATAAAATTTATAACACAGTATCCATTGTTATAATAAATACAAAGAATTTACACTATGGGATTGAAAGGAAAATATCACGAATAAAAAAGATATTTTCAGAAACAAAACAAATCCCTTCCTAAAAAAAGCTAGATCAAAGGGATCAAACGCCTACTTTAAATGATCGAAATCAACAGATAAGATAACAAAAGGGAAAATAATATTGCAGCTTGGCCTATAAAATATGAGGAAATACCAATCTTGCACCAACATCTTGCAACATTATATTATTATAAGTTGCCATGTTAACGTTTAGTCAACTCAACTGCAAATCTAACTTCACCATTATGTATAAATCAACAAATATAAAGTAACAAGAAATGTAAAATGAAATGAATAAAGATGTAAGCGATAAAAATATCTTACATAGAGACCATTCTATCAAATAATTTTCTTCTAAAGACTGAATAAACTTAACTTACTAAATATATTTTGAGGTTTGAAAATTGTATATGTTTTCAATCGTACATGAGAATGTTATTTAAACCTCGTTGTGAGATGATGTAAAACATATTGATCCTAAAGGCAAGGAAGTTTTAATACGCTTTAATAAAGTAATTACTAGTCTACACGTTTTAATATGGATAAAAAAAATAATATTCATAATTTACAGCAGATTTATATATAACATGGTTATTGTAATTAACGTCGGCGCTTTTATCCGTAACCATAACATATATTTACTAATTCTCTCAGAATTTACGAAAAAGCTGCTTATTATGTCTTTGGTAAAATGTCACTTGGACTATGCCTGCGCAGTTTGGTATAATGGTTTATCTCAAAGTTTCAAAAACAAGCTACAAACCACTCAGAATAAAATGATAAGATTTGTACTTAATCTGGATGCCGAACCAGCATTTGTAAAGAACATGTTAATCATCTTTCTTGGTTACCTGTTGAGAAAAGGGTTCACCATTTATGTCATGTTTTGAAGGTTAGGAATAATTTGGTTCCTATTTACATGCATATATTTACACTTCAACTTCATTCTCTACGATGAAGTCTTATTCACCTAAGGAATCATAATTTCTAATGGTAAACAGTGTGACGTAATAGTTTAAAAGGCGTGGCTCCAAAAGACCGTTCAGTTTATTGGACGTTGCACAATGTTTTGACCTGTGACGTCGCCCAGCATGCACGTTTTGCCACGTGTTGTTGCGAAAAAGCGTGCAGTCATTCACTTTGTTGTGAACATGGCTGTTCTAACAGCCATAAGAAAAAGCCGTTATATTACGAATTCTTCTAATAATTTGTGTATTTATGAGAGTATAAATATGTGTAAATATAAGGATTTAATCGACATTTGATGTTTTTCATTTGGGTATGAAAAACAGTTGGATTGTTTAAAGTATGCGCGAAGCCCTTCGGGCTTCACACACTTTAAACAACCCAACTGTTTTCCATACCCAAATGAAAAACATCAAATATCGATTCAATCCTTAAGAGTTTTTTGTATCTCAAGACTCTGTCCATAGCTACAATACTAGGTTCAGCAGTAAAGGTGGATATGGTCTCCCTAAGGTAAAAGGCTCCGGCTCAAAATCGTTTTGTTTTTAGCGTCCAAACTTTGGAACAGTTTACCCTTATTTAGCATCTTAACAATTTTAAAGTCTACATTAAAGATTTCTTAATTAAAAACTTATAATAAATATTTTAACTTTTTAGCAAGAATATTCATAATCTTTTTATTTTGTTTTACTTACTTATTTCGGCGTTGGTGAATTCTGCTGTGACAGAAAGTTTTTTTAATTCATAAAGTACATTATTGTTTTCCTTTATAGTGTATACCATACCCACTGTGATAGTTTGATAATAAAAGTGATACATATTTATTAGTGTTTTACTTTTTACTAGTTTGCCTCTCTGGGTGATGCAACCAATACAAAGGACCGCAATGGAAGTAAGTGCTTGCACTTTATTGCGTAATCCTTGGTATTTGAAGCATTCCATGGTTATCTCTGCTTCTAAAGTTTTTATATGATTGTTATTTTTGGTAATATTTTTTTATTGTTCACATGTATACAATTATGCAAACCATTATATGTTTCCTATGCCGAAATAAATCTATCTAAATCTATCAATCTATCTATCTCTTTTAACTACCCGCCCTTTACAATGCTTTAAGATTCTTTAAGATTTGTGCTTTTGCAGGTAAAATTGTCGATCTGAAGTGTGAGGTTGGTGCATTCTAGAACCTGGTTTAAACCCCGAGTGGCAATGTTTTACCACTCTCCAAACAAAGGCGATAATCCCTCGGGTTCTCACTTTCGTTTAATGTTCTGGCGTATATTTATCCCCCGCCGCATAGCGGCTGGGGGATAGAGGAATGGTATTCGTCCGTCTGTCCGTCCGTCCGTCCTTCCATGCGCGCACATTTCGTGATCGGTCCATAACTTTTCAACCCCTAAAAGAAATTACATGAAACTTTAATCAAATGTTCTCCCTATCAAGACGACGTGCAGAACCCATGTTCCAACCGGGCCGGCTCAAGGTCAAGGTCAATAGTGGTGTTTGAAGGTTTTAACCATGTATTTCGTGTCCGGTTCATATGTTCTGAACCCCTAAAATGAATTTCATGAAACGTTAGTCAATTGTTCTCCCCATGAAGACGACGTGCAGAATCCAAGTTCCATCATGGCCGACTCAAGGTCAAGGTCACCAGTGATGTTTGAAGATTTGAACCGTGTACTTCATGACCGGTTCATATCTTCTGAACCCCTAGAAGGAATTTCACGAAACTTTAGTCAAATGCTCAGCTATGAAGACGATGTGCAGAATCCACATTCCAACATGGCCGGTCAAGATCACCAGTGGTGTTTGAAGATTTGAACCATGTACATCATGTCCGTTCATATCTTCTGAACCCCTAGAAGGAATTTCATGAAACTTTAGTCAAATGCTCTTCCCATGAAGACAATGTGCAGAACCCATGTTCTAACCTGGCCAGCTCAAGGTCAAAGTCACCAGTAATGTTTGAAGATTTGAACTTTGTATTTTGTGTCTGGTTCATATCTTTTGAAACCCCAAAAATGAATATCATGAAACTTTTATCAAATGTTCAGCCCATCAATTATTAAATCAATAACACGGAAACCGAAAATTAAGATTGAATTTCCGAGTAGACAGACTTTTGAATAAAACAATTTTAACTATTCCTAAAGAAATTTACTTAATTTTCAAAACAAAGGAATTTCACCTTTCGGATGTAAATGCAATCTGAAATGTCACATGGTGTTTTTCAAAACTTTTAATTGAGCCTTTTTCGGTAACATATTTATCAAGTTTCGTTATCCATGAAGGGATAGTAAATAATATTCACATATCTATTTAAACTCTTTAATTTTAAAACGTTTCGGCCATCAACCTTCTTCAGTTGATATTGCCACAACAAGTTTACATTTTCTTATTAATTCAATTCTTAATGTGTTGGCATAGTTTATTTTATCGCGGAATAATTACTGTGTAATTAAAAACAACATGTTTGGAACCCACAACCTATGACAGCGTTGCTACCATTGTATTGAAAATTGACTGCGTTACAGAACACTCGGCTAATGGGACAAGTATTGGGAGCTTCATGCGTTGTATTAAACATCGATTAAAATATTTATTCATTGTTGACATGCAACGTCAATGTATAATAAGACAACGGTAATTTGGCAATGTTTACATTGGCGTGTTTACATTGACATTACATGTAAAAAATGACTTAATATTTTCACCGCGGGGGAACTCCGATATGGAACTTATCTTGCGCTCCCGACAAAATCATAGCAACCGCTTCCGGGTTTCATATCAGACGGAATATTGTCAATGAAACAAGGTAGGTGATCCTGAAATTTCGTCGGTTATGTAAATCAGGGCCCATTTTACGGACAAAAAAATCTAATGCTTTTCGACACTCATTGGACAAGTTAAAAATCGACTGTAAAATGGATGATAAATATCGACGGGTGATGATGACTGTAGGCCGCACTTGAAACAATTTTGAAATAATACAGTGTTTATCACATTGTTAAGTGACAGTTACCTGTATGCATGCGTTAACTCGGATCATAAGTTCAAACAGGCATTGTTTTGATGGCCTGCAAATTTATGACTGCTTAATTATTTATTAAAATATTTTTGAGCTCCATATCAGACAGCCGAGTGCCATTTCAGAATTGGTCAGGTAGGAATATTTAATATGCTGGTTTGTTTAATTGTGATTACCTAACTACCTAACTTTGATGTATTTTTAATCTATTTTAGTAAAAGACGGTAAAGACATGGAGCGCACTGAACGCCACATCTGCATAAAACATTATTACATGAATCTGATTTGTCACCAGTATTATTCATGTTGGAATTCTAGTATTCAAATGTGGCATATGCAGTGGGCAATTTGAGTACAAATGGACTCTTAGACATCATATTGCCGATAAACCTCCTTGCAATAAACGCAGCAAACTATTCATTGTTAAAGGGAATAACACAGCCCGTGCAGACCTGTGATGACAAAAATAAATGAAAAACCTGTCAAGATTGCAGAAAAAAAACAAGGCAGTCGGAAAGACAGCAATATCCCCCGCCGCAGATGTGAATGTGGTAAAGGTTATGGATGGTTAAGAGCAAATTAAACAATAGCTCTGGGCAACGGGCAGGCAGGTGGAAGCCAATTGAAGTGCAAGGGTATGTCGTGTTCAGATAAGTTTCAGAGTATTGGCCTGCTCAAACACCACATGCGGCCTTGACCTTGAGCCAGCCAGGTTGGAACATGGGTTCTGAACATCAGGTTCATGAACTGAACATTTCACCTAAGTTTCATGATATTCATTCCAGGGGTTCAGAAGATATGAACTGGACACGAAATGCATGGTTCAAATCTGTAAACACCACTGGTGACCTTGACATTGAGCCGGTCATGTTGGAACATGGGTTCTGCACATCGTCTTGATGGGGAGAACATTTGACTAGATGACTAGTATTCATTAAATTCGTTCTAGGGGATAAAAAGTTATAGACCTGACACAAAGCATACACCTATCACGAAATTCCTTCAAGGCTTTTCGAAAAACACCACTGGTGACCTTGACATTGAGCCAGCCAGGTTGGAACATGGGTTCAGCTTATCATATTCATGAACTTTACATTTCACATAAGTTTCATGATATTCATTCCAGGGGGTAAGAGACCTCCAATTAACTTGCCAGTTTGTGTACAAAAACTGTATACAGCTGAGACCTCTCTTAAATTTATTCTTAACATTTTGAGAATGGGCTACAAATTTGTTGTTGTTGTTGTTGTTGTTGTTGTTTTAACTACAAACATTGAATAAAATATTCAGAAAAACCTGATTTCCAAAATGCTCTAAAGTAAGAAAGTTTATTCGGTTAGTACCCATAGAAAATGACAAAATTTACATCTTCCAAAGCAAAGTTCTTAATATTGCATAACACAGATCTAAGCAGGACAGTTCATTAGGTCAATGACCAGCAACTGAATGAACTTTGATATTGCATCCTAATACACAAGATTAAGATTGAATCTAAATATAGCTGAAGACATGTAAAACTATTGGAATTTCGATACTTGAAATTGTAAATGAATTATTCAGGAAAGATTGAATTTTAAGATGGTATAAAGTTTATATCAAAATCTGTTGATAACTGTAGAAAATCAAAGGTTAAAAACAGAATTTAAAAGAAAAAATGAAATCCCTAGGGCGGGGCTCCTGGGCAATTCAAGAACATGATTTAAATAATTTGAGTAGAGATCATCAATATCAATATTCATACCAAATTTGATGACAATCGGACAAAAAATGTGACCTCTATTGCAGTAACAAAATGTTTGCTTTAATCTGACCTAGTGACCTTGACATTGAGCCGGCCATGTTGGAACATGGGTTCTGCATATAAATATAAAATGTTTGGTTTTGAAAATCACATAGAAGAAACCAATGCAAGACTTTCATTTCATTAATTTATGCACAGAACGCTTGAAAAATTAATAAAAAATATAATTTTCATCAGTTTTTGCTTTTAAAAATTAATGTCTCTTTTCTCAGGTGCAATACTATAAAATTAACACGTCTAAGAGAATCGCAACAAATGACATGTAAACCAACCAATCAATCAATCAATATCTTCATTTCCTCCATAGTAGGAGATATGCAAATATTTACAAATTACATCGCATATTTTTGATAACATTAAATATTATTGTTCACGAAAAAGTAAATTTTCTTAAATGTGAAAGTATTTTTAAGTCTGCAGTCTCTGGTAATAAACCTGATCCATACACTTGGAAATCGTACATTATAAGGCAGACCATAAATCATTTGTAAAAAGTAAAGTTCACATTGTTTCGCATTTTTCGGGAGCGCACGATAAGTTCCATATCAGAGTTCCCCCGACGTGATTTTAATCCTTGTTAAATTCAAAGCGTAATACGCCAAACACTCAAGTAACACAACCCGCGTTGCGTTTTATTACCAAATATTTAAGCATTCGTTTGCTTTTTTTTCTTTTTTGAAAGAAAGAAAAAAAATGTTTAAAATGATTCAACAAACGTATATAGAGTTGCATAGCACGGCACTTTTCATTCTCTTTAAATATCAGAGATTTTGCGTTTATGTTGACTTATGCATTTACATTTATGTCATATGGTACAATATATTTAGTCAAGTTAAAGTATAGTTAAACAGAGAGCAATAATAAAGTTGCACAAAAACAACGTCTTCTGTCATCCTTGCTCTTATACTGTACTGTTGTTAGTGTTGTTAACTGTTTTTGATGTTGATGTTGTTAGAATTTCTGTTTCTGTTTCAAATAACACTTTATAATGCGGATTTACTATTGTCAAATTACAATCATTACATTGTTATGTATAATGTCTTTAAATACGTTCATAATACATAAATACATATAACAATTATATACTAATACAACACAAATAGCTCTTATTTCCAAAAACATAAACTATTGTTCTATTTTGTCCATGTAATATGAACTATATAATTGTTTCATAAGAAACAAAAAAAAACTTAAGAACGTTTATAAAGTTGCCCAGCACGGCAGTTGGCAAGCTGTTTAGATATCAAACACATTACCTTTGTGATGATTTGACATACAGTAACATATATTTAGTGTATGCAGTATAAAAACAAAGAGCAGGAAAAGATTGCACCTATCGACGTCATTTGTCATCTCTGTGTTTTTACTAGACTCTATTGTAAATGTTGATGACCGTTTTTGTTGTCGATGCTGTTATTGGCTTTTTGGCCTCTACTGTTTCAAATGACAATTTAAAATGCGAATATACCGTTTTAAAAAAGTCTATCTAGTATTCAAGCTAGTTCAATATGCATGCATACATTTATCAATTACATCTGCCAATTCAATAAGAGTAACATCTTATTTTCAAATATTTACTTAAAAAACATATACGAAATTGCCAAACGCGACCATCGCCAAGCATTTTAAACATCAACTTTGTTCATTTCGGGTTTTTTTAAGGCTTTTTATTTATATCATGCGCTACGATATATACATACATATATATAGTTGTAATTTGTTGTTATTGTTGAAGTTGTTAAACATTTGGCGACTGTCGGTTTCAGATTACAATATAACGTGCATTCAAAAACAGTTCAAAATGTCGTGTTATATATTACAATTGCAAATACTTATACAACCCGAGTTGCATGAAAAATATCGACTATATATTTGTAATTGTCATTGCCTTATATGTAGTTATATTGTTATTTCAAAGAAAACATAAATTGAAAATGTATACAGGTTTACTTAATGGTTGTAGTTACAATAATGACGTACGATTCGATAGATAAGCGTACAGAGTTTATACATACTGCAGCTTAATTGCAGTTAAGCCTTTCTATATTGTTACCAATAGATATTTTTATTTAACGGTTGCTTGCATTATATATATACACACATACACATATTCATGCATATATACTTACGTATGCAACCATACATATACATACATATGCATATACATCTACAGTTTATAAATAGTATAGCCTAGATTTGTTTGCAGTAGAGTTTATATTGTTACAATAGATATTCTATTAAGCAGTTGCTGGTATTATATGTATATACTCATACACAGATTCATACATATATACTTACATTTACACTCATACATATACATACATGTGCATATACACCTACACACAATGCATTCATACATTTATATTGTGTATACAATATTTAACAATACAAACATAAATTTGTATTTGTCATCGATATTATTTAAAAGATTTTGTTTAATCGTTGCTTGTTTGGGTATATTAATATGTATCTTTATCACGATAATCGGATGATAATCGTAAGAAAGATTTTCCATCAACTCAACAAACATACACTTCCCTAGCAAAAGCGAGTTTCATTTAAAAGTTGTAAAGGTATAAAGGGTTCGTGTATCTGTAATCGGTAAAGCGTAAAAAGTCAATGCACACTCCACTATTGTATACTTCACGCCAAAACTCCCGCTATTTAGAAGGATTTTATCTGAAGAAGACATGTTGTCATTTATAATGTATGTATTGCACTTTGGATCTTTGCTAGTAAGACATCTGAAAATATCCCTTAAAAAGCGGCAATCAGACACACCACACACGAACATTGCATGCGTAAGAGGAATGTTCTGCACACGGACGGGCGTATTATTTGGCAGTTTGGTTTAAATTATTCGAAAACTAATCGCAAAATTATATTTTATAACGTTTGCTGGTTTTTATGGTCCCACAAGGTGGGAGGCATAAAGAGTTGCACTCGTCCGTTCGTCCGTCCGTACGTCCTCAAAATATGTGGCATCAACTTCTCCTAAACTCTAAGGCGGATTTCTTTCAAACATGCATAGATGATCAAGAAAGATGTGTAGATGATCGTAAAGGAAGGTTTTTTCCTGCAACCATTTTTACCAGAATTATGGTCCTTTGATATTTAAAATTATTAAACAGCAATGAGGGCATCAGTGTCCGATGACACATTCAAGTTGTCTTGGCATTGCGTGCAAATGTACTGCGTTGGATATATCGGTCAGCATGTATAAATATTGTTAATGACCTTCAACGAACAAAAATAGGTAAAATCCTGTTTGAAGATAATGTCGAACAAAAACATGGGAACCAGTTTTTCTGTAAAATCCAAATTTAACGTTTTTAAACTAATTTATCAACAGTGTGTTAAGTTTCTCGTGTAAATGGCCGATAAAATATTGTTATTTAAGGCTTGAAGCGCTTTAGTGTATTCGATCACTGGTTAAAACTTGGTCATGCCTTTCTCGGGAAGTCTTATGATCATCTTCCTTTTAGCAGGTTTGCTGTGTGATTTTTAATAATACATTTTTTTGTTAAAGTTACCTTATTAACAATGTCTTTTAGCAGATATGTATTGGGGTTTCGCAAAAAACATCTACTGACAATGCTTATTGTTTGATATAGTATACGACTAAAATTTTATGGGCCTCTTTTGTATTGTTATTGTTTAGGTAAACATTTTGAACAGTCTGTTATGCATTAAAAGTTTTGTTTGTAATTTTATTTTATAAAACCGATTAATTGGTCATCTGAAATGAATAATTGAATTGAAACATGAGTGTAAAAATATCTAGGCGAGAAAACGTACAGAGTACAAAAGACAAAAGTGGCTCTTATTAAAATTTGATAAGACTAATATAAGTTTATCTAAAAGTCTTTGTCACTTTCTTGCTTGTTTTTGTTTATATAAATGAGTGTTCTTCCTTAAACAATTTTATACTAAACGTTTCGCACCGATCATTTCGGATGCGACATTAGTCCTTACAATCATGTCTTCGTATCAAACATCAAAATGCATTCCTTCCTTTAAAAATTAACATTACAAGACAGTCAGAACGACAGCAATATCCCCCGCCGCATGCAGGAGTGTTGGAAAGGTTATGGATGCTTAATTGCAAATTAAACAAGAGGGCCATCATGGCCCTGTATTGCTCACCTGAGTACAAAGGTACTTTCAGCTTTACCCCAGGGCCTACATTTGAATAATGCTGGTAAAGGGTCTCTTTACAATACCCAACACGAAATATCTGTCTAGTCGCATTAGTTTCAGAGAAAAATGATTATTTATGTTTTCCTATATAAATCAATGCAAACTAAGAGAACCCTGGGGCGTGTCCAATCTTGGCCCAGGGGACATAATTTGAACAAACTTGGTAGATCCACTAGACAATGCTACATACCAAATATCTAAGCTTAAGGCATTGAGGTTTCCAGTAAGAAGATTTTTAAAAATTGCCTTTTTTACATATTAAGGGCCCCCGGGGCGGGGCCAATATTGACCCCAGGATCAACATTTAAACAATGTTGGTAAAGGGTCTCTTCACAATACTCAACATCAAATATCTAAGGTCTAGTCCTATTAGTTTCGGAGAAAAATGATTTTTCATGTTTTCCTATATAAATCAATGTAAACTAAGAGAACCCGTGGGCGTGTCCAATTTTGGCCCAGGGGACATAATTTGAACAGACTTGGTAGACATCAACTAGACAATGCTACATACCAAATATCTAAGCTTTAGGCATTGAGGTTTCAAGTAGAAAGATTTTTAAAGTTTGCCTTTTTCACATATTAAGGGCCCCCGGGGCGGGGACAATTTTGACCCCAGGGCCAACTTTTAAACAAAGTTGATAAAGGGTCTCTACACAATACTCAGCACAAAATATCTAAGATCTAGTCCTATTAGTTTTCGAGAAAAATGATTTTTCATGTTTTTTCCTATATAACTATGTAAACCAAGAGAACCCGAGGGCGTGGCAGATTTTGGCCCAGGGGACATATTTTGAACAAATTTAGTAGACATCCATTAGACAATGCTACTTACAAAATATCTAAGCTGTACGCATAGTGGTTTGTGAGAAGAAGCTTTTTAAAGATTTCCTATATAAGTCTATATAAAATGAAGTGACCCCTGGGGCGGGGCCAATTTTGACCCCAGGGAAATAATTTGAACAATCTTTGTAGAGTTCAGCTAGAGGGTGCTAAATGCCAAATATCTAAGCTCTAGGCCTTGTGGTTTCAGACAAGAAGATTTTTAAAGTTTTTCATTTCGGTTGCTTTGGCAACCAGAGTTCTGCATGGAATTGATTTCTTTGAACAACTTTGGAAGAGCTTCATGCAAGGAAGATCCGTGGCAAGTTTCATCAACTTTGGCCCAGGGGTTTAAGAGGAGATGTTGTTTAAAGCAAAAATTGACGACGCACGACGCACGACGGACACAGGGCGATCCTAAAAGCTCACCATGAGCACAAGTGCTCAGGTGAGCTAAAAATATATCTCCAGCAGTTTGAAAGTTATGGAGCAAATATGAAAGACATAGTTAAATATGAACCTTCAAAGACAACTAGTGACCTTAACCTTCAGTCGGCCAGGTTGGAACATGAGTTCTGTACATCATCTTGGTGGAATGATCATTTGACTAAAGTTTGATAAAATTCATTGCAGGGGTTCAAAAGATATGAACCGGACACAAAATACATAGTTCAAATCTTCAGTCACCTTGACGTTTAGCCAGCCAGGTTGGAACATGGGTTCTGCACATCATCTTGATGTTTCACGATATTCATTCTAGGGGTTCAAAATTTGGAAAATGAAAGTAATTATGTAAAAGGGGAATAAATAGGAATTAATTAACACATTCATGTACAGTTTAGAACGGTTTCGTTTAGACATTACAAACAATTGTTGTTGTTTTTTAGTTTTTGTATGTGATTGGGTTACCATTGAGTCATGTTCCCATGACAGCGACTGTTATCACCTTGGAACGTGTACTGATAAGACTATGGTAGGAGTATGCCGGCCGACCACACTTTGTTTTTTCAATTGCGATGGACTTCCACATTCCTGCCAATGTGGGACTCGTAAGTGTATTATTTCTGAGTTATATTGAGTATTAAGATGACAGAGGTTTAAAAATATTGCAAGAGCGGAGGTGGCGGTCTTCATAAGCTGCTCAAACCTAGCTCTCTACTCCTGCTTTTATCTATGCGGCATATCACGAATCCCAGTTCAAACCTATATTTTGATTTAAATTTAAACTTATACTGCACTTCATGAATTCTCAGTTAAGCTTAATGTTGCGACTTGAAGAAAAGTTTTTTTATGTGGACGCGACTGCTTAATTTGATAGTTGCGAGCAACTCAATGTATGCAAAACAAGGTTCAAATTTAGTTTCATCCCAATAAATGGTGTTCATATGATGGTAAATATGAATTCGGTGATGCATTTTTTTTTCAAATATATACCAATTCGTGATTAGCGGTCTATGCAATTCGTTTAACACAGATCACCACTCAAACAAACTGTATTTGAAATAAAGTAATCGATTTACCATGTATGCTAGTGATTTCCACGCCATTTTCAATAAAATAATTGGGATCTAGAAAGTTTGTTTAATTTTCGGACTTTGTTTCATTTATCGATCACTGGGATACATTTTGTTTTGTAACTAAGGTGTGTAGTTTAAGGCCGTTTATAATTTCGGAAATTTGCTGCAAGACCCTTAATGATGCCAATTCCCTTAATGATGCCAATTCCCTTAATGATGCCAATTGCTGAAAAAAATCATAAACTTTCAGCTTATCGAAGTGAGTTACAGTAATCTTCTATGACTTTATGTACGGGGAGACGTTTCACGGCCGCAACACTGCATTAAATGCGCTAATGTGAATTGCAAATTATATTTCCTATACTGGGGAGCGAAACCATACCGTACGGCAACAGCATCTTGTCACGCAATGCCGACAACGCTACCGACTAAGTAAGCCGGGACCCCCCCCCCCCCCCCAAAAAAAAAAAAACAACAAAAAACAAGAGCTGTCACTTGAAATTGACATATGCCCCCGAAATGCAGCTTTTGAAATCGAATTAGTATACATATGTAGTAAAAATATGCATGTGGAAGTTAAATAGTAAAGAGTAAGGGCCTATAACCCTTGCAACAAAAGGGTCCAAAGGACTCTGGATAGCTTACCTGTCAGCAACTTTTCAATAGTTGTAAGAGTTGTGTGCAAGTTTGGTAAAATCAAATGAAAACAAAAGCTGCTATGTGGAGAAACGGTCAAAATAGCTTACTTTGGCTCTTTCAAGGGCAATACCTCTGGAACCCATTATGGAATGTAGCTGGTTCAAAGAAGAAACCTCAATCTTATAGTAACTCAAATATTGTACAAGTCTAAATAAATTCACATAAAAATGAAGCTGATATTGTTTAGACAAGGTCTAAATAGTAAATTTCTGCACTTTAAGGGGCTATAAGCCTATAACTCTGGAACCCTTAATGATAATGAAAGTGAAGATCAGACCAAAATTAAGACCACTAGTGTGCAGACAAGTTTTTATTATAACTTGACATAATCACCTAGTTTTCAAGGTCACATGACCCAGTCTAGAACTTGACCTAGATATCATTGAGATAAACATTCTGACAAGTGCTGACAAGCTTTTTTTTATAATTTGACCTAGTGGCTTAGTTTTTAAGGTCATATGACCCAGTTTCGAAATTGAAGTAGATATCATTGAGATTAACATTCTGACCAAGCTTGAAGAAGATCCCACCAAAATTAAGACTGTTAGAGTACAGAGAAGCTTTTTCTATAATTTGACCTTGTGACCTAGTTTTCAAGGTCACATGACCCAGTTTCGAATCTGAACTAGATATATTTTGTCTTCTATGAATCTAAGATGCTTATCATATATGTTTTCTTTTAAGTTCTCTGTTCGACCAAAGCTGATTGCCATCGCTTGACAAACAAGTGTGCCAGTCATGGAATGGTTCCCCATTGCCACTTTAGCACATGCAATTGCATTGTAAGTAATCTGCTTTATAGAACAATGTCTACGCTCAGCACAAATTCAAGTCTTGTAAAAAAATCAAAGGTACTCCGTCCGTCAATGTTTATTGAAAATTTTGGGTAATAAACCAACGAACGTGCGAAATAAAGTGCAGTATTCTTTCTATCAATACATTATAATTACTACCAACAGATGAAAAGATACTTTATTTTTTATAGCAATAAAGCAATTTTAAATAATAAGTAAGTAAAACTTAAAAATGATAAAATAACATTGTTTGAAAGCATAAAAATTTGTTTAAATGGTGAGAATAATCACTTTATTTAATAAATACAGTGTAAATAAATCATTCATGTAATTGAACGTTTGTATTTTCCAGCATGGCTAAGCAGTTGCACTAAATGTTGGTGTATTCCATGTTCAATAAAATAGTAAAATGCCATTCTACTAAACTTGTGTTGATTTTGTTGGGGAAAATTTGTTTAATTTTCTTATATTAAGAGTATATTTATTATATATTTACACATATTTATTATATCGCACCTAGGGCTACCAGTACATGTGTTAACTTGGGTTTCGTCATCAACTCTATTCAAAAAGAAAAAGGTGAAATATGCATATAAGGAATCGCCACATTCAGAAAAAACAGCCTCCCCACACAGTCAAGAAGAGGAGAGAGGGAGAGAGCATGGTTAATAAAATTATCAGTTTCAAAAAAGACACCACTAACAATAAACAAAAATGAGAACCCGAACTTGGCTTTCGGCGCCTTTTCATTAACTGCCTTTCTTAATGCCTATTTGTTATCGAACTTGAGATTAGATCACAGATAGTTTTATTTTATATGATCTTGCAGTTAATGAAAATTCACCGAAAACAAAGTGCGCACTTTCTTTTGGAATAGAGTATATAATGCATATAGTTTCTAACACATGGACTGTTTTTTTAATGTTTAAAACGGTTTATCCTCAACTGCTTGATCATAAACAATTTTCATAATGACATTGTGTCTGCATTACATGCAAATGGTTATAATATTCACCAGCAATAGAAACACAAATTGCTTCTGTCTATCTAACGATAATGCTTTTTGTACTAATGTTTGTACTAATTGTAACTTCCGTAAAGAATTTCCATACCATGACCTTTGAAATTTGAATCCATGATATGCTATAATTTGACGTAAATAAGAAAACAAGTATGAAACTAAACATAATATAATAAAATTTTGACAGAAGAACTGAAATCACTAAGCGTATTACAGAAAACGCCAAATAGCAAAATTTATAAAGAACGGGTTTCACAGATTGATTGAAAAATACCAATAAACGTTTTTTTCAATCTGGTAAAGTGAAACCATCATTGCATTGTAACGTTTAAACAAAGCATTAGGTTTAATACAATCAACTACAAACATATGTATAGATGAAAAGGGAACTTTGAAAGCCATCAAACACGAGAACTATGGAAAATATGGCAGGCACTGTTTGATATAGCCTGTTCATGGGAAGTTAAAGAAATACAGCACTGCCAATGCCGCCTTGACCCGGGTTGAGCGCAACTTAATATTTACACCAATTAACTGTACAATTTTTATCCATCCCAAACGATGGTGTGCATATGGCGGCGGACATTGAACCTTCAATGCGGCATTTTCAGATTAATACCATTCGATGTTCTGTGGCGTATGGTCCGCTTATAAACAATGGATTTGCCCTAAACGAAAAGAAAAAATAACAATTGGCTTAACAAACGGGAATATAATTTTGACAGGTAATCTTAGAATATAAATCCTCCATATCACGTTCAACGCCCAAGGCAACATTTAAAAAGCAGAGGAAGTATATTCTTGATGGCGATTGAACAATATCCAAATCTATATTAGCTGGGAAATTGAAACCAACCATCTCAAAACTGGTCGAAACCTTAAACAAAAGTAATTTTAGAGGTACTATTATAATTCTACAAAGTATCGTACTTAACGACCCTTAAAGAACGTAACTGATCACAGCACTGATTGAATGTACGTGGAGACTTTTTACAGAAACACATGACAAACAATGCTACTGTGCCATTTGAAAAAGGAAGTTTATAAGCCATCGAATACGACAAATATGATAAAATTGCAGGACAGAACATAACAGAACAGTTGTTTTATTTATAGATCTACAAAGTACATCATCATCATATAAGAAATAAACAAACACATGATGAAACACAGATACTACAAAACATGGTAAAGAATACAAAATACGAACATAAAAACACAAGATGAAGATGAACAACGACATTATAAATCATCCAAGAAAACACAACAAGCGACAACCATTATGAAGATTGAAGTAAAACCTAAAAAAACATCAGTAAATTACGGACTTTACGAAAAATACCACTATTTCACGACCACCAGGCAGAAACGTCCGTTATGGTAAAAACGACGTCATCGCAATAAATGACGTCAAAGTAAACAGACTAAAAAGTGTGGCGTCGTACAGTTACACGAATCTCAAATACACGGAGATTCCATGAAATTAATAAAAATAAAATAAAATAAATGAATTCACTTTCCAATATAACAATTAATTAACCACACAATATATTCCATAAAAAAAGTGACTGAGCAATCAAGAAAAAGACAATATATAATTATATATAGAGAAAAATATACTTCTGAAAAAAAATGCAAATGTCATGTTTGATTTATCTTGATTTATCAAAAGAAGTTTAAAAAATAAGAAATCGGGTATTTGCAAAATATGTTTTACAAAGGTTTTACCCGGTTATGTGAACGATTAACAAGAGTGCCAGACTGACACAAAATACGCCCTTCAAAATGCTGATCATCGAAGTTGCGTAACGATCCGATGAAAATTATTCGACTTGGAGAGCAGATACCGCTTATTCAGTTTTTGGACAATTCAAGGGCCATAATTTAGGAGTGCCTGGGGGGATTTGGCTGGTTATAGAACTTGGTCGAGATATTATGCCCACCAACATATTCACCAAGTTTGATAAAGATCGGATGAAAACTCTTTGACTTAGAGAACTTAAACCCTTATTTTGGAAAATTCAATGGCCATAATTCAAGAGTGCCTGGGGGGATTTGGCTGGTTATAGAACTTGGTCGAGATATTATGCCCACCAACATATTCACCAAGTTTGATAAAGACCGGATGAAAACTCTTTGACTAAGAGAGCGGAAACAGTAATTTTGGACAATTCAAGGGCCATAATTCAGGAGTGCCTGGGGGGATTTGGCAGGTTATAGAACTTGATCAAGATATTATGCCTACCAACATATTCACCAAGTTTGATAAATACTGGATGAAAACTCTTTGTCTTAGAGAGCGGAAACAGTAATTTTGGACAATTCAAGGGCCACAATTCAGGAGTGCCTGGGGGGATTTGGCTGGTTGTAGAACTTTGTCGAGATATTATGCCCACCAACATATTCACCAAGTTTGATAAATACTGGATGAAAACTCTTTGACTTAGAGAGCGGACCCAAATTTTGGACAATTCAAGGGCCATAACTCAGGAGTGTCTGGGGGGATTTGGCTGGTTATCGAACTTGGTCGAGATATTTTGCCCACCAACATATTCACCAAGTTTGATAAAGATCGGATGAAAACTCTTTGACTTAGAGAGCGGAAACCCAAATTTTGGACAATTAAAGGGCCATAATTCAGGAGTGCCTGGGGGGGATTTGGCTGGTTATCGAACTTGGCCAAGATATTTTGCCCACCAACATATTTACCAAGTTTGATAAAGATCGGATGAAAACTCTTTGACTTAGATAGCGGAAACGCTGTGGACGCCGCCCGCCCGCCCGCCCGCCGCAGGTGTTCCCATAATACGTCCCTTTTTTTCAAAAGGGCGTATAAAAATGTTTAATTTTTAATTGTTTAATATTTTTTTAATTTTTAGGCTAGCGGAATTGACATTCTGATTGTTTATACGAATGTGACAATGACTGCAATGAAATTAAACCGATAGCAACAATATTCTTACAGAAGCGATCTATTTTGAACCTTTAAGTTAAAAGTAATTTTAAAGTATGGAACTAATATTTGAACAAATTAATATTCAAAAAAAAACGAATACCGACGATTCGTACTTTCAAATTATCGTTGTTTTAATTTATGTAAGCCCAAGGGATAGCAAACTACTTAACGATAAGCAATTAAACGTTATATTGTTAATATATGTCTTATGGTACAGGTAAATACATTCTACATTCTTCGGTTAATAAAACATCATCGTCTGTCAGCTTCATTTCGTTTACGGTTATTTCTTTGAAGCTGAAATTTGAAAATAGCAGTGCATTAAATTATCGAATATCGCTGGAATTTAGGGAAAGCATTATATTAGTGTATGGTATTGTTGTGTGTTTGTTTTTGTTAAAGAATGTGTGTCTGATAAAGAACACCAAGGTGTTTGACAACTGACCGCAATTTATAGTTCTCTATAAAAACCACAGTTCTAGCGCGAGAACCATATATCTCTGCAGAAACTGTCAGTTACAGAACTGTTTTGTTTAAAATTGAAATCTAAAATTACAACTTAACCGAGCTCGCAACAAACTGACTGAAAACTCATAATTCTCGCAATCTTCTCGAAGTATTTAATATATATTCTTGAAATAAAGCGTTTTTATCCAATTCCATGTGGGTATTTTTTTACAAGTTTGTTTTATTATTTTTATAAAATTTATGTACGGACAAAACTAAATAAGACAGAAGGTATAATCTTCCTGTTTGTAAAACAGATATATTTTCCTATTTATTGAAGTTAAGTATACATTAATTCTGTTTCAAACTTGCATATATCACAAAACATATTCGTTTGGTCTCTTTCATCTAAACTAGTTTGGATTTACTTTTGTTCTTTAAACAAGTGTATCAACTTTGTTTACTAAACGTCATTGTTTATACTCACACCACTGTTATTCTTTACTGATGCAAATCAGTCATGGGGCTGAAGTTTGAAAGCATCATTTTTACAATTAAGACGTCCTTTTCATTACTTGGCCACTTTAAAATTTCTAAGTTTATCAAAGATTAAATCTCTACCTCATCATACTAACATAACATATTTATTTGAACCGACAATAAGACTAAGATTTATTACTCAAAATTTGATGATAATCGAAGTTTCAATACATTTAACTAGTATAAAATGCCTATAAAATTCCTTTCATCTTAGTTTGTTCAATGGAAAATCAACATGTGAATTTAATCATATACATCACTCAGCAAATCAGACTCAGACACGACACAATCGACTAAGGCTGTAACACGTTTATGAACACAGCTATTATAAACTTATATTACATCATGATCATGCTTGTCCTGATTTCAAAACAAGTATGCCCTCAAAACAAGTGTAACCTGCACAATTTTATTAACAAATTTGACTTTGATTTTCGGCTTTGCATTGGCTTCCACTTACATGAGACCTGGCATGCTTTTCTCGGGAATATTATAAATAAATGTATTGCTGATAACGTAAATGATGCAAAAAGAATTCCATAATTAACTTGATGTTTATTTTGAAATAGTTCACTTTGTTAATTTAGACAAAACTCAAAAACGATAACTGTTTATCAGCAGATTATGTGTAGTTCTCGAACTTACCTTTACAGTATTGAAGAGAATAGCTATCTATCTATACATTATAATTACTACCAACAGATGAAAAGATACTTATTTTTTATAGCAATAAAGCAATTTTAAATAATAAGTAAGTAAAACTTAAAAATGATAAAATAACATTGTATGAAAGCATAAAAAATTGTTTAAATGGTGAGAATAATCACTTTATTTAATAAATACAGTGTAAATAAATCATTCATGTAATTGAACGTTTGTATTTTCCAGCATGGCTAAGCAGTTGCACTAAATGTTGGTGTATTCCATGTTCAATAAAATAGTATAATGCCATTCTACTAAACTTGTGTTGATTTTGTTGGGGAAAATTTGTTTAATTTTCTTATATTAAGAGTATATTTATTATATATTTACACATATTTATTATATCGCACCTAGGGCTACCAGTACATGTGTTAACTTGGGTTTCGTCATCAACTCTATTCAAAAAGAAAAAGGTGAAATATGCATATAAGGAATCGCCACATTCAGAAAAAAACAGCCTCCCCACACAGTCAAGAAGAGGAGAGAGGGAGAGAGCATGGTTAATAAAATTATCAGTTTCAAAAAAGACACCACTAACAATAAACAAAAATGAGAACCCGAACTTGGCTTTCGGCGCCTTTTCATTAACTGCCTTTCTTAATGCCTATTTGTTATCGAACTTGAGATTAGATCACAGATAGTTTTATTTTATATGATCTTGCAGTTAATGAAAATTCACCGAAAACAAAGTGCGCACTTTCTTTTGGAATAGAGTATATTATGCATATAGTTTCTAACACATGGACTGTTTTTTTTAATGTTTAAAACGGTTTATCCTCAACTGCTTGATCATAAACAATTTTCATAATGACATTGTGTCTGCATTACATGCAAATGGTTATAATATTCACCAGCAATAGAAACACAAATTGCTTCTGTCTATCTAACGATAATGCTTTTTGTACTAATGTTTGTACTAATTGTAACTTCCGTAAAGAATTTCCATACCATGACCTTTGAAATTTGAATCCATGATATGCTATAATTTGACGTAAATAAGAAAACAAGTATGAAACTAAACATAATATAATAAAATTTTGACAGAAGAACTGAAATCACTAAGCGTATTACAGAAAACGCCAAATAGCAAAATTTATAAAGAACGGGTTTCACAGATTGATTGAAAAATACCAATAAACGTTTTTTTTCAATCTGGTAAAGTGAAACCATCATTGCATTGTAACGTTTAAACAAAGCATTAGGTTTAATACAATCAACTACAAACATATGTATAGATGAAAAGGGAACTTTGAAAGCCATCAAACACGAGAACTATGGAAAATATGGCAGGCACTGTTTGATATAGCCTGTTCATGGGAAGTTAAAGAAATACAGCACTGCCAATGCCGCCTTGACCCGGGTTGAGCGCAACTTAATATTTACACCAATTAACTGTACAATTTTTATCCATCCCAAACGATGGTGTGCATATGGCGGCGGACATTGAACCTTCAATGCGGCATTTTCAGATTAATACCATTCGATGTTCTGTGGCGTATGGTCCGTTTATAAACAATGGATTTGCCCTAAACGAAAAGAAAAAATAACAATTGGCTTAACAAACGGGAATATAATTTTGACAGGTAATCTTAGAATATAAATCCTCCATATCACGTTCAACGCCTAAGGCAACATCTAAAAAGCAGAGGAAGTATATTCTTGATGGCGATTGAACAATATCCAAATCTATATTAGCTGGGAAATTGAAACCAACCATCTCAAAACTGGTCGAAACCTTAAACAAAAGTAATTTTAGAGGTACTATTATAATTCTACAAAGTATCGTACTTAACGACCCTTAAAGAACGTAACTGATCACAGCACTGATTGAATGTACGTGGAGACTTTTTACAGAAACACATGACAAACAATGCTACTGTACCATTTGAAAAAGGAAGTTTATAAGCCATCGAATACGACAAATATGATAAAATTGCAGGACAGAACATAACAGAACAGTTGTTTTATTTATAGATCTACAAAGTACATCATCATCATATAAGAAATAAACAAACACATGATGAAACACAGATACTACAAAACATGGTAAAGAATACAAAATACGAACATAAAAACACAAGATGAAGATGAACAACGACATTATAAATCATCCAAGAAAACACAACAAGCGACAACCATTATGAAGATTGAAGTAAAACCTAAAAAAAACATCAGTAAATTACGGACTTTACGAAAAATACCACTATTTCACGACCACCAGGCAGAAACGTCCGTTATGGTAAAAACGACGTCATCGCAATAAATGACGTCAAAGTAAACAGACTAAAAAGTGTGGCGTCGTACAGTTACACGAATCTCAAATACACGAAGATTCCATGAAATTAATAAAAATAAAATAAAATAAATGAATTCACTTTCCAATATAACAATTCATTAACCACACAATATATTCCATAAAAAAGTGACTGAGCAATCAAGAAAAAGACAATATATAATTATATATAGAGAAAAATATACTTCTGAAAAAAAATGCAAATGTCATGTTTGATTTATCTTGATTTATCAAAAGAAGTTTAAACAAGAAATATCTTTTAAAAAAAGATAAACGGCGTTGATGGAAAAGATTTTTATAAATAAAAAAGAAAGAAATAAAGAGCGTGCAAAAATTTCGTCTGATGATAATACGTCGATTAAAGAAGAATGTCTAATGTTAACTGTTCATTTTTTCAGTTTCAATAAAATACCTCTTGTAGAGTTAGTACTAATGACGAATAAATGTTATTAAAATACAATAAATGAAAATAATGACAACTTGTTACAAGAGCAAAATCTACCAACTTTTACGTAAATTAACTTTAAAAAAATTGTCCCTCCCGAGTATTGAACCCGGGGCATCCGCTTGAGAGGCGAGTGAGATAACCACTACACCAAGGCGATTTGCATGTCTGGACTTGAAATTAACAATCAGTATCAAAGGAACTAGAAAGGAACCAGTAAGAACCAGAAATATCTGCACTTCTCTGTCGTTTTACACTGTGTATTGTACTCGAGTGTTTACCTGACACCCATGAATATTCCATATAAAATCGTATTTAAGCCATCAATTGACTTAACTGGTTATTTATACCGTAAATATCTTTTTCTCCAATACAATTATAGCTTTTAAAAACGAAAATGCCCGAACATATAAGTGCCATATAAATACTAACACACAATATAAAAATCGTTACGGTAATCATTAACGAGTCCCACTAATAACCAATCAAAATAATCTATTTGATTTTCCCGCTGCATAATAAGTTTTATTTACAATATTTCATTCGTCGAAAAACTAGGTCAAAAGTGAGCTTAGACAGCTAACGCCGAAAAATAAGAAATCGGGTATTTGCAAAATATGTTTTACAAAGGTGTTACCCGGTTATGTGAACGATTAACAAGAGTGCCAGACTGACACAAAATACGCCCTTCAAAATACTGATCATCGAAGTTGCGTAACGATCCGATGAAAATTATTCGACTTGGAGAGCAGATACCGCTAATTCAGTTTTTGGACAATTCAAGGGCCATAATTTAGGAGTGCCTGGGGGGATTTGGCTGGTTATAGAACTTGGTCGAGATATTATGCCCACCAACATATTCACCAAGTTTGATAAAGATCGGATGAAAACTCTTTGACTTAGAGAACTTAAACCCTTATTTTGGAAAATTCAATGGCCATAATTCAAGAGTGCCTGGGGGGATTTGGCTGGTTATAGAACTTGGTCGAGATATTATGCCCACCAACATATTCACAAAGTTTGATAAAGACCGGATGAAAACTCTTTGACTAAGAGAGCGGAAACAGTAATTTTGGACAATTCAATGGCCATAATTCAGGAGTGCCTGGGGGGATTTGGCAGGTTATAGAACTTGATCAAGATATTATGCCTACCAACATATTCACCAAGTTTGATAAATACTGGATGAAAACTCTTTGTCTTAGAGAGCGGAAACAGTAATTTTGGACAATTCAAGGGCCACAATTCAGGAGTGCCTGGGGGGATTTGGCTGGTTGTAGAACTTGGTCGAGATATTATGCCCACCAACATATTCACCAAGTTTGATAAATACTGGATGAAAACTCTTTGACTTAGAGACCGGACCCAAATTTTGGACAATTCAAGGGCCATAACTCAGGAGTGTCTGGGGGGATTTGGCTGGTTATCGAACTTGGTCGAGATATTTTGCCCACCAACATATTCACCAAGTTTGATAAAGATCGGATGAAAACTCTTTGACTTAGAGAGCGGAAACCCAAATTTTGGACAATTAAAGGGCCATAATTCAGGAGTGCCTGGGGGGATTTGGCTGGTTATCGAACTTGGCCGAGATATTTTACCCACCAACATATTTACCAAGTTTGATAAAGATCGGATGAAAACTCTTTGACTTAGAGAGCGGAAACGCTATGGACGCCGCCCGCCCGCCCGCCCGCCGCAGGTGTTCCCATAATACGTCCCTTTTTTTCAAAAGGGCGTATAAAAATGTTTAATTTTTAATTGTTTAATATTTTTTTAATTTTTAGGCTAGCGGAATTGACATTCTGATTGTTTATACGAATGTGACAATGACTGCAATGAAATTAAACCGATAGCAACAATATTCTTACAGAAGCGATCTATTTTGAACCTTTAAGTTAAAAGTAATTTTAAAGTATGGAACTAATATTTGAACAAATTAATATTCCAAAAAAACGAATACCGACGATTCGTACTTTCAAATTATCGTTGTTGCAATTTATGTAAGCCCAAGGGATAGCAAACTACTTAACGATAAGCAATTAAACGTTATATTGTTAATATATGTCTTATGGTACAGGTAAATACATTCTACATTCTTCGGTTAATAAAACATCATCGTCTGTCAGCTTCATTTCGTTTACGGTTATTTCTTTGAAGCTGAAATTTGAAAATAGCAGTGCATTAAATTATCGAATATCGCTGGAATTTAGGGAAAGCATTATATTAGTGTATGGTATTGTTGTGTGTTTGTTTTTGTTAAAGAATGTGTGTCTGATAAAGAAAAGGCACCAAGGTGTTTGACAACTGACCGCAATTTATAGTTCTCTATAAAAACCACAGTTCTAGCGCGAGAACCATATATCTCTGCAGAAACTGTCAGTTACAGAACTGTTTTGTTTAAAATTGAAATCTAAAATTACAACTTAACCGAGCTCGCAACAAACTGACTGAAAACTCATAATTCTCGCAATCTTCTCGAAGTATTTAATATATATTCTTGAAATAAAGCGTTTTTATCCAATTCCATGTGGGTATTTTTTTACAAGTTTGTTTTATTATTTTTATAAAATTTATGTACGGACAAAACTAAATAAGACAGAAGGTATAATCTTCCTGTTTGTAAAACAGATATATTTTCCTATTTATTAAAGTTAAGTATACATTAATTCTGTTTCAAACTTGCATATATCACAAAACATATTCGTTTGGTCTCTTTCATCTAAACTAGTTTGGATTTACTTTTGTTCTTTAAACAAGTGTATCAACTTTGTTTACTAAACGTCATTGTTTATACTCACACCACTGTTATTCTTTACTGATGCAAATCAGTCATGGGGCTGAAGTTTGAAAGCATCATTTTTACAATTAAGACGTCCTTTTCATTACTTGGCCACTTTAAAATTTCTAAGTTTATCAAAGATTAAATCTCTACCTCATCATACTAACATAACATATTTATTTGAACCGACAATAAGACTAAGATTTATTACTCAAAATTTGATGATAATCGAAGTTTCAATACATTTAACTAGTATAAAATGCCTATAAAATTCCTTTCATCTTAGTTTGTTCAATGGAAAATCAACATGTGAATTTAATCATATACATCACTCAGCAAATCAGACTCAGACACGACACAATCGACTAAGGCTGTAACACGTTTATGAACACAGCGATTATAAACTTATATTACATCATGATCATGCTTGTCCTGATTTCAAAACAAGTATGCCCTCAAAACAAGTGTAACCTGCACAATTTTATTAACAAATTTGACTTTGATTTTCGGCTTTGCATTGGCTTCCATTTACATGAGACCTGGCATGCTTTTCTCGGGAATATTATAAATAAATGTATTGCTGATAACGTAAATGATGCAAAAAGAATTCCATAATTAACTTGATGTTTATTTTGAAATAGTTCACTTTGTTAATTTAGACAAAACTCAAAAACGATAACTGTTTATCAGCAGATTATGTGTAGTTCTCGAACTTACCTTTACAGTATTGAAGAGAATAGCTCAAATAATGATGACGTTGTCAACGCACGACCTTTATCTTGCCGTTGTCGTTTCATGACGTTCGATGATAGTGTTGTTATAATAAGGAAATAGGTCAGCATTTTATTCCTTTACATAATATGTTGATTTAACCATTTATAAGATGAGAAATTGAATTGAATTTTTCGCAAGACTGTCTTTTTGTGAAATAATTACCATAACGGACGTTTCTGCCTGGCGCTTCTCATTTGTAGAAGAAAAAAGGAACATCTTAATCGTATAACAATTACGGCTTTTGTCAAAGCTGGGAACGAGGCTTATATATATGTAGTTAGTCTATTTTTAATTCTAAAACGAATATTAATACAATAAAGCTGTTCACTTTCGCTTAAACACAACGTTCAAGACATTAATGATGTCAACAAGATAATGTCTTGCTAGGAACACGGAGGCATGCGGTAATAAATCGAATATTTTAACCGTTTTATTCAATATTGCCTAAAACGCACAAAAATATTTGTCAAGATAAATGTATTCAATGTATGAGAGAATACAATGAACTGTTTTATCAAGTTAGCTTTTTAAGTGGGTCGGCACCATCAACAGTTCCTGTAATTCCATCTTGGACCAATTACTTTGTAGCTATAAACATCTTTGAGCGGATGTTATTTGTCAAATTCTATACTTATCTGTAATTTCTAACGCTTTGTAGAATAATGAAACATCGGAACTTATAAGAATATTTCCGAACTTAAAAAAACGCATTAGTTAGTGATTTCTGTCTTTCGATTAAAGAGCCTTTTCCGTCATTTATTGCTAGCATTACAAAGCAAAAATTCATTGATGAATTAACATTTAACCTGTCAGTTGTCAGGTAAGAGAACCGGTTGAACATGAAGGGACTGATTAATCTTAAAGTACTTTTATATAAGACCAGTAGCCGGCTGTCAGCGAATACAACTGATCAAGGATGGGGTGTGTTTGACTTTGGCTTAAAGGTTAATTAAGTATCTATGTAAGATTCAGACTCTGCAAAAAGAGCTGGAGTGCATTAGACTTGGTAAGTGACGTCACTTTAGTTGTTCCTAATAAACATTCCCAAATGCGGCAACCTCGCACTTGCCCCAACAGGTTCTCATATCAACACACAAGTAATAGTTGTCTTGGTGAAATAACTCAACTCTGATATTGTGGTACAACCAAAGAGGTAAGCATAATGATCAACTGTAGATTGGTTAATCACCAGGCCTGCAGAGCGCTGCAAAATATCATGTTGTTAGCCTTTCTTTTTAAATTTACAGATGTATTTACGAAAAACCGGGAGATTAACATTTGCCTTTTATCTTCTTAAGTTTATTAATTAAATCCCCATTTGTTTCGCCACTGACCGTTCCAAGGCGGTTACCCCTCGGGTTCTGACTTTCGTTTGTTTGTGGCGTCCATTTTGAAACTGATTATTGTAATACAATGCTCTCTTTTCCTCTCTACTTTGTGGCTGTAAGTAGAGGCTGTGTCTGCTGGATGTGGCCATTCATGATATGCATATTTATCTTTTTATCATAAAAAGCTGGCTGTGAAATTCATTTTTGCAATATTGATTTTAAACTGCACCTGTATTTCTGAATTAAATCTGGGTATCGGCGATAAAACTTCCAAAGGTTTTCCTTAATTTGTGATACCGATAACCTTGTTCTAAAAGTTGTTCTGTTATGTAAAGATTACGTTCATTGAAATCATTACAAAACATCATTGCAAGCTCTAAAAAAGAGAACAAGCAGTGGGATATAAACTCCGAAGGATGTCGCCGTCTAACAACGGTAAATTTACTACAGTCAACCCTGTGCTAAAGACCACCTGTAAACAAAGACCACCTTTGGATAATGACCACACTTTATTTGTCCCACTGACTGACATTAAGAATAAATTCGCATATGAACAAAGAGCACCTGCCTTTAGAGACCACTTTTTGGTTCTTCCCGTGAGTTTTCTTTACAGACATGGTTGACTGTATATTAAAATAAAATTCAAATCATCTCTGTTATCATATTATCATTTTAGTTGTGACGAAACCATTTTCAATAGACAGATTAAGATCAAGAAAATTTGCTTGCTTATCTGAAGTGTTCGCTTTATTAAGCTGTAGTTCTTGAGGATAAATTTAATTAACCAATGATGGAAACAAGTTATTATCTATATTTAATAAATTTAGAAAAGTAATTTTCTATATTTAATAAATCATCAAGGTACCTCGAGGTGGTTTCTCCTTGGCTCTTTAACTGGTTACCTTGGCCCTTAACCTAAAAAAGCAACATATGCATATCAGGAATCGCCACACTCAAAAAACACAGCCTCCCCACGCAGCGAAAAAGAAGAGAGGAAGATAGAGAGAGCGCATGTTTTATATATGTATGTCAATTCAAATAGGACGCCACAAACAATTAATAAACAAGAGAACCTTTGGGGATACCGCCTTGGAACGGTCAGTGGCAAAACAAATTGCCACTGGGGGTTTAAACCAGGTTCTAGGGTGCACCAACCTCACACTTGCCCCAACAGGTTCTCGTATCACAAAACAAGTACATTGTCTTGGTGAAATAACTCCAACCCACCCATCAGCTCAACAATGTTTCATGCAAAAGCATACAAACATATAAACATAAGAATTTAATAGCATTGCAAAGCCAAAGGGCGGGTACTCAATGATCTTTCCGAGACCAGAGCACCTGGAGTAAAATCAGCAAGAACACGATGACAGGGATAAAAGAAAGAAATCGAGCTTTTAGGTTCTTTTAAGAAAAGATTTCCCCATAAACTTTCATAAACTCTTACACCCCTGCCACCGTCGTGCAACCAAAGAGGTAAGCATAATGATCAACTGTAGATGGGTTAATCACCAGGCCTGCAGAGCGCTGTAAAATATCATGTTGGTAACCTTTCTTTTTAAATTTACAGATGGTTTTTACGAATATCCGGGAGAAATTAACATCGCCTTTTATCTTCTTAAGTTTATAAATTAAATCTCCATAAAAAACTGGCTGTGAAATTCCTTGTTGCAATAGTGATTTTAAACTGCAGCTGTATTTATGAACTAGATCTGGATATCGGCGATAAAACTTGCAAAAGGTTTTCCTTAATTTGTGATACCGATAACCTTGTTTTAAAAGTTTTTCTGTAATGCAAAGATTACGTTCATTGAAATCATTCACATCGTTGCAAGCTCTTGAAAAGCGAACAAGCTGTGAGATATAAACCCCGTAAGAAGTTGCACGAGGAACATTGCCGTCTAAAAACGGAAAATTTACTATATTAAAATTAAAATCATCTCTTTTATCATAAATTTTAGTAGTGACGTAACCATTTTTGATGGATAGATTTAAATCAAGGAAGTTTGCTTGCTTTTCTGAAGTGTTCGCTTTGTTAAGCTGTAGTTCTTTAGGATAAATCTTATTAACCAGTGATGGAAAATGGTTATTATCTATATTTAATAAATCATCAAGGTACCTCGAGGTGTTAAAAGCTGTAATAATATCATCTTGATGTTCGGTAGAAAGAGATAGCATGAAATCTCTTTCATAACAGTATAAAAACAGATCAGCAACAAGGGGTGCACAATTAGTACCCATTGGAATGCCTATTACTTGTTTATAAATAGATGTACCAAATCTCAAATAAATATTATCCAATAAAAATGTGAGCGCCTAGATAAGGTCTTGACAGGTCCATGAAGTATAATTATCATAAGAACCATCTGTAAAGAATGCCCTATGTTCATTACAAGCAATAAATGTTTTATTTTCTCTAGCAAAAGTTTTTTCAATAAGACTGGTTAGCTTGTCTCTTATTAAATTATGAGGGAGAGAAGTATACAAGGTAGAAAAATCATATGTAGACAAACAGAACGCCTGAAAATTATTTGATTTAAGTTTCTTCAAAACGTCATTTGAATTTTTTATAGACCAAAATAAATTTTTGCCAGTAGTTTCAAAAACTTTTTCGCAATACCTAATTACATGTTCTTTTATAGCTGTAAGACAAGATGTTAAGAGCACGGATAACTTTGTTGTAGTACAAGAACTAGAGTTAGCGATAAATCTTGCTTTGTACGGTGTTTTGTGCATTTTAGGCAACCAATACATAGTAGGTACTTTGTACTTTACTGAGATTATAAATTCATAGACTATAGACTATGTGTTGTCATAGTAATAGACTATTTGGAAAGAATAATAAGTTTTACTTAAGTTAGAGTGCTTAAAGATTTATGCCTGAAATATATGTACTGTTGCAGGCGCGTAGTACATGTATCAGGGCGCCAATATTTCGTTGGCGGCCAAGATTTCTAAATAGGGTTCTCCGTCGATTATGAAATGTCATAAACAGTAAAATCTTGCCATAAAATCGTCGTTTTCACCATTAAGTCGTTATCGGCTTAGCTAATAGCTAATGTGTCGACGTCAAGGAAAAGGTGAAGTGTCGCGGGATTGCCACAGGGATTTAAACCAATGGTCGAGTAAGGAGCTAATCCCAGTTAAATGTATCGAAATAAGTACAGACAGACCATAATCGGAAAAGTTCAAGCTGGATTAAAATCTAATACTAAGACGACGGTTCAAGAAAGCGCTAAAAAGTGTATAATATTGTATTTCACAAAATTAACATAATTTCCTAAGCAATATTCACTAAATATGGATACGACACTATTACTGATGCATCTTTATTTACATACCAGCGTTCCCCCTCTCATAAGTGAAATCCTGTATCTGCCCCTTTCATTTCATAATTTTGTTGTTTGGCATACCTATGCGCCACTTTCAAAAAGACTTAAGCATAAATCCTATGTAAAATATAACGACACGATTAAGGGGCGCTTATAAATTTGTGATTTTGAGATTAAGTATTTTTTCTAGCACTTTTAAATAAAAATAACTCAACCCGGATACTGTGGTGCGACCAAAGACGTAATCATAATGATCAACTGTAGATGGGTTAATCATCAGGCCTGCAGAGCACTGCAAAATATCATGTCGTTAGCCTTTCTTTTTAAATTTACAGATGTATTTACGAAAAACCGGGAGATTAACATTTGCCTTTTATCTTCTTAAGTTTATTAATTAAATCCCCATTTGTTTCGCCACTGACTGTTCGCCACTGACTGATAAAACAGTTCAATCGGCTATTCCTATTTATTTTAAGAATACTGAATCGTCTATGGTTTGTTATAAATACAACAAACCAACTAGAAATACAATTTTTAATTACAATAAAATTACATCGGATTTACAGATCATTGAAAATACACCAAAATCTTGAGAGTGTTTAACTTCTAAATATTGCTATAAGCCTGCCGGTCATATTGTTACCGGTGATCTTAATTTAATCAAAGACTCTAGAACTAGTAATTTAATTTCTAAAGGTCCCAAGTATAGAATATCATCCAAAATTGATTTTAATGCATGCCGTGCAGAAATTGCTGAGTCTTTGAACTTATTTTGCAATAAATGGTGCAAAAGAGAACATGCCGAGCCTAATACACTTTCTAACTGGAAAAAGCACATATTCAAAATAATTGACACTCGTATATCATTTTATGAAAGAAACATTGCTTTATTACCACCTCGACCTCGTTTTAACTTGCGTCATTTGAAAAAAGGAATTCAAGACTTTCATAACAGATTTGTTTTAACACCTGCTGATAAGGCTTCCAATAATGTAATTATAGTGTGACGAATACACTATATTAATATTCAAACTGAAGAACTGAACAGCACTAATGCTTATGTACTGACTTCTTCATCTGAGAGTGATATTGTTTCTGCACACAATCTACAAATTACAACATTTAGAATCAGTATTGAGCCGAAACAAGACAAAGTACCTACTATGTATTGGTTGCCTAAAATGCATAAAACACCGTACAAAGCAAGATTTATCGCTAACTCTAGTTCTTGCACTACTACTAAATTATCCGTGCTCTTAACATCTTGTCTTACAGCTATAAAAGAACATGTAAGTAGGTATTGTGATAAGGTTTTTGAAACTTCTGGCAAAAATTTATTTTGGTCTATAAAAAATTCAAATGACGTTTTGAAAAAGCTTAAATCAAATAATTTCCGGGCGTTCTGTTTGTCTACTTATGATTTCTCAACATTATACACTTCGCTCCCTCATAATTTAATAAGAGACAAACTAACCAGTCTCAATGAAAAAAACGTTTGCTAGAGAAAATAAAACCTTCATCGCTTGTAATGAACATAGGGCATTTTTTACAGATGGTTCTTATGATAATTATACCTTATGGACTTGTCAAGACCTAATAGAGTCGCTAACTTTCTTACTAGATAATATTTATGTTATATTTGGTACCTCTATTTATAAACAAGTAATAGGCATCCCAATGAGTACTAATTGTGCACCCCTTGTTGCTGATCTGTTTTTATACTGTTATGAAAGAGACTTTATGTTATCTCTTTCTACTGAACATCAAGATGATATAATTACAGCTTTTAACAACACCTCGAGGTACCTTGATGATTTATTAAATATAGACAATAACCATTTTCCATTACTGGTTAATAAGATTTATCCTAAAGAACTACAACTTAATAAAGCGAACACTTCAGAAAAGCAAGCAAACTTTCTCGATCTAAATCTGTCCATTAAAAATCGTTATGTCACTACTAACATTTATGATAAAAGAGATGATTTTAATTTTAATATAGTAAATTTCCGTTTTTAGACGGCGATGTTCCCCGTGCAACATCTTATGAGGTTTATATCTCACAGCTTGTTCGCTTTTCAAGAGCTTGCAACAATGTTAATGATTTCAATGAACGTAATCTTTGCATTACAGAAAAACTTTTAAAACAAGGTTATCGTATCACAAATTAAGGAAAACATTTTGCAAGTTTTATCGCCGATACCCAGATTTAATTCATAAATATAAATGCAGTTTAAAATCACGTTTGCAACAAGGTATTTCACAGCCAGTTTTTTATGGAGATTTAATTTATAAACTTAAAAAGATAAAAAGCAGTGTTAATTTCTGATCATTTTATTAAACATGCTCTCTCCCCCTCTCTTCTTCTTGACTGTGTGGGGAGGCTGTTTTTTCTGAATGTGGCGATTCCTGATATGCATATTTCAACTGTTTTTAAACTGAATTTATAGCTCAATATCTGCTATTTTTGTTTGTAGAATAAAACCAGGAAGGAGGTACAGAGGTTCAAGAGCTTTTCAAGTGTTCATGCTTACTATTTACTAGTGTAAGCCTTACACAAGTACACTAGAAACAAGAGGGCCATGATGGCCCTATATCGCTCACCTGAGTAGAAAAGTACTCTCAGCTTGTGGTTTCAGACAAGAAGATTTTTAAAGTTTTGCCTATTCAAGTCTATGTAAAATGAAGTGACCCCTGGGGCGGGTCAATTTTGACCCCAGGAAAATAATTTGAACAATCTTTGTAAAGTTCCAATAGAGGATGCTAAATGCCAAATATCTAAGCTCTAGGCCTTGTGGTTTTAGACAAGAAGATTTTTAAAGTTTTCCCTATACAAGTCTTTATAAAATGAAGTGACCCCTGGGGCGGGGCCAATTTTGACCCCAGGGAAATCATTTGAACAATCTTTGTAGAGTTCCACTAGAGAGTGCTAAATGCCAAATATCTAAGCTCTAGGCCGTGGTTTCAGACAAAACGATTTTTAAAGTTTTCCTATATAAGTCTATGCAAAATGAAGTGACCCCTGGGGTTGGGCCAATTTTGACCCCAGGGAAATAATTTGAACAATCTTTGTAGAGTTCTACTAGAGAATGCTAAATGCCAAATATCTAAGCCGTAGGCCTTGTGGTTTCAGACAAGAAGATTTTTAAAGTTTTTCCTTTACAAGTCTTTATAAAATGAAGTGACCCCTGGGGCGGGGCCAATTTAGACCCCTGGGAAATAATTTGAACAATCTTTGTAGAGTTCCACTAGAGGATGCTAAATGCAAAATATCTAAGCTCTAGGCCTTGTGGTTTCAGACAAGAATATTTTTAAAGTTTTTCCTATATAAGTCTATGTAAAATGAAGTGACCCCTGGGGCGGGACCAATTTTGACCCCAGGGAAATAATTTGAACAATCTTTGTAGAGTTCAACTAGAGGATGCTAAATGCCAAATATCTAAGCTCTAGGCCTTGTGGTTTCAGACAAGAAGATTTATAAAGTTTTTCCTACATAAGTCTATGCAAAATGAAGTGACCCCTGGGGCGGGGCCAATTTTGACAACAGGGGAATAATTTGAACAATCTTTGTAGAGTTCCACTAGAGGATGCTAAATGCAAAATATCTAAGCTCTAGGCCTTGTGGTTTCAGACAAGAATATTTTTAAAGATTTTCCTATATAAGTCTATGTAAAATGAAGTGACCCATGGGGCGGGGCCAATTTCGACCCCAGGGAAATAATTTGAACAATCTTTGTAGAGTTCCACTAGAGGGTGCAAAATTCCAAATATCTAAGCTCTAGGACTTGTGGTTTCAGACAAGAAGATTTTTAATTTTTTTCCTTTCGGTTGCCATGGCAACCAGAGTTCTGCATGGAATTGATTTCTTTGAACAATTTTGGAAGAGCTTCATGCAAGGAACATCCATGGCAAGTTTCGTCAAAATTGGCCAAGCCGTTTCAGAGAAGAAGTCGTTTGAAGAAAAAGTTGACGACGGACGGACGACGGACGACGGACATCAGGCGATCACAAAAGCTCACCATGAGCACTTCGTGCTCAGGTGAGCTAAAAACAGCAAAAAGACTATCTATAGAAAGAGACAGTATATTATATTTTTAAAAAAATCTTATATCATCCAATCTTTGTACAATTATTACTTTTGCATATGAACAATTATGTATTATTGAAAGAATAGAGGTCTAATTTACGAATCTTGATCTTATTGTTGATTGCACGATGATTTAAACGTTTTATATACTTAATAAAATTGTCTTATAAAAATAGTAAACTTTTTTTATATATATACATATCAATGATAATATTATGCAGTCAAAATCATCTTTTCCGCGGCCCCAATGTTCAAATCGTTCCTACGCGCCTGTGTTGTTGTGTTTTTCATCGCAAACAAAATTATTTATAGGCAGCGGTAGTTCAGTGGTATTGTGCTCGCTTCGGGATCAAGAGGTGCCGGGTTCAACCCCCAATCCGGCCGCCAGTTTCCTTAAGCAAGAAAATAAGCCTTCATTTCTTCTCTTGACACAGTGTTAAATGGGTCCTTGTGAGGAATATAAGCCAATAGTTCGTGGCTTCTTTCGGCGGCGACTGTTAACTTACGATTTTTATTCAGTGATTAGAGGGTAAATGTGAAAATCATGTGAATATGTTCCGCAAGATAACAGATTATAGCCCCTACACCTTTACACCTTCACCTTTATAGTTAATGTGTAATGTCAATATTTTTCTAATAAAAAAATACATACAAAAAGTGACAAATGAGCTTTGGGTGTGTGTACACTACCTGTGTAATTGAGACAAAAACAGATGCCTGATTAATATTTTCTTCAATTTTACAAACATAATCGCTGGTGATAAATTCTCCGTTGTTAAACGAACAGAAAAAGATTAAAGCAGACACAGAATGCCATTCCTTTTTAAATAACTCAGACACATGTTGCTGTTTGAAAAATAAAAATTGGTTACGGATAATTTAAATTTATTGCGATCAAAAAATAATCTCCATTTTAATAAGTGTTTAACATCAGTAGAATACCTTGACGGTATGCAATATCATTGATAATCTCGAATTGCTGATAATACTCTTTAAAAAGCTTCAAATAATGATAATGTATCAGTATATGTTAAAAAAGCGTCAGTTGTTCAACTCACATAACAACAAACAGAGGTATTGTAAAGAGAATTAAAATAAAATAAAAATAATAAAATAGGAGAACAGGTAAAAAATTTTTTAGTAGATAACTTTGACTTATTCTTTCGACAAATGAAAATGTTTCCAACTTCTTTAATGCAGATATTGTTTTTATTGTCCGAATTTATTTTGTATATCGTGTTTTATCATTTTGTAAATTTTGTGTTATACATGTACAATGACGTTGGATGATTGTAGAATCACTGTTGTTTTATATCGTAAAAAAAACGTAGATACATGAAATGTAAGGTTGAAAAAAAATCCGAAAAAAATGACAAGTGGGCTGGTGACTATTTCAAAATTATATAACTGGCATCCATAGCATAACATTAAATTAGCTTCAACTGATAAAAAGCCGTCAACTTTAGTTTTCAGTCAGTATTTCAGTAGTTCAATAGAGGCCACTTATTATTACTATTGAGTAGCGCTCCACCCGAGGCTAGGCGGCTTGGACAGAAATATACATTTCTTTTACTTCCCATGAACAGGCCAAATTAAGCCGAGCCTGCAATATTTTGGTAGTTTTTGAATACAGTGGTTTTGAAGTTCCTTTTTCATTTATTTAGATAACACTAGTGTTGGTTGTGTCGTGTGACAACTGTAAAATGTCTCTTCGTTCATTCAGTGTTCTTATTAATTACCTCTAAAAAAGATCCTGAATGTTATCAAATTGGTAAAGTGATTGGAGTTTTGGCAATTATGTCTTTATTTAATTCCGTCCTTTAATCGATCTCTTCGGTCTGATTTGTAAAAATGTTACCTAGTATTTATTAAGTGATATGCAGATTTATATTCTCAGATCCCCTGTCAAAATTCTATTTTTTTAAGTTCCACACATTGTTTTCTCGTTAAGGGCAAACCCATTATTTTATGTGGGACTATACGCCGCTGAACATGTAATGGTTTTAATCTGAAAATTTCACATTGAAGGTTCCATGTTCACCGCCTTATGCATACCATCATTTGGGATGGATCAAAATTGTGCTGTTTATTGGTGAAAATATTAAGTTGCGCTCAACCCGGGGCTATGCGGCGTGGGCAGTAATATGCATTTCCATCACTGCCCATGAACAGACTTAATCAAACCGAGCCTGTAATATTTTCATATTTGTCGTGTTCGGTGGCTTTCATAGTTCACTTTACATCTATTTTAAACTTATGTGTGAAATAAACTATTTTAAACAGTTAAGGAAGGACAACCTAGACAAGAGTAATGTCTGTAACTCCGACTACTATTGTGGTTACTGCGCAGCCACAGATATCACCTGGACAACAGTTGATTCTTGGGCCTGTCCAAGGTCACAGAGACTGGTCGTCGGGTCTGTTTTCCTGCTTCGATGATATGTCATCGTGTAAGTAACGAATGCTTTTATATTAAGACAAATTATACAAACATATAATGTTTCAAGTGCTGAAAAGAATAGATTAATGTTTGAGCATTTTTTTTCTGAAAATTTTGGTTTCACAATTATTATATAATAAATTGTTTTTAAATTCTTATTTGTAAACATATTAAGGCACCTTTGTATCGCAGATGTAAAATTTGGAAAACAAAATGTGGAAAATGTGTTTTAATAACGAATTATTGTTTCTTCACAAAACGTGTGATATTTTCATCAAATTTAAAGAAATATTTATTTATAATTAATCTTGTACTTGAAAACCTGATTAGCTGAACACACTATTTAATATTTTCATTTTGATAAGTACACATTACACATAGAAATAACTTCAGGTTTGGTCACGTGGTGTTGTTGGTTTGCTGCGGTTACAAGTATAGCAACACGGACGGGTGAATGCTATTGTATGCCTTGCTGTGTACCAGGTGCTCTTATTGCGCTTAGAGCTAGGATCAGAACTCTTGGTGGTATTCAGGTATAGTAAACTTATTTAAACATTAGTTAATATTTGTCACTGGCCGAACTGGGCGGTCATCAGTTCGTTTTTAATAAATAATTGCACATTCCGTTTCATATGGCATGTTTGCAATGAAGTTCTTGTTTAAAATGAACATGTTCTATGGGTTCTATGTGTTGGGTTTAGGTCAATAATCCTGATCAGGCCAGACGAATGTGTCTAATGAAGACGGGCTTGTGTGTTTTTTTAGCCGCCACATTAAAATAAGCGTGATGTAGCAAAGAATGTATATATGCTCTGGGAGGCGATGAAGAGCATCCGCATGTACCGATAACACATTAGATGTTCTTGTGATGTATTTCTGACCCGAGTCCCTATTTTGACAGATAAATTATGTTAATATATTTATATTACTCTGTAGATTTTTAAAAACGATATGTCCAAGATGAATTTATATAGATTCAATTTCATGGTACTAAACGACTTGTAATTCGCTCCTTGTTAAACACATTGAAAGCCCCGATGGAAAAGTTCCCATAACCTTACGGCCCACATCTTCAAGAAGACATGATAACAAGTGATAAAATACCAATTTATCTTTTTCATATAGAGCTTTACTTTACTCAATTTTTTTATCTGATCAATTGATTATTAATAATCAGTCATCTAAACCACTCTTCGACAACGCAAATATATAGTCCATGGTAGGCGCTGGAAAATAAAACACGCTCTCATTTTTCACTATATTTGGACATTCGCGATAAGGTATATTATCTACATTGTCAGAACATTAAACATTTCTCAAATTCCAAAACATCTTATTGTAGACAATAATGTGACAATATGTGTGCGTTTAAGAATGTGGTACTATACTGAGTGCACTTCCAGAACACCTGCTTAATGAAGTACTAGTAAATACATTTAAAACAGCAAACATATTGTTTTTGTTTAAAAAAACTTCACAACAAATCACATGGTTATTGTGATTGTTTTCTTTATTATCGTGCATAAGACAACTGTTTTCGTGTTCTTACAACTGTCTACATAATCTGATTTTACAAACACGTCCTGGCAAGTAATTTATTTCATTTGTTTGACCCAGAATGATTAATAACACACTAGATCATTTATCAAACGTTTTCCTAATATTTACTTAAGATACAAAGAGATAAATATGTCTCTTCATAGCTTGATTTTGAGAAATCAGCATGTCTTGTTATCATTAGGGATTTTAAAAATAGAAAATGCATCTTTGATAGCCATCGAACACGAAAAATTAACTATTGTTGGCTCTGTTTCATACAATCTATTTATGAGCTGTCCGCGGAACGCACAATGCTGCCCACACAGCCTATCCCAGGTTGAGCGCAATTAATTTTCAGTGATTTACACATAAACTTATATATAAAATGATAGTGCCTCTAGCTGGGAGCGAACCCACACCGCCACGGCGACAGCGCATAGAATATAAAACGTGCTATACGGCCTTCAAAGGTCTAATTGAAGGCTGCTGAGCACCACAATTGTGATAAAACTGAACCCGGTGTCAGACGGCGTGGACAGTAATATACATTTACAATACTACTCTTAGAGACACTATCATTTGAAACTCATAGTAGCGCTATTTGTGCAGTGTGGCGGCCGTAAAAAGTCTCCCCGTACATTTAGTCAGAACTGTTATCAGTAAATTAACCCGTTACCGATGTCATGCAGTGATTGTTACGTATATCAGGGCTATCCGATCAACGTTTTTGGCGTTGTCCCGGTTAGCTCAGTTGGTTGCGTCGCAGGAATTGCATGGCTAGGCGCTGTCGCCGTGACGGTGCGGGTTCGCTCCCAGCTAGAGACACTATCATTTTTAACAGTCTCCATTAAACCTAGCCTGGGCCCAAGATCATAAAACTAAGTTTTGAGATCAGACTCAAATCTCAATGATCTGATTGGCTGAAATGGCGACTGGTCGCCATTTCAGCCAATCAGATTTTTGAGATTTGAGACTGATCTCCAGATTTTGTTTTATGATCTTGGGCCCAGCTATTTTGATATTTGTCGTGATCGGTGGCTTTAAAATTTTCTTTTTATTTCATCTATGCGTAATGTGATCAGTATTATACTCAGATGTCAGAAATATGATTTTTTTTAAACACACAAGCAAGAAGTAATGGTCGGGTCCTGGAGTAAAATTCAACCATCACCACGATTATATCATAATGTCTAAGAATAGTTTAGAAAATTAGAAATGTAATCATTAGTACTACTTTTAATCACTCATATAATGGTTATGTTTTTGAGCTTGTTCCGAATAGTGTGCTCGGATTGGTGTGGTTAGGCAATTTCACTGTAGTGGTTATATTTCCGGTCTGAGCCTTTTTCATTTTTTTTTAAACAATCTAACGCAAGCCTGGTGATAAACCCATCTATTATGCTTATCTCTTTGGTTGCGCGACGATGGCAGGGGTTTAAAAATATGAAAATTATGGAGGAAATAATGTTAGAGAACCTAAAAGCTCGATCTGTTATTCATGTCATCATGTTCTTCCTGATTTAACTCCGGTGCTCTATCTCGGTTAGGTTATTGAGTACCCGCCGTTTTACTTCACATTGCTATAATCTTTTTTTTCGGCGTTATTTGGCGTTAGCTGTCTAAGCTCACTTTTGACCTAGTTTTTCGACCAATGAAATGTTGTAAACAATACTCGTATTCTCTTATTATGCAGAGGGAAAATGAAATAAACTATTTCGATTTGTAGCTATTTACACCAGAGAGTCATCTAGCAGGGTGGAGGGGTATCTAGTGGGATTTTTATTATTATGCAGCGGAAAAATCAAATAGATTATTTCGATTGGTTGTTAGTGGGTGTTGTATTGGAGGAAAATCATATTTACGATTTAAGTAACCAGTTAAGTCAATATTGAAGGTTTAAATACAATATTATATGGAATATTCTTGGGTGTCAGGTAAACACTTGCATACAATACACAGTGTAAAACGAAAGAGAAGTGTAGATATTCCTAGTTCTTACTGGTTCCTTTCTAGTTCCTTTGATACTGATTGTTAATTTCAATACGAAATACAAGTTTATTGTAGTGTAGTGGCTTACAGTCTCGCATCTCAAGCGGAGGCCCCGGGTTCAATACTCAGGTCGGACACTTTTTTTAAACTTAATATACGTAAAAGTTGGTAGATTTCGCTCTTGTAACAGGCTGTTTTTATTTATATTTATTTAATTTCAATGACATTTATTCATATTGAATTCTCACTCTACACGAGGTATTTTATTGAAACTGAATATTTTGCTTCAGTATCTTTAATCGACTTGTTATCACTGTATGAAATTGTTGCAACAGCTTCAACATTTTCTTTGAAAGACACTTTCAATAAATTTATGAGTTGTCATGATTCGGTCGCTTAATCTCTAAGTCATACTAAGAAGGCAGGGAGGGTTCGTCGACAGCTGTAACAAATAAAATAAAATAACTAAACTGTGTCTGCTTTACCTCTCTGTATTTCTTTCTTTCTTATATACATGTATATATAAATCTTTTCCATCAACGCCGTTTATCTTTTTTAAAGATATTTCTTGTTATGTTTTATATATGTTTACTTTTGCATGCATCATTCTCAAGTTTAGTTCATCAATACAACTTCTAGATTTCTACTTGTTTGTTCATTTGAGAACCTGTTGAGGAAAGTGAGAAGTTGGTGCACCCCAGAACCTGGTTTCAACCCGCAGTGGAAAATTCTTTTGCCACTGACCGTTCCTCTTATTTTTTGTTAATTGTTTGCAGTGACTGTTTTGCAATTGGTCATTTTATAAACAATCATCTTTCTTCCTCTCTTCTTCTTAGCGGTGTAAGGAGGATGTGTCTTTTAAAAGCGGCGTTTCCTGATATGCATATTTCACCTTTTTAAATTAGGTTTCATGTATCAATCAGTGCTCATATTTCTAATAAGACGAATATTCTTAAATAATAAATTAAATTAAATACAGTCGAATTGCGATAACTCGAAGTCCCAAGGGACAGACGATTAACTTCGAGTTATCGCGAACTTCGAGTTATCGCGACTTTGACTTTTCCAGAATAACAGGCGAGTATTTAGAAAGTAACGACGTGCAATTATTGCGACACCATACGGTACGTACGTAACAAATGTTTGTCGTAAAGTTTGCCAAATAAAACAAGATAATTATGTTTTAAATTCTTTTATTACTCATTTATTTTCATGATTATATACAAAAAGATCGACGAAGAAACAACATTTTAACAAATTTTAACAAATATCATTGTACCAACACAAGACATACATGTATACAGCGCATCATCATTCAAATACACACAATAGCGTTACGACCTACATGCAGATGTATTCACAATAAATTATGAATAAAAAACACCAGTTCACATTTATTTAAGAGCAACAACAGATCATTACATGCTACAATAGAAATAGAAAGATAAGTTGTTTTCCGATCCAGGTATCCTCCCAGTTTCCCGGGCCCTTCGCTGGATTACTCGGAAAAATGTATTAATAATTTTATTATTTTCGTTATGCCGTTTGCGAACTGTCGTTTGCTGATTAATACAAGCTGTAGAATACAGAATTCAGAAAATTAAATGACGTTTTAAAGAAAGAAAAATTAACAACTCCAAATGTTTGCTTGACACTAATTTGAAACAAATCACTCCTATTGTTTGCTTCACACTCATATCTTTACAATGACGTGCCACTAACAACTCTTGTTGACAAGTTGGCAATAAACAATAGACTTCGAACAACCCCGCGGGAGGTGTGAAAACCGTGTCAATAAATGTAGTTCGAGTTATCGCGATTAAATTGTTCTTAATTCCTATTCAAGGGACTTATTAATATGTTCGAGATATCGCGAATTTCGAATTATCGCGTTTCGAGTTATCGCAACTTTTTTTAGTTGAATATATAAGGAAAATTGACGGGACCGGCGGCTGACTTCGAGTTAAACCGTCATTTCGATTTATCGGGTTTCGAGTTATCGCGATTCCACTGTAATAACAATCAAGTTGTTGTCTATTTTCAGGGATCAGTCTTTAACGACTGTCTGGTAGTTAACTGCTGCGAGCCATGTGCGGTTTGTCAGATGCAACGGGAACTTAACGCCATGGGACTTTGAGAAAATTTAATAGCATTATTCATGCAAAAATGTAAAGTTTTTAATAGTTTAGTGATTATGTACGTTATATTTTTATTAATAATGCTGCTACATGTTGTGGAGTTGAGGGATGGCCATATAAATCTGGCATAAGCGCACAAAAGTATTGAACATACTGCTGAAAATAAAATCAGCGATGACGGTTTTGTTGATATAAATATTGGAATGTTAGAGCTAGAGGAAGTTATTTCAGATGAAAACTGATGACGGGAACAATGGTTATTATATTGATCTAATATATTTCCTGCTTCTATATTTTTGTTTTTGGCGTTCTCTGTGATACACATTATAAATATATTATCAGATTCTCCATTGAAATTCTGTAATATTCAAATATTCAGATCCGCCAATTACCCTTACGCTCCTATAAACTTTACTATATTTATCTGTTATATTTTATACTATAGTTTTGAGGACCATTTTACGCTGAATATGGTATTGGATTTATCTGAAAACCGCATGGAAGGTTTCAAGTTCATCGTTATATGCACACCGTCGTTTGAGATGGACTGAAACTGAACTGTTATCTGTAAATATTGAAAAAGAGTCATATCATAACAGGAATGGTCACATCCGAATGACACGGCAGCTAAACTGCCTAAGGAGCTGAGGGAAAATAGCAGAAGATATATAAAACGGTCAGTTTCATATAAGACACCAGAAACAATTAAAGAAAATGAGAACAAGAGCGTTTTTGATACTGGGCATCATTTATGCATTCCTGACTCTTCCCCCTACAGGTCCTCCATTGTATAAACAAGCACAAAATGTCTCGGTCAACTAACACCAACCGACCTACCAACTGACAATGTTACATGCAAAAGTACATAAACATAAAATAATATAATAAATATAATATAATATAATAATTATTTTATAATAATTATTATTAAAACAATTTTGTGGAAACCGAAAAATAAAATTCAATTTCCTAAGTTACAGACTTCTGAATAAAACAGTAAAAACTTTTCCTCAAGAAATTTACTTCATTTTCAAAACAAAAGAATTTCACCTTTTCGGAAGTCAATGAAATTTGACATGGTGATTTTCAAAACTATCCATTGAGCCTTTTGCGGTGACAAATTTATCATTGAACTAAACCAATACATCATCTGAAAATCACACCTGCGATGGTAAGGGATATGATTCTCATTTAAAGCAACAACGCAATGTTAAAATTGTTCGGAATTCAAGGCACACATTTCATTTTATGTGTCACCTTAATAGACATTATGCAAGAGAAAATACTGTTACAAATTGAATATGTTGATAGTTACTGTTGTTTCTTCATAAATGTTTCGAAACTGCGAAGATCAACTGCGATTTTCCCATAAATGCGATTGGTAAAAGTTGTCGCCCTTAGGCATACTGTTGAGCATGGGTGCAAAAGATTTACAGATTGCAGGTAGGTACCAGTAAACACTAAGCCTCGAATACTTAAATAAAAAAAAATAAAAAATGAAAGAATAAATTGGAGAACAACAGTCTGGTTTATTCTAAGAAGACAAGGAATGTATGAAGCTACATAAACAAGAATAAGTTAAACTCTCTCAGGTTAACTTTTCGAGTATTTCGAGCACATGAAAATACTCCTTATCAAATCACAAATCAAATTACTAAAGGTTATCTATTAAATAAATGTACCGAATTTCGCATTTACGATTTTCAAGCAAAGTTTCGTCACAGCAACATCATTTTGTAACGTTGTTTTATTCTATGAATGGACTCATCCTTCATTCATTACTAAATCGATAATGACAAAACAGTTAAAATTCATATTTAAAGCGAACCAAATACAATGATATCATTTTATGATTCCGTTAAACTCTTAATTTTGTCCTTTCACTGTGTTGCTCATTGTATTTATAATTTATTTTGTTAAATTTAAAATATAATATCACCTTATCTAGAAACAATTTTCAATATTTTAGTTTTGAATTAGGGACATTACGGACCACGACCATTACGGACCAGACATAACGGACCAGATTTTAGGACATAACGGACCAGATTTATAGACATTACGGACCATCTAAAAGACATAACGGACCATATTAAATAATTATGGGACGATCTAGTATGAAATATAAATTATATATCTATTTAAAACTTAATTGCCAATTTAAGCCTGTCGGTAGTTATTTCTTCGCTAATGGCGAATTTAATGGTCATAATTACAACTGGTTATTATACGCCCGTTTCAAAAACGGGACGTATTATGGGAACACCTGCGGTGGGCGGGCGGGCGGCGTCCACATGGTTTTCGCTCTCTAAGTCAAAGAGTTTTCATCCGATCTTTATCAAACTTGGTGAATATGTTGGTGGGCATAATATCTCGACCAAGTTCTATAACCAGCCAAATCCCCCAGGCACTCCTGAATTATGTCCCTTGAATTGTCCAAAATTACTGTTTCCGCTCTCTAAGTCAAAGAGTTTTCATCCGATCTTTATCAAACTTGGTGAATATGTTGGTGGGCATAATATCTCGACCAAGTTCTATAACCAGCCGAATACCCCCAGGCACTCCTGAATTATGACCCGTGAATTGTCCAAAATTACTGTTTCCGCTCTCCAAGTCAAAGAGTTTTCATCCGATATTTATCAAACTTGGTGGATATGTTGGTGGGCATAATATCTCGACCAAGTTCTATAACCAGCCAAATCCCCCAGGCACTCCTGAATTATGGCCCTTGAATTGTCCAAAATTACTGTTTCCGCTCTCTAAGTCAAAGAGTTTTCATTCGGTCTTTATCAAACTTGGTGAATATGTTGGTGGGCATAATATCTCGACCAAGTTATATAACCAGCCAAATCCCTCCAGGCCCATGAAATGTCTAAAATTACCGTTTCCGCTCTCTAAGTCAAAGAGTTTTCATCCGGTCTTTATCAAACTTGGTGAATATGTTAGTGGACATAATATCTCGATCAAGTTCTATCACCAGCCTAATCCCCCATGCACACCTGAATTATGGCTCTTGAATTGTCCAAAATAAGGGTTTACGCTCTCTTAGTCAAAGAGTTTTCATCCGGTCTTTATCAAACTTGGTGAATATGTTAGTGGACATAATATCTCGACCAAGTTCTATCACCAGCCAAAGCCCCCATGCACTCCTGAATTATGGCTCTTGAATTGTCCAAAATAAGGGTTTACGCAAAAGAAAATGAAAGAATCTCTTCGATTTCCTCAAAAACTGCTAACTGCTATTAGTGTTTGTAACGCTTTTCCAATCTTTTACTGCACTCAGAACGCTATTGTTCCACCTGTTTTGATTGGGCAATGGCTGAGCGAGCAACCAATGAACCCCCCCCCCGAGCTACATGTATCCATGGTAACTAATTGTCAGTGAAATGTTTCAATACAGAACACTTGATCAGGCAGATTTTAAAGGCAACTAAAAAAAGCGGCAGGGCTGGGGGGCTGCAGCCCCTCAGCCATAGGGCTGCGTCCGGGTCTGATTTGAACAAAAATGCGCATTTGGGTTGCTAACACTTTTGGGAATTCCACAGGGGTGAGCTATTGTTCCTTGCCTTGTTGAATTTCACGGGAATTTTTCACAGTTATTTGAGAGAAAATTGACAGATGTGCTATCAAGATTAGCAAATTATAACAAGCGTATTCGCCAAAAACGATGTGTGGTAAGTTATACTGGCGTAAATGTATTACAAAATATGTTTCATAAATTGATCGTGATATAAAAAGGTGAAATATGCATATCAGGAATCGCCACATTCAGAAAAAACAGCCTCCCCACACAGTCAAGAAGAAGAGAGGGGGAGAGAGCATGGTTAATAAAATGATCAGTTTCAAAAAAGACACCACTAACAATAAACAAAAACGAGAACCCGAGGGGTTACCGCCTTGGAACGGTCAGTGGCAAATCAAATTGCCACTGGGGGTTTAAACCAGGTTCTAGGGTGCACCAACCTCACACGTGCCCCAACAGGTTCTCATATCACAAAACAAGTACAAGTTGTCTTGGTGAAAAGACTCCAACCCACTTATCGGCTTAACAATGTTGCATGCAAAAGCACACAAACATATAAAACATAAGAAGCTAAGAGCATTGCAAAGCCGAATGGGGCGGGTACTCAATGATCTTACCGAGACCAGAGCTCCTGGAGTAAAATCAGCAAGAACACGATGACAGGGATAAACGAAACAAATCGAGCTTCTAGGTTCTTTTAAGAAAAGATTAACCTTCATAAACTCTTAAACCCCTGCCATTGTCGTGCAACCAAAGAGGTAAGCATAATGATCAACTGTAGAAGGGTTAATCACCAGGCTCGATACATAAAAATCAATTTAAACAAAATTAATCTTCATTTGAGAAAAGTCTTTCGTTACATGAATCTTTAAATGATCCGTTATGTTTTCATAATTCATATTTTATATTAATCTGAAGATGGTCTGTGCTGTCTACAATTCTGTACATTATTTTTAGATGTACACTTTATATTTTTTATCAATCTAAAGATGGTCCGTGATATGTATATATCTGGTCCGTAATGTCTAATAGATGGTCCGTTATGTCTTTTAGATGGTCCGTTATGTCTATAAATCTGGTCCGTTATGTCTTTTTTGGTGGTCCGTCATGTCCTAAAAACTGGTCCGTTATGTCTGGTCCGTAATGGTCATGGTCCGTAATGTCCCGATACCTTAGTGTTTATTTAAAATGATCTTGAAATGATTTAAATTATTTATACACAGTTAAGTTTTAACAATACTAGCCAATCATCAATTTTAGGATAGCTATATATTTTTGAAATCAGACCGGTGTTTTAATTAGAGACTTCCAACAAAAACTAGATCTGTCCATGCAAACGAGACGAAAATGCTTTCGTCGAAAAATGAACATGCAACGTAGAAATGTTATTACATGTACAACGCTTGACTATCGGTGGTAAAGATGGTACTGTGCCGTCAATAAACCTTCTTTTTTCCGAGCTTATTAAAATAATTGTTGTTTTTTTCCAAATTGTTAAGTACAATGATCAATTTTATACGTCTAATTAATATGTATCATAGTTTGGCAGTTTGAAGATGAAATATATTTTAAATAAAACCTCATGTAAACCGGTTATAAGCAATTGAACGGATCTGAAGCAACATATAGCAAACCGGTCAGTGCCAATGTTTGATTTAACACATGCGATATAGACGTTTCATTGTCACAAATTCTAAATGGTAGCTATCTTAAATTCAAAACTGAACAATGGTGTTCCATCTAAAATTCAACGTTTGCTTTGAACAGAATCAACTTGTGTATGTGTACTTTAGAGAAAATAATTATATTTGACATTGAATAGTCTTTTGATGGTAATTTGAACATGAACTTTATTTGTTGATTTTTCATCTATTTGCATCAATATATAAAAACCAATATATTCAAATGATTTATTTAGTTGATTTTCGCGATAAGGCAAACTCTCTTTTATGGTAGTATGGTTTAGATCAGTGATTAAAACACAATATATTTGAAAATGAACGTTTTATTGAAAAGAATCGTGTACAGTAAGGCAGTGCTATATGATAATTTTAGGTTTAGGTATCATGTAAATTGTTACACAATTTTTAACATCTTATACAAGTTATTTTGTTTTCGTTTACATAAAAAAAATAAAGAAAGTAAAAAATTCCTGCATTAATTCAGTGTTCATCTGTAAGTAAAGTGAAAAATATTTCTTAAAATTCCATAATTGATAAACGTTGAAAATGTCACAAACTATTGTTTTGCAGCGCGTTTTATCAATTGCTGTAGCTCAATAGATAAATTTTAGCGTTAAACTAAAACTTGGTTTGGTGAGCATGGTGTTACAGATACCTTGCGAAGTACGGCATGCAAATCTTGGAAGATAGATGCAGAACAATTCACATACCGGATTCCATGGACCTAGTGCTGATAAATATGGTGCATGCACCAATTTAAAATAAGGCCAAAGACGTGACTCTACAAGTAGAGAAACATGAATAAAGTTAAACAATTGCTGGTTCTTCTACTTCGGCTTATTAATGATCACTCAGTTATGTACATACAGTTGCACGTTATACCCCGAGCCGTTGATCCGAAGGATAAGCGAAATTAAATACTTATCATATTTTTTAGAACAATCATATTCATTACGATGATTACGGAACTTTCCAGGAGATATTTTCATATCACATATCATACAATTACACTAAAGCCTTAGTGTGCATCACCCCAGCCACATTTTTTCCACAGGAAACGATGGGTTTTCCCTGAAGATCTCGCAAGACAAGAACAATCAACTAAAAATTACCCCAAACGATACTAGCTGTGATATTAATATCAGACTGAGATATTTCAATAAGTTGAGTATTAGAAGCAAAAAGAAAGAAAGAAAAATAAGCAGAAAATGGCAACTAATGACATATTGAAGATGGCTGCTTAAGGCAGGTGACTGTAGAATGGAGGTGGTTGTAAAGGATGGTTCAACTGTATACCATTTAATCTTTTAAGGTCGTTAATAATAACGCATCAAACGACATTGACACAAACGATGCATTACTGCACCATTTCTCAAGTACATCAAAATAAACATTTAATGCTTAGTTCACATAGAGCAGCTCGGTTTCATCGGGAAGAAATGTCATGCTGGGCGAAACTCGGTATCGGCACAGGTAAACAGTGAAAGTTTCAATTCATCATAAACAACGGTTAGCATATGACTAACATTTCATGAAATTTTCTTTTGATGAGTTGCGAATAATTATCAGATTAATGAAAGGGATAGTCTTTACGAAAAAAAAATTTTCGTAACTTAATTTAAAACGATTTTGCGGGAAATCTTAGAATAGATTTACTTTCAAGCCAATCCGCAAAAAGAAAATATTACATTAAAAAGCCTGGACCTATTACAGAAGAAAATCTTTCATAGATAACATTATAATCCGTAGTCTTTAGAGCCATGTAAAGCAACTACGCAATATGCTTGAAATTTGGAGAAAAAAATGCAATTTCTGTTAAATTAATTTTGCTATCAGTCGCAAACGAAGACGCAGTTTACAATTATATAATGGAAAATATCAATTTCAGTTTCATTATCAGATACAATGTATTTATGCAAAATATAAGTAGAATGTTAATCATCATTTACAATATTATAAAAATGTTTTAGAGAAACAATCTTATCATCTGTGCAAGAAGTCTACATCTGTCTGCTTTGTATTACATTCCTCGAAAATCCTATTAAACGCCTGCTTATATGTATACAGTTATAACGAAGAGAAATACCAATTAAAAAAAATATGTGATTGTATTTCTTAACTGATTATCTTGGATCTTAATGTGGCATGGATCAAATACTTTTTTCCTTATGACATTAGCATCAGATTTTCGAATAGGGTATTTGCAATATTTAAATCAAAAAAAGAAAACAAATATATTTTGTAAAAGGAAGTTTTATAACATAACAAAAGCACAGCTTGTCATTTTGAAATCTCATGGAGTGTTTTATTTCATTCAATGCATCATCCTAATATCAATTCAATACTCGAGTCAGCTAAATTATATGTGCATGATGCAAGAAGGAAAGAAAACGGGAGGAAACCGATTCCGTATTTAAGCTTATTGAAAAGGTTGAACAAGATCAAGGACAAATATTTAATAATTTTTGAGCTAAATAATGTTGAATAGTTGCATATCAATTGAATGTTTTCATGAAACACGCGGGATGTTTGAAAAGTGCGCAGTTTTTCATTATAAACGCTCGATGTATTCCCAATAGTATGATTTGAATATTTTTGTTTATGGATTTATTTTGAGAAACGGTGCGTTGGTATACTAAAACAGTTCTGATGAACATATAAACTGCAATTTTAATATCAAATTTCTCCTCACGTTTCTCAATTTTTTTAATTTAAATGTAGAAAGTCGATAGTTGCCAGATCTGGTGATTCGGAAATAACTGTTTCAACATGCTAGTGTGATGTGCTTAAGAGCATTGTTATCAAACAGTCTATTGTATTTAAAACTTGTGACTGGGCAAGGTTTCTAAGTACCATATCCCGAAAGTACCTTCCAGACACGCTTCAGCCTTTTTTTAAATTGTATTTTCATTGCTATGTGATTGGAATGTGAAATAACAACATTATTTTTTTTTAATTACAAGGCTTTTGCCAAGTTTTGTACCGAACCCTTTTCACTGTTTCAAAACAGTGTACGAAGTTGTCATCACTTGTGACAACTATTTCACAAAAACTATGTCATATTTTAGGAACATATATGTTTAGCAACTGAAAAACTGTTTCAATTTGTAACTTTCCTTTTCTGGTCTTCACTACAATATAAATAGAAATATTCCTAGTATTTAAGATTTTCTTTTTAATGAAAGGAATTGATGACTACGGAATACAAAAATAAGTTTAATATCTAGAATGATTAAAGAATTAAGAATTTATTGAATTCAAAATACAAATTATCATATGTTGCGATCTTCTTCAGCCGACCTTTTTAAAATTTACTGGGTTTGCAACAGACTTCACAAACAAATTTCTTTTTTTCCTTCTACACATCCGTCATCTGAAACGTTCCCATACGTACATAAGTGTCATTTCGACACAAATCTTTATTTCTTAGAACAACCGAGCTAACGGCAAGTTTTTATGTCTGAATGCATTTCTTAAATACTTCTTCATTTCTTTAAAACTTCAATGTTCGTTTTCCAACCAGTTTTGAACAGTTTACAACGACTGCCAACGTGGAAATTATAAGAAACACGTTCATAATATTTTGTAGAAATTTGAATAAGGTGTTCACAAAGGGCAGCACAAAATTAAAGTTAAACCCAGACACAACTTTAAAATAAACTGTGAATGTTTGAACCTGTCCCTAATGTAACTATTTAAATATGTTTCTATACCAACATGTTACATTTCCAAGGGTGGTTACTGAACCTTATCAGGAAATAAACCAGAGCCGAGAAGGCGACGTCAGAAGCCGAGTAAGCTGGTAAGCTATGAGGTGGGGTTTTCTGTATAAAAGACTAGCTAAACATCTTTCTGCATTTAATGAAACATAATATATCATCAACCAGGTCATGATTAACCATCCTGACAATCATCGATATAAAAAGGTAAAAGTAATGATAATGATAAAGATTGTGTCAAGACACATGATAAACATGGGAGCAACACCGATATCCCTAGTGCATGGTAAATGTGTGTTCAATGATTTCATTGTAACGAAGATCGGATCTTATTTGTTTATTAACCACTTACAATAACTGATATACATGAATCTGTATTAAGTGCAAAAGGAAGAGAGAAAAAATATGCATATCAAAAATGGCCACATCCAGCATACACAGCCTCCCCACACAGCCAAAAAAACAGAGGAAAAGAGAGCATGGTATTACAATAATCAGTTTCAAAATGGACGCCACAAACAAATAACGAAAGTGAGAATCAGAGGGGTTACCGCCTTGGAACAAATACAAATTGCCACTGAGGGTTTAAACCAGGTAATAGGTTGCACCAGTAATACCAGTTATACACCTTTTTACAGAAACTGCATTCTGTTCATTTAATCTTAAGTGTGCTTAAATACTGCGCAAACCCTAACATATGTCTAAAATAAATATAAATGAAAAGGGAATTTATATCTATAACAATGAAACTGTCACGTATTGTTGACAATGCATTATGCAATATTCCTTGGAATTGTTTTAATTAATTATGGCCTGATAAAGTCAATGAGCAGACCAAACCAACTGAAAATCAAATACTTGTAAACTAGTATGAATACTTTTTCTTTAATAAATAAAAACAATAACATTTACGGACATTATTCTGTCCTGGATGTGAAAGAAAGCCATCTCATAGATAAGTGCTTGGTTCCTGTAGAAACAAAATCATAACGCCTAAATAGATGTCCGTTTTGGTTCAATATTCCCAGTTCAAATATTTACGAAAAACTTTACCATATCATAGCTTATTTGATAGTCATAGATAAACCTATCCAAACATTTAATAGGCTGGTAGCTAATGTAACGTGAATTGTGCCGCAAAGGTCAGAGACTACTAAATCATCTCCCACAGGCTAATTTTGTAACGTCAAGTCCATTTGTGGATTTGTTTCAATTATGTTTTGAAGGATAATTGTTGGCCTTCAATAATCTGCAAAGTGCGATCCAAAATGCAATATGTGACAGCAGTCAAACAATGTCTTCCTTAACTCATTTTTTGCAAGCAGCCATTGTATTCAGTCTAACCAGATTTACGAACAAACGAAAGTAAACTATAAGAAAAAGCCCACCTTCGATCATACCCAAAATTTCAGATAACACAGGCTCTAAATCTTCCATGTAGAATTTTTGGTCGAATTTCACACGTATAACTGTTTTTGTTTTTTTTAATTAAAATATTAAAAGTTCATATTATCTGCCTATCAGAAAAGAACAGGTTTAGAAATTAAACTCCGTGTCGTTTTATAAACACGAAAAGCAAATCAAGTTATATTTCGGAAACAAAAAGATGAAAAAAATATGTATTTAATGTATATTTACAGTTATACTAATTTGATATTGGAGCACATATTACAGGTCGGGAAACAAAATTACATATTAACTTGTAGTACCAATTATCTCTGTCTCATTTATAATAAACAGGTTATAAACTTAAAATAGACGGGTAAAACCACTTTAAATTGAAAATGTTTGAAAAAGTCTCATTGGTTAAAGTTTGTTAATTTCGACTGTGGGTTTATATTTTGACTTGTCTTCTCTTCAAATTATAATATTGGAGGAAATTAGATATCGTTGTAAGATCTTGCACAAAAGTACGCATTCAAACATACCTGCGAGGAATTTTAACAAGTACCCTTCTACATCATCACCAAATTGGACTCCAGGTATATATATATATATATATATATATATATATATATATATATATATATATATGTTTATTCTTATTATGTTCAGAATTTATTTAACCTCGAATTATTTTAATAAATGTATAACGGTTTAAGGAAAACACTTTTGAATATTAAAATAATTATTTAAATTTACTATATTTATTAGGCGAAAACGCTGTAGAACATAAACGAGAACCTTGGATTTAAATCGGCCCACCCAAATAAGACAACAAAATTCACTTTCAAAGGAAACAAAACCAAATCTTTTTTTTATTTAACGCTAAAGCATCAATGTACGAAGCGACTGCACACGTCTGAAACCTCCAAACAACTTTTAATTCTTGCTTGTACGATATTGTTATGAATTACGCATAAAGGTCATTAATAAGTGTAGACGAATTGCGAGCAAGTATGTGCATTTGGTTAATTTTATCAGATAAAACAAAGGTAACTATGTACCATGTCAAAACTTTAATTAAAACCAAAACTACACGGCCATACATCGCCTAACACAGCGCAGCGGTAACGTCGCTTCGAACGTACTGATTGGTAGAGATTTTTTTTTAATTATAATTAGCACAAATGATGATTATATGAGCAACAATATTTTCTAGAAGTTCAGTTCTGAACCGAGGAAAATTTACTATTAATAAATTAAGCGTTTAAATATGGCATATCTTATTGCCTAATAATTGTTACAACAATTAATAGAAGATAATATTATATTGAAATGATAACAAAATCTATGCAACCATCTCGAAGCGCTTAGTACGAAAAATCTAATAGCGGAGTCCAACGTTTTTTTTTTCAACAATCGGTAAAAATTTTAGTAATATTTGTTCCAAACTGGCGTCTTTTACGGACAAGTTTTATTTCAACAATGATGTTTACCAGTCTTATTCGTGTCAATGTCAATTGATCAATAAACCAAACAAATCAATGTTTAAAACGTTTTTCTTGTTTCATTATGTTACAGTACGGGTTTCCAAACATCGGCCATGGATGACTATCCTAAATATTTCTAAATTGGGTGTATTCGTTAATCGATGAAATGGACGACTTACTTGAGAAAGGTTTTTTGTTAATATTTTGTAAACAAGTGTCATTTATCGCCAAATTATGTTTAACTGGAGAAGAGAGAATGTGAAATTATTTTAAAAGTGCCTTTTGCGCTTGAGCTGCCAAGAGAGGTAAAATGGTAAATTTTATTGTAAAGCATTTTACCTCTTACACAAGTTTACAAAATTAGCTTATGAGTTAAGCGAAAGTCGGGTAAATTATATCAGGTGTAAAGAGATTTATAATTGCAAACTTAAGATTTTTACATTCCATCAGTGCTTTGCAATCAAAATTATTGCAAAGAAGCCTTGAAAACGTAAGTCGCTTAGACATTGAACATTAACAATATAATTTGCATTTAGCAAACATACAAGCTATTTAACGATTTTTTTATCATGAAGTTGTTTTCTTTAAAAATAATATGTATTCTGAGGTTAACATTAATTTCAATTAAACTATATGTAAAACAGTACTTGTCAAACTTACTTTTCATACAATAAGTGGGAAGTTATTCTGGAGTAACTGTTGGCGTGGAGTTTCTGATAATAAGTTGATTTGAGATGTATTCTTTTATACTGTGTTTCTAAACGGGATTTTATTTTCAATACTGTAGGTCAAATGACCATATTGTTATAGGCTGAGGTCGAATAAAAAAAGCAACTATAGACGTGCAGGTTCGGTTCATCTGAAACTGTTCATGTACAGTAGGAATAATAGAAATGCATATACACGGTAGACCATACTTGAATATCACGACTTTCACAATTAAACAATTCAAACATATTTGTCAATCACAACGATGAATTTTAATGACGGTAATGTGTGGTTTTCATTTTGTGTAAACTGTATGTGCCTTTTTTAAATTAATCATATAAAATAATAAAACACATGCTCTCTTTGACTTTTCACATTTTTTGCGTGTTTGAAAACTGTGCTTCCTGAATGCTGTGCTTCCTGATATGCATACTTCACTTTGGTTTTCATCAACAACATTTCGTATTTTAACAGTGCGCATATTTGATAGGCACATGATCAATCAGCATGAATTGGGACACGCGGAAATGTTTCTTCTGTGATCATTCATATATTTTTGTTGTAGAAAGAACCGGGATTATCCAGTATAGCTAACATGTGATTTTATTATATTTTATAATACTATTATTTTACCGTGCAATGCATACTAAGTCATTTAGTCTGCTCAATTTTATGACTCCAATTCATTGATTCACTGGCCTATTCATAGTTCTCACGAGACCTAAAGTTACTTCCCTTACATAAGACTATCCGTCATTTTGTATGGCAATATAATCAAGGCTTTAAGAGGGAATTATCAATTCAATTTTTATACCTGATGCAATACGAGACAAAAGTTGTGAAAGTAATTTAGTATTGTAATGCTTTTTAATGCAATAAGTGATTTATGTGCACTGACAGAGTAGTATTATATAAATATCACATCCCATTGGGGGAAACAGTACGAAATGTTAACCCGAGAGAAGTAGTGTCAACCGAGGCGTTAGCCGAGGTTGACATTACCTTCTCAAGGGTTAACATTTCGTACTGTTTCCCCCAATGGGATGTGATATTTATTTTATTACACCGAACATTTGTTTTTTTAGAGATCTTGACTATGACCAAATTTCGTTTGGGAACAAAATCAAGCGCCGGAAGTCCGAAATCAATAATGCTCAATAAGCGGCTACAAATAATGATCAAAATGCGTTTATCTCCCTTGGTCAATTACGCATGCGTAGAAGTTAATTTGTAATCGGATTTCCAAGATATTTATTTTTAGATCCACGCGAGGGTGACATGATGCTGTCGCATATGTGACAGTAGCGATTATCTCCCTGTGACGTCACATTACGCTATATAGTAAACTAATCACGTGAGGTGTAATAATCTTGTTTCTTATCATTATCTTTTTATTTTTATGATTCTCTGTCATTGCAACCATATGTTATGTTGCCCTCCAAGATGGCAGCTGCAAGCTGATAAGGGAGGCAATTACGTCTGTTGTGGGAACAATGTATTAACGGCAACTTCCCGCAGTACAACTTCTGGTGGCGCTAACCCCTCCCATAATGATTTTAAGTGAAGTTTAATTCTTTGCTATTCTTAGATCACTTCTAAACCGCCAAACATTTAACTTAGATATTCCGGGCTTGAATTACTTGGACAGACCTTATTCACTTATTGGGATGAAAACATTTAACAGAGGACGTAAAAAAGAAGAACTCTGATGTGCCTATTTCAATATGAAATAATATAAGTTTTCCAACTTTTTACAAACGCGTGATCCATTTTGACTAGACTATTACATTTTGAACGATTTGAATCAAGCCAATATAATTATGATTGACAATTACATCGGCTCTCCAGATATTAGGTCAGATAACCAACTGTGCATTTTAACATGATTTCTTCACGAATTCATGTAGCTGAAAATCGAATAGAAAATAAATTTGAATGAAAATCCATTGCCAATGAATCCTTCACCTTTTAAAATCAAATTAGTTTGTAATTTACATATTTATTCAGGTAGTTTAACATCGCGGTGACGGTAGTATTATTAATAATAGTTGTATTCAAAATTTAATAAATGGGATAATAAATCAATTGTATTGCATGACAGCCCAGTCAAACGGAATGTTTTGAAGATACATAACACTGAACAAGTTGCACTGTCTTAACTTAACCAACGTTCCAACTACGTGGATCTTTTAACTTAAATTCCTCCGCATGGAAGCGGAATACACTCTTCATTTGAAAAAAATACTAAGATAACTATGATAATTATATGATCTTTACTTCTCTTTATGAAATTGAAAATACAATTTCTTTGTGCCTTTGTTAACCAGGTGCATTTAAGAGGATCAACATGCTCTATTTTGCACAATGCTGCACAAAACGTTGAAGAAGTTGAGGGTTTTTTTTTATAAAAGTTTGATCATATCATTATAAATACACTGTTCCGACTGATATATTGCTTATTGATCCCCATTATTGTGATTAAATGGATATGGATTTAGATGTAAATTGTTTATCTTTTAGTTGTGTGCTATTTTCAATACATGCAACATATTATTCTGTTGTGATGATATGGCCTTTTTATAGTGAAAATATAAAAATTTTGTAAGAAAAACTCCTTAAAGAAAGTTTAGGCAAAAACCGCTAAAACATCTTCGGTGTAACATCTAAACAACTTCTTTAAAATCGATATTTACATTAGTGCCCAAGATTATAAAACTGAGCATGGAAACCAGCCTCAAATCTCAAGCATATGAATGGCTGAAATAGTGACTGGTCGCCATTTCAGCCAATCAGATGCTTGAGATTTGAGACTGGTTTCCAATATCAGTTTAATAACCTCCAGCCAAGGAGACGTGAATCTTCGTAAACGGATAATATATCCACTACTTACGATTGTTTTACTCTTACCTTTATAAAATGCCAGAGGCCAGAAGTGTAATGAGGTACTTTAATGGTTAGTTTATAACATGAAGTGAAGATAATGCATTTTATTTATTATGTTTCAAACTTGACGAGTATAATCCTTAGCTGAAAAAAATAAAAAATATTATCGGTTTAGTTAGAACATTGTTCTAACAACTGCATTACTGAAACATGTTAGCTCTTTGTTTGTTTTTAAACCAGGTCTCAAGATTATTTCACTGAGTAATAGAAACCGGTCTCAAAACTCATGGATCTGATTGAGACTTGAGACTGGTTTCAAATCTCAGTTTTATCATCTTCAGCACTGAATTCTTTTACAAATATTTCTGTTTCAGTATTTTACACATATCAATAACCTTTGTATCATTTCAACTTGATTTTATAGTATGCGTATTTTAAAACAGTTAAAGGCTGAATAATGTCCGGACCCCAGATGAATTACGTGGTCACGAGCCAGCCTATGCCAGGCGGTGGAGGAGGACTGTTAGTTGGGAATATCAATGGCCACAGGGACTGGCAATCTGGTTTGTTTGCTTGCTTCGATGATATGTCATCATGTAAGTATTTTGCATCCCACAATTTCTATGAACATTGAAATCATGGCAGATAAAAACATGTTACTTTTTGTTATTCCCACAGTTGCGGGAATCTGATTATAAATGTTTTCTTATTTGTTGAATAGCAATCACATTTGTGGCATACAATATATAATATAATTGTCCATAATATATTCAATATCTGGCGTTTATCATATGCTTAATATCTAGTGTCCATTATATGCTCAATATCTACTGTCCATTATATGCCCAATATCTAGTGTCCATTATATGCTCCATATATATATGTAATGTCCATTATATACTCAATATCTTATGTCCATTATATACTAAATATCTAGTGTCCATTATATACTCAATATCCAGTGTCCATTATATCCTCAATATCTAGTGTCCATTATATGCTCAATATCTAGTGTCCATTATATGCTCTATATATAAGTAATGTCCATTATATATGCTCAATATCTAGTGTCCGTAATATATTCAATATCTAGACTATCAAGTGTCCATTATATACTCAATATCTAATGTCCATTATATACTAAATATCTAGTGTCCATTATATGCTCAATATCTAGTGTCCATTATATGCTCAATATCTAGTCAATATCTAGTGTCCATTACATGCTCCATATATATGTAATGTCAATTATATGTTCAATATCTAGTGTCCATAATATATATTTTAAATATCTAGACTATCAAGTGTCCATTATATACTCAATACCTAATGCTTTATATACTAAATATCTAGTGTCCATTATATAATCAATATCTAGTGTCCATTATATGCTCAATATATAGTGTCCATTAAATGCTCAATATCTAGCGTCAATTATATATTTAGTATCTAGTGTCCATTATATACTTTATATCTAGTGTCCATAATATACTCAATTTCTAGTGTCCATTATATGCTCAATATCTAGTTCCATTACATGCTCAATATCAAGTGTCTATAATATACTCCATATATATCTAATGTCCATTATATGCTCAATATCTAGTGTCCATAATATATTCAGTTTTTTGACTATCTAGTGTCCAGTATATACTCAATATCTAGTGTCCATTATATATTAAATATCTAGTGTCCATAATGTACTCAATATCTAGTGTCCATTACATGCTCAACATCTAATGTCCATTATATCCTCAATATCTAGTGTCCATAATATACTCAATATCTAGTGTCCATTACATGCTCAACATCTAATGTACATAATATACTCAATGTCTAGTGTCCATTACATGCTCAATATCTAGTGTCAATAATATATTCAATATTTAGTGTCCATTATATACTAAATTTCTCGTGTCCGTTATATACTTAATATCTTGTGTCCATAATATACTCAATATCTAGTGTCCATTACATGCTAAGTATCTAATGTCCATAATTTACTAAATATCTAGTGTACATCTTATGCTCAATGTCTAATGTCCATTAGAAACTCAATATCTAGTGTCCATAACAATGTATATACTCAATATCTAGTGTCCATTATATATACTCAATGAATAGTGTCCATAATATTTTCAATATCTAGTGTCCATTATTTACCTAATATCTAGTGTCCGTTATATGCTCAATATCTATTGTCCATTATATACTCAATTCTGAAATAATATATATTTAAATTAAACACTAACGAATGAACATGATTCTTACAGTATTGTTGTTTTTTTTTTAGGTTTTAATAATTTTCGTTACTGTTTTTACCTTTCTGAACGTAGATGTGTGAAGTTAGCGGCCTGGCGGCGTGAAGTTAGCGGCCTGGCGGCCTAGCGGCCTAAACTTAAAATTTATCATAATTTATGTTTATCTTTAAAACGGCTTGAAATCGATTTTTACAGCATCCAATGTACATTTCAGGGATGATTAAGTGAAATATCAACAAAAACTAGCTTTGATTTTTTTTAAGTTTTCGAAGCCTGGCGGCCTAGCGGCCTAGCGGCCTGGCGGCCGAGCGGCCTGGCGGCCTAGCGGCCTAAACTTAAAATGTATCATAATTTATGTTTATCTTAAAAATGTCTTGAAATCGATTTTTACAGCATGCAATGTACATTTCAGGGATGATTAAGTGAAATATCAACAAAAACTAGCTTTGGTTTTTTTAAGTTTTCGAAACCTGGCGGCCTGGCAGCCAAGCGGCCTGGCGGCTTAAACTTAAAATTTATCATAATTTATGTTTATCTTAAAAATTTCTTGAAATCGATTTTTACAGCATGCAATGTACATTAGGAATGATTAAGTAAAATATCAACAAAAACTAGCTTTTATTTTTTAACAACTAAGTAAATTGTCAAAATCTTTTAGAAATTATGGAGTCTTGAATTATATGAGCATGTCGATCAAAATACAGTGAATGTTTCAAACTTTATTTACTTCCAACACAGAATACAATCTGTTCTGTTACTGTCACTCGAAGCTCGGAGAAAAATATAACGGTATTCAAAGTTGGCCACTGTATAAAAAAAGTCGCGCATGTTTTCCGCAGTCACGCAAATTTTGCGGACACATACGCAGCAGATCATGTCTTAACGAGGAAATGAATGTTTGTAGGGATTTTTCATCATGTAAACTGACTTTTAAACGTAATAGGCATATATAATTAATGCATTTATTTTTTTACATTTCACTATAAATCATCATAATCATTTTTGTGTAAAAAATGTCTGTAAAAACCTCAGTCTATATTTAGGAAAAGAGTGAAACTCAAAATATTTTTTGTTCATAAACATCGTTATTAATTTAACATAAATTAGTTCGTCCTAAACCATTTTGTAATAAAGATTAAGCTCTCTCTCTCTCTCTCTCTCTCTCTCTCTCTCTCTCTCTCTCTCTCTCTCTCTCTCTCTCTCTCTCTCTCTCTCTCTCTCTCTCTCTCTCTCTCTCTCTCTCTCTCTCTCTCTCTCGCGTATTTTAATGAAAATTTGCATGCAGTTAATTGATCATATTTCCGATATTGAACATAATCTTTTGTAAAAATATTTTATTTTGTCTCAAAGATACAGGTCTTCAAAGATGGCCACTGACTGCAGTTTTTGGACATGACGTCAAAAGAACCGTAACTGAATGTTTTCTGCTGTAACTTTAATGTATTTCAAATGTTCCGTTTTCTGTATTGATAATATTTTACAGAATCAAATTCTCTTTCCTCTGATGTAACTTTCATGAGTTTTCACCCAAGATTTACGCGTGACGTCGCTGAAAAGCGCCGTTTCGACCTGAAAAATGACGTGGAGTTTTACTAATTTTCGTCGCTTGTTTCGGAATTGCAAAAAATCTGATCAATAACATTTTGATTTTTTTTTGCATAATTTGTTTGTATATTTTATTTTGAAAATATTTGACAAATAAAAAAGGGGGTTCACCGACTTTGTTTTTGCGTTATTACGTACACCTTTTTCCGTATCCCTTATGCAAACGTTGGCGTTAAAGGCATCATAAAAGGAATTTGGCGGCAAACAAATAATATTTATTCTGACAGTATTTAATTTGATTAATATATTCCAGCACAATATGATAATTGTTTTTATTTGGAAAGAAAAAAACATACATATATGATTGAAATTACCGATTCTGCTTCAATCAAGGTTTGTTATGAAGGTTCAAACACGACTTAAAAACTTGTATTTTACATGGTTTTGTCCATTGTTATCATAATTAAAGGTGCAAATACCGTTTTTCTTTTAAAAACGGAATGCAAGTTTTTTTCTTAAGTACAGCAATTAAAACAACACGCTTCCTGCAGTTAACCCTTTACTCAATGAGATATAGCTGTAATTCCATGGGCGGACAATGTTGATCCAGATCAGCTGGCACATCCGTACGCGGCCGTCTGATCAGGATCTACACTGTTCGCTTTTAGGTTCAGTAGAATGCGACCAGTGTAGATCTTTATAAGACGACAAGAATTTCCCAGCTTACTGGTGCTACACTGGTCGCACACGCGATAAAACCCGTACCGGTGTATTTATGTATATAGGGATAAACATGTTCAGGAAGGAGGGGGTGGGGGTTAAGCGCTGCAACTTTAATTTATGTCTCGCCCTCTCAATAAGCGCGCATAGTCGTGCACTTCCTTTCACTTACAGTTTTAAAATAAGTACTGTCTTACAGTGATAGACATTTGTTTTACATGGAATGTTATTCTCATGCCGGCAGTATGGCGCAGTAAACTAGGCGAACATAATTCAAAACCTTGTATTGCACCGTTGTTGAAAAACTTGTTTTAACAAATAGACAGAAACACGAATAAATGAAATGCTATTTCTCTTGTATCTGAGGAAAGAGGACATAATATAACAAACCAAACATCTTACACAACAGCGCAGAATATTATATGAACTTTGTTATGGTGCGAAATAAAAAAAAATCAGGAAAATTAAGTGTTGCGTTGAAATTTTAGTATGTAAGCGACACAAAGAAAAAAAGAGCAGCTTACGGAATTAAAAATACTTTGTTGACGCGTTTGATCAGTCTTAATGAAATGACTAGGTTTCAGCTATTTCGTATATGCTGGTTCTTTCCTTTTTTCTAACGCTTCTTTTTCTCGCATTATGTTGGAACATTTGGTGGTTTTATACAGAAAAAAACTCGTGTAATGCTAACCTTTCGGACAGTGACCGCCATAAATATTTAGACCACAATCTGAGATCAGCGAAACAAACATTGTTGCTAGCGAGAGTACTGAAATTTAGCGTGTTGATTTCTATAGGCGAACAATTAGAAATAAAGAAATCAAAAGTAAAATTCTTTAATAATGGAAAATTCTTTTTGTATTTTGTATTAAGTTAAACGTATGTCAAACAAGAGTAAGAAAGCAGTTTTTTTCGGGAATAAGCTTGAAGACTTGTGAATTTGTGATTGAAAAAAAATTGAACTTGTTTAAAACATGTGCGTGCTTTTTAATTTTTCTGGTACGTGAAACCAATGTTTTGCTGTTAATTTAATGTGGGTTCAAATAAAAAGATTTTGTTTATGTATCAAATAGTTCTGGGAAGTAAAAAACTGCCGATTTTCATTTTTGTTGAGTATATTTGATTACTTTATTGAAGTTACGGAGAAATTGATAATGAATTCATTTCTTTATAAAAATGTCACACAGGGCGTAGCTCACCTTTTAAAGGGAATGGGAAGCACACGCAACTTTTCGGGCTGTTCAACGGAAACCGGTCCAGCTTTTAAACTTCAACTATGTTCAGTCATAGACTGATTAGTAAGTCTTTCCTCTTGATTCATCGTGTTATGTTTTTGTGAAATATTTATTTATAAAAGCAAACTTAAGAAAAACATCAATACTGTTCTCGTTGATTACATGTACCTACAGGAGCATGTAAGTCCAGACCTGCGAAAAAATAAAGATGACAATTTTTCGAAAGTGTAAATGTGTGTTGCCGTCGTCTAACTACATTATGGGTGTTTTTAAAAATGTGCGTCAACTTACCAAAATCTCTATGTTTTATGCTCCATTGTTTTGATTTGATATCCTGATATCTCTAATTAAAATTAGTGTCCTTCCGCCAGGCTTCGAAAACTTAAAAAGAATCAAAGCTAGTTTTTGTTGATATTTTACTACATCATCCCTGAAATGTAAATGACATGCTGTAAAAATCGAATTAAAGACGTTTTTAAGATAAACATAAATTATGATAAATATTAAGTTCAGGCCGCTAGGCCGCCAGGCTTCGAAAACTTAAAAACAAAATCAAAGCTAGTTTTTGTTGATATTTCACTTAATCATCCCTGAAATGTACATTGCATGCTGTAAAAATCGATTTCAAGACATTTTTAAGATAAACATAAATTATGATAAATTTTAAGTTTAGGCCGATAGGCCGCCAGGCCGCCAGGCCGCTAGGCTGCCAGGCCGCTAGGCCGCCAGGCTTCGAAAACTTAAAAAAAAATAAAAGCTAGTTTTTGTTGATATTTTACTTAATCATCCCTGAAATGTACATTGCATGCTGTAAAAATCGATTTCAAGACATTTTTAAGATAAACATAAATTATGATAAATTTTAAGTTTAGGCCGATAGGCCAGGCCGCTAGGCTGCCAGGCCGCTAGGCGCCAGGCTTCGAAAACTTAAAAATATTCAAAGCTAGTTTTTGTTGATATTTTACTTAATCATCCCTGAAATGTACATTGCATGCTGTAAAAATCGATTTCAAGACATTTTTAAGATAAACATAAATTATGATAAATTTTAAGTTTAGGCCGCTAGGCTGCCAGGCCGCTAGGCCGCCAGGCTTCGAAAACTTAAAAAAAATCAAAGCTAGTTTTTGTTGATATTTCACTTAATCATCCCTGAAATGTACATTGCATGCTGTAAAAATCGATTTCAAGCCGTTTTAAAGATAAACATAAATTATGATAAATATTAAGTTTAGGTCGCTAGGCCGCTAACTTCACGCCGCCAGGCCGCTAACTTCACACATCTTCTGAGCGTATGTAAATTACACATATATTAATAACATTGGCTTGTGCAAAGTCTTATGGAACTGCATTTTGCCGTTTGAGAGATTTGTATATTTTTCTTTTTTCTTTATGGCAAGCAATGGTGAAAAGCGCAATACCTTAATGAACATTTCTTTTGTTTTCCAGGTCTGTTGACATTCTTTTGTCCGTGTTGCACAGTAGCCAGTATATCAACACGAACTGGTGATTCGTGCTGTATGCCTTTTTGTGTGCCTGGTGCCCTTGTTGCACTGAGAGCGCGTATTAGAACACTTGGTGGAATTCAGGTATTATAAACAAGATAAACACTCATTTTTATCCTTATATACAACAAGATAATAAAGAGATGAACATAGTTAATTTGCACGTTTATTACCATAATTATAAAACGATAACATTTTAAATTCCCAGGTGAGTGATATGATACTGACAACAATACGTTGTGTCCTTTCTCTTACGTAAAGTCCAGCTGATTTCGTTCTGATAACAATTTCATTTCCATATTAAATCGTAATTACATGTGATATAAAATTTGACTTGATTTCATTCAATCATTTGCTGCTGTGCATATGTTATTTCGTTCTCGCACACATTAAAACTGCCAAAACTGCAATATAAATGTAATCATTTCATTATTTCAGGGCAGTGTCTGCACTGATTGTCTGACTATAGCGTTTTGTGCCCAGTGTTCAGTTTGTCAGATGAAGCGAGAATTGGACGCCATGGGACTTTAAGGCAATGCCATAAAATACTGTCTTTAAATACGCATAAACGTCGTCTGAGTCAGACGTCAACAATGAAACAAAACGGAAATGTAAACCATAAAAGATATTTTCTTGTTTCAAAGGTTGGATGACTTCTTGTGTTGTATTTCTCAAGAACAATACATTATTCTGTACGTACATGTGCTATTTTATTATTAAAATAAACGTATTGCAGAATCAATTATGTATTGTTTTTCTCGCGAACTTCCTGATCTATTTCCTGACATGTCTTCAATTCGATGTGTCCGTCGGCTTGACTATGTATATATTTGTAAATCATTATATGCAAACTTCTACTTGTCATTTTTAGTATGAGCTTTGTTATTGTTATTGGAAAATTTATAATTTAGATTCGGGAATTTCCCTAAAATGAGATCGATGCCTTTCCTAAATGGATCAACGTGGGTCACAAATCGTGGTTTCTTCCTTTAAATGTTTATTTACCAAACTGACTAATTAAACAACCATCGTAACAAGGAATTACATCTTCATGTAAATTGTTTACTGTCCGATGTTGTGTAAAATCGATACTAAGTCAATTATTGCAGCAGTTATGGATCTTACAAAACCTAAGTGAAAATTGGACATAACTTGAAAAATATAGAATTATTGGGCTGAATGTTATAAAACTGAGATCAGAAACCAGTCTCAAATCTCAAACATCTGATTGGCTGAAATGTCGACCAGGCGATTTGTGACTGGTTTCCATGTTCAGTTTTATAACCTTGGGCATTGGTGTCGTTGAAAATGGTAAAGATTTTGATGGAGAATTTACACAAAATCTAATTGAAAAAAGAAAATAATATAACTTGAAACATATTTTATGTAGCGTCATGCGTCTTGTTGGTTGTTATGTAGATTTTCACGACAAATGCATATTTCAAGTTTTAAATTTATATCTCAAGTAGTTTCAAAGTTATGGATCAAGTGCATATTTGGGTTAACGCAAATAGTGAAAAGGGGGCTTAACTTACCTACAGTATTTGTAGCAGTGTTATGAATCTTCTTGGTAATGATGTAGATTTTAATGATTGATATATATTCCGAGCTTCAAGGTGATATATCTCAAGTAGATTTAAAATTAAGTACATATTTTGACGCCGATGTCAGCATTGGATGCGCATGATTGCTCCCCTTCGAATAGACGAGCTAAAATTGGTAATCAAAGGACCATAAGTAAGGAGATTTGACCAATCTTGCTGGCTACCAAACTTGATCTTGATATTGTGGCCATATGCATTCATACCAATTTTATTGAAGAATAAATATGTATTGTGAGTTATTTAGCGGACAGTTTCTAGAAGTTGCCGACAACAGGTATTCCCATTATAATGTCCCAGTTTTGAAAAGGACATACAAAAAAGTTAATAATTTCTGGTGTTGTTTACTTGGAGGATAATGTCCAGCCCATGTTTTCTAGACCAATTCTTCCTTTACTTAATACATAAATCAAGGGACGCAACACTGTATAAAATACGGAGTATATCATCAACGAGTTATTTTTGCAGCCCCATATACTTGAAAAACAAACAAAAAAAACATATAACCATATTTAAATGTAATAGATAAGAAATATAGCGCCAAGGAGTTATTTTTGCAGCCCCATATACTTGAAAACTAAACAAAAAAAATATAACCATATTTTAATGTTATGGATCTATTTTTTAAAGCATTACCGGTAAATGGTATCAAAAGTGGCGATAAGATACTATGTGAACTTATATTTTTTGTAAAATAAAATAAAGTTTGACAAACAAGTCTAACATTATACTTTAAATCAAAACGTCGGACTTGTATTCAATTGACAAATTATTTTTTCGGATTTGGCGACTGATATGTTTGTTTTATAGTAAAGCATCACAATGGCACAAAGATGACGGGGACACCGCTGTTGCTAGATAAATACGAGCCATTATTCTCTCAGCCACGGAAAAAGTGGTCGAGGAATTCGACAAACTTTTTAATCTGAATCCTTTATCACAGCTCTATATGAATTTTGTGAGAATTGTTAGTTTCCAGAAGAGACAAAGACACCGAGTAAAATAGGGACAAAATTGTCACAAGAATAGTAGACTAAACTACTCACAAAGCAATGCAAACAGATGCAGGGCTGACGCTTGAACAAAAGTGTGCTATAGCTAGACACACAATGAAGTTGTGAAAAGTCATGCGGAAACGAAAAAGGAACATGGAACGCTGGACGGAATCAATAGTAGTACGAGACCTTAACGGTCTTCGAAATGACATTGAACGCCCAAAAGCTCCAATCAAGATCCTGCTGAGGGACAAAAACAATGTACACGATGCAACAAAACGAAAGTTAATGGAAAGTGTCCGGCAATACGAAAAACTGTTTGTAATAACACTTTTCTTTTAATAAATTCCATTAGCCTTAACCTCCGCCAAGAGCACCTGCTATTAGACCCTTCTGGACAGTTTTGTAAACAAACCCGCCGCTTCAATGGAAAAAAATACCTTAGTTATCTACTATATGGCTAGATTTTTAACAACAAATGTGATATTGTCATTACTGTAACGAGTGCAAAATAGTATCCAGTAGATTAATTCAACCTGCTCATGGGTAGTTATGAAATAAAAAATTACAGGCTTCTGTTGAACGCAAGACAATATTTACAGTGCTCTAGAAATCATCAAATACACCACGATATCTCAGTGATGTTAGTCCATCTACGTTTGCGTTCAGGACTTCTGATTGTCATTGTTAATCCAGTCTTCGATCCTTTTAATAAAACTAAGAACAATAACATGGAATTCGAACAGGATGATAAAATAAGTTGATATCACCAGTGCCCAAGGTTAAAAAGCTGAGCATGGAAACCAGCCTCAAATCTCAAGCATCTGATTGGCTGAAATGGCGACTGGTCGCAATTTCAGCCAATCAGATGCTTGAGATTTGAGACTGGTTTCCAAACTCAGTTTTATAACTTTCATCCCAGATGTTCGGGGTTTATTTGTTTAATTTGATTGAATCGTATGTCATAATGGCTTAGTTACAAATTGTAACACAGCTTTATGATGTTGTTAAAATTTCCCAAAATTAGTATAAGTTATGGGCATGTTATTCCGACTCAATACTAGTATTTCACACGTACATCTTAACTTGAGATATCATGATTGACCTATGATAACATGAAAGTGACACTGAATGATCTATGTCACTTGAGAATTAGAATACAGGATACCAAAACCTACATAGATAGAGGATTTAGAAAACAACTGTGTGCACAAAATTATCAATATGTTCTGGGGAGGTTCTGAATATCGGTTTGGCAAACCTGTGGAGTTGTCAGACACCAGATTCTTTACAGGTTCACTTTGTTTCATCAAACTGTAGATCGAAAATATTATGTTACTGGTCATACACATGTAATAGTTGATAAACACTCCATTATAAACCGAGTAACATCAAGAAGAAACCGCTCGCAACTTCTGTATTAACAACAAGCTGTTAAATAAAATAATCACGGAAACTCTTTCTGGTTTAAATCGTAAGATTCACCGACCTTCATACAACAATGCAGATAAATGTGCAATACTGAATAGTACTTTAACAATTGATTTTGTTAAAATAATCAGACAAAGGCTGAGTAATTTAAGTGGTTCACTTAGGAAATCTTAAGTGTTGATTCCGCCTAGTTATTGAAGCAGTTTCGGGAAATTTTCTGCTCCACCTTAATAGCATAATTTTATTGAAGCAAAACTGATACATTTGTAAGTAATTGAAACAATTATTTCTGCCGATCTTCTGGATAGGACTGTGATATATTTTTTTTTATAAAAGCTCAGTAACAACAGTTACAACAGTTGACATCATCATTCTAGAATCGTCTATTGCACTGTCAGTAGAAGACAATTTTCTATCAATCAAAACTAACATTTAAATATAATTATTTTGACGCCCTTACATTATTGGGTTTAAGCAAATCATTTTACGTGGTGTAGTATGCTCATTTATAACACAGCCCCCCCCCCCCCCCACGCACCGAAAAAAGAGAGAGAAAAGAGAGCATGTGTTTATAAGTATGTCAAATTCAAATAAGAAACCACAAACAATTAAAGAAAGAGAACCATTGGGGTTACCGCCTTAGAACCGGCTCTACAGACCGTTCCGGTGCGGTAAAACGCGCGCGTTTTCCTCCGTTTATTGTTTTTGTTCCATTCAAATATTGTCTTTTATTTAAAATTTAAATATGTAAACCTTTTAATCGCCTTACTTTTGACACATTGTAACAACTTCATACCGAGGTATGAGGCCTTTTCAGTTATGTGAGATATTTGTGAGTGACCGTTAAATTGTTGATCCATTAAAATTCTTTTATTTCGGTGGAGACAGAAATATGTTACTATGTAGGCCTATGGACTCAAATTTATCATTCTGTGCCCAAGGTTATAAAACTGAGCATGGAAACAAGTCTCAAATCTCAAGAATCTGATTGGCTGAAATGGCGACCAGTCGCCATTTCAGCCAATCAGATTCTTGAGATTTGAGACTGGTTTCCAAACTCAGCTTTATAACCTCCAGGCCTGGTGATGTGTCCTAATAGACCTTGACTAGGGTTGCGAGCAACCGTACAGTTTAAAACGTATTCAAACCTCGTTCAAAAGTATTTTTTAGAATATCCAAATATCTGCATAGTCATATCTATGTCAATAATCATTTACCAAATGTATAGTTGTTGTCCATTTAATTAAACCTGATATTGGCATTTGGCAGTTTGAGGCACTTTTTAAGGTTTTTATACTGGCGCGCATGCGCCAGTATTAACTAACGATGCTGTGAACTCTGCGACGCGCAGTCCTTAACTTCGGGTGTATCATTGCGACCACGAGAGCGTATCAAGTAAGTGGTCACCGCGAGAGCAGGCCGAAATGTTCTGCACAAGTGTGAAGCACAATGCAGAACACCATTCCACGAATTCTGAGCGATTGATAGTAAGTTTCCGTGTAATTTTGGAGCATCCATGCCAAAAATTCCATCGAACAATGTAGAGTGAAATCATGACCAGCTACGGCAGTGAACAAGCAACTGGATATGAATGAGTAGTTGAGTTACGCCTGAAAGATTTCGTAGTTGTGTGGCATAAAAAGTAGTGCATTTTAACAAATCTTTATTTCTTAGAACAACCGAGCTAACGGCAAGTTTTTATGTCTGAATGCATTTCTTAAATACTTCTTCATTTCTTTAAAACTTCAATGTTCGTTTTCCAACCAGTTTTGAACAGTTTACAACGACTGCCAACGTGGAAATTATAAGAAACACGTTCATAATATTTTGTAGAAATTTGAATAAGGTGTTCACAAAGGGCAGCACAAAATTAAAGTTAAACCCAGACACAACTTTAAAATAAACTGTGAATGTTTGAACCTGTCCCTAATGTAACTATTTAAATATGTTTCTATACCAACATGTTACATTTCCAAGGGTGGTTACTGAACCTTATCAGGAAATAAACCAGAGCCGAGAAGGCGACGTCAGAAGCCGAGTAAGCTGGTAAGCTATGAGGTGGGGTTTTCTGTATAAAAGACTAGCTAAACATCTTTCTGCATTTAATGAAACATAATATATCATCAACCAGGTCATGATTAACCATCCTGACAATCATCGATATAAAAAGGTAAAAGTAATGATAATGATAAAGATTGTGTCACGACACATGATAAACATGGGAGCAACACCGATATCCCTAGTGCATGGTAAATGTGTGTTCAATGATTTCATTGTAACGAAGATCGGATCTTATTTGTTTATTAACCACTTACAATAACTGATATACATGAATCTGTATTAAGTGCAAAAGGAAGAGAGAAAAAATATGCATATCAGAAATGGCCACATCCAGCATACACAGCCTCCCCACACAGCCAAAAAACAGAGGAAAAGAGAGCATGGTATTACAATAATCAGTTTCAAAATGGACGCCACAAACAAATAACGAAAGTGAGAATCAGAGGGGTTACCGCCTTGGAACAAATACAAATTGCCACTGAGGGTTTAAACCAGGTAATAGGTTGCACCAGTAATACCAGTTATACACCTTTTTACAGAAACTGCATTCTGTTCATTTAATCTTAAGTGTGCTTAAATACTGCGCAAACCCTAACATATGTCTAAAATAAATATAAATGAAAAGGGAATTTATATCTATAACAATGAAACTGTCACGTATTGTTGACAATGCTTTATGCAATATTCCTTGGAATTGTTTTAATTAATTATGGCCTGATAAAGTCAATGAGCAGACCAAACCAACTGAAAATCAAATACTTGTAAACTAGTATGAATACTTTTTCTTTAATAAATAAAAACAATAACATTTACGGACATTATTCTGTCCTGGATGTGAAAGAAAGCCATCTCATAGATAAGTGCTTGGTTCCTGTAGAAACAAAATCATAACGCCTAAATAGATGTCCGTTTTGGATATATATTCCCAGTTCAAATATTTACGAAAAACTTTACCATATCATAGCTTATTTGATAGTCATAGATAAACCTATCCAAACATATAATAGGCTGGTAGCCAATGTAACGTGAATTGTGCCGCCAAGGTCAGAGACTACATGTACTAAATCATCTCCCACAGGCTAATTTTGTAACGTCAAGTCCATTTGTGGATTTGTTTCAATTATGTTTTGAACGATAATTGTTGGCCTTCAATAATCTGCAAAGTGCAATCCAAAATGCAATATGTGACAGCAGTCAAACAATGTCTTCACTAACTCATTTTTTGCAAGCAGCCATTGTATTCAGTCTAACCAGATTAACGAACAAACGAAAGTAAACTATAAGAAAAGGCCCACCTTTGATCATACCCAAAATTTCCGATAACACAGGCTCTAAATCTTCCATGTAAAATTTTTGGTCGAATTTCACACGTTTACCTGTTGTTGTTTTTTAAGTAAAATATTAAAAGTTCATATTATCTGCCAGAAAACAACAGGTTTAGACATTATACTCCGTGTCGTTTAATAAACACGAAAAGCAAATACATGTAACAGCCCATCTTTCAGCTTTCATTGGCCTGCAACCTAAATCAAAAGGCGGATAACCATTATACAAAACCGGTTCATCTTTCGAAAGCATTTGAATTCTTCACGTAGTTTTGCAGTTGTCTGAGTTGTTTTGAAAAATCTTCAAGCCGTATTTACTTTATTTATTTACATACGCACACTGCCGTTTAACCGTTACTTCATACATACGGGTTTTATCGCATAAGCGTAGTGCAGGTCCAGATCACCGGGCACAACCGTGCCATCTGTTCTGGATCTAAACTGATCGTTATTTGTTCAGAAATAACCTTGTGAATCAACAGCTTGGATGTGCCGACTGATCTGAATCTACACTGCTCGCCATGAAAAGGGTTAAGCTCACTCATTTAATCTCGCAAATCAAGTTATATTTCGGAAAGAAAAAGATGAAAAATACGTATTTAATAACATTTACACTTATACTATATTTAATAACATTTACACTTATACTAATTTGATATTGGAGCACATATTACAGGTCGGGAAACAAAATTACATATTAACATGTAGTACCAATTATCTCTTTCTCACTTAAAATAAACTTATAAAAGACGGGTAAAACCACTTTAAATTAGTTAAAGTTTGTTTATTTCGACTGTGGGTTTGTACGTATTTTGACTTGTCTTCTTTTCAAATTATAATATTGGAGGAAATTAGATATCGTTGTAAGATCTTGCACAAAAGTACGCATTCGAACATACCTGCGAGGAATTTTAACAAGTACCCTTCTACATCATCACCAAATTGGAGTGCAGGTATATATGTATGTTTATTCTTAATATGTTCAGAATTTATTTAACCTCGAATTCTTTTAATAAATGTATAATGGTTTAAGGAAAACACTTTTGAATATTAAAATAATTATTTAAATTTAATATATTTATAAGGCGAAAACGCTGTAGAACATAAACGAGAACCTGGGAATTGAATCGGCCCACCCAAACAAGACAACAAAATTCATTTTCAAAGGAAACAAAACCAAATCTTTTTTTCATTTAACGCTAAAGCATCAATGTACTGTAACGTGCCCCGAGCGGAAGGCACATAAAACAGACTATTTGTCTCAGCCTTTAAATATATAATTTTTCTCTTACAATGATTTCAACATATATGGCTGAGCAATGTATTTTGGTTAAACAATATAATGAATTTTTCTAAGCTACTTTGCTTCAAAATGATTACAATGATTTCTGAAATGATTGGGTGAAACACAATAATCAGGATTAGAATCAGCTGAACATATAACAATATTCCCAGGGCAATGAACCTCCTGGACAAGAGTAACTGATTCTAAAGTTTTAACCACTCACCCAAACAAAAATCACAGTCCGAAACAAAACTATCACACACGAACTTCAAACACGATCTCAGCGCATATGCTGAGCAATAAAACTATATGGAACACAATGATGTTCCAACTACTTTCAACAGATCCTCAAACAATAACACACTTACATCAAGCAAACCTGAGCAACTAAAACTTTCAAACAGTGCTCAACAAAATCATGAACAATCACCTTTCAAACAAAACCCTAATCAAACAACCTTCAACACTAAATCTAAACTAGCCTGTTGAACAATAGTGTTTCAGACGTATGTGTTTCCAGCAATTGTCTGAAGACACTATTTAAAACCCTATTCTCAACTACAAGTGGCTCGGACGCATGTGTTTCCAGCAATTGTCCGAGGTCACTATCTAACCCTATCCTCAAACTACAAGTGGCTCAGACGCATGTGTTTCCAGCAATTGTCTGCGGTCACTATCTAACCCTATCCTCAAACTACAAGTGGCTCAGACGCATGTGTTTCCAGCAATTGTCTGAGGTCACTATCTAACCCTATCTTCAAACTACAAGTGGCTCAGACGCATGTGTTTCCAGCAATTGTCTGAGGACACTATCTAAAATCCCTATCCTGAAACTTACTCTGAAGCTACCTTACAAGTGTCTCAAACGCATGTGTTTCCAGCAATTGTCTGAGGACACTGTCTAAATCAACCCTAGCTTCAACCAATACTTTCACACTGAAACAGCCCGGTCAATATGCCCTAGTACAGAGTTGTACTATATTGGACCTATAATGCAGACCAATGCTGAATCCAATTTCAACGATGTGAACACCTCGACTCTCAGAAACAGACTGCCTAGTGTCAATGAACGGCACTTGCTTATATACCATTTGAAGGAATCCCTCGGACTTTACCGTTCAACTACACTAATTTAACACAAAGAATTAAAACAACCAAAAAGAGTTTAAATAACCACAAAGATTTAGCAGTTAGACTCGGCCCAAGCTAAATCTTCAAATAATTTTCCTCACATTACCCACGCCTCCGACTACATGCGTCCCGCATGAACACAATTTAACTAAAAAAACACAATAATATAACAATCAAATTCATCATTAGATATACTCATCCTTCTGGCTGAACAAAAATATGTTGCTCAACCTATGTAATCATCAGATTTCCTATACTTCCCGGCCACACTACCGTAATCATACAAGGTTTTCTTGACACATATACGTCCACTTCTCACCTTATATCCTTTTCTAAAATTACACTCTATCTTCGTCTTTTCCTGCTCAGACAATAAATCTCTACCATTAAACGCCACTTTATGTCTGAGAATAACACCTGACTTCTGAACCCAGACTAAAATTTCGGGGCTCATATTCAACCGAATTACATTTTCAAAATAACTTTCAGCCTTGTGCGCCACGACATTATAACGCTACGTCCGAGATATCCCAAGATCGCTGTTCAGCCATTCTGATTAAAATACTTATGGATCAAGCTTGCGTGGTTTGACAATTGTTTGATTGTCGATCGCTTGATCCCACCGCTGCCACCAATTTTTGTAACGTGCCCCGAGCGGAAGGCACATAAAACAGACTATTTGTCTCAGCCTTTAAATATATAATTTTTCTCTTACAATGATTTCAACATATATGGCTGAGCAATGTATTTTGGTTAAACAATATAATGAATTTTTCTAAGCTACTTTGCTTCAAAATGATTACAATGATTTCTGAAATGATTGGGTGAAACACAATAATCAGGATTAGAATCAGCTGAACATATAACAATATTCCCAGGGCAATGAACCTCCTGGACAAGAGTAACTGATTCTAAAGTTTTAACCACTCACCCAAACAAAAATCACAGTCCGAAACAAAACTATCACACACGAACTTCAAACACGATCTCAGCGCATATGCTGAGCAATAAAACTATATGGAACACAATGATGTTCCAACTACTTTCAACAGATCCTCAAACAATAACACACTTACATCAAGCAAACCTGAGCAACTAAAACTTTCAAACAGTGCTCAACAAAATCATGAACAATCACCTTTCAAACAAAACCCTAATCAAACAACCTTCAACACTAAATCTAAACTAGCCTGTTGAACAATAGTGTTTCAGACGTATGTGTTTCCAGCAATTGTCTGAAGACACTATTTAAAACCCTATTCTCAACTACAAGTGGCTCGGACGCATGTGTTTCCAGCAATTGTCCGAGGTCACTATCTAACCCTATCCTCAAACTACAAGTGGCTCAGACGCATGTGTTTCCAGCAATTGTCTGCGGTCACTATCTAACCCTATCCTCAAACTACAAGTGGCTCAGACGCATGTGTTTCCAGCAATTGTCTGAGGTCACTATCTAACCCTATCTTCAAACTACAAGTGGCTCAGACGCATGTGTTTCCAGCAATTGTCTGAGGACACTATCTAAAATCCCTATCCTGAAACTTACTCTGAAGCTACCTTACAAGTGTCTCAAACGCATGTGTTTCCAGCAATTGTCTGAGGACACTGTCTAAATCAACCCTAGCTTCAACCAATACTTTCACACTGAAACAGCCCGGTCAATATGCCCTAGTACAGAGTTGTACTATATTGGACCTATAATGCAGACCAATGCTGAATCCAATTTCAACGATGTGAACACCTCGACTCTCAGAAACAGACTGCCTAGTGTCAATGAACGGCACTTGCTTATATACCATTTGAAGGAATCCCTCGGACTTTACCGTTCAACTACACTAATTTAACACAAAGAATTAAAACAACCAAAAAGAGTTTAAATAACCACAAAGATTTAGCAGTTAGACTCGGCCCAAGCTAAATCTTCAAATAATTTTCCTCACAGTACGAAGCGACTGCACACGTCTGAAACCTCCAAACAACTTTTAATTCTTGCTTCTATGATATTTTTATGAATAACACTTAAAGGTTATTAATAGCTGCAGACGAATTGCGAGCAAAGTATGTGCATTTAGTTATATTTATCAGGTAAAACAAATGTAACTCTGTACCATGTCAAAACTTTAATTAAAGCCAAAACTACACGGCCATACATTGCCTAACACAGCGCAGCGCAGCGGTAACGTCGCTGCGATAGTACTGATTGGTAGAGATTTTTTTAATTATAATTAGCACAAATGATGATTATATGAGCAACAATATTTTTTCTTTAAGTTCTGCACCGAGGAAAAATTTCTATTAATAAATTAAGCGTTTAAAGGTGGCATACCTTATTGCCTAATAATTGTTACAACAATTAATACAAGAATATTATATTGAAATGATAACATAATGTACGCAACCATCTTGAAGCGCTTAGTACGAAAAATCTAATAGCGGACGTTTTTTTTTTCAACTATCGGGTAAAAATTATTTTAGTAAAACTTGTTTCAAACTGGCGTCTTTTACGGACAAGTTTTATTTCAACAATGATATTTACCAGTCTTATTCGTGTCAATGTCAATTGATCAATAAACCAAACAAATCAATGTTTAAAACGTTTTTCTTGTTTCATTATGTTACAGTACAGTTTACCAAACATCGGCCATGGATGACTATCCTTAATATTTCTGAATTGGGTGTATTCGTTAATCGATGAAATGCTTGACTTATTTGAGAAAGTTTTCTGTTTATATTTTGTAAACAAGTGTCATTTGTCGCCAAATTATGTTTTACCGGGGAAGAGAGAATGGGAAATTATTAAGGGCTCGCCATACTCCTCCAAATCCTGTTTATCGATAAAAAGAAAATTATCAAAATCTCAAAAATGGCAAAATGCCGTTCAATGAAACTTTACACAAATGAATGTTACTAATGTATCTTGATTTTGCATACAATAAGACACGTAAGAATAGTAAAGAAAACAAGCTAGACCTTAAAATTCCTTAAAAATCTATTTACATAAATTCACAAAAACTATGCGATACAAAACATAATTTTAAATTTCCACGTGAATGCAATGTTACTGACAAGAAAATGTTGTGTACTTTCAACTACTTAAAGAGAAATCAGTGATTGTCATCTGTTAACGCGACCAGGAAGCGACCAGAAAATTGAAGGTCAAACACACTTTTACTAATATCTCGTAAAGTTTACATATGTAAGTCACAAGGACACAATAAATTGTTGTCACTATCAAATTGCTCATGTGGGCATTTAAAATGATGTTTTGTGTTGTTTAGTTTTTGTGAATTTATGTAAATAGAAATTGAGGGAATTTTTAGATCTCGCTATTTATCTTTACTGTTCTAACGTGTCTTACCATCTTCAAAATAAAGATAAGTTAATAACATACATTTTTGCAAAGTTTCATTTAACGGAATTTTGCCGTTATTGAGATTTTGATAATTTTCTTTTTATCGATGAATAGGATTGGGATGAGTGTGGTAATCCCTTAAGTTCCTTTTGCGCTTGAGCTGCGAAGAGAGGTAATATGGTAAATTTTATTGTAAATCATTTTACCTCTTACACAAGTTTACAAAATTAGCCTATGAGTTGAGCGTAAGTCGGGCAAATTACATCAGGTTAAAAAGAAATTTATAATTGCAAACTTAAGATTTTTACATTCCAACAGTGCATTGCAATCAAAATTATTGCAAAGAAGTCTTGAAAACTTAAGTCGCTTAGACATTAAAAAATTAACAATATAATTTGCATTTATCAAACATACAAGCTATTTAACGATTTTTTTATCATGAAGTTGTTTTCTTAAAAAATAATATGTATTCTGAGGTTAACATTAATTTCAATTAAACTATATCTAAAACAGTATACTTGTAAAACTTACTTTTCATATATTAAGTGGGAAGTTATTCTGGAGTAACTGTTGGTGTTTCTGATAATAAGTTGATTTGAAATGTTTTCTTTTATACTGTGTTTCTTAACGGGATTTTATTTTCAACAACAACAACATTTATTCAGCATTAAGCAAAATACATTGCTTCTAGCCAACAAAAATACTGGTGAAGGAATGGAATGACATGTGATAAACTATCAAAAACGAGGAGCGTATTCAGAAAGGCATTAATTGTTTTTCTTTATCAAAGAAAATGGTGTTATAAAGGTTTAAAATACAGACACAATAAATATATCACTTTTAAATGAAATAATGTTTTATGTTTCACAGATTTTTTAGTCAATTTCAAGATCTTAATTTTCAATACTGTGGGTCAAATGACCATATTGTTATAGGCTGAGGTCGAATCAAAAAGCAACTATAAAAGTGCAGGCTCGGTTCATCTGAAACTGTTCATATACAGTTAGGAATAATAGAAATGCAATATACACGGTAGACCATACTTGAATATCACGACTTTCACAATTAAACATTTCAAACATTTATCAATCACAACGATGCATTTTAATTACGGTGATGTGTGGTTCTCATTTTATGTTAACTGTTTGTGCCTTTTTGAAATTAATCATATAAAATTATAAAACATATGCTCTCTTTGACTTTGCACATTTTTGCAGTTTTGGAAGACTGTGCTTTCTGAATGGGGTGATTCTTGGTCCCAAGGTTATAAAGCTGAGATTGGAAACCAATCTCAAATCTCAAGCATCTGATTGGCTGAAATGGCCACCAGTCGCCATTTCAGCCAATCAGATCCTTGAGATTTGAGACTGGTTTCCATGCTCAGTTTTATAACCTTGGGCACTGATATGCATACTTCACTTTGGTTTTCATCAACAACACTTCGTATCTTAACAGTACACATATTTGATGAGTATATGATCAATCAGCATGAACTGGGACACGGGGAAATGTTTCTTCTGTGATCATTCATATATTTTTGTTGTTACAAAATGTAGTAAGAACCTGGATTATCCAGTATAGCTCACATGTTATTTTATTACATTTTATGATACTATTATTTTACCGCGCAATGTATACTAAGCCCTTAAGTCTGCTCAATTTTATGACTCCAATTCATTGATTCACCTATACATAGTTCACACAAGACCTAAAGTTACTTCCCTTACATAAGACTATCCTTCATTTTGTATGGCAATATAATCAAGGCTTTAAGAGGGAATTGTCTCTTTAATTTTTATTACTGATGCAATATGAGACAAAAGTAGTTAAAGTAATTTAGTATTGTAATGCTTTTTCATGCATTAAGTGATTTATGTGCACTGTCACAGTGGTATTCTTGTTTCTGATCATTATCTTTTATCTTTTATGATATTCTGCCATTGTAACCATATGTTATGTTGCCCTACAAGATATCAGCTGCAAGCTGATAAGGGAGGTAATTATTTCTGTTGTTGGAACAATGTATTTAATAACGACAACTTCCCGCAGTACAACTTCCCGTGGCGCTCACCCATCCCATAGTGATTTTGAGCGAAGTTTAATTCTATGCTATGCTAACATTTAACTTAGATATTCCGGGCTTTAATTACTTGGACAGACCTTATTCACTTATTGTGATGAAAACATTTAACAGAGGACGTAGAAAAGTAGAACTCTGATGTGCCTATTTCAATATGAAATAAAATAAGTTTTCCAACTTTTTACAAACGCGTGATCCATTTTTGACTAGACTACTACATTTTGAACGATTTGAATCAAGCCAATATATGATTGAACATTACATCGGTTCTCCAGATATTAGGTCAGATAACCAACCGTGCATTTTTAAATTATTTCTTCACAAATTCATGTAGTTGAAAATCGAATAGAAAATAACTTTTTAAAGGTTGAATGAAAATCCATTGCCAAACAATCCTTCACCTTTTAAAATGAAATTAGTTCGTAATTTACATATTTTTTCAGGTAGTTTAACATCGCGGTGACGGTATTATTATTAATAATAGTTGTATTCAAAATTTAAAAAATGGGATAATAAATCAATTGTACTGCATGACAGCCCAGTCAAACTGAATGTTTTGAAGATACATAACACTGAACAAGACCAACATTGCACTGTCTTAACTTAACCAACGTTCCAACTACGTGGATCTTTCAACTTAAATTCCTCCGCATGGAATCGGAATACACTCTTCATATTTGAAAAATACTTAGATAACTATGATAATTATATCATCTTTACTTCTCTTTATGAAACTGAAAATACAATTTCGTTGTGCCTTTGTAAACCAGGTGCATTTAAGAGGACCAAAATGCTCCATTTTGCACAATGCTGCACAAAACGTTGAAGAAGTTGAGGTGTTTTTTTTTTTTAGTTTGATCATATCATTATAAAGACACTGTTCTGACTGATATATTGCTTATTGATCCCCATTATTGCGATTAAATGGAAATGGATTAAAATGTAAATTGTTTATCTTTTAGTTGTGTGTTATTTTCAATACATTCAAATTATTCTGTTGTGATGATACGGCCTTTTTTATAGTGAAAATATAAACATTTTGTAAGAAAAACTCCTTTAAAGAAAGTTTAGGCAAACACCGCTAAAACATCTTCGGTGTAACACCTTAACAACTTCTTTAAAATCGATATTTACATTAGTGCCCAAGATTATAAAACTGAGCATGGAAACCAGTCTCAAATCTCAAGCATCTGATCGGCTGAAATGGCGACTTGTCGCCATTTCAGCCAATCAGATGCTTGAGATTTGAGACTGGTTTCCATGATCAGTTTTATAACCTCCAGCCTAGGAGACATGAATCTTCTTAAACGGATAATATATCCGCTACTTACGATTGTTTTACTCTTACCTTAATAAAAATGCCAGAGGCCAGAAGAGTAAGGAGGTAATTTAATGGTTAGTTTATAAAATGAAATGAAGATGATGTATTTTATTATGTTTCAAACTTGACGAGTATAATCCTAAGCTGAAAAAATAAATAATATTATCGGTGTAGTTAGAACATTGTTCTAACAAGTGTATTAATCTGATACATGTAAGCTCTTTGTTTGTTTTTAAACCAGGCCTCAAGATTATTTCACTGAGTAATGGAAACCAGTCTCAAAACTCGTGGACCTGATTGAGACTTGAGACTGGTTTCAAATCTCAGTTTTATCATCTTCAGCGCTGAATTCTTTTCCAAATGTTTCTATTTCAGTATTTTACAATTATCAATAACCTTTGTATCATTTCAACTTGATTTTATAGTATGCGTATTTTAAAACAGTTAAAGGCTGAATAATGTCCGGACCCCAGATGAATTACGTGGTCACGAGTCAGCCTATGCCAGGCGGTGGAGGAGGACTGTTAGTTGGGAATATCAATGGCCACAGGGACTGGCAATCTGGTTTGTTTGCTTGCTTCGATGATATGTCATCATGTAAGTATATGTTTGCATCCCACAATGTCTACGAACATTGAAATCATGTCAGATAAAAACATGTTACTTCTCTGTTATACTCACAGTTGCGGGAATCTGATTATAAATGTTTTCCTATTTGTTGAATAGCAATCACATTTGTGGCATACAATATATAATATAATTGTCCATAATATATACAATATCTGGTGTCCATCATATGCTTAATATCTAGTGTCCAATATATTCTCAATATCTAGTGTCCAGTATATTCTCAATATCTAGTGTCCATTATATTCTCAATATCTATTGTCCATTATATTCGCAATATCTAGTGTCCATTATATTCTCAATATCTAGTGTCCATTATATTCTCAATATCTAGTCTCCATTATATTCTCAATATCTAGTGTCCAATATATTCTCAATATCTAGTGTCCATTATATTCTCAATATCTAGTGTCCAATATATTCTCAATATCTAGTGTCCAATATATTCTCAATATCTAGTGTCCATTATATTCTCAATATCTAGTGTCCATTATATTCTCAATATCTATTGTCCATAAAATGCTCAATATCTAGAGCCCAAAATCTACTTAATATCTACTGTCCATTATATGCTCAATATCTAGTGTCCAATATATTCTCAATATCTAGTGTCCATTATATTCTCAATATCTATTGTCCATAAAATGCTCAATATCTAGAGCCTTAAATCTACTTAATATCTACTGTCCATTATATGCTCAATATCTGGTGTCCAATATATTCTCAATATCTAGTGTCCATTATATTCTCAATATCTATTGTCCATAAAATGCTCAGTATCTAGAGCCCAAAATCTACTTAATATCTAGTGTCCATTAAATGCTCAATATCTAGTGTCCATTATATGCTCAATATCTAGTGTCCATTATATGCTCAATGTCTAGTGTCCATTATATACTCCATATATATCTAATGTCCATTATATGCTCAATATCTAGTGTCCATAATATATTCAGTATCTAGACTATCAAGTGTCCATTATATACTAAATATCTAGTGTCTATTATATACTTAATATCTAGTGTCCATTATATGCTCAATTTCTAGTGTCTATTATATGCTCAATATCTAATGTCCATAATATACTCAATTTCTAGTGTCCATTATATGCTCAATTTCTAGTGTCCATTATATGCTCAATATCAAGTGTCTATAATATACTCCATATATAGCTAATGTCCATTATATGCTCAATATCTAGTGTCCATAATATATTCAGTTTCTAGACTATCAAGTGTCCAGTATATACTCAATATCTAATGTCCATTATATACTCAATATCTAGTGTCCATAATATATTCAATATTTAGTGTCCATTATATATTCAATATCTCGTGTCCGTTATATACTCAATATCTAATGTCCATTATATACTCAATATCTAGTGTCCATAATATATTCAATATCTAGTGTCTATAATATACACAATATCTAGTGTACATCATTTGCTCAATGTCTAATGTCCATTAGAAACTCAATATCTAGTGTCCATTATATACTTGAAATATCTAGTGTCCATTATGTATACTCAATGTATAGTGTCCACACTGTATATAAACCGATTGTATCATCTGCCGGATATTGCGAGGTGATTGCATGGCTGCGATATAAACAATTCGTAAATAACACAGTGAAAATGGAATTATTAGGATCATTTTAAGTACCTTCAACAAAAACAAGTAAGTTATATATTGTATAGTCATTATTGGTTGTATTACAATTTGTTTTGCGCATATATAGTGATACAAACTTTCAAAATTGCATTTAATCACAAGAAGTTCTGGCAAATGACCCTCATGATTGTATCAAAATACTGTTATTCTCTACAAATAAACGCTCTGATGCACGAATACATACTAGTTATATGACTCTATGACATTAATATACAGATTTTTACATTACAATATTGCTTTAAATGAATAGATAGTGTAAATTATTAAAATGTTTGAGGGGTGTGTTTCGTAATGACTGTATCATCTATAGCATTATCATACTATCATTTATAGCAAACACACCTATTTTTGTTGTATCATGTAGTGCGATCTTCGTTGAATGATTTTCCAATAATCTGTATCACTAATGGCGATGCGTATTTGCTGATTTTATCAAGTGTATGCTTTTAGGTAAGATGGAGGAGTTCGTCTACATATATTGTCTATACAAATGGGTATATTTGGAGAAATAATATATCATGGCGTACAAAAACACGAAGAGAAGACTTTTAAAATAATAAAACAGAATGATGCAACAGCAGTGACTATATGTTATTGTTAGTTTGGAGGCTTGTATAAATATATAACTGTCAGGCCCAATGCAGCTGGGCGACTGTTTAATTTTTCATACAAACCTCGAAATAAACTATAAACTGTTTTGTAACTGATAAATTGGCATACACACAGTTTACACAAATCGGTTGTCAAAACATTATTTTAATGGCTAGTATAAACGTATTATGAGAATATGATAGAAAGCTAATTCGTTAATTTCTTTAACTGAAATCAGCACGGGAATATACCTGACTCTCAAGGGAAGACCTTTGTGATAGTCAATCCTTGGGCGGAAAACAAGACTGTCACATTGATTCCTTTGCTAAAGTTCCATTTGACCCTTTACTCCATGGGATATGTAGTACGTTGTTTATGCTGTACACCTTTTGCTATTACATTTATTAGAATATTTCTGAAAACAAGTGACCATTGTATATTCCGATCAAATGACACGGATGTTTCAGCTGACGATGATCCAATTGGTCGTACATTGAGTAAAGGGTTTATCATCAGCTTAAAATATCAGTATTTAAATAACTTGCTTTGCCTCAGAATGTGTATGTCACGCATAACTGCGTATGTATTTATAATCGTGAACCTTCAGTTTCGAAAATATTACTTTTAAAAAACCTCAGACTATCAAATCCAAAACATTTTGCGACGAAATTAATTATTGCTTGTTGTTAATTGTTGTTCTCAGAGAGACCTGTGTGTTAACTAATGAAGTCAGGTAGATACAATTGTTTCGTGTCGCCGCAGTATATAAAGGCACCTAGGCCCTTATATTTCATAACGTATCACATATCTCTGTACGAAGCACTTTTAATACATGTTTTTACATCAAGCCGTTGTTCTTAAATCCAAAAAATATACTAAAATCATCTTTTAAAAATCGCCATAACTGATACAAAAAGATCACTAGAAACATACAAATGATTGAGTTAACATGTTCAATACATGATACAGTCTGGGTAGATGCTACATGCATGTTTGGTCTAATGTTTTGATGTTTAATTGATCAGCTATGGTATAATTATTATTGTAAGAATAAAAATGATATGTTTCATCATCGCTAGCATGAGAATACCTCTCAAAACCTGTTTAAACACAAACATTTACGCGGATTTAATAACAGTACACAGTGCAAACGGTACTTTGTCTGAGTGATTTAAGCGATTTTTTAAAAGTTTATTGCATAAAAAATGGTAATAACGTCTTTCAAAACAAGTGCTACGAGAATCGCCTGTTGAAAATGTATTTTTCGATTGGATTTTTCATTACAATACATACAAAATCTTCTCATTTTGGAACTGCTTACTATGTTTTTGTGACAATCAGTGCGCTATATCCGGTAGATGATACAATCGGTTTATATACAGAGGTTCATAATATTTTCAATATCTAGTGTCCATTATATACCTAACATCTAGTGTCCGTTATATACTCAATATCTAGTGTCCATTATATACTCAATATCTAGTGTACATCATATACTCAATGTCTATGGTCCATCATTTACTCAATATCTAGTGTCCATAAAATACTCAATTCTGAAATAATATATATTTAAATTATACACTAACGAATTAACATGATTCTTACAGTATTTTTTTTCTCAGGTTTTAATGTATTTCGTTACTGTTTTTACCTTTCTGAGCGTATGTAAATTACACATATATAAATAACATTGGCTTGTGCAAAGTTTTATGGAACTGCATTGTGCCGTTTGAGAGATTTGTATATTTTTCTTTTTTCTTTATGGCAAGCAATGGTGAAAGGCGCAATACCTTAATGAACATTACTTTTGTTTTCCAGGTCTGTTGACATTCTTTTTTCCGTGTTGTACAGTAGCCAGTATATCAACACGAACTGGTGATTCGTGTTGTATGCCTTTTTGTGTGCCTGGTGCCCTTCTTACACTGAGAGCGCGTATTAGAACACTTGGCGGTATTCAGGTACTATAAACAAGATAACACTCATTTTTATACTTAAGGCGGCTGACGCCAGTAACCGGTCCTAATTTCACAGTTTCCGACACACACTCTGTACCTAGTCTATGAAATCAATCTAGAACAACAACCTGAAACAGAAATCAGTGTTTACTGTAAACCTATGGCTATAAGCTACTCAGGCAACATAAATTCAGGCTATGAAGAACTCCTGAAAAAAATCCAAGGAACACTGAAACACTGTCCAAGCATCACTTTTGCACAGCCGGCCGGGGAAAAAATAACGAAACCTGAAATCTTGCATAATATTAATGTCCAACCGACAACTCACAGAAATGGTTGCTTTCAGTCCAGCTGAAACAGCAGATTCAGAAAAGAATAAAGCCAATAGCTGTCATCCCTACCGATTTTCCGCAAAATAAATCCAAAAACATGCAACTGAATTTCTGACGCGGAAACAGATTACTTTACAGGATTTCCCTAGTTTCGAATTCAAGCCACTGCATCACACTGATCATCACCTGGCTGCTTTCGGTTTCTAATAGTTATTAAACAAATATATTCCAAATACCTTGAAAACACAAAACCTGTATATATAATTAATTTAGGCTTGATGCCAAAATATCTTCATAATATCCCCTATTTCAAAATTTCTACATGATTGGCCAGTTCGAGTAAGTGGCTATCTTAATGGTATGTACATCCTTATATACAACAAGATAATAAGGAGATGAACAAAGTTAATTTGCACGTATATTACGATAATTATAAAACGATAACATCATTTTAAATTCCCACGTGAGTAATATGATACTGACAACAATATGTTGTGTCCTTTTACTTACCAAAAGTCAAGCTGATTTCGTTCTGATAACAATTTCATTTTCATATTAAATCGTAATTACATGTGATTTGATTTCATTCAATCATTTGCTGCTGTGCAAATGATGCTGTGTGTTGTTTAGTTCTCTCTCTCTCTCTCTCTCTCTCTCTCTCTCTCTCTCTCTCTCTCTCTCTCTCTCTCTCTCTCTCTCTCTCTCTCTCTCTCTCTGACTATATCGCTTTGTGCCCACTGTTCAGTTTGTCAGATGAAGCGAGAATTGGACGCAATGGGACTTTAAGGCAATGACATACATTACTGTCAAAAATGAAACACAACGGAAATGTAAACCATAGTTGATATGTTCTTGTTTCAAAGGTTGAAAGACTTCTTGTGTTGTATTTCTCCAGAACAATACATTATTCTGTCCGTATATATGCGATATTTTATTTTTAAAAGTAAACGTATTGCAGAATCAATTGTGTATTGTTTTTCGCTCGAACTTCCTGAGCTAGCTCCTGACATGTAGAAGCATCTTCAACTTGATGCGTCGGTCGGTTTGACTATGTAAATATTTCTCAACTTCTTCTTGTCATTTTTAATATGAGCTTTGTTATTGTTAATGTAAAATTAATAATTCAGATTCGGGTATTTCCTAAAATGGGATCGATACATCTTCATATTGTTTACTGTCCGATGCTGTGACACATAAAATCGATACTAAGTCAATAATTGCAGCAGTTATGGATCTTACAAAACCTAAGTGAAAATGGGACATAACTTGAAAAATATAGAATTATTGGGCAGAAGGTTATAAAACTGATATTAGAAACCAGTCTCAAATCTCAAGCATCAGACGCTTGAGATTTGAGACTGGTTTCCATGCTCAGTTTTATAACCTTGGGCATTGGTCTCGTTGAAAACGGTGAAGATTTTGATGGAGAATTTACACAAAATCTAAGAGTCATGCGTCTTGTTGGTTGTTATGTAGATTTTGATGATAAATGATTTATTCCAAGTTTTAAATTTATACCTCAAGTAGTTTCAAAGTTATGGATCAAGTGCATAGTTTGGTTAACGCAAAAATTGAAAAGGAGGCTTAACTTCAACAGCATTTGTAGCAGTGTTTTGAATCTTCTTGGTAATGATGCAGATTTGGATGATGGATGTATATTACAAGCTATATAACGCGATATCTCAAGTAGATTTTAAGTTATGTAAGTACATATTTTGACGCCGATGCCAGCCCTGGTTGCGCATGATAGCTCCCCTTCGAATAGACGAGCTAATTTGGTAATCAAAGGACCATTACTAGGGAGAGATTGGAGCAATCTTTCTGGCTACCCAACTTGATCTTGATATTGTAGCCAAATACCTTTCTTACCAATTTTATTAAAAAATAGATATGTATAGTGATTTATTGAGCGGACAGCTTCTAGTAGCTGCTGACAACAGGTATTCGCATTGTAATGCCCCATTTTTGAAAAGGACATATATAAGGTTAATAATTTCTGGTATTGCTTACTTGGAGAATAATGCCCAGCCCATGTTTTCTGGACCAATTCTTCCTTTATCTTATACATAAATCATGGGACGCAACACTATATCAAATAAGAAGTATATCATAAACGAGTTATTGTTTCAGCATCATATACTCACTGTCGTGTAACAGCTGCCCTGTAACAAATAGTGGGTACCCTGTGGCAGTCCGCAAGATGGCGATCAGTTAAGCGACGAAAAGGTATGTGCTATTTTGTTTCCAATATGTATGCATAATGTAAGGTATAGCCTTGTATACTTGGGTCATATAATGAAAAGGATTGTTGATTGATTAAATGATTGCTTGTTTTATTGCCGTGTTACACGAAAAGTAGACCATACAGGGTACCTTTTTCGACACTAATCCAACGGCTATACAAGGTACCCTCTTAAAATCCGAGGGGTGGTACAGGGTACCAACAACAATTTGTTTGAATCGCATTTTCTTAAAAACAAAATAATTGTTCAGTTTAATAGTTATACCACAAGATAGGCAATTAGAGGCGCTTTAAAGGGATATCATATATTACGAGAACAACAAAGTTGTAATAGAATAAAAAGCCGAAATCAGTCGTCGCTCTCGCTTCAATTTTGAAATAGCCAATAAGGTAATTTATTTTTATCAATTAGAGGGTCAAACAGACACACCGGCAATAAAGCAGGCAATCATTTAATCAATCAACAATCCTTTTCATGATATGATCCAAGTATACAAGTCTATACCTTTCAATGTGTATATAAATTGGAAACAAAATAGCACATACATTTTCGTCGCTTAACTGGTCGCCATCTTGCGGACTGCCACAGGCTACCCACTATTTGGTACAGGGCAGCTGTTACATGACAGTGATACTGGAATAATAAACAATAAACCATGTTTCAATGTTATACATCTATTTAAAGCATAACATGTTGTCAAAAGTGGAGAAAAGATACTGTGGAAAAATAAAGTTTGACAAAAAAGTCTAACATTATACTTTAAATCAAAACGTCGGACTTGTATTCAATTGAAAAATTAAATCTCTCGGATTTGTACGGTGTTCCGTTGAGGCCATCGTTGTTTCGCCCTGTCGACTTCAAGAGCGAGAACACGAAAACGCGAAAACACGATGCGAGATCGCGAAACAACGATGCGAGGTCGCGAAACAACGATGCGAGATCGCGAAAACACGATGCGAGGTTGCGAAAGTACGATGCGAGAACGCGATATTAATATCGCTCCCTCGCATCGTACTTTCGCGACCTCGCATCGTTGTTTCGCGTTCTCGCATCGTGATTTCGCGTTTTCGTGATCTCGCCCTAAGGACAGCGAGACCACGAAAACGCGAAACAACGATGCGAGAACGCGAAAACACGATGCGAGGTCGCGAAAGTAAGATGCGAGAACGCGATATTAATATCGCTCCCTCGCATCGTACTTTCGCGACCTCGCATCGTTGTTTCGCGTTCTCGCATCGTGATTTCGCGTTTTCGTGATCTCGCCCTAAGGACAGCGAGACCAAGAAAACGCGAAACAACGATGCGAGAACGCGAAAACACGATGCGAGGTCGCGAAAGTACGATGCGAGAACGCGATATTAATATTGCGCCCTCGCAATATCGCGTTCTCGCATCGTACTTTCGCGATCTCGCATCGTGTTTTCGCGTTTTCGTGGTCTCGCTGTCCTGAGGGCGAGACCACGAAAACGCGAAAACACGATGCGAGAACGCGAAACAACGAGGCGAGGTTGCGAAAGTACGATGCGAGAGCGCGATATTAATATCGCGTTCTCGCATCGAACTCTCGCGACCTCGCATCGTGTTTTCGCGATCTCGCATCATTGTTTCGCGATCTCGCATCATGTTTTCGCGTTTTCGTGTTCTCGCATAAGAGGTCGAAAGTGCGAAACAACGATGGCCCCAACGGAATTCCGTAGATTTGGGACCTGATATGTTTGTTTTATAGAAAAGCATCACAATATCATAAAGATGACGGGGACCCGATGTTGCTAAATAAATACGAGCCTTTATTCTCTCAGTCACGGAAAAAGTGGTCGAGCGATTCGACAAACTTTTTAATCTGAATCCAAAGTTTTATTTAAGAAGGAAACATTCGGAATGAACTTTTGAAACTTTTATCTGAAAAGTGAGCTCTTTATGAATTTGGGGTGAATGGTTAGTTTCCAGAAGAGACAAAAACACCGAGTAAAATAAGGACAAAATTGTCGCAAGAATGTTAGCACAAACTACTGACAAAGCAATGCACAGATGCAGGGCTGATGCTTCGACAAAATTGTGCTAATAGCTAAACACAATGAAGTTGTAAAAAGTCATGTGGACACGAACAAGAACATAAAACGGTGGACGGAATCAAAGGTAGTACGAGACCTTAACAGTCTTCGAAATGACCTTGAAAGCCCAAAAGTTGCAATCAAAGTACGCCCAAAAAGCCTCAATAAAGATCCTGCTAAGGGACAAAAACGATGTACACGATGCAACAAAATGAATGTGGAAAGTGTCCTGCAATACGAAAAACTGTTTGTCATTAAACTTTTCTTTTAATTAATTCATTAGCCTCAACCTCCGCCAAGGGCACCTGCTATAAAACCCTTTCTGGACAGTTTTGTAAAACAAACCGCCGCTTCAATGGAAAAAAAAATACCTTAGTGATCTACTATATGGCTAGATTTTAAACAACATATGTGATATTGCTGTGCTTTCAACCCAGGTCTGTAATTTTATCTGTCATTACTGCTTTTTGTATTGAGTGCAAAATTTAGTATCCAGTAGATTTATTCAACCTGCTCATGGGTAGTTATGAAATATTAAATTACAGGCTTCCATTGAACGCTAGACAATATTTACAGTGCTCTAGAAATCATCAAAAACACCACGAAATCTCAATGATATTAGTCCTTCTGTGTTTGCGTTCAGGACTTCTGATTGTCAGTGTTAATTCTCAAGTCTTCGAGGCTTTTAATAAAACTGAGAACAATAACATGGAATTCGAACAGGAAGATAAACTAAGCTGATATCACCAGATGTTAGGGGTTTATTTGTTTATGTTGTTAAAATTTCCCAAACTTAGTATAAGATATGTGCATGTTATTCCGGCTCAGTACTAGTATTTCACACGTACATCTTGACTTGAGATATCATGATTGACCTATGATAACATCAAAGTGACAGCGAGTGATCTATGTCACTTGAGAATTAGAATACAGGATACCAAAATCTACATAGACAGAGGATTCAGGAAACAACTGTGTGCACAAAATTATCAATATGTTTTGGGGAGGTTCTGAATATCGGTTTGGTAAACCTGCGGAGTTGTCAGCCACTAGATTCTTTACTGGTTCACTTTGTCTCATCATACTGTAGATTGAAAATATTATGTTACTGCTCAATCACATGTAATAGTTGATAAACACTCAATTATAAACCGAGTAAAATCAAGTAGAAACCGCTCGCACCTTCTGAATTAATATCAAACTGTTAAATAAAATCAAAGCACTGAAAGTACTGATGGGTGACGTCTTAGAGTGATTGTCATTATGTCACATCATCTACAGATTTTGTGGAGTTTCCTATTTGAGGAGTTTGGATGGCAAAGCAAACGTTCGTGTATCCGGCTTCTGCTTTATCAAGTTTTTATCTACCACGGGCATTCGGGCGGATGCTAATATCCAAGACTGAGTTGGGGCGAAAATTTCGAATACGAATTAATTTGAACGTTTTATACGATAAATATGTGCAAGATTTGTTTAAATCGATAAATTTTATGAAAAATTATTATCCATTTTAACTGAAATTTGTCAAGATATTGTATAGTAAGAAACTTTCGAAGGAATATTCTTCAATAATATATCACGTTTCGTACATTACGTTTTGATTGGACGGGGAAACGGACATTTTTTTTTCTCCAAATTACATGGTTATTTCAGCGCATGTTAAAATTTTTATAAAATAAACAAAGTACAACCACTTACCGATTGATAAACACCACTGTATAATTTAAGCAGGTTTTGTATTCGAAATTTGCCGATTAAACGATACATGTATTGAATTAAGGGTGTTACTAATTACCCCAGGACACCCCACACCACCGCAAGACACCCCACACTAACAATAAATAACTGAAAGACCCCATGAGATATCAGACAGACCCTTTTATAACTCACATGTTTACTTTAGGATGCACCAGATGTAATGTTCTAACAACTACCAGTGTTTGTATATATAAGCTTTATTACTATGCTGCTATAGCCAAGTCTACTATCAAAATGATTCATACAACAGATATGAGAGAGAGTTTATAATGCAATGATGATAAAACACAGGGACTTCACGGACCACACCATAATGTCCTCGATCAGAGGCGGGAGAGTCCATCAACTGGGAATAAACAACAACAACAACCACAGGGACTTATGTTTAACAGCAAGATACTACAATCTCTCCTTTTCTTCAGTTTGATTTTACCTTTTAAAACAAATTCAAATTATCAAATAAAATATTTTTTAAGAATACTGAAGTATGTCTAATGTCAATGTCCTCTGCAAAAATTTCTTTCATAAAATGATAATTTTCTCAAGAGCTCTAAGGTATACAAGATAGCAAAAGCATTTAAGTTTATAATGACATGATACAGTTCACCACTTGTGAGTTCTAATGTGTGCAAAAGCTGCTGTTCCCAAAACATTTAAAACAATTAGAGAGATAAATGTCCATTATTAACAACATTTTTCTAAGATAATCTGTACTGTTCTGAAACCTTAATCTGGAAATTTTATCACAAAAAAATCCACAAAAATGTGAGTTCAGATTTCAGAACAATTGAGCTGCGCCGTCTACCGTCTCATAAACTCTGTAAACCAACATATACTGTAAACGTTATTCAAGCCCACTAATTACACGGCCTCTAATGTGAACAAGGGCAAATTTAATGTAAACAGGCACCGCATCAGAGAACTGATTTCCTTCTTAAGTAAGGCATTTAGGAGCACCTTCTCCTCATCAAATTTCTTTAAATCGCGCAGCATTTCAAAGTTATGTTACTTCGCATCTTGCTGATTATATTCCCCTTTAGATTCAAACCTACGCTTTTTGTGTCCAAACTGTACAAAACAGGCATAGGCCTAAACTACCCAACATCTGTCAACTTGATGACAGAAAGGCCTGTGCCTTAGAAGGGAAGGGTACAGACAAAAGAGGTAAAGCTTGATGTAGATTGCTGTTGTTATCAGCCGAAATGAATTAACATGGATAGATCACCGCTACACTGCTTTAGCAATTTCAAGGATAAGAAGGTATGTGATGTAGGCGCATAGGAGCTGTGACCGCAGGAGCAGAGACCGCTAACCCCGGCGGCCACGGCTTGCCTAATACATAATACATAAAAGTCAAGTGTCAAAATCCAGGAAATGGCGATATGTTTCGGGATTTCCTCAGTGTATTAAAGCCATGGTTGTGTAAGGAGGTAATACCAGTTAAATGTATGGAATAAGTAGCGCTACACAGAATATGGAAACCAATGTCGTATTCAAAGAACAGGTTCGGAGGCTAAATTTTCAGAAAGGGGTTCGTTAGGGGAAGTCTTATGACAGTTACATGATAATTTCCAAAATTAGTCACATCTCCGTGAAATTCATATCCAACTTTGCTCATCATCGGTTAGCAAAAATCGATAACGAATTTCTCAATAGATTATAAAGGAACAATTCAGTTTTTTCTTTACTACATTTTTATTTCTAAAACAGTCGAAAAAACCCATAGTACATATTAAAGATAAATTTCTGCCGATTAAGATGGTTATTTTTATTTTAATTTATCTTAACGATAATTTGGTCCTTTTTGACTTTGAATATAGCCACCCTATTTTCCCTGTTATTTACATAGAAACTGTAGAGAAAGTTGGATTTTTTCACTCATCCTTACGTATTCTATTGTTAATATCTTTTATCCAAATTATAAGTTTTAAAAAACCCAGGTTACATATTTTGCAAAAAATATTAAGCTATTGTTTAAACTAATTTTTATTAAATTAAATTTAAAACATTTTGGTCCTTTTTAGCTTTTTCTAAATCGACTATCGAATATTTTAAGTGAAAAAAGTCTCCGTAAATTTGCGAACATTCCCGATATTTTACGATCATTGACGGAAGATTGTTTAATTCGGCAGTCAAGTACAGAAGACAATATAGAGCCTTACTAGTTTAATTTGTAGAAGTTGGAGTATTGTTTTGAAATTGTGTGATATTACTTTGAATTAAGTAGAAACACTAAATTTTGGCGAATCCGTCAATATTTTACAAATTTCATAGGCGGAAACAAATACGTACTAAATTATTTATGGCATTTAGAAATAAGTATATGTCTTTTCGATATAGTTGTAAAATAAAATCCGATTGATATAATAAACCCAGACGAAAGTCTAAAAAGGTGATAATTGTAACAAATTACAATGAACCCCAGGTAAATCAACAGGTAAGAAATGTGACATTTTGTGTATTAACAATATGTCACATTGAGCAAAGATCTATATATTACATCTATCTATATAGGTCTTTGCATTGTGTCACAAAAAATGTCAATCATAAGAAAATGCATTAAGAAATTAAAATCGTCATTCAAAAGTCTCATCTATATACAAGCCTATCTAAAACAAAAACCACATATATATTAAGATAACTTAAGTAAATGTTACTTAATTATTTGTAAAAGTTAAATGCTTTCTATTTACAATTAAGAAGTTAAAATGTAAATTTTATCCAAAATTTATATCGTAAAATGCGGAAAATTGAAATTGTTAAGTTTAGGGAATATTTCTAAACACATTTGAAACATAAGCACGTAATGATGTACCCAACTGGAATTAAAGTTAGAACAAATAAAAACTTATCGCATCGTAATCTCTTCAACATGTATCGAATTTACATTGTAAGATTTTTTCAGTAAAACATAATAATTCAATGAACTGTTATTCTTTAATTATTTTGACAAACAAGAGCGCAACAGTAATAGAACGAATTCGGGATTTTATTAACTGATCGAAAAAATGCATCATTAATTTTATTGTACCCCCTCCCAATAAATGACGCGTTGTAAAAACAAAGTTATGACAGATCAATAATTAATATGTTTTATGGCTTATTTCCTGTACCGTGTTTAAACAAGGTAAATGGTTCCTATAAACAATGAACCTAGCAAATGCATCGATTCAATGAATTTAAAAGTGTACCGATTTGTTTTTTCGGTGTATATAGAAATTGAGAAAAGGCAAAGACCTATATATTACATCTCTATATTTATCTATATAGGTCTTTGGAAAAGGCTACACATTCTGCCGCTTTTTATTATGACTGAATTTGTAAATTCTTTAATGTATTAAGTTTACAAACCGTTTCACCAATTGTACACATATAAAATTGCTTTCCAAAAAAAAAAAATTATTCGTAAGTGCAATAATAAGGATGAAATGGACCAGGCAGAAGTTATATATCGCGGGGCTTAGGATTTTAAAATAAATAAAATAATCGGACGTCTATGTGCCCAAAACCAAATTAAAGAACTCGGCACTAAGTTACACAGAACTGATAAAAACGAAGACATTGTTGAACGTATATTAATATGGTCTACCTCAAGCCTGTGTGTAACTTTTGCGATATAGGAAAACTGATATTATACACTAAGTTATCTTAATTATAAAGTATTGAATACTAGTTGTGTTGTTATGTATAAAACTCTCAGAGATATATACATTATCAAGATTATTTATTGCTTATTTATTTCTTCGTGTTACCTGCTTGCTTATTTTTTCTCAAATGTTAAACTTTAACATTTTTGATAAATTTTGTAATTTTGAAAATATTGCTTTTACTTTCTGATTTCATTATTCTATTAAATTTATCAATTGTTGGCTAAAAATTTCTTCATATATATTCGTTTAAAATATTCGAGTAATAGGGGCATATTAACAAAAAGTTGTATTCGTTTTCTATCATCTTATAATTACAGCATTTACAGATTCTGTTTTCCCTTGTAACACCCGTGTACACACCCATGTACCGTCCAGTTTCAATATTTAAGATACAAATTTTATGAAACGAACTGAATGCTTAATGATGAAACAATTTTGTGCTATTTTATTGGTTTTCCCCTCCGGCGCAAATGACATATTTTATTGACCCTAGACTTCGTTAATCTCCGATAATCTGACGACTGATAAGAAGGGCAGATAATTGACAATACCACATAGTCAACGCCGTACACTCTCCCTTTATGAGATGATGAGAAAAGTGCCATATGTAAATAAGTCTGCATCAAACGGGTTTCGATATCACACCCCCGAACCCCCCCCCCCCCCTTCCCGTCTTAACCCTACCCCCCCCCCCTCCCAAAAAAAACCAAACAACAAACAAACAAACAACAACAACAACAAAACAACAAGAACAAACAAACAAACAAAACAGCGACTCTTGATCCGCCCCTTTAAACATTCAATAAGTATGGATGAAACATTATTACTGATGCATCTTTTGTTTTCATATTTATGTAAAATTATTATTAGGTTTATATATTATAGAGAGAATCGATGTCAACTTTATGAACTGGGATCCTATTATTGCTTGCAGTATTTCAGTATACTAATGATTTAACAGTTTTATTTACCAAATGATTACATATAATTGTATTATAAATAAGTCATTTTTATATCGACATGCCACTGTTATGCAGCCAAAATCATCTCCTCCGCGCTCCCAGTGTTAAAATCGCTCTTGATCGCGCGTGTGATGTCTCTTTAGAATGATTTTACGATTAAGGCAAACGTAGCCCAAAAAGTAAAATCATAGATCGACCCTGATTAAAATAAACAATAATCATGGGTTTAGCGCAATAGGGTTGTAATTCCTTTTTTTAAATGACTTTTTTGCATAAAATGGCTCATTTTATATTAATACATTGTACATCATATGATTAAAGAACAAGAGCTGTCAGAGGAGACAGCATGCTCGACTATTCGAATCATTTGAAACAAATGCAATTTGAAGATTAAAACAATAACAACTATGGCCATACATTCATGTGCAATCAGAAAAAATATTAACAAGTGAATAGTAAGGGAGAAATTCATTTCAAATAACAGAAATAATTCCTTAATGTACCATAAATATTAAACTGAATAGGGGAATAACTATGAAATATTTCTGAATTTGTTAGAAAACATGTTAGTAAATTTTTATTTGAGAAATTTACTTTTAGTCAAATATCAATCACTTCAGTAAAGTTACAGAAAAGTAACTGAAATGAAAATATAATGTTAGTTTGAAGTTGATACCTTAAGTATTTGCAAAGTTATCGATGAAGTGCAATTAAGTGAAAATATAAGTGAAACTAGAAATGTGTCTTTAGGACACGGATGTCCCCGCTATGCATCGTTTTCAGACACTCAAGTGAAATGATGGGAATAATAACATTTCAAAGACAGTGATGTTCGAGTAATTATAAGAATATGCATAAACTTGAAGATCAAGTAAATTATTTGTATTTGTGGCACTGTTGTCTTCTCATTACTGAAATGTCTGAAAAAGTTGGTGGTAATGCAATGCAATGTCATAGTGAACATTTGTGCCAAGTTATTTTGAAATCCCTTCATTCATAAAGAAGTTATAGCCAGAACAAGTAAATTCAAGTTTTAGTGACTGACCTTGACCTTGGTCTTAAAGGCATGGGTAATGTACGCAACACACCGTCATGTCATGGTGAACATTTGTGCCAAGTTATTTTGAAAACCCTCCATTCGAAACAAAGTAATAGCCCGGACAAGAAAATTCTATTTTTAGTAACAGTGACCTTGACCTTGGACCTACAGGCATGGACATGGTACACGACTCAATACCTTGTCATGGTGAATATTTCTGCCAAGTTATTTTGAAATTACTCTATTCCTAACGAAGTTACTGCCTGGACAAGAGAATTCTATTTTTAGTAACAGTGACCTTGACCTACAGGCATGGGCATGGTACGCGATACACCGCCCTGTCATGGTGAACATTTGTGCCAAGTTATATTGAAATCCCTACATTTATAATGAAGTTACAGCCCGGACAAGAAAATTCTATTTTAGTAACAGTGACCTTGACTTTGAACCTTCAGGCTTGGGTATTGTGCGGACACACTGCCTTGTCATAGTGAACATTTCTGTCAAGTTATTTTGAAATCCCTCCATTCATAACGAAGTTACAGCCTGGACAAGAAAATTATATTTTTAGTAACAGTGACCTTGACCTCGGATCTACAGGCATTGGTATTGTGCGGACACACCGCCTTGTCATGGTGAACATTTGTGCCAAGTTATTTTGAAATCCTTCCATTCACAACGAAGTTAAGGGCCAAGTGTATATTTTGCTTAACACAAAATGTAAGTGAAAAAGGGGCATAATTTAAAAATATTGGAAGCAGGGTTATGGGTCTTGTTGGTTATGATGTAGATTTTGATGGTGAAAATATATTTCAAGTTTCAAGGCAATATCTCAAGAAGTTTTAAAGTTATGGGCAAAATGCATATTTTGCTTAAAAGAAAATATAAGAAAAAAGGGGCATAACTTGAAATATATTGACAGCAGAGTTATGGGTCTTGTTGGTAATGATGTAGAATTTGATGGTGAATATATATTGAATTTCCAAGTTTCAAGTCGATATCTCAAGTAGTTAATAAGTTATGGACCAAAGTGCATATTTTCCTTAACGCAAAATTTAAGTGGAAAAGGGGCATAACTTGAAAAATATTTGTAGCAGAGTTATGGGTGTTGTTGGTAATGATGTAGAATTTGATGGTGAATATATTATATTACAAGTTTCAAGTTGATATCATAAGTAGTTTTCAAGTTATGGACCAAAGCGCATATTTTGTTTAACGGACGGAGACGCCGATGCCGATGCCGACGCCGACGCCGACACCGGGGCGAGTAGGATAGCTCCCCTATTCTTCGAATAGTCGAGCTAAAAATGTGTTTGAAAAAAACAACTAAATATTGCAAATAAATCCTAAGGCTAAATCTCATATTGAATAAATTTTGTGTGCAATACGGTTGAAACTCAAATTAAAATTGTAAGTGGAATAGATATGTAACTCAGTCTTTATATGTACATAATTTATAAAATAGAAAATATAAGCATGAATTCAAATTGTCATTACTGGGGTTTGATTAACAGAAATCCCCTTACCAGTTACCATGAACAATGAATGGCTTAAAATCAGAATGTTTTTAATATATAGTTGTATATTCAAAACTCTCTCTCTCTTTTGCAATAAAAAAATCATTGTTCTCATTTATGTCAACTTTTATGTCGAAAACGCTTGTAGGTCATATATTTAAAATCAGGCGCGTAGGAGCAGGGGCCGCAGGAGCCGCGGAGGCGGCCCCAATATTTCGGCAAGTCATAGCCCCGGCGGGCAAGACTTTAAAATAGGGTTCTTCGGCGATTATGCAATGCCATAAACAATAAAATCTCGCCATAAGATCGTCGTTTTCACCTATATCGGCTTAGCTATACACAGTCAAATGTCAACGTCAAGGAAACGGTGAAGTGTCGCAGGATTGCCTCAGGGTTTTAAACAAACGGCCGAATAAGGAGCTAATCCCAGTTAAATGTATCGAAATAAGTAGCGCGAAACAATGTCGTATTCGAAGACCACAATCGGCAAAGTTCAAGCTGGGTTAAAATCTGATAATAAGACGCAGATTCAAGAAAGCGCTAAAAATGGATAATATTGTAATTCGTAAAATTAACATCATTTCCTAAGGAATATTCAGTAATATGGATACGACACTATTACTGATTCATCTTTATATACATACCAGCGTTCCCCCTCTCATAAGTGAAATCCTGTATCTGCCCCTTTCATTTCATAATTTTGTTGTTTGGCGTACCTATGCACAAACTATCAAACTTTCAAAATGACATAATCATAAATCATAGGTAAAATATAACATTTAGGGGCGCTTATAAATTTGTAATTTTGAGATGAGGTATATTATTCTAGCACTTTAAAACTGAATTTATAGCTCTATATTTGCTCTATATTTGCAATTTTTGTTTGTAGAATAAAACCACGAAGGAGATACTGAGGTTCAATAGCTTTTCAAGTGTTCATGCTTATTTAGTGTCAGCCTTATACAAGAACACTAAAAAAACAACAAAAAGACTATTTATACAAAGAGACAGTATATTTTATATAAAAACATATATAATCCGATCTGTACAATTATTACTTTTGCATATGAAGAATTATGTATTATTGAAAGAATAGGCGTCTAATTTACGAACAGTGATCTTATTGTTGATTGCAGTAGTTCAGTACTCGAATATGATGATTTAAACGTTTTATATACACCAATGACTACATATAATTGTTTTATAAAATAAGAAACTTATTATATCGACATATCAATGATATGAGTAATTTAAGTGGTCCACTCAGGAAATCCGACTAGTTATTGAAGCATTTTCGGGAAATTTTCTGCTCCACCTTAATGACATAATTTTATTGAAGCAAAACTGATACATTTTTAAGTATTTGAAACAATTATTTCTGCCGATCTTCTGGATACGACTGTGATATTTTTTTTTTATAAAAGCTCAGTAACTACAGTTACAGCAGGCGACATCATCATTCTAGAATCGTCTATTGCACTGTAAGTAGAAGACAATTTTCTATCAATCAAAACTAACATTTAAATATAATCCTTTTGACGCCCTTACATTTATTGAGTTTTAAGCAAATCATTTTAATAAGGATTTACTCATTTATCTAAAAGCGGTACATAGAATACGGTTTTAAATGTCAAACTCTTTCAAATTTTGTTAAAACTGTTTGGGTTCTAACTTTCTCTTTTTAATTAATTTATGACAGGATTCTATAGTAAAAGAAAATTATCCTGAAAATGAAATTTGATCACCTATATACAATTTTTTGTGATAACATGTTACCCTATCTGCATAATCATAAATATGTCGCTATTCATTTTAGGGTCGTTACTTATTTTAATACGTTAAAATATTAAAATTTACCATTCTGACGAAAAGTCCAGATTTAGAAAATTATGTGCTATTTTATAATTGAATACTTAAAGAAATTAGAAACGCAACTTCTATAAACAATGAAATACATGTCCTGTTTAAAGACGTTGCGTTTTTAATTTCTTCAAGTACATAAAATATAGTAAAAGAAATTAAAAACGAAACTTCTTTAATCACGAAACATATTTTGTGTTTAAAGAATTTGCGTTTCTAATTTCTTTAAGTATATAAATGTTAGCGTGAAGCTGTAAAATGTTTCATAATATCTTTTGTTGGAGAGTACTACGCAGTGTAGTAACAACAGTAGTATAAGTAAAACGCGTTTAATTTTAGACATATTTATGAAACTAAAAACTAGGGATGTCAATGGATATCCGACCGAATCGTCTTTTGAAACGTCAATGTAGTTATGTAATTGACAGTTTAACCCCATCGCATCCTATATTATTACTATAATCAAAGTCTTTGTATCCGGATATTCGTTCTGATCATTCAACGGATATCCGGATCCAAAATTTAGAATCCGTTGACATCCCTACAGTAAAAACAGTGTGTATCTATCTTTACATGTAATTATACCATGGTATGTTAAAACTTGATTTGAACAATCGTCAGTGATATTGATTGAAAACTGTGCACTTCATAAAAAAGTGAAATATGCATATCAGGAATCGCCACACTCACAAGACACAGCCTCCCCACGCACTGAAAAAGAAGAGAGAAAAAAGAGAGCATGTGTTTGTAAGTATGTCAAATTCAAATAAGACACCACAGACAATTAAAGAAAAAGAGAACCATTGGGGTTACCGCCTTGGAACGGTCATGCCCCCTTTAAACCAGGTTCTAGGGTGCACAAACGTCACACTTGTCCCAACATGTTCTAATATCAACAAACAAGTACAAAATGTCTTGATGAATCAACTTCAACCCACACATCAGCTTAACAATGTTGCATGCAAAAGCACACAAACATATAAAACATAAAAAAGCTAGTAGCATTTTGAAGCCAAATAGGCGGGTACTCTATGACCTTACACAAACCATATATGGGTTTTATCGCAAGTGCTCCCAGTGTAAATCCAGCCAGATTAGCTGGCACATCTGTGTCCTCTGATTAGTTCGTTTTTGTGTTCGTTTCTTGATCAGAAATCATAGACCGAACAGTCAAGATCTTGCTCAGATGGCACAGTTGCTCTGGATCTACTATGTAAGCCCATGGCTAACAGCCATATACCATAGGGTAAATAATAAATAATCAACTTTTATATCAGAAGTCACATTAAACAAATATTTCTGATATCACAAAAACAATAACAATTCGCTTTCAATTCTGTTATTGTGAATGTATTGTGAACAATACGTATAATAGTTTAGGGTTCTAGTATTGTGAGAGTTAAACTCTGAATGAGCTTCCTTCAGGTACTCAGAAAGGTTCTCATATTCTGGTATTTCTCGCTAATTGAATTCCCAGTGCTATGCGCTCGGATATATCATACAAGTTGTTTTGATGAACAATCTTTATTGCATTTGGTTCGTGTTCAAATGCGTTTACATGTTTTATTCAATTACTGCACCAATGCAACATACATATGTTGTTTGTTTGTTTTATTAAGAAATATAAACAAGTGTTAATTTGGTTTACCCTGGAACCTTGTTTAGAAGCCAGGTTCCACAGACCGTTCCAGTGCGGTAAAAACACGCGCGTTTTCTTCAGTTTATTGTTTGTTAGATTCAACTAATGCCCTTTATCTTAATTTAAATATGTAAACATTTTAATCGCCGTACTTTTGACACATTGTAACAACTTCATACCGAGGAATGAGGCCTTTTCAGTTATGTGAGATATTTGTGAGTGACCGTTAATTTGACAGACCTTGACTAGGGTTGCGAGCAACCGTACAGTTTGAAACGTATTCAAACCTCGTTCAAAGTATTTTTAGAATATCCAAATGTCTGCATAGTCATTTCTATGTCAATAATCATTTACTTAATTTATAGTTGCCGTCCATTTAATTCAATTAAACCCGTAATTGGCATTTGGCAGTTCGAGGCACTTTTTATTAAGGATTTTAAACAGTATGTCTTAAATGACCACCGTTGCTGCTAACAAGGCAGAAATGCTGGGTGGGTGTACGGAACCTCCCAACCGCACCGCGATCGCGAACGATGGAAATTTGCATATTATATATACGAGTATGAAGGTAATAAAGGTACGGTTCAAACAAATCTATTTTTTTAAATAACAGTAATGAAATGGGCGAATAATCATTTTTATATGAAAGAAATAACGTTAGTTACGTTTTTACCTAAACTTGGTAATAATATTATATGCTAACCATATAAATGTAAATAGCCTACACGTATAATCAGGCATGATTGCCAATTTATGTACAAAACGATGAACCAATTTTAAAGACGGTTTCAGCTCCAGCATTTCTTTGATAACAAGGGATATTGGACAAGGCCCATATGGTTGAAGGAGACTACCATATCGGCCGCATAACCTAATACCTAAACCTAAAGCACAAACATACAGAGTTCCTTTAATTTGGAAAAAAAACTGAAATCTGTTTTTCGCGTATAAAAACATTTGTGCTGGAAACATTTTTCTAGAAAGTCGGCCATTTTCATAATCAAAGCACTGAAAGTACTAATGGGTGACGTTTTAGAGTGATTGTCATAATGTCACATCATCTACAGATTTTGTGTATTTGAGGAGTTTGGATGGCAGAGCAAAAGTTTGTATTCCGGCTTCTGCTTTATCAAGTTTTTATCTACCGCGGGCATTCGGGTGGATGCTAATATCCAAGACTGAGTTGGGGCGAAAAATAAATTTCGGGTACGAATTAATTTGAACGTTTTATACGATAAATATGCGCAAGATTTGTAATAATCGATAAATTTTATGAAAATTATTATCTATTTTAACTGAAATTTGTCAAGATATTGTATAGTAAGAAACTTTCGAAGGAATATTCTTCAAACACGTTTCGTCATGTTGATTTGACGGGGAAACGGACAAATATTTCTCCAAATTACATGGTTATTTCAGCGCATGTTCAAATTTTTATAAAATAAAAAAGAGCAGCCACTGACCGATTGATAAACACCACTGTATAGTTTAAGCAGGTTTTGTATTCAATAATTTGCCGATTAAACGATACATGTATTAAATTTAGGGTGTTACTAATTACCCAAGGACACCCCACACTAACAATAAATAACCGAAAGATCCCATGAGATGTCAGACAAACCCTTGTATGACTCTCATGTTAACTTTTGGATGCACCAGATGTAATGTTCTAACAACTACCAGTGTTTGTATCTTATAAGCTTTATTACTATGCTGCCAAGTCTACTATCAAAATGATTCATACAACAGATATGAGAGAGAGAGAGAGTTTATAATACAATGATGATTAACCACAGGGACTTCACAAACCACACCATAATGTCCTCGGTCAGAGGCGGGAGGGTCAAACAACAACCACAGGCACTTATGTTTAACAGCTAAAATATGTCTAATGTTGATGTCCTCTGCAAAAATTTCATTCATAAAATGATAATTTTCTCAAGAGCTCTAAGGTATAAAGATAGCAAAAGCAATTAAGCAAGTTTATAATGACATGATACAGTTCACCACTTGTGAGTTCTTATCTGTGAGAAAGCTGCTATTCCCAAATTAATGAGATCAGATTTTAGGACAATCCAGCAGCGCCGTCTACCGTCTCTTAAACTCAGTGAACTCTCTGAAGGTAAAATGATCGGATTTCACATTTGGTACCACGTTCATTAGCACGAAGTAGATAGAGAGCGAGGTACTATCGAGAAATTCACATATACTGTTCCATTGGGTGACGTGTGACGTCACCCAAAAATGGTTTCTTTTTTAAATATGGGTAAAAGCACTGAATTTCAGAATACTGAAATATCAAACACATTTGAGGAGTGTCTTTTGGGATTTTGAAACAAGAATAAATGTGCATATACTATTGGAAAAGAGGACAATCCTGTCATCCTTTGTGAGACTCAGGCTTTCAGTTTTAAAAACAACATACTTTCTCCAGTATCGCTACTTTAAAAAGCTAGTATCTGTATTTGCATGTCAAAATATACACAACAGAAAAGTCTTTACCTAACTTCTTTCTACAGACTCTGACAATTGAAACGAGCAACAAATCTTTTTTTTTCGAGGAGGAATAGTTTTTTTTTGTTCATGGTATGACGTCTGCTTGACTAACAAAGGTTGTTATCTGTGTTCAAGTGGATTTATCGGCTCTCTCGCAGTACAAATTGGTGGGAAATGCAAAAGAGTAGTATGAATATGATATCATACAACTGTCTTATAGTGATTCCCTTTTTAGACGAGATTGAGAACAAAGCGATGGTGATGAGGACACGTTAGAAATATTCCGTCAAAGCAGTCGAGGCTTATCAGTGTTATCGTTCAATGACTGATATTACTATGAAAATATCTGTCATCGCAATGAAATTTTATTACAGTTGCATGAAAATCGTATCTGACGTCGCGGCAGCAAACACGCCTTTTTTCTTTTTCTTTTTTGACAAAATCAATTTTGCAAGGTCAACGTTATTGTACATGGGTGGGCACATGAACTTTTCAAGACCGTTTGGAACACGTAAGCCTTCTTTATAACAAAACTTTTAATATACCACCTACCCTTTTCAACCTATTTCTGTTTTGTTCCTGTTTTGCAAATGATATGCAAATGAAGATGTTTTGGAATAGGATTATAACGAGGGCACTTTCGTAATGTCCCAAGTGGGTGAGATTTTATACGATTGACAACAGATCTGTGGTGACGTTATCAGTACTGTTTAAACTTCGGTTGCTATAAACATCGCTATCAACAAAGTATCGCAGCAGTTCTTTATTGTAGCGAGTTATTTGCCGGGGAAACTTATATTCCGGTTTAATTTTCTTCAGGTAATGGCTTTCTTTTAGTGATTTTGGTGTTATTGTTGTTGTGAAAAAAATGCATAAATTATGTAAAATTAATCATCATTTTCTTGGGAAAAATCATTACCCGAAAATTAAATAAAATGAAAATAATGTGACAAAACTTTTAAAATGTCATTTCATATAGTGTTCCCAGATACTTGTTGTTTGACAATTTAGCAGTTGAATTTTTGGTAAGTGAAACTGATAATTTAAAACGTAATAGGTTTTCAAAAACTTGTGATACACCTTTTCATTATGAGTACGTACCGGAAGTAAGCCTCGTTTTTTAAATAAATATTTTTTTCGGGTGAGCTGATTTAAATAAGTAAGCAAGCGATTTCCAGGTAAGCATAGTTGCAAACGATAGATATTATACTAGATATTATACTAAGTTTCAGAGCATTGCAAGTCTTGTATTGTTTCTAAGCAGAAGCTGAAGCATTATTTAATAGTTAGAAACAAAGAAAGAATAAATAATGAAATTTGACCTCAAATTGTCTCCCTTGACATTTGATACCAAACTCATAAAATGTAGTGGTTTGAACTAACTAGACGCTAAAAGTTTTTCCTTTTTTAATATTTTCCCCTTTATATCTGATAGAAACTTTGTATTTGGGTTTTATATTGTATAACGATATTGAAAGCATTAAAAATTTGGCCAAAATATTTTGTATTTGGACATGACATGGAAAAAAAGCCAGGCCACAGGGTCAAATTTTCACATAATAAATTTTTTTTCTTTTTCTTTGTGAACAATTGTTATCAGTAAGTAATGAATGATATAAACTAAGGTCATATGAACACAACAAGGTACATTTTACAAATATATTCCTCAATTTGGAAAAATTACACAAGATTTATAGCATCTAGGTATTTGCTCTTTGGGGTTCTTCTCGGAAAAGTGGGGTAGCCGACATCAAATGTACATATCTCATGTTTTGAACGGTAAATTTTAATAAAATTTCATATTTGGGTGTCTTAATGGATGCTTAACAAGAAATCATCAAGTATGTAACCATTTCTAAACGTGGGTTTCAGGGTCCGTAAACCTTAACACCAATATGTCATCAACATTTGATATACACGAAAACATGGTTTGTCATCTTTGGTCGTCCGACGCATTTACAGAATGATGGTCGTCTGTAAAACAAAACTTAGTTACTTACACCCCATAAATAATTCATTCGTCTCTTTATATATTTATAGCCAGTAAGTTGTCCTATGTGTTTCCATTTGAACAGTCTTCTAATAGACATGTTTGACATCGGATGTGACCTATTCCGTATTCACCCAAATAGATTACGGATTCATATTTGTTTTTGTATTATCAAGTTTCAAGCTTCTGATCTGATTTAATATCAATGCATCATGTTCGATAATTGCAAGTTACATTAATCAGACATTTGATAATTTTAATTTTCCTCATCACACCATCCGACAGTCAATCAATAATATACCCAAAGGAGTTTATTATATTTGATTGATAAAGTTGTCAACGGGTCACGTTTATCTAAATTATATCGGTATGCGTATTATTTAGGATGACCAAGTTTTTAAGGACACAATTTTAATAACGAGTGGTGATAGTGAAAAGGTAGTATTTGATATTAAATACATAAGCAGATAGATCCTTTTCGCCTTCAGTCCAATATGTCAGGCCTGCCAAAACCTCTTCATTAAAAATCCGGAGATTTTGTCTGAATATGTCTATGATGATGACGACGACGACGATGATGATGATGATGATGTTGTTGTTGTTGTTGTTTTAATGTTTTGTTTCTGCTGTTCACTATGATTGAGACTTAACAAATATGATGATAATGATGATGATAATGATGATTTTCTGTGTACAGTACTATGACCGTTTAAGGTTACGAACGAAACGCACAATACACGATATACGGACGCACGATACACGATAGACGGACGCACGATACGCGATAGACGGACGCACTATACACGGTAGACGCACGATACACGATACTGTCGATTCATATAATTTGTGTACAAGACTTTTAAAAAATTGAAAATGCTATCAAAATATAAGATGAATGGTTGAAATTAAACCACATAAATTTGCATATGCAAGTACCTTATTCACGTTGCATGATAAAATTAAAAACATTTGATGCATGATACACGATAATTATACGGACGCATGTTAGACGAACGCAAGATACACGTTAGACGGACGCACGATACACGATAGACGGACGCACGATAGACGCAAATTTTGTAACATTTAACGTTCACAGTACTGTAATTATATTCTTCAAAGAATTTTATAAATGATTTTTGCCGATTTGTTAGAAATGGTTGAAGAACATGTTTTAAAATGACTTTTGTCTATTTTTACCATTCATTTTTTAACTGTTAAGACCTGCATTTGACAATTTTAAAATGAACATGCAGTGAAAAAGATAAAGGCAGGTGAAACATTGAGGCCCTTGTTTAGTTTATGGCACGCGGTTATTGTATAGTTGTGCCAGAGGCATTGAGACTGCATGTTACTGACCACAACCTCGTTATCTCGTAATAAACAGGAAATGTGCAACTGCAGTAGAATAACTATTACGTTTATGGCACAACTTTTAAATTAGGTTTAATTAATCTATATTTTTTGCAATTTCATAGAAATCCGGAGATTTTGACTATAAATCCGGAGATCCGGAGAAGTAACTTAAAATCCTGAGATTCCGGATAAAATCCGGAGATTTGGCAGGCCTGATATGTCATCGAAGTGAGCGTAAGGCACAAAGGCGTAGGTGTGATGAGCCGCATGGGAAGATCGATGCGTTGGACGAAAAACTATGGATACACTTCCGAGGTGTTTCTGCGGCGCACGTTTGTACTCCAGGTTGAATCTCAAGTCCGACGCCGACAACTGTACCATATCATCATTCCAAACTTATAAAACTTTACCATACCAGCAAACACTTTAGATGCTCATAACCTTAATATATAGTCTAGTTCATTCGTCAGTATCTCCATTTATGTTCAACACGGCATCAGTAAATTATACAGAATTAAGATATTTCAATGTCTGATAAGTGTACACCCACTGACGTATAAGCTGAGATAATAGTAATAAGAGAAACATAGATGGAAAGAAAGTTCTCTGTTTGTACGCTTTATGTCTTAAAAGTGGCACTCTTTGACTGTTTCCTAAATTTTCAACGAATTAGTAGATGTATAAAATATAAGATGTGTATATCAAAATAAAGAAACAAAAGGATAAAAGCTTTGCTATTGTAAGATGCTAATACCTTGCATGCCAAAATACATGACGGTCTTTTTGACACTTTGAAGTGATGCTAACTTCAAAGACCGGATATGCCTCTGCACAATGTTGTTTGGTAATATGCAAAGTGAAATTTATTAAGAAAAAGGACATTATTTCTTTCAATAAAATCATGCAATTTAGATGAAACTTACATTTCATTTATTTACGTAATCCATGTAATGTGCAGCAGGCAAATAAAGTCGCCCCCTCAAAGGCGCGACTAGTTTGAGTGATTTCAAGTAGCAGCTAATAAAACATGTTATTTATAACTGAGTTCTGATAATCCACTTACAAAGCAAATATGAAGAAACGGCATATTTATGAAGTGTCACGCAGTCTGAATTTTTAGTCAAACATGTCCGTTATAAATGAATGATTAATAACAACTAAAGAGCAGACTAATCCGTGCACTAACCCTATTCATCAGTATCGTCCATTGGTTTTCAATAGGATTATCAACCCTTGTCATAAATCGTCTTACAAACAGGTGACACACCATGAAAAATTTGGGCTTTTGAATTATGTGAGCGGTGTACTCAGGGTCTACACCATTTGCATTTCAGTGAGAGAAGAATTCTAAATGAATCTAGAAAACAAATTAGATCTTTTTAAACAGATTAAGTCCATAATTTTATCAATGTCTACACTTAATTAAGTCGATAACCCCTGTTTTGCACAGGCGTGTCACTGACCTATGCAAGCCAGGTATCTCAAGTTGAGATAAACTTTACTGATTTGAGAGTTTAAAATCTCTTCAGAAATTCGAAAACTAATAAGGTGATAAAGACAAGCGTTGTTGTCAATTTTGAAATATTTAATATTTTACCACCGGCTTGAGGCAAAGAAATATCAATCTCTTTAGGAATTATAAGTTTAAGGAGGTAGGCAATATCTGTGCCAAGTCATTGTGCCCAAGTGTCAAAATGTTATCATTCGATTGCATTTCAAGTTCATCCATTTGCAAAGACTTGTTTTTGTTGTTTTAAGACTGGCGCATTGCGCATGCGCCAGTCTTAACTAACGATGCCGTGAACTCTGCGACGCGCAGTCCTGAACTTCGGGTGTATCATTGCGACCACGAGAGCGTATCAAGTAAGTGGTCACCGCGAGAGCAGGCCGAAATGTTCTGCACAAGTGTGAAGCACAATGCAGCACACCATTCCACGAATCTTGAGCGATTCGTAGTAAGTTTCCGTGTAATTTTGGAGCATCCATGCCAAAAATTCCATCGAACAAATGTAGAGTGAAATCATGACCAGCTACGGTAGTGAACAAGCAACTGGATATGCATGAGTAGTTTAGTTGCGCCTGAAAGATATCGTAGTTGTGTGGCATAAAAAGTAGTGCATTTTAAGAAAATACAAATATTTCGAGAAGGAATGCGAACTTTGAAAGATAATGCTACAAATAAAAACAAGAAAACAATTTTATGTTGTTGTTCGAACAACTTTTAAAGGATATTAGAAGAACGATTAAAAACAAAACAGTCACGTGACAAGCGGGAGATAACGTGGGTTGCCATTATGGTTAGGATGGATTAGTTGTGGATCGAGATTTTGCTCAGCATTAAGGACCGGGCCGAGCTATCATAACGGTTGTTGCGCTCGACAACCGTTAACAAGCTTTGATTTATTTCTAACAAGCGTTAAATTCGCCGACATCCGTTTATTCAAAATCGACATGTCATAATTTTCTGTTTCTTGCATTTTAAACACAGGTCGCAGGGGCAACATTCGCTGCCTCGGCAGCGAGTATTTTAGGGTGTGGCTTTACATACAAGCTATCTGCCAGTTATAATTAACTGTAGTAAAAATAGCCTGTAGAGAGTCACTGCATTACAGCAGACGATAGAATGAAGACTCCCTTTGCACTGATTATGAACTTCTATTTTTCCTTACAGGTCCCTTTGAATTTCTGTATGTCTTGGACTTATTCCTCTTTTTTTTGTTTTTGTGTTCTTTAATTTAATTCATATTTTCCTATTTGTTTTAAAAGACAAGCAGTACAACACTAAATATTTCATTCATAACTTTAGCCAGGAATGTTTCTATTATCACAACATAAAAAGATAATGTCACAAAATTAATTTGCGATCCTGTTGTTACCTATGAAGCAGCAGATATATGGTCTGTTTGCTGATACCAGGCTATTGTTCTATCTTTGAAAAAGGAGGGAAACTTTTGTAGATTCTTTATAGAAAACTATTATGTGTTGAATTGTTTATAAAATTAAAGGAAACATTATTATAAATGGCAGATTCTATTGCAAAGGAAATAATTTAGGCAAAATAGAGCACAGAGGATAAAAAGCTAAACATTTCATAACTCTGTGAGATTAAGCTTCAGTCTTATTGTACATGCTTTCTTGCTGCTGAATGTAAACATTAGCGAGTGCTTGTGTTTACAAACACCGTGTTTTATCAGTTAGGCACACCTCAAGGGAAATTCAAATTCAAAATTTTCTGTCTGACAGGTTTAAACTTTTTCTGAGAGTCACCTTTATAATTAATATTTCACTTAAATTTTAGATGAAATGTTTAAAAGGCTTACAATGTACATCTGTCAAAAATTTCAAAAAAAATGTTCAGTAGTTTTTTCAAATTTTGAAAAAAGGGCTCCTTGATGTGTAACATGCATTAAATTATAGAAAAGCCTGCCCAAGCGCCATCTTGAGGTTTATATAGTCCTGTTGCCTCTTAGACTCTTTCTCCGTCATTATCAGAAAATTGTCTGCTGAAAGTACAGACATGCGCAGTGAAACAGACAAGTTGCCCCTTTAAGGTACATGCGCCTTGTGCATTTCATTGTTGACCCTACTCAGTTGTGGCGGAGCCTGATCATCGTTTTTCTAGCAAATCTTAAGCACTAATCATACGCTCCTGCATCAAAAAGACCCCCAACCTAAAAGTGGAAAACCTAATTTCCTTGCATCAAAATAAAAGTACCTGCATCTATCGAAATCCCTTAATATACTGAATTATTTGCTAATGTTGATGATAGTAACTGTCACAAAGTTTAACGAAAAAAAACACACATAGTTTCATATGTTTAAAGTAATGATATCTGTGCAGGGCAAGTTCGATTCAACCAGCGCGCCAGTCTTTCAACGCTCTCAGCGCTTTGATTTTAAACTGGTATTCAGTTGGTATTTAAAATGTAAATAAAAATTGAATTTTTTCAAGTAGTTTACCGGTGTATGAAATAAACTCATCAATACGCATGTAATCGTTTTCTTAGCTACCTTGTGAAGAGAAAAAAAGCTATTCTTAGCTTGACAGCATGCAACATTCTATCATGATCAAAAGGTTTGTCATGAAACATAAATAAATGAAAAAGTACTTGAAAGCCATCGAATACCACGCGGACATTTTAACATAAGGTTACTGTCAAGCTGTATCATCATGTTTTAAATTCAGAATTTCACCGATAAACCTACGTTTACAAAAATGTAGTGGCGATTGAGAATTATTAGAGTTTGCGAAGAACACGGGGAGCAAGAACTTGAGCTTGTGCCTCAGAGCAGCTGATTGATTTAGTTTGAACTCAGCTTCCTGCCTTGCTATTTGCAAGATTGGCCCAAGATCGAATAAAGGAGACTCGAAAACTTTCTCAAATCCCAAGTGTCTGACCGATTTCGAAACAGACCAATCAAAAGCTAGAGTTTTGAGACTGTATTCCTATCTCAGTTTGTGATCTTTGTCCTTGAGTTTTGGGACGTGTCTTCAGATTTACTAACTTGATCCCAGTCTTATCTTACACTTAAGATCTAGACGACACAGTTAACCACAAATATCTCGTCAAATGAAAACGAAAACGTAGCGCTTCACGCTTAATACGCCAGGTAATCGAACTATCGCAGAAATGTCTTTTAATAGATGTTCGTATTGACAGCACATATCTTAAACACATATAGATAAAACAAACTATTACTTTAATCGCCCCGACGTTCAAATAAAGATATGCTACATTTTGTTGATTAGACATGACATGACTGGAATAAAGCAAAGTCTGTTAATTTCGTTGAAATTCGGTGAAGTTCCCCCCAAAAAACTACTCCGACTACTTTATTTGAATATCTGTTTTCGATAAGTTTGTCTTTAAAGTTAAATCACTCACTATATTAAAGTTTGAGATAATATTCAAGGTTTATACGAATGTCTTTATTGAGTATATTTAGATAAAAGAGATGTCATAAATATGTTTGCTACCCTGGTATGCGAGTTATCTGAATATCAAACCATAAACAAACTATTAAGGTAAAATAAAAATAGCATCAATGGTTAGTCATATAACTACCCTCATACTGCTCAAATCGAAACCCCCATGTTGGAAATCCTGCATCCGACTCTGAAAAAATAAATGATAAATGACGAGCAACATTATGAGATTTCAAGTTATGTGTAAAAACTGAAATATTCTGCAAAGTCATCGGCTCGAAAAAGTTCAACCATTATAAAAGTTGATGTTTATTTCCTATTTCATCTCTTACGCAGTATTAGTTTTGTCGTTGTTGTTGTTGCTCCTCCTGCTGTTGTTATTTGTTCGAATTGATATAATACTCATTTAATAGGAAGTTGAAAATTTCTGAGAATAAAAATGAACGAAGCATATACCTCTTACATTCTTTACTGATTTAAACAGTCACCTTAATCCAAACCAAACCTTGTACAGCATAACAATGGTTTATTCATTAATTTGTATCCGCGATACAGGCCGGTATTTCATATGTAGTTCCGTGATTCGTATTCCGTGTCCGTGTCCGCGTCCGTGTCCGCTATTTTTCACCCACCAAAGATATCGTTGAGTATATTCCATACCTCCGTGTCCGTGTCCACGACGTGGAACGGACACGGAGTTATTGAATATACCCAACGATATCTTTGGTAAGTGAAAAATCGCAGACACGGACGCACACAAGGACATGGATCACCCATCACGCACCACGGAACTATGGAATACCGGCCTAGCTCATAGTCGTGATCCGACAACTAAACAACCTCAGCTGTTAAAAGTTGAACGCAAGCGATAGTCTCGAATCGTTATTTTATCATTTGTGAACTTCAACACACAAACTTAATTAAAATGCAGCATCATGCACCAAGTAAGCTGTAGATTGAACATTAATTGTAAATATCCATGTAAGTTTGTGTTACATAACATGCAGCTTTCCTTACATATATTACTTTGAGAAATTAGTAATTAAATGGATTATATGTCAATTAACTGCTACTGATTTAAAACTGTTTAATAACAGGAATAATATGCTGATGGTGACGCAGTAATAGATAGTCGGGACTGTCGGGTAAGCTACGCAGCGATGTGTTTGTCAGGACTTTCGGGTAAACTACACAGCGATGTGTTTGTCGGGACTTTCGGGTAAGCTACGCAGTGATGTGTTTGTCGGGACTTTCGGGTAAGCTACGTTGTGATGTGTTTGTCGGGACTTTCGGGTAAACTACGCAGCGATGTGTTTGTCGGGACTTTCGGGTAAGCAACGCAGTGATGTGTTTGTCGGGTCTTTCGGGTAAGCTACGTAGTGATATGATTGTCGGGACTTTCGGGTAAGCTACGCAGCGATGTGTTTGTCGGGACTTTCGGGTTAGCTACGCAGTGGTGTGTTTGTCGGGACTTTCGGAAAAGCTACGCAGTGATGTGTTTGTCGGGACTTTCGGGAGAGCTACGCAGTGATGTGTTTGTCGGGACTTTCGGATAAACTACGCAGCGATGTGTTTGTCGGGACTTTCTGGAAAGCTACGCAGTGATGTGTTTGTCGGGACATTCGGGTAAGCTACGCAGTAACGTGTTTGTCGGGACTTTCGGATAAGCTACGCAGCGATGTGGTTGTCGGGTCTTTCGGATTCGCCGCGCGATTATAATATTATTTATACACAATTGACGAGTAACGTCGAAGTGCATCGTTAATATTTATACGTATTTTTTGTTAGTCCATCGAGTTGCAATCATACAAACATGTTTCTTTTTTTTTTTGTTTCTTTTGTTTGAGCTCGAATTGTCATTTTATAAACAAAGAAACGGCGTTGATTATAAAAACGGAATTCTGTTATATGAAATTACCAACAGAATTTAGTTTAGCTACTATTATTTGTTTAATCTTGTCGATTAAATGACATCGTAGAGCTGAGAATTCTCCATAGTGTGGTTCTAACATCGCACGAAGATCTCGAATGAAAAGCTACAACACATATGATAAGGGCGCAGGGGACAGTTTCCGAGGCTTCCGCCAGAGTCTGGGACCCCGTGCAAGCTTACATTGATTGAAAATAAAAACTTTGCACAGATAAAATTGTGTTGTTGTACTTTCTGTGTTGCAGGAGTCTTGCTTTTTACAAACCACAACCAACTGTTCCACAGAACCAGTCATTTGAACTACACAGGCATTTAAAGTCACCCCAAGTCCTGATTTTCCAATGCAAATTTGGCCGAAATTCTACATATTTGAGAACCTGCAAAATATTTCCTGCAATGATTTTTCAAATAAAACCCCTTTCATGCTAATATTTTATGTGTCCCTAATCTCCCAAGCAGCTGGAAAGTGTCTCCCATCCGTCTCGATTTTTCAGCATTCGACATTGAAATACCTCACCCCCAAGTTATTCTCAAATTCAGCCCGGCCGAATGCGTTTTCATCCGGCAACTGTTCAACTCAGAACATACAAAGCTAGCATCAATGCATTTGAGCCACTGTGATCAGATTTCACATTTCATATACTATACAATATTATAAAAGAATATGTCATCTTTAATTCAAACAATGATTTTAATGCATTTTAATCACGGCTACCCCAAATACTTAGAAAATCGACCGGGACCAAAGTGCGAAACTATCCCCTGCCCCTTAAAGAACAGTTGAACTAGTATTTGTTATGCTTACGTATTATCATTTTCCTTCTGCATAATAATTGAAAAGCGTATTATTTACAACAGATTACTGGTTTGAAAGCTATGTCAAAAACAAGCTTAGAAAGCTACGTTCAAGATTTGTCAAATTGTCGATTACATTAAATAGATGGAAAAGAATTTTAAAAGCCATCGAACAAATCAAATATCAAAATATTTCAAACTCGATTTGATTGAGCCTGTTCATGAACAGTAATGGAAATTCGTATTACTGTGTACGCTGCCTAGCCCTTGGTTGAGCGCTTTTCAATAGTTACACAAATAAGTAGGCCTACCGTGTGCACCGGTCTCAAAGATGGTAAACAGTACTGACTGAATGTACGAGGAGACTTTTACAGCCGCCACCCGACATAAACAGCGCTAGATGGAAACGAACACGACAAATATCAAATATTGCGGACTCGGTTTGATTGACCCTGTTCAAGGACAGTAATGGAAATGAATATTACTGTCCACGCTGTCTAGCCCTTGGTTGACAGCTAATCAATGTTTTCACAAATATATGTGTCATGATCAACGGCTTTCAAAGATAGCAACTGATAACAGTACTGAAAACCAAACCACTTATTCCAGTCGTACAGTTTCATTCGCTTCATCTACTTTAATTATCTTCTAATTAAATTTTCATAATTTCATCTCAACGCAGCCGCTTACCTATTGATCCTTAAAATTGTTTTCCTTCATCAAAATCTGTTTTCAATCGGATGGATAAAAGCAGAATAGGAAGCTGGCAATTGACAATTATCAGGCATTAAAATCCGTTACTGGAAAGTACAAACCTATTCTAAAGCAAAGAAAAAAAGTGAAAGTTGTAAGATGTGCTGTAATTTGTTTTGTTTATTAAATTGAAATAATATGAATAAAACAGAAACAAAAGATACAAAACTTATAAATCGTTCACAACATGTAAGAAGAAAAAACGCTAAAAATTCTAAACTTGAAAACAAAGAGATCTAAGAAAATTTTAAGAGCAAATGGAATAATAAAATCTGTTTTATTACTTCAAAACGAAAAACGATGCTACTGACGATTCGGAAATTCTAGATATACATTCATATAAACCAAGAATCCAATGTTTCGATAGCAAAGTCAATAAGAAATTAGATAACAACAACGCGTATGGCCTGGTCCAAATATTAAACGAGCATCTTAAAGCGTCTTTCCGGAAAATCTCACTCATATAAGTAACATTATTCAACGTAATTTTTGATAATGGCCTAATCCCGGAAACTTTGAATATTGGGAAAATCATAAAAATAAAAGAAGCACACAAGATCGCTCAAATTATTGACCCATCACTTTGTTAAGTTGTTAAGGTTAATGATATACATCGGTTTTACGTCGAAGGCTTCAAAACTAATGCCACGTGATTGTGCGAAACATCATGGAAGATCACTGCGCGGAATAACACTTTCAGATGTTTTTCATGGCCCGGTCTTTTCATTCTTTTCCTTTTGTACAGATAACTGTAGGGCATCGCGACCCTTTATATTTGAAATAATCCGGAAATCTTCTTGTTTATACCAGCATTTAATAATTTTGGATCTTGTTTACAGAGTCTGATAGACGAGAGCAGCCATGGCGCAGGTTATAGTAACACAGCAGCCAGCGGGCAGACAGATGTTGATAGGGTCGGTGCAGGGTCACAGAGACTGGAACTCGGGCCTGTTTTCATGCTGCTCAGACTGTAAATCATGTAAGTTCTCCAGAAACATAACTTTCGGAATAATGGCCTTAGACTTTGTCTGAAACTAATCTATGGTTGGAAAAGATGTAGGTATGAAGCCATCTAGTACGTTGGATAGTAAGTAATGATGCTGTTGTTAAAACTAGTTAATGACGCAACCTGGAGGTGGGTATCTAGATCGTGTACGCGGAAAATATTATTGCATATGTACGTCAGAAAAGCAAACTATTTTAAAAGTTGTTCATGCATCACATTGGGTGCCGCTAACAGGATGTATGTAAGATTGAGATCTATGGAAGCATATTTGTGCAAAAAAAAAGTTTTTTTTCGAGAAAACATCCATATTTTCACGACAAAAAAAAGTTATGTTAACACGAATTTATTCCTGTTAGTGCTCTAAACTGCCACAACATAAAGATAAAGTTTTCATGTAAATAATGGAGGATTTCACGAAAACACATAACTTTTCTCGAAACCCTAAAAATTTCACGAAAGTTATTTTTGCATGAAAATAATGGAAGATTTCACGAAATCAGATTTCGTGAAACGAAAAACAGATAACTTTTCATGAAAGCTTAACAATTTCACGAAAGATGCCAGTTATCTAAAAATTATGGAAGCATATTTGTGCCACAACTTAACCACATAAAATAACGGGAAAATAATTGATGCTTTCGCGAAAACAAAGTTAAGTTTTCGAGAAAAAAAATCTGTTTTCGTGAAATCCTCCATTATTTTCATGGATACTATATCTTTATGTTGAGGCAATTTAGAGCATTATCAGGAATAAATTCGTGTGAATTTTTTCTCTTTTCGCGGAAAAAAAAAACTTTTTTTGCGAAATCCTCCATTTTTTTCACGTTATTTTATATGGTTAAGTGGTGGCACAAATATGCTTCCATAGAGATCTTTGTCTGTCGAACAGATTTATTTTTACACAATAAAATGTCTAAATCAGTTTACATATATCACATTTATTTGCTTTGACGAGTATTTCAAAATCATTTCTCTTGAATTAGGTGTTGTAAGACAGAATCCATTACAATGTTTTAAGTTTTGCAATTAAATCATGATTACTCGATTAATCCTTTGATTTTTGTCTCTAATTAATCGACTAAATTTTTGGACCGATTACAAGCATAAGTCTGTCTGAAGTTCGAACCTACTATATACAATTAAATTACCAACGTGGTCTGGATGAGTGTATTCATAAAGCTTGTTTATTTCAGTTTTAAAACTGTCCGTATATAGTTTTCGAATCCTTGTTTTTAAAAGAGTAAACTTTTCAAACTAATCAATATAATTGACAATATGGTCAAAGATATCAGCAATATAAAATTTATAATAAGTTAAACTATCATAGATTTAATATAATTATTATGTTTGTTTACGTGCCGTACCGGTAATCCACATGGATCAAAGCATCGTTGGCTTGTCAATTGAAAAGAATTAAATAACTTTAAATATATCTTTAATTTTTAATGATAAAAGCTTACTTGTTGTTGTATTTCAGTAAAATTATTTCAGTAAGTATTGATTTAAGGATTGTCCTGAAATAAACTTAAGCAGGCTTTTGAAGAAATGTGATTGCTAGGGCACAGACAGTCGTGGATCAAGAGTAGTCCTGGATCGAGGCCAAATGTAACTGGAAAAAACTAGGTCATTAAACGATAATCTAACCACTTTGGATATTATCACATTCAGATATATCTGGACTAAAATCACACCCGTCAACCGGCAGAGCCAGGAGCGGATGACATATCCATGCGCAGACACGGTCAGTTTTTTCATACTTGACAGCGGTGTAAGAAATTTTCATTTTTGATAATTTAAATAACTTTTGAAAAGAAATATCGGCTGATTTTAAAAGCCAAATGAATTCTGCACATATCCGTTGATTTCTGAAGTGGTAGAATGGATAATAAACATTTTATCGTGATTTAAATACGGGAATTTGTGATGAAATCTTGAACCACACAATTTATACGTAACATAAATAGTAATGTTAGAACGCCGTTTCCGTCCTTCTTTACCACATTTGATTCGTGACCATAATTTAAAAGAAAAAATGTAAAACTCAATAGACCTTAGTTCATTCCAAAATTTCTAGAACGTTACAGTAGAACTCAAAATTTTTTATCAAACAATATTTAATCATGTTCGAGTTACGCATTGTGAAATGTAAGTTTAGGATTTATTCTTTTTATCCGGTCTATGGACTTCATTTAAAAACAAATGTATGTTAATTATCTTTGGTAAAATATTTGCCTCTACCAGTTAAAAACGACTTTTTTTCTATGGGGAAAGACTATATTACTGGCTATTAAAACTTGCGCATATCTTAAACGAGATTTTTATGGTATTTTTGTAGTTACGATTAACTTATTAAAAATGTTAAACAATAAAAGATGTAGACGCGAAAGAAAGTATTTATTTTATAATTTCCTACTGCTTTTAAGACAACAAATGCGTTTTTGGGCTTCGTGATAGGAAAATATACTTCCCAAAAGTCAAGAACTAGGCTACACTTCATCGCAAATTTAATCAAAACACAACGTGCAGAAAAAAGCAAATACAGATGAATCTCCCTAAGCAGCCACCTGCATTCAGCAACCACCTTTCTAAAACAGCGAGTTCGAATATGTCCTAAACTAACATTTTGTTCAAACTTTTACCCTTCTTTAAAAGCCACCTGTGTTATGCAGCCACTTTTTGACACCCCCTAGGGTAAATGCTGAATACATGCTTATACTGTACTCCTTTAAAACCAGATATAGTTTGCCTCACAATTTTGTTTAGTTCAGAGAAATCGATAAAGTAATGACGGAAAAATAATTTTAAACATTATCTGGGGTGAACTTGACGTCAGTCATTGAACTTTCAATTTCGGTGATGAGAGTTTATGCCTCAAAAGCTTACAAAACTCCTTAGAAATGATTTCTGTATAATTTATGACATGAACAGACTAACCTGACGGACAATAATATCACTGTATGTCAACAAACTTTCATTATTGAGGATGAAAAATAGTGTCAAAACAATACATCAAACTATTTTCCGTACTCGATTATATCTGCTCCTGGTCCCCGCCAATAAATTTGCTTTCTGCTCCATGGACGTGCCCAATTATATACCCCATCTCTATTCACTAAGCCCTCACGAGTTTGTTAAAAGTCTGTTTGTGCTAATATTTCACATATTGGCAGGGGAATGATTAAATTTTCTAATAGTGCTTATAGTTTTATGCAGATTTTCAGATATAAGAAGCATTTTGCTATAAAACGCAAAACTTCAAGATTTCATCACAACTTTCCGTATTTAAATCACGATAAAATGTTTATTATCCATTCTACCACTTCAGAAATCAGCGGATATGTGCAGAATTCATTTGTCTTTTCAAATCAGTCGATATTTCTTTTCAACAGTTATTCAAAATTATCGAAAATGTTAATTTCTTACACCGCTGTCAAGTATGAAAAAACTGACCGTGTCTGCGCCTGTATGCGCCGTCCTAACCTGGCTCTGCCGGTTGACGGGTGTGATATTGTATCACCTGTATTATAAATTGCTTTTGGACTGGACGTGACGATCACCTACGTTTTTATTTAAGTCTTTCCAGGAGAACTATTGGGAATGGGGGCTGTAATGATCACAGACTTTGACTGCTACCTGCTTCCTCAAACCAATACCTCGGTGTATTCGAATTCAATTTGATTGTAAAATTTTTCGGTACAATTTTGTTTTAAAACTAACTCAAGACCACTTTCTTCTCATTAAGGGGCTGGGGCGAGTGGGGTCTTAAACGTGCTGTGTCGCCTGACGCGGAAATTTTTGTTAGTCGACATTAAAAAATGTTAATTAGTTTTTTATGTACAGTTATTAGCAATGTATTTGCACAAAATTTACAAATAAAATAACATTTTACTTGTCTCATTGCAAGAACATACACAACAAGTTATGCCCTTGGCAAGAAATGCACTAAAATCTATCGAAGGGAAATAATTTAAAAGAATATCAAAGGGGAATAATTTAAAAGAATGACAAGAAATGCTCTATAAAGTCTATCAAAGGGGAATAATTTCACGACATCAATGGGACAAAATATGAGCAATATTGTCGCAAAGCATACTAAACACTGCATTTATGCAAAGAAAATTGTGGCATCTTATACTGCAGTCCACATATGCTTAAGGTGACTGTAGTAAGACTCCGAGTACCCTACATATTTGTAGCTGTCAAAATTTACAAATATCAAATCTATTTTTGTGTTTTTGTTTGTTGTAACACCATTCACCATTTGTGAAAACTTGTAATTTTGCATCAACAAGCACAGTTGCTGGTAGGTTGTACTGTCTGTGTTGAAGGCACCTGTTTTGTTTGGATGTTTTCAAAAACGGAACGAGGTAGAGTTCTTGAGCATTGCACTTCGAGTCATTGCAAGAAACATGCAAACCAAGTTTAGAGTCATTTGAACCTATGGTAACAAAGTTACGCTCCGGAAAAGAAACGCTCTATAAAAAAATCAAAGGGGAATAATTCAAAAACGGAATAAGGTAGAATTACGGTTCTTGTTCACTGCACTTTGAGTCATTGCCAGAAACATGCATACCAACTTTGGAGTTATTTGGACCTATGGTGACGATGTAACGCTCCGGACAAGAACTGATCTTTAAAAATCAATCAAAGGAGAATAATTCAAAAACTGAACAAGGTGGAGTTACGGTTCTTATGCACTGCACTTCGAGTCATTGCCAGAAACATGCATACCACGTTTGGAGTCATTTGGACCTTCGGTAACAAAGTTAGACTCCGGACAAGGAAATCCGGCCGCCGAGGACATCGAAGCCGCCGACAAAAGTAATCCCTATATGTCGCCTAGTCAGGCGACACAAAAAACGTCAACATATACTAGGAAACACCAACACACACTGTTATGACAATGATACAACCTGTATCTAAATAAAATGAGTAAACAAAACAATTTGAACACATGTACAAACTTTTAAGAGCCGGTATATAACACTGATAAAATACAATCTGTTTTCTCATAATCGGAATCGGAAATTAATTTTACTTTTTTTCTGACTTATTCTGAAAACAATTTACTTGCCTTTGAACAAGATATGTTCTTGGGGAAAACATAATTTTCTTAACAGTGTTCGCAAAAATAACGTTCCGGCAAGACATGGTCATTATGGGGTGGAAAAAATAGTTAATTTGCAAGAATTCCAAAAGGTTACATCACCCGCAAACGTGAATATTAAGAATACTCGTACAATGATGAGAGGCGACAAATATGTCCGAGCAAGTAAAAGGATACATTTATAAGGGGCGAAATATTAGTTCCGGAAGTAGTAGAATACAATGATGTTGGCGAAATATTAGTAACGATAAGTACTAGGATATATACAATGATGATAGACAAAGTATTTGTTCCGGTAAGAACTATGATACAACTAGAGCTATCACTGAAGGTGATTAACACCCCGCAATACTGCTTTGTCAGAGTATACAGAAATAATGTTTGCATCTTTTACCTTACAATGAATGAAATATTCAATAGTGCTCCCCTTCAAAAATAATGGACTGATCCAGAAGAAAATATGTCTACCACATCGACACTTCATGCTGAACACATGATTTTAGTTTAAAGTCAATATCTAGAAAATGTATTACTTCGCATCACAAGATTTTATTAAATCATTTACTTACAAAAAATAATGGACTGACCTACAAGAAAAATTTGTTACACACACCTACACTTTAAGCCGAACATCGACACATCATGCAGAACACATGATTTTAATGAAAAATAATGGACTGATCCAGAAGAAAATATGTCTACCACATCGACACTTCATGCTGAACACATGATTTTAGTTTAAAGTCAATATCTAGAAAATGTATTACTTCGCATCACAAGATTTTATTTAATCATTTCCTTACAAAAAATAATGGACTGACCTACATGAAAAATTTGTAACACACACCTACACTTTAAGCCGAACATCGACACATCATGCAGAACACATGATTTTAGTTAAAAGTCAATATCTTGAAAATGTATTACTTCGCATCACAAGATTTTATTAAATCGTTCCCTTACAAAAATAATTAACTGACCTACGTGAAAAAATTTGTTTCAAGTTTGACGTAATTACCTTGAAAACTTTACCAGTAGTTCGCATCACAAGATATTGGTAAATTGTGCTCACCTCCAAAAATAACGGACTGATCCAGAAGGAAAAATGTCTTGCACATGTACAGTTCATGCAGAAATATATGTTAAAAGCTTCAAGTCAATATTTAAAAAAAACAGGAGAAGTAGTTCGCGTCATAAGTTTTTGTTAAATAATGCACCCATACAAAACATAATGGACTGATCAACATAAAAATATGTCACTTACATGCGCACTTCATGCAGAACATATGATTTCAGTTTCAAGTCGATATCTTGTAAACTGTAGAAGTTTGCATAAGACGATTTTGTTTAATCATGTCCCCTTCAAAAAATAATGGACAATCCACACGAAAAATATGTCACGCATATCTACACTTCATGCTAAACATATGTTTAAAGTTTCAAGTCAATATCTTAAAAACTGTAAAAGAAGTTGGCGTCACAAAGTTTTGTTGAATCGTGCTCCCTTATTAACAAATAATGGATTGATCCGCATGAAAAAATATGTCGTGCAAATCTACTCACAAACGTATTATAAAGTTTGAAAACTGGAGAAGTAGTTTGCGTCATAAGATTTTGTTCAATAATGCTCCCCTCAAAAAAATAATGGACTGATCCATAAAACTATGTCGCTTACATGTGCACTTCATGCAGAACATATGATTTCAGTTTCAAGTCGATATCTTGAAAACTGTAGAAGTTTGAATAACACGATTATGTTATATCATGTCCCCTGCAAAAAATAATGGACTGATCCATACGGAAACTAGAATTATCACTGAAAGTGATTAAATACCCCAACATGTGTGCTTGATAATTGAACTGGGAATGCTTCGAATCAATGGCATAATGTGCTCCACTTTCAATCCAAAGTGTCGTCTTCACAGTAGCCACATATACAGCAAGTTTCATCCCAATATCTCATTCCTTCTAAATTTATTTAAAACAGTTTGAATATGTTAGTTACAGTGACCTTTACTTAACTTTTATCTAACAACTGTGTGCTAAAAATTGTTTATATATGTGAAGCAGTGACCTTGACCCCATCAGGCCCAATTTCAATACCAAGTTTCGTCTTCACAGACACTACCTATCTAGCAATTTTCATCACAATATCTCATTCCGAACCAAAGTTATTGAGCATATACAGTTTTTTTTCTATTTTTAGTAACAGTGACCTTGACCCCTTAGGCCTTACTTTGAATCCCAAATCTCATCTTCACAAAAACCACAAATACACCAAATTTCATTTAAGAATCTCATTCCAAGCTAAAGTTACTGAGTGGAAACGAAGTTTTGAAGTTTAAATAACAGTGACCTTGACCTTGAACCCACAGGCCCCAAAGTCAAACCTATCCTGTATCTTCTGATGTTACATCTGTGTCCCTAAAAATAATGAAATCTATGATGTAATCCATGAGTTATCGTCCAGAAACCATTTTTCTATTTTAAGTAACAGTGACCTTGACACTGACCCCACAGGCCCCAAAGTCGAACTCGACCTGTATCTTCTGATGTTACATCTATTTACCAAAAAAGGATTTAATCTGTGAAGTATTTCATGACTTATCATTCGGAAACCATTTTTCTATTCATTTTTCTATTTTTAGTAACAGTGACCTTGACACCGACCCCACCAGCCCCAAAATCGAACTTGACCTTTATCATAAGAGGATATACTTGTGTACCAAAAATTATTTAATTCTGTCAAGCCTTTCATGAGTTATCATCTGGAAATGAAGCATCCGACCGAAAGACCGACAGACCGACCGACCGACCGACCAACAAGCTCACTCCTACTTCGTTTGTGGGGGTATATATATGTCAGGCACATCTACACTTCATGCAGAACATATGTTTAAAGTTTCAAGTCAATATCTTAAAAACTGTAGAAGTAGTTCACAAGACTTTGTTGAATCGTGCTCCCCTTCTATAAAATAATGGACTGATCCACATGAAAAAAAAGTATGTCATGCAAATCTAATCACGAACGTATGTTTAAAGTTTGAAAACTGGAGAAGTAGTTTGCGTCATTAGATTTTGTTAAATGAAACATTTTGTTAAATAATGCACCCCAAAAAATAATGGAATGATCCACACACAAAAAATGTCGCTTACATGTGCACTTCAAGCAGAACATATGATATCAGTTTCAAGTCGATATCTTGAAAACTGTAGAAGTTTGCATAACACGATCATATCCCCTACAAAAAATAATGGACTGATCCATACGAAAACTATGTCACGCACATCTACACTTCATGCCGAACATATGTTAAAACCAGACCAACAAGCTCACTCCTACTTCGTTTGTGGGGGTATATATATGTCAGGCACATCTACACTTCATGCAGAACATATGTTTAAAGTTTCAAGTCAATATCTTTAAAACTGTAGAAGAAGTTCAATTTTGTTGAATCTTGCTCCCCTCCAAAAAACAATGGGCTGATCCACATGAGAAAAATAGTTCAGGCAAATCTACTCACGAACATATGTTTAAAGTGTCAAGTCGATATCTTGAAAACTGTATACGTAGTAAGTCTGTAGACCAACCACCCACCCAACAAACCGGATGATGACTCCTATATACACCAAAACTTTGTTTGCGTGGGGTATAATGATGATGGGTAAAATATTAGTTCTGGTAAGAACTGGGATAAAATGATGTGGGCGAAATATTAGTTCCGGCAAATATTAGGATACAATGACGAGGGGAGAAATAGTTGTTCCCTACGTATTAGGATACAATGATGAGTGGCGAAATATCAGTTCCAGCATGTACTAGGATACAAAAGAGTGGGCGAAATATAAGTTCCGGTAAATACTATGATAAAATGATGCGAGCGAAATATATGTTCCTGTTCCGGCAAGAACGAGGATAAAAGGATAAGGGGCGAAATATTAGTTCCGGTAAAAATCAAGACAAAAAGGTTTAAACGAATGATTATTTCCTGCAATGAAATTGTCAAATTTCTATTTCAGTGATAATGACATATTGCTGCCTGCCATGTGCCATCTGCAACATATCGTCCCGTGCCGGTGAATGCTACTGTATGCCATGGTGGGTCCCTGGAGGTCTGATTGCTCTGAGAACACGCATTAGGACGCTCGGTGGTATACAGGTATGTATAAATTTTAACCAATATCCAACCCCCACATACTTGTTCTAAATTATAACTCATGGATACCTGTGGTTTATTGGTTTCAGGTCGTCTAGCCTCATTCACAACAGCCTTATTTACAAGACAGTCTCATTCACAAGACATCCTCATTCAAAAGGCTCACTAAAACTTGCTTCCTTTGGGAGTCCAATTCACAATGAGTAAACTATTATAGTTATCCAAATTTCGTATGTTCTTTTTCTACTGAGGTGTCTCCTAAATAAAATATTAAAACAAATCTTACCCTGTATCATATATCTACATTTGTTTTCTTAATAAACAAATAAAATTGTTTATACACGTAAATTATAGTACACAAAATTTAGATGACCTTCACAAAGCCTGGTTGCTTCAGTTGAGTTGAGCAAACATACAATGAATTTAAAGTAATCGTTGTGTTTTCTCTTCAGGGATCAATATGCAGTGACTGTATGGCGATGTCTTGTTGTGGTCTCTGTGCCATATGCCAGATGCAGAGAGAGCTGGACGCCATGGGACTCTAAGAAGACCCTTCATGAATACGCCCCAACCGAGGAGACTGTGAGCTGCCAGAGTCGTGCCATATTCTATTTCTGATTCATATTCATATACTGTTCTGTCTATTCTTCTTTTACATTTTTTATAAATCATAGACTGTGAAAATAAAAGCTAGTGCCTTCGGTCAAAAATTTCGGTTAGTTGTAAATTCAGTCATAGAAACTTTGCGCAGTGATTTTTACAATATAATAGAAATTCAGTGATCGATGATCATTTTTCGTTTCAAACAATCTTTCATGTGAAATGCAATTTTAGTTTCAAGTGTTCAAACAAGTCTCAAACAATTTCCTGGCAATTTATTATTTACTGGACCTTTCACCCTATACGACCTAATTTCACACGTTCAAAATTCGCTCTACTAATGGAAATTGCTCATTTTTGACAAATAGAATGCAAGTTCACTCGTGTTCATTTTATAGTGAAATAATCAATTTATTAAATTCGTCACCTAAATCGAACTAAAACTCGGTAAAAGCCTCGTCTTATGTGGATTTAATGACTCTTTCCATAATTTCAGTATAAAACTAGAATCTGTTTTTGTGAAAAACGCATGTCTCCCCCGTCGCCCTATTGAATGAAGGCCAAGGAAGTGATATCACCTTTTTGAAACGGAAGCCTGTGTCTTTTATTATGGAATAATGAAAATGCACACATATATATATATATTAACTCTACGGGCCCCTGTGATGTTGAAGTCTGGCCTAAATACCCCAGTCAACAGGGTTCTTCAAGGCTGTAACAGCAACCATTGTATGAAGTTTGTAGGCTCTAGGTAAAATAAAACTCCAGTTAGTGAGAGAAAACCATTTTCACTCATCGGGCCCCTGTGACCTTGACCTTTGACCTACTGACCCCAAAATTAATAGGAGTCCTCTACTCAATCAGGACATCCATCGTATGAAGTTTGAAGGCTCTGGGAGAAATAGAACTCCTGTTATTGAGCGGAAACCCCACCTTCATGCACAATAACATATCAGGCCAAGCATTGTGGTCAAGTTTCATGAAATTCCCACCAGTAGTGTAGGAGGAGTTGCGTTCACGAGAATATCGGACGGACGGACGGACGGACGGGCGGACAGGAGCAACTCTTAATGCCCGTCGCCATTTCATGGCGGGGGCATAAAAAAGTTTAGGGTTAACGAGATTAACCCATAGAGAAAACTGCTATTGCTATTTCGCAATAGACGGACTGTAAAAACTGTTTGCCATATTATTTAGTTGTTGATCACCCGAAACGAAAGGTCTCATAAATGCAGGATGAACTTGTTCATATAACAGTTTAATAACCACGAAACCACGAAAACGCATAAATGTCTACATCCGAGAAGTAGATTTGTGTGATTTGTGCAATTTAATAAAGACGTTAAAATAAAGAGTGAATTTTTATTATTTAAAAGTAAGTTAATATTTATATTTCCATTAGAATATTTGGAAGTTAACCACGAAAAGCAATCTGTCAGCATAAAGTGGCATAATATGGCAAGCGGATTTTACAGTTTATTCGATATCCATAGTTATCGACCAATTACTATATATACCGCGACCCGATAACCATAGTTATTAACGATTGGTGACACGCCTAGTTTTCGGCGGATAATCATATTATTATTGTCGTTAACTACAGTTCTTAGATCGAGAACTATGGGTATCGCCGAAAATTACCAGTCGAAATCCATTGTTCTCGACGACGTTAACCATGACTACCGGGCAATACCAATTACTATGCATATTGGAATTTTTTGTGCAATAGAAATGAACGATAATTATAGTTATCGGCCGAGAACTAGGGCTTTCATCAACAACTGTGGTTACTGGCCTGTTACCCTAGTTATCGTAAATAGCTATGGTTATCAGATTAATATCCATAGTTATTGGTCGATAACTATAGATATTGGATTATTTTTGCGAACCGCATGCCAAACAGTTACAATGGCAAGACGATAACCTAAGATACTGGATAATATCTAGAGTTGTGTACCAATTGCAAAACATTTTCGGAAACCTTAGTTACTGATGAAAACAATGGTTTAGGCCGAGACTATGGTTTCCGGTCGGTAACTATAGTTTTCGGAGATATCCATAGTTATCACATTAAGAACTATAGTCTTGGACGATAACTATGGTTATTGTCTGATATCTAAAGTTATAGGTCGATAACCATAGATATTGGATAAATTGTGCAACCCGCTTGATATACTTTAAGATATTACTTCATATATACGGGTGTTATCGCATTTGCTTAGTGTAGCCCAGGATCAGCTGATACTATCGTGCCATCTAATTAGGATCTACACTGATCGCTATTTGGTCAGAAATAACTTAATAAATCAACAAGCAAACCGTGTATATCCTGATTAGACGGCATGCATGTGCCGGCTGATCTAGATTTACAATGCTCGCAATGAAAAACCGCCATATTCCATGGATTAAATGGTTAAGCTCTCGGATTATACAAATGATAGTGGCTCTAGCTGGGAGCGAATCCGCACCGTCACGGCGACAGCCCTGCAATTCCTGAGACGCAACCAACTGAGCTAACCGGGATAACACCAAAAAAGGTTAATCGGAAAGCCCTGATATACGTAACAATCACTGCATGACATCGGTAACGGGTTATTTTACTGATAACAGTACTGACTATATGTACGGAGATACTTTTACGGCCGCCACACTGCACAAATAGACATGTGTGATCGGAGATCGGATGTGAAGATGGACATCGGAAAGCGGAGTAAAGTCAGGGGGTTTTCTCAAAGTGTTTATAGCATATTTTTGGAAATTATTTCAACTGAGGCAACATAAACGTATGACTCACTGTTGACGAGTGGTAATTTGGATAAAATAAAATTTCAGTAGGCTTGATATAGTCTAGATTCTAAAGCTGAAAATTTTGTCTAGGTAGATAGATGGATCAAGTCACGAAATTTACAGGCCCAAAGACGACCAAGGGCTGTTTTTTTCTGGGAATAGAAGCTACTATATAATTGCATTCACAGAGATTGCAATAGACAACAGTGGACAGATTTGACATGCTGAAAGTGGATTTCTTAGTCGCCAGAATGATGCCCAGTAATTTATGCTAATGCAGCAAATCGGAGGCCAGTTGATAAAATTTATCCCAACTTTATCCCGTCAACGACACCATTTTCTGCTTTGCAATGCGTCGTGGGTATCGTTTAAGTCATTAAGTCGATATAGTATTCAATTTTAGCACTCAGTTGCGGAAATGAAAACACAATAATGTATCAGTACTGTAAGGAGACATCCAAGGCATCGCCTTTCACAGATTGTGAGATTTGTTGCAAAACGTGTATGCAGAAGAAAATATACAGGTACAATGTATTGTGTTGATTTTATAAAACGTACACTTAATGATTTTTAAGAAGAAGCCAAATGTATAAATAACTATCAATAAATATCACCGTACAAACTAATGAATCAAACAATAATGAAAACAATATCTTTCTACAATTTGGAACAGGCAAAATAAAACAATAATAAAGAAATATTCATTCGATTAACCTGTTTTTACTAAAAAAATATAAATAAAAATTGAAATTTAATATCACATGGAAAAGGTGAACGCGTAAAGATAAAAATTTAAAGCAAGCTCGTCCATGTAATATCCTTTTGGGTAATGACACTGTTTTCTAGACAAAAAAACCACAACGTTTTACAACGTGAATAAATAAGGCTCCCCAAAGACGGCATTGGTTAAATGTCGAAATCCCGTTGCGTAAAAATTCTTATGCTTTTTAGACACAGAACCTAAATCTTCGTAAAATTCAGAAAATGACAGTTGAAAAGCCTAAGTTTAAATGAAGCATACACGTATTTATTCGGTAGGCTGCGAAGTTAGTTAAGAATTTCAATCATGATCAGCCATCCTATTAAATAACGGTAAAAACTGCAATTTGACGTAAAACAGTCTTCCATAGTTTCGTTAAAATTCCGAAAATTAACGTACTGTTATGTTTTGGGTGAAACCCATCTATAATTCGGTCTCTTGATCAAAGAATGTTACGGAAAATTTCGTTCATTTTTATTACTCTAATTATTTTAACATTCATAATTTTTATGCCATTTCAAAAATCTATTTTAAGTAATTGCAAGGTAGATTATGTTTTTTCTGGAAGATAATTGAAAATACTGATCGACGATTCCTTGTTCTACTAAAGGACCAACAAAGCAATGACTTTTCAATAAAAAGAAATAAAACTAAACGGGTTTTCTACGACACATCAAGTCGGCTCTTGAAACGAAATTGTTTAAATACATTTCAATTGTCCTTCCTTAAATCAGAGTCGGCCTTAGAGAAGTAAAAATGTATTCCACTTTAAAATTCGTCACGGTCGTGGAAAGGATATCACAAAAGAGCCATTATACAGTAATAAACACATTTAACCTTTGAGATAACCCCCAATATTACTTCGTTGTCCCCTGTCCACATTCATACTCCGATTTAGGTCACACAAGTCTATTAGCGCTACTGTGAATTTCAAATGATAGTGGTTCTAGCTGGGAGCGAACCCGCACCGTCACGGCGACAGCGCCTAGCTGTTGAAAAGTCATGAAGGGTTTTTCCTTAGGGCTAAAAAATCGGTTTGTTTCTGGTTACATCCTTGAAAAAAACAATGGGTCGGTAGGTAGGCTTTTTTAGGGGAAGGAACTAAAGTCCAGGTATATACCATCTTGGGTGTAAGTAAGTACATCAAAGATTAAAATTGTTAAATTAGTATAGTAGACTCCGGGAAATCGAAAACACAAATTTTCAGCTAAAAATATTCTATTGCCCGGAGTATTCGATTAACAGGGAAGGCGGATCAAGAAATGTACATAAATCTATGAGTGTTTTTAAAACATGTTTGAGGAATTTCTTTACCAGCCCGGTTAGCTCAGTAGGTAGAGCGTCCGCTTCCGGACTGGGAGGTCGTGGGTTCGATCCCCGGCCGGGTCATACAAAGACTTTAAAAATGGTAGTAATGGCTCCCCTCCTTGGCGCTCAGGGTTTAAGGGTTAGCATTACGACCGATTCGGCGGGTGTCGGTATAGGAGGACCCGCAAGGAGATCCGAAGTCGGAGGAGCTGAGCCTGCAATATGGCGGTTTCCTATCCAAAAGCGCAGCACCACGCTTACACGCCGAAAAGGTGAACGCCAAAAAAAAGGAATTTCTTTTTGTTTGTTTTTGAATTGTACGGATTATGTGATTATTAAAAAAGAGACAATGGAATTTGAACGTGGATTATTCTAAGTACATGCCTGTACCAATAACGTCTCGATAACGGATAGGCCTAGGTTGCTGTGTATTTGTAACAGATTTTTAACGCCTGATTGAATAAGCTGTTTAAAAGACGTGACAGGTTACAGTTTGTTTGCCCGGAAATCTATCTATCTTTTTAGAGGTATCTTTTAAGGTATTGAAGTGTAGAAAAGGGAAAACTCACTGCATTTTATACTGTAATTCCATTAAAACTAATAAACCAGTTGAATTGTTTTGCTTAACATGTAATATTAATAATTATTCTTTTAATTACAATTAGATGTTTAATGCCGTAATGTGGTTTAATGCATGGATATTGTTAATTTGTTCATGGCTATTTTTGTAATACCTACTACTTCTTAAAACCACTAAGCCTCACTTTCAAATAGTATTAAGTCGATTTTAGCTTTACATTCGTGATATTGCTGCAATTAACACATAATCAACTAGATGTTTTTTGAGAAAAACGCATGTCTCCCCCCTGCGCCCAGACCCCTGTGACCTTGACCTTGGACCTAATGATCCCATAATCAAAAGTGTTCTTCTACTCAATAAGGGCTATTACCCTATTTAGTTTGAATGCTCTGGGTCAAGCGGTACTCCAGTAATTGACCGGATACGGTTTTTACTCTTCGGGGCCCCTGTGACCTTGACCTTTGACATACTGACCCCAAAATCAATAGAAGTCCTTAACTCAATAAGGACATCCATCGTATGAAGTTTGAAGGGTCTGGGTGAAATTGAACTCCTGTTATTGAGTGGAAACAGTTTTCACTCTTCAGGCCCCCTGTGACCTTGACCTTTGACCTACTGACCCCAAATCAATAGGGTTAGCACCCTATGAAGTTTGAAGTCCCTGGGTCAAAGGGTACTCAAGTTATGGAGCAGAAACGGTTTTCACTCTTCGGACCCCTGTGACCTTGACCCTGACCTACTGACCCCAAAATCAATAGGGTTCTTCTACTCAATAAGGGCTATCACCCTATGAAGTTTGAAGGCTCTGGGTCAAAAGGTACTCGAGTTATTGAGCGGAAACGGTTTTCACTCTTCGGGCCCCTGTGACCTTGACCTTTGACCAACTGACCCCAAAATCAACAGGGTTTTTCTACTCAATAAGGGCTATCACCCTATGAAGTTTGAATGCTCTGGGTCAAAGGGTTCTCGAATAATTGAGCGGAAACGGTTTTCACTCTTCGGGCCCCTGTGACCTTGACCTTTGACCTACTGACCCCAAAATCAATATGGTTCTTCTACTCAATAAGAGCTATTATCCTAGAAAGCTTGAAGGCTCTGGGTCAAAGGGTACTCGAGTTATTGAGCGGAAACGGTTTTCACTATTCGGGTCACTGTGACCTCGAGTTATTGAGCGGAACCGTTTTTCACTCTTCGGGTCACTGTGACCTTGAACTTTGACCTACTGACCAAAAAAATCAATAGGGTTCTTCTACTCAATAAGGGCTATTATCCTATGAAGATTGAAGGCTCTGGGTCAAAGGGTACTTGAGTTATTGAGTGGAAACGGTTTTCACTCTTCGGGTCACTGCGACCTTGACCTTTGACCTACTGACTCCAAAATCTATAGGGTTCCTTTACTCAATAAGTGCTATCACCCTTTGAAGTTTGAAGGCTCTGGGACAAAGGGTACTCGAGTTATTGAGGGGAAACGAAGTGTGACAGACGGACAGACGGACAGGGCAAAAACAATATGTCTCCCCCAGAGGGGGGGGGGGGAGAGACATATATATATATACATATCCCGTCAATGATGGTAAAGTTCTATCACTACCACCAAAGCAGGGTTAATAATGTGATCAGTGCTGTTTCTTTCACTCATTTTACGATACAAATATCAGTACATAAATGTTCACTCATAAAGCCATTACTAAACGATTCTGCATTTACGTCGTATCACGTATGCACTTCGAACAGACATCTTAATCTATTTGCTTCCTTAATTCTTCAATGAAGTCGTCGGTGGATCAAAAAGAATATTTGACTGGCTCGCCGAACGTTGACAGCCATGATTGTTTACCTCGGCGAATCAATCATGGAATTAGCAACCTTGACCCGAAAGCACACGCAACCGGTTTACATATATAATGATACATGGAGAAAAATCACGCGTTTAACAGTTAAAAATAGCACCGAAGTAAAAGTAATTTTTCCAAACATGAAACGGTGCTGGCTGTTTATTTGCACCGGACATTGTGTCCGACAATAACAGAATTTTTCGACAATAACAGAATTTTTCGTCGGTAAAAAACCCGGTCGGCTTTTCATACAATTTTTTTGGGAGGGCTGAAAAAAAGTTACAGTCGGCGCTAAAAGGAGACGGTCGGTCGGGTAACCAGAAAATATATTTCTATCTTACACTGGTAAAAACAAATATCCTTTATATTTTAAACTGGCGTCTTATACGGACACGTTTATTTCAACATTGATGGTAACCAGTCTTATACGCGTCAATGTCAATCGATCAATAAGCGAAATAAATCAGGTATGTGAAGTTGGCAATGAGTAATGAGTATGGAATTGGATATTCAATATCCAGCTGAAATTGAATCCACTGCCAGCACTGAGTTGGGTATTCCCTTTAAACACACAGCGAATACGCTAATGAGATCGAATCCACAGCCAGCTGTGAGTTGGGTATTCGTTCTACACTGACAGCGAATACCCTAATGAGATCGAATCCACTGCCAGCAGTGAGTTGGGTTTTCGCTTTACACACACAGCGAATATCCTAATGAGATCGAATACACAGCCAGCTGTGAGTTGGGTATTCGTTCTACACTGACAGCGAATACCCTAATGAGATAGAATCCACAGCCAGCTGTGAGTTGGGTATTGGTTCTACACTGACGGCAATACCCTAATGAAATCGAATCCACAGCCAGCTGTAAGTTGGGTATTCGTTTTACAATGAAAACGAATAACCTAATGAGATCGAATCCACTGCCAGCAGTGAGTTGGGTATTCGCTTTACACAATCAGCGAATACCCTAATGAGATCGAATCCACAGTAAGCTGTGAGTTGGGTATTCGTTCTACAATGACAGCGAAAACCCTAATAGATCGAATCAACTGCCAGCAGTGAGTTGGGTATTCGCTTTACACATTCAGCGAATACCCTAATGAGATCGAATCGACAGCCATCTGTGAGTTGGGTATTCGTTCTACAATGACAGCGAATACCCTAATGAGATCGTATCCACTGCCAGTAGTGAGTTGGGTATTCGCTTTACACACACAGCGAATACCCTAATGAGATCGAATCCACAGCCAGCTGTGAGCTGGGTATTCGTTCTACACTGACAGCGAATACCCTAATGAGATCGAATCCACAGCCAGCTGTGAGTTGGGTATTCGTTTTACAATGACAGCGAATACCCTAATGAGATCGAATCCACTGCCAGCAGTGAGTTGGGTATTCGCTTGACACATTCAGCGAATACCCTAATGAGATCGAATCCACAGCCAGCGGTGAGTTGGGTATTGGTTCTACAATGACAGCGAATACCCTAATAGATCGAATCAACTGCCAGCAGTGAGTTAGGTATTCGCTTTACACATTCAGCGAATACCCTAATGAGATCAAATCCACAGCCATCTGTCAGTTGGGTATTCGTTCTACAATGACAGCGAATACGCTAATGACATCGAATCCACTGCCAGTAGTGATTTGGGTATTCGCTTCACACAAACAGCGAATACCCTAATGAGATCGAATCCACAGCCAGCTGTGAGTTGGGCATTCGTTCTACAATGACAGCGAATACCCATATGAGATCGAATCCACTGCCAGCAGTGAGTCGGATATTCGCTTTACACACACAGCGAATACCCTAATGAGATCGAATCCACTGCCAGCAGGGAGCTGGGTATTCGCTTTACACAAACAGCGAATACCCTAATAAAATCGAATCCACTGCCAGCTCTGAGTTGGGTATTCGTTTTACAATGACAGCGAATACCCTAATGAGACCGAATCTACTGCCAGCAGTGAGTTGGGTATTCGCTTTGTACACACAGCGAATACCCCAATGAGATCGAATCCACTGCGGCAGGGAGTTGGGTATTCGCTTTACACATTCAGCGAACATCCTAATGAGATCGAATCCACAGCCAGCTGTGAGTTGGATATTCGTTCTACAAGCGAATACCCTATTGAGATCTAATCCACTGCCAGCAGTGAGTTGGGTATTCGCTTTACACACACAGCGAATACCCTAATGAGATCGAATCCACAGCCAGCAGTGAGTTGGGTATTCGTTCTACACTGCAGCGAATACCCTAATGAGATCGAATCGACATCCAGCTGTGGGGTGTGTATTCGTTCTACACTGACAGCGAATACCCTAATGAGATCGAATCCACTGCCAGCAGTGAGTTGGGTATTCGCTTTACACATACAGCGAATACACTAATGAGATCAAATCCACTGCCAGCTGTGAGTTGGGTATTCGTTCTACACTGACAGCGAATACCCTAATGAGATCGAATCCACTGCCAGCAGTGAGTTGGTTATTCGCTATACACTGACAGCGAATACCCTAATGAGACCGAATCCACAGCCAGCATTGAGTTGGGTATTCGCTTTACACAAACAGCGAATACCCTAATGAGATCGAATACACTGCCAGCTGTAAGTTGGGTATTCGCGTTAAACAAACAGCGAATACCCTAATGAGATCGAATCCACTGCCAGCTGTGAGTTGGGTATTCGTTCTATAATGACAGCGAATACCCTAATGAGATCGAATCCACAGCCAGCTGTGATCTGGGAATTTTCTTTACACATTCAGCGAATAACCAAATGAGATCGAATCAACAGCCAGCTGTGAGTTGGGTATTCGTTCTACAATGACAGCGAATACCCTAATGAGATCGAATCCACTGCTAGCTGTAAGTTGGGTATTCGTTTTACAATGACAGCGAATAACCTAATGAGATCGAATCCACTGCCAGCAGTGAGTTGGGTATTTGATTTACACATTCAGCGAATACCCTAATGAGATCGAATCCACTGCCAGCTGTGAGTTGGGTATTCATTCTACATTGAAAGGGAATACCCTAATGAGATCGAATCCACAGCCAGCTGTGAGTTGGGTATTCGTTCTACAATGACAGCGAAAACCCTAATAGATCGAATCAACTGCCAGCAGTGAGTTGGGTATTCGCTTTACACATTCAGCGAATACCCTAATGAGATCGAATCGACAGCCATCCGTGAGTTGGGTATTCGTTCTACAATGACAGCGAATACCCTAATGAGATCGAATCCACTGCCAGCAGTGAGTTGGGTATTCGCTTTACACACACAGCGAATACCCTAATGAGATCGAATCCACAGCCAGCTGTGAGTTGGGTATTCGTTCTACACTGACAGCGAATACCCTAATGAGATCGAATCCACAGCCAGCTGTGAGTTGGGTTTTCGTTTTACAATGACAGCGAATACCCTAATGAGATCGAATCCACTGCCAGCAGTGAGTTGGGTATTCGCTTGACACATTCAGCGAATACCCTAATGAGATCGAATCCACAGCCAGCGGTGAGTTGGGTATTGGTTCTACAATGACAGCGAATACCCTAATAGATCGAATCAACTGCCAGCAGTGAGTTAGGTATTCGCTTTACACATTCAGCGAATACCCTAATGAGATCAAATCCACAGCCATCTGTCAGTTGGGTATTCGTTCCACAATGACAGCGAATACCCTAATGAGATCGAATCCACTGCCAGTAGTGATTTGGGTATTCGCTTCACACAAACAGCGAATACCCTAATGAGATCGAATCCACAGCCAGCTGTGAGTAGGGCATTCGTTCTACAATGACAGCGAATACCCATATGAGATCGAATCCACTGCCAGCAGTGAGTCGGATATTCGCTTTACACACACAGCGAATACCCTAATGAGATCGAATCCACTGCCAGCAGGGAGCTGGGTATTCGCTTTACACAAACAGCGAATACCCTAATAAAATCGAATCCACTGCCAGCTCTGAGTTGGGTATTCGTTTTACAATGACAGCGAATACCCTAATGAGACCGAATCTACTGCCAGCAGTGAGTTGGGTATTCGCTTTGTACACACAGCGAATACCCCAATGAGATCGAATCCACTGCCGGCAGGGAGTTGGGTATTCGCTTTTACACATTCAGCGAATACCCTAATGAGATCGAATCCACAGCCAGCTGTGAGTTGGATATTCGTTCTACAAGCGAATACCCTATTGAGATCTAATCCACTGCCAGCAGTGAGTTGGGTATTCGCTTTACACACACAGCGAATACCCTAATGAGATCGAATCCACAGCCAGCAGTGAGTTGGGTATTCGTTCTACACTGCAGCGAATACCCTAATGAGATCGAATCGACATCCAGCTGTGGGGTGGGTATTCGTTCTACACTGACAGCGAATACCCTAATGAGATCGAATCCACTGCCAGCAGTGAGTTGGGTATTCGCTTTACACATTCAGCGAATACCCTAATGAGATCGAATCCACAGCCAGCTGTGAGTTGTGTACTCGTTCTACACTGACAGAGAATACCCTAAAGAAAGATCGAATCCACTGCCAGCAGTGAGTTGGGTATTCGCTTTACACATACAGCGAATACACTAATGAGATCAAATCCACTGCCAGCATTGAGTTGGGCATTCGTTCTACAATGACAGCGAATACCCCGATGAGATCGAATCCACTGCCAGCAGTGAGTTGGTTATTCGCTATACACTGACAGCGAATACCCTAATGAGACCGAATCCACAGCCAGCATTGAGTTGGGTATTCGCTTTACACAAACAGCGAATACCCTAATGAGATCGAATACACTGCCAGCTGTAAGTTGGGTATTCGCTTTAAACAAACAGCGAATACCCTAATGAGATCGAATCCACTGCCAGCTGTGAGTTGGGCATTCGTTCTATAATGACAGCGAATACCCTAATGAGATCGAATCCACAGCCAGCTGTGATCTGGGAATTTTCTTTACACATTCAGCGAATACCCAAATGAGATCGAATCAACAGCCAGCTGTGAGTTGGGTATTCGTTCTACAATGACAGCGAATACCCTAATGAGATCGAATCCACTGCTAGCTGTAAGTTGGGTATTCGTTTTACAATGACAGCGGATAACCTAATGAGATCTAATCCACTGCCAGCAGTGAGTTGGGAATTTGCTTTACACATTCAGCGAATACCCTAATGAGATCGAATCCACTGCCAGCTGTGAGTTGGGTATTCGTTCTACATTGAAAGGGAATACCCTAATGAGATCGAATCCACAGCCAGCAGTGAGTTGGGTATTCGCTTTACACAAACAGCGAATTCCCCTCATGAGAGCGAATCCACAGCCAGCTGTGAGTTGGGTATTCGTTCCACAATGACAGCGAATAACCTAATAGATCGAATCAGCTGCCAGCAGTGAGTTGGGTATTCGCTTTACACATTCAGCGAATACCCTAATGAGATCGAATCCACAGCCATCTGTGAGTTGGGTAAACGTTCTACAATGACAGCGAATACCCTAATGAGATCGAATCCACTGCCAGCAGTGAGTTGGGTATTCGCTTCACACAAACAGCGAATACCCTAATGAGATCGAACCCACAGCCAGTTGTGAGTTGGGTATTCGTTCTACACTGATAGCGAATACCCGAATGAGATCGAATCCACAGCCAGCTGTGAGTTGGGTATTCGTTTTACAATGACAGCGAATAACCTAATGAGATCGAATCCACTGCCAGCAGTGAGTTGGGTATTCGCTTTACACATTCAGCGAATACCCTAATGAGATCGAATCCACAGGCAGCTGTGAGTTGCGTATTCCTTCTACAATGACAGCGAATACACTAATAGATCGAATCAACTGCCATCAGTGAGTTGGGTATACGCTTTACACATTCCGCGAATTCCCTAATGAGATCGAATTCACAGCCATCTGTGGGTTGGGTATTCTTTCTACAATGACAGCATATACCCTAATGAGATCGAATCCACTGCCAGCAGTGATTTGGGTGTTCGCTTTACACAAACAGCGAATACACTAATGAGGTCGAATCTACAGCCAGCTGTGAGTTGGGTATTCGTTCTACACTGACAGCGAATACCCTAATGAATCGAATCTACAGCCAGCTGTGAGTTGGGTATTCGTTTTACAATGACAGCTAATAACCTAATGATATCGAATCCACTGCCAGCAGTGAGTTGGGTATTCGCTTAACACATTCAGCTAATACCCTAATGAGATCGAATCCACAGCCAGCTGTGAGATGGGTATTCGTTCTAAAATGACAGCGAATACCCTAATAGATCGAATCAACTGCCAGCAGTGAGTTGGGTATTCGCTTTACACATTCAGCGAATACCCTAATGAGATCGAATCCACAGCCATCTGTGAGTTGGGTATTCGTTCCACAATGACAGCGAATACCCTAATGAGATCGAATCCACTGCCAGCAGTGAGTTGGGTATTCGCTTTACACATTAAGCGAATACCCTAATGAGATCGAATCCAAAGCCAGCTGTGAGTTGGGTATTCCTTCTACAATGACAGCGAATACCCTAATGAGATCGAATCCACAGCCAGCTGTGAAATGGGTATTCGTTCTACAATGACAGCGAATACCCTAATGAGATCGAATCCACTGCAAGCTGTGAGCTGGGAATTTGCTTTACACATTCAGCGAATACCCAAATGAGATCGAATCCACAGCCAGCTGTGAGTTGGGTATTCGTTCGACAATGACATCGAATACCCTAATGAGATCGAATCCACTGCCAGCAGTGAGTTGGGTATTCGCTTTACACATTCAGCGAATACCCTAATGAGATCGAATCCACTGCCAGCTGTGAGTTGGGTATTCGTTCTACACTGAAAGCGAATACCCAATGAGATCGAATCCACTGCCAGCAGTGAGTTGGGTATTCGCTTTACACAAACAGCGAATACCCTAATGAGATCGAATCCACAGCCTGCTGTGAGTTGGGTATTCGTTCTACAATGACAGCGAATAACCTAATAGATCGAATCAACTGCCAGCAGTGAGTTGGGTATTTGCTTTACACATTCAGCGAATACCCTAATGAGATCGAATCCACTGCCATCTGTGAGTTGGGTATTCGTTCTACAATGACAGCGAATATCCTAATGAGATCGAATCCACTGCCAGCAGTGAGTTGGGTATTCGCTTCACACAAACAGCGAATACCCTAATGAGATCGAATCGACAGCCAGTTGTGAGTTGGGTATTCGTTCTACACTGACAGCGAATACCCTAATGAGATCGAATCCACAGCCAGCTTTAAGTTGGGTATTCGTTTTACAATGACAGCGAATAACCTAATGAGATCGAATCCACTGCCAGCAGTGAGTTGGGTATTCGCTTTACACATTCAGCGAATACCCTAATGAGATCGAATCCACAGCCAGCTGTGAGTTGGGTATTCGTTCTACACTGACAGCGAATACCCTAATGAGATCAAATCGACAGCCAGTAGTGAGTTGGGTATTCATTTTACACTGTCAGCAAATATCCTAATGAGATCGAATCCACTGCCAGCAGTGAGTTGGGTATTCGCTTTACACAATCACCGAATACCCTATGGAAGTGGTACGGAATAAACTATGATAGGGTGATCCGGATCTGCCATTATTTTATGATGTAATGTTTTTTCACGTCATTTCTTTATTTACTTACTCTTATTTTTAGTAACTTATTTGTACCTTTACTCCGAATGGAAGTGACTGTGTTTTTTTTTGAATAAATATCTTGAAGTTGCTCAAGGAGGCAGAATTTTATTTTGAAAATTCTTGGTTAACTTTTAGTGACCGGAAATTATTCAGACTTATTTTTGGACTCTGGAAGTTATTTCCAGGCGATAGCCGGAAGTGATCCGGAATAGACCATGTTGGGGTGATCCGGAACTGCCCATTTTTAGTATTTTCATTGAAATAAACGCAATGAGCAGCATTGCAGTGTGTTTTTTCAGTGAGTAGGGTATTCGCTCAAAACTCACAGCCAATACCGTAATGTGCCCGAATCCACTGCCAGCAGTGAGTTTGCTATTCAATTTACACAAAAGGGGAATACCAAAATGATACATGTATCAAATACATTGCCATTAGTGAATTGGGTATTCGTTCTACACTGACAGCGAATACCCTAATGAGATCGAATCCACTGCCAGCAATGAGTTGGGTATTCGCTGCAAACGAACAGCGAATACCCTAATGAGATCGAATCTACTGCCAACAGTGAGTTGAGTATTCGCTTTACACGCACAGCGAGTAATGAGATCGAATCCACTGCCAGCAGTGAGTTTGGTATTCGTTCTACACTGACACCGAATACCCTAATGAGATCGAATCCACCTCCAGCTGTGAGTTGGTTATTCGCTTTACACAAACAGCGAATACCCTAATAAGATCGAATCCACTGCCAGTTATTGGTTAACATAACGTCGTCCTATATTTCCGCCATATAATGATCAGTGGTCATGCTTTACCGTTCCACTCGCAATAACGAGATCTTAATATTGTTCTGCAGGCCTGAGGAAATTAAACTAAAGCGATGCAAATAAAAAAAAACGTGGGGCTCGAAACCGAGTCTGGTCTCGATTTCTTGTTTTTCTTTTTTTTTAAATAGGTACAGATCACTATGGTAGGCATACATATTTGCGAGGGTTGAAATTCAGGTTCCAACCATGTATGAATTGTTTGGCCAGATAAGAAGACTACAGATCCGAGCCTCCGTAATTGCGAGTATATGCAGAATATGGATTTGTGCTATTGTAAACGTTACGTCGTCCTAAATCTCCACCAATGAACAGTTTTTATGCTTTATATATACCATTTTAATCGCAAGAACGAGATCTTAAAATTATTCTGCATGCAGGAAGAGATCGCAACAAAGGAATCCAGGTTAAAGCGAAAGAAGGAGGGTTTTTTCCGAGGTTGGTCTCGGTTTCTGATATATATTTTTGAAAGGGACATATCGTAAAGATAAACATACATATTTTCGAAGGTTTAAATTCCGGTTCCAACCATGTATGGATTGTTTGGCTAGTTTAGAAGACTGTTCAGATCCGAGCCTCCGTAATTGCGATTATATGCAGAATATGGCATTTTTTCTCTTGATAAACATTACGTCGTCCTAAATATCCGCCATTTCATAAACAGTTGTCATGTTTTATATACCATTTTACTCGCAATAACGAAATCTGAAAATTATTCTACAGGACTGAAGAGACCGCACTAATTCAAACCAGGTTAAAGCGAAAGAAGTAGGGCTCGAATCCGACTCTGGTCTCGGTTTCTGATATTTATTTCATGGAAAGAGTGATATATCGTAACGGTAAACATACATGTTTGTGAGGGTTTAAATTCTGGTTCTGTAGATTGTTTGGCCAGCTTGGAAGACTGTACAGATCCGTGCCTCCGTAATTGCGATTATGTGCAGAATATGGATTTCTTCTATTGTTAAACGTTACGTCGTCCTAAATCTCCACCATTTTACGAACAGTTTTTATGTTTTATATACCATTTTAATCGCAAGAACGAGATCTTAAAATTATTCTGCATGCCGGAAGAGATTGCACCAAAGCAATCCAGGTTAAAGCGAAAGAAGGAGGGCTTTAATCCGAGGTTGGTCTCGGTTTCTGGTATCTTTTCTCTTTAAAATTCGGACATATCGTAAAGGTAAACATACATATTTTCGAAGGTTTAAATATCCGGTTCCAACCATGTATGGATACTTTGGCCAGCTTTGGAGACTGCACAGATCCGAGCCTCCGTAATTGCGAGTTTATGCAGAATATGGCATTCTTTGTATAAGTAAACATTACGTACGTCGTCCTAAATCTCCGTCAGTTGATGAACAGTTTTCATGTTTTATATACCATTTTACTCGCAACAAAAGAGATCTGAAAATTATTCTACATACCAGAAGAGACCGCAACAAAGCAATCCTGGTTAAAGCGAAAGACGTAAGGCTCCAATCCGAGGCTGGTCTCGGTTTCTGATATTTATTTCATTAAAAGAGGGACATATCTTAAATGTAAACATATATGTTTGTGGGGGTTTAGATTCTGGTTCCAACCATATATAGATTGTTTGGCCAGCTTAGAAGACTGTACAGATCCGTGCCTCCGTAATTGCGATTATGTGCAGAATATGGATTTCTTCTATTGTTAAACGTTACGTCGTACTAAATCTCCACCATTTTACGAACAGTTTTTATGTTTTATAAACCATTTTAATCGCAAGCACGAGATCTTAAAATTATTCTGCATGCCGGAAGAGATTGCACCAAAGCAATCCAGGTTAAAGCGACAGAAGGAGGGCTTTAATCCGTGGTTGGTCTCGGTTTCCTGTATCTTTTTTCTTTAAAATTTCGACATATCGTAAAGTTAAACATACATATTATCGAAGGTTTAAATTCCGGTTCCAACCATGTATGGATTGTTTGGCCAGCTTTGGAGACTGCACAGATCCGAGCCTCCGTAATTGCGAGAATATGGCATTCTTTGTATAAGTAAACATTACGTACGTCGTCCTAAATCTCCGCCAGTTGATGAACAGTTTTCATGTTTTATATTCCATTTTACTCGCAACAAAACAGATCTGAAAATTATTCTACAAACCAGAAGAGACCGCAACAAAGCAATTCAGGTTAAAGCCGTAAGGCTCCAATCCGAGGCTGGTCTCGGTTTCTGATATTTATTTCATTAAAAGAGGGACATATCTTAAATGTAAACATATATGTTTGCGAGGGTTTAAATTCTGATTCCAACCATGTATAGATTGATGACCAGCTTAGAAGACTGTACAGATCCGAGCCTCCGTAATTGCGTTTATATGCAGAATATGGATTTGTTCTATCGCCAAACATTACGCAGAATGTACTGCTGGACATTCAAAACATGCATAAGATCGAATTTCAAAGAATCAAGAAGGCCGCCAGGCCCTGAAAACTTAAAAAAAATCAAAGCTAGTTCTTATTGATATTTTGCTTATTCACCCCTGAAATGTACATAAATACTGAAAAATCGATCTCAAGACATTTTTAAGATAAACATAAATTATGATAAATTTTAAGTTTAGGCCGCTAGGTAGCTAGGCCGCCAGGCCGCTAGGCCGCAAGGCTTCGAAAAGTTAAAAAAATCAAAGCTAGTTCTTGTTGATATTTTACTTAATCATCAACTGAAATGTAATTTACAAAGAGTACATGGGAGTAAATGTACAAAGAGATTCCGAGTCGTCTTTGCAGATGAACTAGAACATTGTTAAATAATTTATTTAAAAAATAAAAGCTAAATCATGTCGATAACTTTCTTATACACCCCTGCAATTTACGTTATATGCTGTAAAAATAGATTTCAATCCGTTTATAAGATCAACCTAAATTGTGGTAAAGGAAGCCATCTTCACGTCGCCAGGCCGCTAGTCCGCCAGGCCGCTAACTTCACACATCTGAAAAGTTATAGTATATGAGCTTGATAAAAAGCTGTGTTATCCGAGCGGTAGGGGGGCAATAAACTCTGAAACACAAGATGCTGCATCTGGGATATCACCATCCATAAATAAAAAAACCTTTAACATAAAAATTCAAAATCAACTTCCTAGTCACACATCTTAACTGTTACGAAAGCATCCGTAATAGAGAGATTTTAATCAAGAAATTACCCTTGCTTTTCTAAATTGCTTGCTTATTATAATTCAGTTCATCAGGATAATTCAATTTGGCTCATCCAAGATGTAATGTAAGCTGCGAAATCGCCTTGTATTCAAAAATAAACACCACTACCTTGTAATCTGTTAAGAAACTTCATGTTTTGTACTTGTATAATCGAAAAGCTTATATCAAGACAGAGCTACTGAAATATGAAACAATACGTGACGCTGCTTTCTCAAAACAAAATATAATCGAACTGCACAGTCGAGAAGTTATCTGCCATAAAATGAAAATACAGCAGGTCTGGCGCGATTCATGCCTGAAAATCTCGTTCAAACATATATCTATTAATAATAGTTGTAATGTATTAATTTGAGAACAAAAAGAATATTACGAGTTATACGATTTTGTGCGATTGAAAACAAAAATTGAATGTAATTGTTTCTCCTCCTCGTGGATTATCAGAGCCCAAGGTTATAAATCTTAGCATGGAAACCAGTCTCAAATCTCAAGCATGTGATTGGCTGAACTGGAGACCAGTCGCCATTTCAGCCAATCAGATGCTTGAGATTTGAGACTGGTTTCCATGCTCAGCTTTATAACCTCCCGTACAGTCCGTAATTTAACCGCTGTGCCAACATTAAAGACATCACACATATAAGGTGAAGGTAAAGGTATGGGTTTATGGTCTGTAATTAATGTATTCAACCGACTTTCACATTTTACCCCCCGATCACTGGATATATAAGTCGACCGTTAACAGTTGGCGCCGTAGGCAGCCAATGAACATTGGCTTATATTCCTCACAGGTACCCATTTATACACCTGGGTGGAGAGAAGCAATGAAGGCTTAATTTCTTGCTCAAGGAAATTAGCGGCCTGACTGGGGCTCGAACCTGGGACCCCTCGATCCCTGAGCGAGCGCTCTACTACTGGACCACCGCTGCCTTCAACCAAGCGACGACATTATGTCGAACATGGTAAATTACATATTGAATCCCAACATGACAGTTATATAAATACAAACATGTCAAATGTACATGACATAAAAAAATAAGACGCGGAAAGTATGCAATAACAATAGTGCATAAAATTGTACAGAAAAAAAACAGAATAGAAAATTGGATGTAATTTAAATACAATTATTGTCTAATACCTATTAGTTTAATCTCTATTCGCTCTACCTAAGACACCCTGGCTAACCTGGTAGCAAAATCTCACAAAATCTCCTACATTGACACCGGTTATGCCGGTTAAAAGCGTTGCATATGCCGTCATCGCGGCGTAGTGCCGTCCGCGAAGCGTGCCAAGTTAGCCTGGGTGTAAGGTACCGTGATTTTCCTGATCTCTTGATGCAAAATACTTTAATGTAATGATCTACACATTTGCAACTTTGATGTTCAAAAACCACATGAATCTCGTAAAAACATACTTAGTGTTTGACAGCTAGATGTAATGTTATAGATACTATTATAATAATTACACAGTAAAAATGGAATAGGCTGTATCTATCACTTTAATCCAAAACGTAGATAAGCGACCATACTGATTCAGCAAGACAGTACAATTGTATGACATGTTTGTATAGGATATCAACCGAGTACAAGGTGTTTCTGTGTAGGAAATACCTGGTCACGAGCTTCTTGTGACACCGAGAGCGCGAAGCGCTCGAGGTGTTTCATGAAGCTCGTGGCCAGGTATTTCCTACACAGAAACACCGATGTACGAGGTTGATATCCGACTTACACACCTTAGACATACACAAGTACTACGATTTGAATGCAGATTTGTTTGAAGAGTTGAGCAGCCGATATTTTTTGTCAAAAAAAAAACAACAACAAAACAGGTTAGCGTCATTATTTACGTATCATACTTTTTGTTGGGTTTAACACCCGCTTTCAACAGTATTTCAGTATATTGATGCGGAAATTGAACAATTCACGCACTCATTCATTCGATCACTATTTCATTCAGTTAAAATGTGCGGCGTTAAAAACATTTTAAACTGTTTACTTCAAAACTACCCAAGAATATGCATGAACATGCTTTTTTCCAAGCTTTTGACAAGGCGTACAACTTATAATAATAACTACTTGGTATTCCATTTGTCTATTGAAAAAAATGCACACTTTTGTAAAATCATGTGCTCAGTTGCACAGCATTCCTAAAGGGCCGTCTGTTTTAAGGGAAGGTTTTCAATATATGCAATTACATTGATTTGTGCACATCCCGATATCCATTTCAAATTCAAAATAAACCCCGTAAACACATTACAACAAACATTTGTCAAATCAGTCATTAATTCGGTGAATTAAAATAAATAAAAAATAAAACTTATAACTGGCATCAGGGTCTCTATAATTTACAAGAGATTGATAAGAGAACCTGCTGGCATACACCAGATGACATGTACAAAAATATTATTGGCGCTTAGCAAACTTTTAGTAGTATATAAAGATAAAAAGCCAATCGTCAGATTTCAAGTTTTCTCCTCTGTCAAGCGATGAAAATAAGCGAACACACAAGTGCTAAAATTTAACAAGACAAAATGTGTTTTACAACATAGAATTCACTTCAATTTGTACATGATATTTGAATAAGACTAAACGATATTTGAAAAGGAGTTTAAAATCTCGGCTTTTTTCCCATAAATTGGAATATTGTCATAAATGTGTATACATGTACATTATTCTACGATTTATACTTATTGAAACCTGACTATACATAATAACCATAAGGTACTAAAAGAAATGCATGTTTAACGAACTTTTAGATCAATATATATGGTACTGTAAGTGCTATCTAAATTAGGTTATAAAAAGAAAATAACATAAAATGATGTGGTGTTGTAATTTTACTTCATTTGTTCTAGCGCTTAAAATGTAAAAATGTTGTGTGTCTTTTTTGTATTGTTTTAATACTTTTAAATATACGCACGAGACTAGGTTGTTCCTTGCACGTGGGCGGGTAATTCTTTCGGAGAACAACCCGTCCACGTGCATGGAACAACCTGGTCTCGTGAATTCTTTTGTTATCGCAGGTTATTCTCAAAATTGTCAACCTACGGCAAACAAAAGAGCCGGTGTGTAATTAAAGTACACACAATTTTGTCTATATCTGTTGTTACTAAAATGGACTTGTACTTTACAAATAACAGTGCTGTCACTTACAGGAACAGAGAGTAATGAATCATCGTTGTGTAAAACATGTCACACTTGTTTCCGAATTCATCTTTAAAGCGAAAGATACAGTCTATTGAATTTATACTGCACTTACGCTTTTCGAGTACAACTTATAAAAGAACATCAATCTATTATACACTAGGCATGTACTTACATATATGAGGCCATAATATTATGTTTTATATTTTCGTCATCACTTTTAACAAATTATCAATTAACCACAACGGTCATTTCCATCGCTGTTTGTTGTTCGTGCTTGTTTAATAACGGTCGCCAGATTCGTTGTTTAATGAGATTGTGATTGCTTCGTTTCATATATTATTACCAATTATTGGGCCTCCATTGCCAAACTTCATTGAATACATTACATGTAACATCTAATATTGCAGTAACTCCTCGTGCTTTTCTCATGCCTAAAACCCGACATTCCATTAACCATCAACACAAATTCCCGATGGTTTTTAAACACTTTTAAAGGAATAAATTAAACGATTTCACACTCGTTTCTTTCGTTTCGTTTGTACATGAAATAGAGACCTAAACATAACTGAACACTGATAGATGAGTTGATAATTGTTGTCAATTAAGTCAATTTCTGTGGCGTTATATCTGCAATTATTATGGTGATATGATAAATTATTAAAAATCGTATTTACTTTTAAAATTTGGGGTTTTTTGTTTTAACAAATTAAAAAAATATCGACTACACTTTTCCCTGTGACGAGCCCCTTTTGTGATGTCATTATTGTAGCCGTCAATTCTCACCTTGAGATTAAAAAACTGCCACAGGCTGTCAGCTCGGTAAGTGTATGAACGCCCACTGTCCGCCCCAGGTGAAGAAAACAAATTATAAAATTATTTCGGTATATATTCTTAGACCACGCAGTTATTACATTGTACTTTTGTATACATTTAGTTTGTATCTATAGTTTCTTTATTAGCTACTAATAGTATCATTTCCTGAACGTACGTACTTGTTCATAGTGTGCCCCGTGAGGTCTTTTAAATAATATTGCCTATTAAGTGGCATTATCCTTATGATTTTAGTTTTGCGGAAATAAACATGTTTACATCACTATTACTTTCTTTAATAAGAGTACATTTTAGAATCAAATACGGAAACGTTATTATCCATACTTACATACTTTGATAAAAAAAATGAAGACAGCATAGAATACAGGATAAAGAAAACTATTTGATAAAAATCATGGTCGAAAGAGGAAGAAAAATTATATTGCAGGAACGTTACTTTCTATTAATTGAAGCACGTTATAATAATTATCATCATTCATGTATGTATGAAAGAAATTTATCAAAATGTACAGGTTATTTTAAATGTAATAGTTTGTGTAATGACTTTCAACAGGACGTAATCTACCATTGAAAATTTAACAAAATTGGGTTTAAGTCCTTAAAACGATTTCAGAATTAACATGAAATAAAACATACGATTTTCACCAATTTGAAATTTACCTTGAAACAAATGGTCAAAATTTGACCTATTTAATTACTTGCATAAAATGATGGACAAATGTTTAAACAACTGTTATTTGTTTGCGGGGATAATTTTGAATTGCAATGGAATATTTGCATATTGTGTCGTTCACGGTCAATTTACTGGAGTAAAATTAGCAAGAACACGATGACAGGGATAAAAGAAAGAAATCGAGCTTCTAGGTTCTTTTAAAAAAGATTTCCCCATAAACCTTCATTAACTCTTAATCCCTGTCCCCGTTGTGCAACCAAAGAGGTAAGCATGATAATCAACTGAAGATGGGTTAATCACCAGGCCTGCAGAGCGCTGTAAAATATCATGTTAGTAACCTTTCTTTTTAAATTTACAGATGTTTTTCTGGACGAATTATGGGTCATGTATTATGTTTATTATTAATTATTAATAGAGGATGTTTAATATGTACAACTAGTTTGACCCAAGAGAGAAAAGAGGGTTACTAAAAAAGTTCAGGAAAGATGTTGTTTTTGGTAAATACATGTTTTTTGTTACTTAGTATTCAAAGTTATTGTTTTAGAAATGAAATGTAATGTTATAAACGTTTTTATGGGTAGAAACCTTAGTTTTTGAAGTGAAATTGTTGAGTGAATTTGACGAGGTAGAAGAACTTTTTGAACATCCCTTTCAATTAAGTTATGTTTGACTGCTCTCCCCTTTCAGTAAGTTATGTTTGATTTCTCTCCCTTTGCATGTAAATATTGTATAGGAAGGATTCACAGGTGGCCAATATGCTAAGAATAGATTCACTGATTGTCGGTCATCCTGATGACCGACATATTATAATGGACCAAACTTGAACTTTGAAGGGTAACACCGGTTAACAGCGGCACCGGACGTGGTCACTTTAGACAAAGCCGCCCGTCTAGAGCTTGGGAATGCTATTCCGTTCCCCCTATTTGCAAGACAAGTCTTCTAAATGTTGATGAATCAATATCTGGACGTTGTAGTAACATCAAATCAGAAATTGAGCCGATTTTTAACGACATGTTAAATTATATAAACATACGTGTGTTGTATTTTCGACAGGGTGTAGAAAAAATGTTATGCGTCTTTTTTTAGAAAGTCACGTGATGAAAACCTTCATAGCAAAATATTATTTGTGTATAAATTGAACTGTTACTTTATTTGATTCAAACAACTGTTCAGGATGATCCCATATATGAAATAGATTCAATCCGTTATATTGATTTTGCTGGTCAAAAGCAAGACATCGTTTATGTTTTTCTTAGAGACTAATGAATATCCGGGCGTGCTCGATTGGGCTGTCGGAACTGTGCCAGAATCAATTTCCGACTTTTCCACAGAATCTGCTTGACTGTTTCACTTCGCATGTCTGTACTTTCAGCAGACAGCGACAGTAGTAAACCAATTTTGTCTGGCGATTATAGTCGCCAGAGAATCCTTAGCGCGCTTCAGTTATCTTTCCTCGAGGTTTAAAATAGGCGGTATTCCCCAAGCTTGCAAGTAAAGTACATACTGCTGCTGGAGATTAACAACACCAGTTGGTGTTAGATTAAAAATACAACGAACTCGGAGTCATATTACAAGATGTATGTTTACCATTATCCCAGCTGAGTTGCTGAAAGCAATTTGATGCCACTTTAATGTCGGTCACTGATTTATTGCCATTCATATGTTTGGAATGCATATTATGATGAGATCTGTATCTGTATTGTTACGACGCTTGTAACCACTGCTGGCGTAGTGCGTCGGGGGTTTCAATGTTGACCATTCGAGTAGCACAAATACTGCACACTGTTTGCCATATCCTGTCGTTCAGGGCGACGTTTACACCTTCTAGATGCTGGTTTTATACAGTATAAGCTGTATCTCTTCTTTTCTTTTTTACAAATGGTTTATATTTACTCTTTAATCAAGTGTTATGTTGAATTATTGTAATGAGCAATAGGCTTAGTTGATAAGAAGCTGGAGAAATTTTTTTAAAATAGATACAGAGAGCAGGCTTGACGTAATCCAGCAGCCAATCAAAGGCCTCTAGCTTTTGGTTTACAACAGTCGTTTATTTTCTGATAACGACGGAGAAAGAGTCTAAGAATCTGCCAAACGAGTGAGATTGACTGTCGGAACAGAATCATGATTTTTATAAAAAGTGTTACATAATTGCATGTTTATTTTATCTTTTGAAGTCTAAAGAACTCCTAATGGTCTTAATAAGCCACACTTCATAGTTCAACTAAGTTTTCCTGTATCCTGTTTTTAGATCAGTCAACAAAAAGCAATATTTATAATTTTCTGAAAAAATAACACTATTTCTGGTATTTATGTTGGTGAAATTCTTGGCATAGTAATGAAATGTAACCATTATCTTATTTTATGGCAAAAAACAGTATCTAAAAATATTTCAGTTTGGTGCAGTATAAAACACTGACCGATTCCATTCACACCACCTATTTCGATGGAATGGGTAGAACGCTGCCAGAACACAGTTCCGACGCACTCGATTGAAGTTCTCCCTGTTCTAAAAGTCGGAATTTCCAAACGAGCACTCTCCGACTTTTGACTGTTTCACTGCGCATGTCTGTACTTTCAGCAGACAGCGACAGTAGTAAACCAATTTGGTGGCAGAAAACGGTTAATCTGATATATCGCAAAACAGAGAATCACAGCCGACACGACAAGTCCACTTGCTCCCTACTAGCACATACCTGAAACAGAAAGGGCACATAACTGACATCACAATGACATACAGTTTATGAAAACAAAGCAAAATTATATTCAAAACATATCAGTTGATTTTTAAGCACCATTAACTTTCACATTCTGGTCGTGAAAACTGGTCGGCCGACGAGGCAAAATTTCAAACATTCATCAGTTCACAGCTTTCTTATTGCCAATGACCAAAATAAATGCTTGCCACTCACACATGGTAAAATCCCTACTGATTCATTAAATCATACTCAAAATATACCATAACCACCTCGATTTTGCACTAATCACACTTGTTTGTATGCCCCTTGAGAATTGCAAGTTAAACTGAAGGCAGAGCCAGAAATGTATTAGTTTCGCATTTCCAAGCACCTGCCTCACACTGAAAGTGTCAAGGTCAAAAAGAGCATGTCAGACAATTTTTGGGGATCCTAGCTACAGATGTGAAACTGCAAATATAGCATCTAAAAATATTTTAAAGTGTCATGAAGCTTACAGTTTGCCCACTTACCTCTTATCTTCAAATTTGACCGGGGCCAATTCGCATCTACGGCTACAAACTCTTTACTACCTCCTTAAGAGCTGAGAGTAATTTTCATTTAAGCCATTAACTCATCTCTGTTCAAGTTTAGAACCTTTTCTGAGCAAAATGAGACCAAAACCAAGCCAGTATCATCATCCTGGCAGGTGTAAAGAGCAAATGACTATAACCACTCACTTTCCAAAACTGACCAATTTTGCCTCTATTTACAGTCAAGTACATTAATACAGTGCTTCTAAGAAATTCAACAAAACAGACATTGGAACCAGAAGACCTGACAATCATATACCATAAAGAAGCTCCTAGAAGATGAACAATGAAAAATATGCTGTTACAAGCACTTATTTTTGTAAAAATATGTCAGGCACCTCAAATTTTATCAGTTAAACAGGCAAAACTGGCCATAATTCACTTTAATCACTCACCTACCATGCTGTCATCATGTTTCAGTTGCTCATATGAACCACCTGCATACCTTCCTGCCAATCAACTGCCACTTTTCAACCATTACACACATCACACTTTATGTTTATGCTTGCTCTTATGTCACCAGAATGATGATTGAATTATAAAATGGCCATGAAAAATAGCAAATGATGAAATTCTTACCTCTGGCTGCAGAAAGGAATAAACAGCTAAAGTGACATAACAGACTACAGCTGAAGGCCAAATCCTGCCTATCTGGGCTAAAATACCTGCTAAACTAATAACAGTGTTCATGGCAAGCCCTACATAGTTCTAGAACTTGATTTTCATTAGTCGACCAGAATTTATGTCTCGGTTGGCAAAGCTCGGACTGTGGAAATTTGCTTGCCGAGCTTAAATTTTCTTAATTATTTTTTATCGGCTTGATTTTCTAGCAAATATTATGCCAAATCCTCTTTGGTAATCATTTGAGACATTTTCATGATGTATTTGGTGGACTTTCTGTGAAAATATACATTTCTGACATTTCGCGACTGGTTTTTATCGCTCGGTGCAGCATTTTTTTCTCAAAAACTGTAATTACCTCCCTTTATTTTTAACCATCTGCTTGTCAGCAAGTATTTAACAGCTTAAAATGATGTCATTTTGCAAATATGGCAGTCAAACACAGCATTCTAGACCAAAATTATGACATAATGAACACTTACAAATTTCAGCGAAATCCTTAAGGTGGCAGAAAACGGTTAATCTGATATATCGCAAAACAGAGAATCACAGCCGACACGACAAGTCCACTTGCTCCCTACTAGCACATACCTGAAACAGAAAGGGCACATAACTGACATCACAATGACATACAGTTTATGAAAACAAAGCAAAATTATATTCAAAACATATCAGTTGATTTTTAAGCACCATTAACTTTCACATTCTGGTCGTGAAAACTGGTCGGCCGACGAGGCAAAATTTCAAACATTCATCAGTTCACAGCTTTCTTATTGCCAATGACCAAAATAAATGCTTGCCACTCACACATGGTAAAATCCCTACTGATTCATTAAATCATACTCAAAATATACCATAACCACCTCGATTTTGCACTAATCACACTTGTTTGTATGCCCCTTGAGAATTGCAAGTTAAACTGAAGGCAGAGCCAGAAATGTATTAGTTTCGCATTTCCAAGCACCTGCCTCACACTGAAAGTGTCAAGGTCAAAAAGAGCATGTCAGATAATTTTTGGGGATCCTAGCTACAGATGTGAAACTGCAAATATAGCATCTAAAAATATTTTAAAGTGTCATGAAGCTTACAGTTTGCCCACTTACCTCTTATCTTCAAATTTGACCGGGGCCAATTTGCATCTACGGCTACAAACTCTTTACTACCTCCTTTTGTCTGGCGATTATAGTCGCCAGAGAATCCTTAGCGAGCTTCAGTTATCTTTCCTCGAGGTTTAAAATAGGCGGTATTCCCCAAGCTTGCAAGTAAAGTACATACTGCTGCTGGAGATTAACAACACCAGTTGGTGTTAGATGTAAAAATACAACGAACTCGGAGTCATATTACAAGATGTATGTTTACCGTTTTCACAGCAGAGTTGCTGAAAGCAATTTGATGCCACTTAAATGTCAGTCAAAGATTTATTGCCATTCATATGTTTGGAATGCATATTATGATGAGATCTGTATCTGTATTGTTACGACGCTTGTAACCACTGCTGGCGTAGTGCGTCGGGGGTTTCAATGTTGACCATTCGAGTTGCACAAATACTGCACACTGTTTGCCATATCCTGTCGTTCAGGGCGACGTTTACACCTTCTAGATGCTGGTTTAATACAGTATAAGCTGTACCTCTTCTTTTCTTTTTAACAAATGGTTTATATTTACTCTTTAATCAAGTGTTATGTTGAATTATTGTAATGAGCAATAGGATTAGTTGATAAGAAGCTGGAGAAATTTTTTTTTTAAATAGAAACAGAGAACAGGCTTGACGTAATCCAGAAGCCAATCAGAGGCCTCTAGTTTTTTGGTTTACAACAGTCGTTTATTTTCTGATAACGACGGAGAAAGAGTCTAGCTCCGACTTCTGCGGGGAAGGCTGTCTGTAAACAAAAGTTTACAAAAAGCTAGTCAGTCATTGGCATACACTTTCAACCAAAAATGTATTCAAAAATCTAGAGTTCAACAACAAAATTTGGTCACTGTCCTAGTGTGGGGGGATGAGCAGCTTGACAGGGACTCAAATTATTAAATTTACTATTCTGATCTTCAAAAATTTCGTTAGAATGCTGAACTTAAACATGTAATATTGGTGGTTCTCGCACATTTTCCTGTTTTTGTTTGTTAGTTTTAATGATGTCAATTTCAGTGTATGCCATGTTAGATGACATTATGCGGGTTTCAAAAAAAACTCATGCCCATGCATTGACTTTGAAAATTGATGAAAATTTCTACCCATGTGTTAATTTTAAAAATTTCTTTCTTCTGGTATAAATCACCAAACATACGGTCGTGAAACAGTAGAGGCTTTTAGCAAACGAGGAGATGTTTTAAACAAGCATTTAGGAGGAAACGAATGCTCAGAACTTGCTTAATTGTCAAAATATTGTCTTTTAAATAGAGATTTTGCTTTTTGCGCTTTCCAGTGCAAATGTTGCGAATGTTCTCAGAAGTTAACGGAAGTTTAGCGAAGTGAGGTGATCATTGTTTAAAGTAAAAAAAAAGAAAGGAATCAGCGATTTAGCCATTTGTTTGCGATTTCCAGTGCAAATTTGGTGAATGTTATCAGAAGATACCGGAGGTTTAGCGAATGTGACATGGCCATTGTTTAAAGTAAACATAGGAGATCAGCATGGGCAATATTTTTATCTAATATCATAAGTGTAGTCAATTGGGCGGCGCTACGCTAAAAGACAGTCATCAATACGATCAATAAGCTGCGGACGAGAGAGATAAACGACTAGGATGTCCACATGAGGTTAAGATTACACATTCAGTGTGGAAGCATCAATAATGATTTTGTTTATTGAACTTGTCTGATATCAATTTATAGGATAAATGGCGACACGTTACCTCAGTAACAAGTACTTAGTTAGTCAAGTTTGTTGAAAAATAATTTCACTCCATAATTACACACTTTTGCATTTCACGAGCGCACTATTGAAATAACCTGAGATGCGAGTGTTTAAACCTAGTTGGTTTGATGACTACCCATCTCTTCATTATTTAGGAACATTACATTTTATCTTTTATTCGCAATTACTCATTTAGTGGGACATTAATCGTCGCCTTATTATTACAATGTTCTAAGTGATATTTTTCGAAAAATGAGATTTTTATACCGTTGTAATCGTGGAAAAAAGACCTATCTGAATATGGTTTCAGAATTGGTTGATTCACTTTAGTTTTTAAAATTCCCAATCACACAATGTTCTATCTTGCGGTTTATTCACACTCGTGTAAGGATTACACTGTTCTAAGTAACTGTAAAAAAGTAAGTTAGAACATTGTAATAATAAGGCGACGAGTTACTTGCGGAGAAAATAATGGTTAGTACTGGTTAGTCCAAGAACACTGGTTAGGTTAAACCGAAAGTAGAGAATTTTTAAAAAGTTAAAGATAAAGACTAAACACAAACTCATGTAATTTATAGACTTCATCAAAACACACACGCTGCTGTTTTTCTGAGCAAATTCGGTGGAATATGAAGGCTTTAGAGAAATCTGAAACTTTGAAGACGATTTTCTCCAAACTGTAAAAAAGTAAGTTAGGCGACGAAAATTTATATACATGTATTATGCTCTTTCTCAAAGATTTGCATAAAAGTACCTCGTTTTGAGCTTGCTGCACAAAAACTGCCATGTTTTTTTAGATCTATCTGTTTCCTGTCCTTTTGATATCCAAGTTGGAGCTCTAATTACGATGCGGTATTTTATGTGTTTTGATATGCTTTAAAGTCTTTAACAGGCTCAATGAAACCGAGCCTGTAATATTTTCACATTTTTCGTCTTCGGTGGTTTTCAAAGTGACCTTTTAATCTATTTTAAGAAAACAAAACTTAAACGATTGTTTTGAAATAGAAACTTGGTAATTATTTTATACGTGCTTCTGTATTTTTATCATTTTAACTATTAAATTTACGTTACAAAACTTCCGCATCCATAAAGTTCAAAACTTGCCCTTGAATATATGCATTATTAACGAAATACGAATTGATTTATTTTGATTCCCATATTCCCTCTCAAAACCGCATATATCTATGCGTTCTCTTCTTGGGGTCTATAGCGAACGGTTGGCCTCGTCGCAGTTGCAATCCAAATTGAGTTTTACTTGTAAAAGATTTCCGGGGATGCCCGTGACCCCAATGACTGCTTCCCCATACACATGCAATATAACGGATCTGATTTCGGTCTTGGGATACTAAACGATAACATTATTTTGACAAGTACAGTAAGGTAGACAACACAAGCACTATCATTTCTATGTAAGGGCGATCTACTAGAATATACTGCAAGGAATGCAAAACCAGCCTTTAAAGTAAAGAAATAGATGTTTTCAGAACAGAACAGTAGCATAACGACAATTTTTATGATGATAGATTAATTTAAATACAAATAGTGCTTCTTGAGTTCCTTTAATTGTTTTAGAGAAAATCGTTCAAACAAAAACAAAAGATAATAGCAGCATAAAGCTTAAGTTAAAGTAATAAATGCATCAGCATCCTAATTTATTGTTTACTGTCTTTTAACGCTCGTCAACTTAAAGTTTGACGAGATCTGCTGAACCAACTAAAACTACATTTTATGAATGTTGGTAATGAATACTGAATATTATAAGCGTGGCTTTTCTCTTAATGTACAAATAAGTATCGACTGTGGAAGGGAGAATTGTACAATGTGTATATGTTCTCTTGTTTATGTTTGTACATACAGAGAAATGTAAATGGAAATAAACATGAAACTTGAAACATCAACTAAATTCACAAATAGTTTGTCAGATACAGTCTGTGTGACTTTGATCGACAGAAAACTGGCCATATCATTAACTTACATTGGTCCAAAAGTAAATACATGAACGAATACATACCTACTTATTCTTTTAATTTATTTGCTAATGACCGACTAGCTTTTTGGAAAGCTAAAACTTGTAAGATTATTGACCTAAGCAACCTTGTTAGCTGTTCAATTTTTTGTATGACTTGCATTCAGTTTACTAAAAATTAGCTTGTGTTGAGGCATGATCTGAAACCAAAATCTTTATACCCACAAATGAACACAAGTTCAAAAAGTGGATAAGTGCATGTGGTCAGCTGTATTTCATTATTGACAAAGCAAAAAAAAATTAAAAGTGGACATGCAAATTCAGTTGATATTTTGTTGGAGGAAAAGGACCTACAGAAAGAAATCCAGACCCTATTCGAGCCTCTTATATTCCGCTTTAGGTATAGAAAATTAAATCAATCTTTTAGCTGTAGACATTTTTTTGCATGGCAGAATAGTAATTTTCGGGGAGAAGAATTAATATAAGCTATCATCTGATAGCTTGTTTTCTCATCCTCTCAAATATATATGTATTGTCTTGCTCTGTTATACATCGATGTATATGTATTATTTGAAATAAATACTGTTTAAACCAATAGTAATTTTGAGGCATCAATATAACTTTTCTCTTTTGAATTATGGTACTATAAATTTGGAACCATTTGCCCTAATCAATTAATAATAATATCCTTCTCGTCCCCAGCTTCAATACCTGCCTTGCATCTAAAAACAATTACAACAACAACAAAAACAATACATTTAATTTCTACATTTGATAAAATATACTTAATAACAATGAACAACAGGAAACAGATTTAACCAATTAATTGTCACATTTAGCAAAAAGTGTTTTTTTTTATTTTCGGGGTACAGTTTTTATTACGCAATAACTTTTTTATTATTAATAAATTTTCATAATTTTGGTATCTAAATTACTGCAATGCATTCGGTATTATGAAACTGTGAAAAATGTTGATAATATGTATATTTCCTTGTCAAAATGCAATTATCCCCACCATCCTTTTTAATGTCCTTAATTATATTAACATAATTACTGGCAAGAATACCTACATACATAATTAGCCATATTAATTTTACAATATCTTTAACTTAAATATACAAACAAGATTAGTCATGATAGACCATAAGGATACTGAAACTGCACCTGTTTCTGACCACCTCCAGCTCAAGATTATATCAAAGCACTGAAAGTGCTGAAGCCGGCGGATCGTAAACATAATCAAAATAAAACAACCCCATGATGTGCAATGTAACAGGACTTCCAGTTTTATTCCAGCCATTGTAAATATATAATATCTGAACAGAATGAAGAAACTCCTATGGAAGACGTATGTCATTTGCTTGCAAAAATGCACAAACCACTCATAATAAAACTGGTCAAAATATTTAACAAGATGGTCCATAGGACCCTATGTCGCTCACCCGTCAACAACTGCTCAAGAGTCAGTGGATGCGAATGCAATTGCCATAATAGCTTTCTTTGGCTCTTTCAATGGCCATAACTCTGGAATCCCTGACGGAATCTAGCCGGTTCAAGAAAGGAACCAAGATCTTATAGTAACTCAATTATTGTACAAGTCTGATTAAATGCAAATCAAAAATGAAGCTGCTTTTGTGCAGACATGTCTAAATAGTTTATTTTGGCACTTAACTCCGGAATCCATAATGCAAGATTGCAATTTCAAGAAAGGAACTAAGATGTTATGGTAATGGAAGTGAATATCAAACCAAAATTAAGACCACTCAAAAGCAGACAAGCTTTTCTTATAACTTGACCTAGTGATCTAGTTTTCAAGATCACATGAGCCAGTTGCGAAATTGACCTAGATATCATTGAGATAAACATTTTGACCAAGCTTGAAGAAGATCTGACCAAAATTAAGACCTCTTGACTGCAGACAAGGTTTTTCTATAATTTGACCTGGTGACCTAGTTTTCAAGGTCACATGACCCAGTTTTTAATCCGACCTAGATATCATTGAGATAAACATTCTGACCAAGTTTGAAGAAGATCTGATAAAAATTAAGCAGCTAGAGGACTGACAACAATTGTGAATGGACGCAGGACAAAAGGTGAGTACAAAAGTTCACCCTGTCACTATTTGACAGATGAGCTAAAAAGTAATTTGAGGAGAACTACTGAAATAAATGAAAAAAGGGAACATTAAAAGCAATCGAACTGGACAAATACAAAATATTACAGGTCATGTTTGATCAAGCAATATCAGAATCAAATGCATCACTGTCTAGAATGCCTAGCCATGGTTGTAATGCAACTCAATATTTACACAAGTACCAATTTTAGTTCATTCCAAACAATGGAGTGCATGTCAGGATGCTAAACAGTAGTTGAACTTGACGAGGGTAATATAATTTTATATCCATTCTTTATAGCAATATATCACAACTTAGGGCAATGCCAATGCCTTATAATTTCATTTAGTAAATGAAAGAGGCACAAATGTTTTGTGTCAATTAAAGTATGAAAATTGTTGGGTTAGCAAAATTATATTTATTTCTTATATTATTATAACTTATTTCTTTTCTTTGTATTTCTCTTTATTATTTCCACTTTCAAAGTAATTACACAGGGAGTCAGGGACCCTGTGAAAGGCTATTTGATCTTGGTTTTATGTATAACAATGTGTCACAGGGAGTCAGCATTATGTTAATGTAATCATATTTTAATGGTGTCCAACCAAATAAATTAGATAAAGGGGCTCTTTATATTCATTTCATTAGCACAGCCCTTAACAGACACTCTCCCCCCCCCCCCCCCCCACTGTTATCTGTGAACTCTATTTAGACTTTTTAATGCATGTGAGGCATCCATCTGATCTGAATCCACACACTTTGATTCTTGATCCAGCGATTTCAATTGATGCAGATTCTTGCATCTTAATGCAAACAAATTTGATATTTTTTCCACTTTTGACCCCACCTAATTTTGAGCTTGGGGTAATTTTGATGCACAAAAACTTTTAAAAAGTGATTTATTTTTGCAATAATGAGGATAAGTATTTAGGAAATTGCATTTTTAATATGAAGTTAGCACTTAATTAAGTCTTGCAAATTAATTTTAAGTAATACATGTGTAAGTATCACTTAATACAAGATATGACTTGTGAAGATCAGGTTTTGACCCATTGAAAATCTCATCAGGGGTCAAATGACACCTGGTTTTCAAAAGCAACTGAAATCCCTGCTTGATCAGAAAGTACATGTATCTAAAAGATCTAAACATGAACAGACTCCACTGACCAGCCTCCACTGATATGAAAGTTGATATGGTCTAACCTTGTCAAACAAGGAATAAAAGCTGTATCCATGTAGGCCCCTTTATACTTATGCATAATAATTTATGTCTACTAACATGGAAAAATTAGACATAAAACATGGAATACTTGTGTTTTGCACAGAAAATTCATTTCTAACTTTAACCCTTAACTCCAATTAATATGAACCTTAAGTTTATGGCATGGGCAGTGTAGAATTAGATCACCCTGCATCTCTGTGCTGTTTGATCAGGATCTGCACTGTTCAATTTATGATTCATAAGGTTATTTCTAAACAAGATGTGACCAGTGTAGGTCCTGATCAGATGACACAAATATTTAGTCTGATCCGGATCTACACTAGATGCACATGTGATAAAGGCATATACATTGTATATGGCAGAAAGGGGCTGTATATCAATCAGTTTTTGTTATGCCCCTTAGAATGAACAATCTTTCTTAATGAATATTATCATCTTCAACTAGAATCTATTTCAGAAATTACTCTACTTCATAAAGCTATTTCAGTTACTAACTAAGTCAATGCGATAATATATTGCTAGTCAGAAATATTAACACTTTATATGCCATATTAATTTAACTAAAAAAAAATTATAAGAAGATATAATTCAGGGACATTAGATGCAGATTCTTGCATTTTGATGCAAGTATTTTTTTTTTCAAATTTAACACCCCCACCATTTTGAGTTTGGGGTCATTTTGATGTTGGAGAATTTAAATAATTAAGTGGTCAATTTTTGCAATAATAGTGATTAATATTGTGCACATGTCTATTGCATTTTAACCCTTTACTTTTGGCTGATTGTGAATCCACTAAAATGAGGTGAAAATGACTTTTCAGATTAAGCACATAGAGGAACCCTGGATAAGAATTATATTTTATTTTAAATATGTTTTTTCCCAAGCTCAGAATATGGTGGGGTCAAATGTGGGAAAAAACTTAGTTGCTTACGTCAAAATGCAAGAATCTGCATACAGATCTATTGATAATTGAAACCCCTGAGGTGGGAAATCAAGTCAGTGGTTAATTTGCAAGTTTATTCTACACTGATATAAATTTGTCTTAAAAAAGTGAGATTGTTTTTTTGGTGACCTTGGGAAAACTAGGTAATTTTAACATTAAAAATACTGGTTTCCCTAGGCTATGTGGTAGTATTGATAAATCAAATAAATTTCAACAATTTTGAGCAACAAAAGCTTTTCCAAAATTGAAGGTGCTGCATTATTCATTTCATATCTGGGACCTACTAAATATATCTGGGCGCTCCTAAAGCTTGGCCGTTTGTCTCTGACTGCAGGCCTTATCGTCTAAATGTCCCATCTGTTTATTTCATTAATCTAGGCCAAATCACCCGGCCATATTGTCTGCATATCATTGAAGCTTAGGAAGCTAATTTCAGCTATTCTTGCAAACAAATAAAACTATTTACCTTGTAAAGACCTGTAAATCTGGATGGTGTAATTGCCGGTGTGATACGGAACATTGTTTTCCAAAGTGCTTGAACATGTTGAAGTTGAAGTGTCTATCTTTGCATCCTCACCAGAAAATGTAAACAATATTCAGATGTGTGTTCATGCAGCTGGTTGATACAAATCATCATATGCAAAATATGCCAAACTTTTATAGTAAAGTTGATTGCACATTTATGCATACAATGACTGCCCTCATGCAATTTTAGGAATACAGTTGAAACAGTTTCAAAACTCTTCCGGACTTTTCGGAAATTACACAGTGTCTGTAATAAATTTTTGTCGATGTTTGTGTTTAAATTTTGTAATCCTTCCAGGATTTCGCGGAGTCAAGTTAATTCCACTTCCAAAAAAAACACATTTGGCATCATTTTCATGATTTTCACAATTAAAATTCGCACAAAACATTAGCTAGACAGCCCATAGAGCGCTCTTTTTGTTGAAACAAAATCTTCGAAAATGTTTAATGTTTTAGGTAAACACAATTGAGGGGAGATCACTGGGGCACAGAATAAAACGCAGACGATATAGAAAATAGAAGGCTGCAGACAATATAGGCAAAGAAGGGCGTTGAAAAACGCAGACAACATAGATAATGAAGGAAACTAGAAAACGCAGACAACATAAAATAAAGACAAAATGTTTTTGTTCTTTAAATTAATGATATTTGAAGCTGTAGAAAATAGAGAAAGAGAAAAATTTAAGGGATATGCTAAATTAATCTAATAGTTTTCATTCACTAGGGTAAGGTAATAATTAAATGGTAATAATTACAATATTTTTTATGAATGATTTTAGTGTGATCAAATTTGAATTAGTTTGATTGATCTTAGAACAAACAGCTTTTGTTGAAATTATGCAACTTATTTATCAAAAAAGTAAACAAAAGAGAAGAAAATTGTAGTAAGGTAATAATTAACTGGTTATAATAACAGTCATTTTGATGATTGATTATGAATAAAAGTGTGATCAAATTATGATTAAGTTTGATTGATCTTGGGTATTGTTTAACTGAAATGTTTTGTGAAACAAGAAGTCTTGAAAAAAGCGAATTATTTTTTTAAAGAGGTAAATAACAATTGGGACAAAAATTATCAGTTCAAAATTGCAGTAAGATAAAAAGGCAATGTTTGTTACAAAAATACTTCAAAGACAACATGAGTAAATTGGTAAGTATTTAACCAATTCATTTTGCATTTTTTTCGGTAAGTAATATTTATAATTTGGTTATGTAAGAAGTGAATACTCCAGATTAGTACAGATATTGTTTGTAACAAGCTCCATGACTTTATCTGTATTCCCCTTATATAATTATGTAGATTTAAAGATTGACACTGATTTTTAGCTCGCCTATTCGAAGAATATGTCGAGCTATTGTACTCACTTGGGCGTCGGCGTCGGCGTCGGCGTCGGCGTCGCCGTCGGCGTCCCGCTTTGGTTAAAGTTTACGTGCAACCTACCTATATCTTAAAAACTACTATAGCTACAGCTTTTAAACTTGGCACCCTTGTTCGTCATCATGTCCCGAGTGTGTATGCCAAGAACCATAACTCTAACTTTCATTTTGATCAAATTATGGCCCTTTTTTGACTTAGAATTTCAGGTTAAAGTTTGCGTGCAAGCTACTATACAAACTAATAACTTCAATACTACTTATACTACAGCTTTGAAACTTTCAACACTTGTTCATCATCATATCCCAAGTGTGTATGCCAAGAACCATAACTCTAACTCTCATTTTTATCAACTTA